>OX101818.2:21581010-22813979 GCA_944452925.2 Chrysolina oricalcia
CTCAATCGATTCTCTCTAACGAGAACGACTCAAAACTCAACAGTGTTTCGGGCGCCAGTTTATTAAAGTGGTATGCTCCACTCTCCCTTATTCACTTCGGAGGGAGGCCCAGGGCAGCTTCAGATGGAGATACGGTACTCCAGGGGTCAAATAAGGTGACTAAAGACCAAGAGCGGTCAAGTGGTTGCAGGCTTTAATTGCAACACTTGAATTTCATGAAATACCGGCTGCTATGCTTACTTTCAGAATTCTAGTAGTAAGAATAAAAGAAGGAAATAGGTAACAATGTCAGTATTTATTGTTGATTCCTTCAAATGAACATTAAACTAAAATATACTTGAAATAATAAAATTTACTACGCAGGGAAGCAAGTTCTGCACGGTAAGCGGGTGTCGGGTACTATTCGGTTTGATCGGTCTAAGAATTTAGGTTGTACGGGTGTTAAAAGCAGGTTGATTTGTATCCAGAGTGAGGTACTCAAGTTATGGAAAACGCGGTATATCTCTGGGGGTTCGGAGTATCTGTAACAGGAGCTAATGTGTTCGGACTAGACAATTTGACAATTACACAGTATATTTGTTTTCTATTCTGGCTTATTTCACGGCTCCCGGCAAGCTAGCCACTTCGTATATTCCCGAATTAAATTGACAAATACAGGTTTAATAAGAAGTATTTTCTCGAACAGAATGATTCCTTCTCCGTTTTCGTAAATTTCTGCGGTCAATGTCCGGCCAGCAGGCGATACAACACCTTAGGGACACTGAAGAAAACAGCCCTCTATAACCAACTCTTCCTGCCAGCGGGCAAAACAACACCTTAGGGAAGAGACGGAGTGGGTTTGATTTAACACGACGGTAGGAGGAATCTACTCTGATGGTGTGCAACGGATTCGTTAGAAAAAGAAAATACACAGATACCCCAAATATACTAATAAGTCAACGATCCTATCATTCCTGATTGAAACACGATAAAAATCTCAAGCGATCAAAACACTATGAAAAATTATTTCTAAATTGCTTACGGTTTTTATGGGTACGGCTTGCAGGTCGATTCACTATCTGGATTTAACGCAATATTTCTCGGATTTCTACAGGATCACAAACGCGACAAGTGTGAGAAGCACGAAGAGAAGAGAAGAGAAGACGGGCAGACGTATTTATAAGGAACCGGTGGCCTTCGGAATATGACGTAGAAAATTGAATGAAAAACGAAAAAAAAAGTCTGCTCTGACTTTTTAAGGTATCAAAAACATGAGCTACAAGAAACCGGAGTTGGAAAACTATGTAAAAGTTAAAATTTTTAACTCACCACAAAAACTAATCAGGTCGCGAAAAAAACAATGGGACGGGGATTCTTGGTGAAGCCAAGAGGCAATGTTTTGTACAGAAAAGAATTGAATTGAACGGAGATTTTTAAATAAATCTACAGGGCGGGTAGAGATTGTACGAGTGACGGTTTCAGAACTTGTCACCCTGTCAACAATGTTTTCTAACTTACTCTTAATAATAGCAATAATAGCGATAACAATAATAATATCAATAATAATAATAATATGTTAACGTGAATAAATCTAGGAAGGTTACAGGGTGATCCAACGAAGCATCTCAGCTGAAGGCCTGGTCTTCAATGCGGATAATAAATCATCCCATACAGGGTGTAAAAATATGCTTCGTTACATCCCCCTCTTACTTCCGGAAAAAAAAAATGAAAACTTCGTTTGCATTTCTTTTCTTTTTTTAATTTAAGTTAACTATGGTTACCCGGCGAACTCTTCGGTGATAGAATAGGTCTGCATGTCGTATTCCGGAACTACAAACGGAGATGGAGAAGTTCTGGCTGGACGGGGTGCAACTCCGGGCTGGATAATTGGCTATTGGCGGCGATTTCCGGGGGTGGTGTTGCTTGATCGGCGCTTACATCTGCAGAAGGCACATTGTGTCGTCTTTTCCGCTACGGTGGGTGTCACCGTCTGGGTACGTACATTTCGGGTTCGAGAGATGGTACTGATGTGGTTTGGGTACGGGCTGAGTCCAGCCTCGTTAAATAGGCAGGGGCAGTCGCGGGACATGACCCCATCTCGGCCACATCTGGAACAAAACAACCGTCGCGGGTTGAGGCAGGCGAAGCGGGTGTGTCCTAGAAATCCACAGCGCCAACACAGGGTGTTATCGACGTGAACATTCTGGAAGCGGGAATCCTGAAGAGCATCCGGTCGCTGGCGCAGAGGTATCATCATGCGAGCCCTACTTTCAGGTTCGACTTTCACGGGGACAGGCACAGCGGAACGGAGAACTTCCTGGCTCTCATGGAATTCTCCCTCTGCAAACTGTTCTCGGAACGCCATGCGGGGCGTAGATGGTCGGGGGTTGATCTCAAAATAACTATTTTCCTCGAACGGGTCGTCGCAGGGGTGTGGAATTGTCTTCTGGCGGTTGACGGTTCCTGTGTCTGGGTGGGTCTGGGTACCTCTGTCGGTACTAAGCGAGCGTATGGATTCCTTGGCCGGAGTGGTGACGATCTCGACGGACGAGGATGGTCGATCGTTTACTGCTTCGGTCATGGTGGGGCCCATTAATTGTCCGGAGCTAGATTGTCCCTCTCTCGGACCGTCGTCCTCCAATAAGCACCAGTCCTCTGCTAATGGGGAAGTACGGAGGTCCAACAGTCCAGACATCGCAGCTGAGTTAGACGGAACTAGTCGGTATCACGGGAAGTGGTATTTTTGGTATCCGGGTTCGTCGGATCGGGGACCAATTCCAACGGAGATGGAGACCTAGAAATGAATATGTTACTATTTTCTTTAGAAGTCAAACGATCTTGGTGCGGTCGTCATACGGTATGGTACTCGGTTCGTCCGGAGGGATGGTGACCCGTATCCATCGTCCGGATAGTGTAGGCAACCGTATTCTGAAGCGCCGGTGGCGGGGAATACCGTCGGGTCGGAGATCACTCAGCACGGATCGCAACCGTGGAGACCATTCGGCAACGGACCTGCATTTAAGGTACTTCTCGGCTGCCCATGTGCGGATGGCGTCGTACATGATGGTTGGGCCATCGACATGGCCGGGAACGTCCAAGCTCCGGAGGGCCAACTCCACCGCAATCTTCCCTACCCCTCGTTTGTACGATAAACTTAAAAAAAAGTTTGCCATATTACTACATTTTCAACACCATTGAGAAGATTTTGGCTGCCAATAAATGAGAAAATATAATGAATCGCCAGAAATTAGTGGATCTCACTTGAATAATAACGGAACAGTGGTAGATGGAATGGCTGGAAGTGATATGTTGAAGAAATATGTATCTCATGTGATAAACAGAGAAAATGAATACAATATCTTAACATAGATCAATCTGACAAATTAATACAATATTCTACCACCTATCAATCCGATTATCATTATCAACGATAAGAACGGCTCAAATTCTGAAAGTGAAAATTTCTAGGATGATTAGTTATTCTATCAAGCTCTTTGTTCCTCTGAAAATTTCAGTTTATGTAACAACATGTGTTGTTGAAAGTACAGTAATACTGATAGGGATAGTGTGATTCTGATGGTGATTTCTTCTTTCTTAGAGTGAACATTATTTTAATTTATATTTATAGAACGATTATTCATTTCCTTTAGCTTTGAAATTTTGTTTTCCTCTAAAAATCTGAAATGGGCGCAATTAGGGGATCAGTTCACGTCTGGCGGCCCCGTTTCTACCGGAAGCCCTTGTTACGGATTTATTTTGCACTAGAAAACCCTTTCTGTTTCAATACAATAACATCAGAAATTCTCTGTCATTGATATGAACTTTCCACTCTGTTCAAAATGACAACTCGATCGTTGTCATGTACAGCTTGTTCCGAATGTTAGTACTCACCTTTGCCGTACTAGTTCGAGCGGACATGAACCAGCCTTAAGCTAATGACAGTTATCAGTTGTTTTATTTTGCGGTACGACAGCGTTGTTTTGTGAACATGATTTTGAATCATACTGTTTTGTGTTTAGAACACAAAACGGTAACATTTCTACTCTATCTCTATCTTGGGTCATTGAGGTACTTACTTTACTTCCGAATACTTGACCTTGTTTGTATTTGGTTCTGGGATTGGGAGGCTGGCGTTCTCGTCTCAGTTCAGTTGGCAACACTGAATCTTTAGGTGTTTTTTCCATTCGAGTCGTTGTCGAATTGTCCCAAGGAGTAGCACCGAGAAACTCGAGGTAGTTCCTGGACTGATCTCACAGACCACGAACAAACAAGGAAGCACACTGTCTGGTAGTGACTTTGACGTCTGAGTTATTTTTGAGTGACGATTTCCGGTTTATTATTTGATGAGTGACATTTTGGCTAATCAATCCGAATTCTCCTCATAGATATATCTATTAACAACAAATATTGATAACACGCCATAAGACGCAATGTAATCAAACTGAAGCCAAAAATATATATCTAACCTTTTCTCAAATGGCCGCTGGGAAACTATTGCGCATGCCGAATTCAGAATCACGAGAAATGTCATACATTTTTAAGGTTATGCTTCTTTTGACATTTTCAACCGTCCCACATTGAAAATGGGCTAACATTTTTCTATAATGTGGATAAATGAAGAATGAGAATTATGCAAGACGGTCAATTAAACTTCGTGTCATTAAAAAAACGATACATTGATCCATTTGTGAGACTAATAATAAAATGTCTGTTTGTTACCTGCTACCAGAGTTTCATCAATCAATTTTCTGCCAAAAGCGGATAACAACTCATTAAACAAATATGGATTGGGTATGTGACGGCCACACCGGCCTCATAACCGCCGAGAAAAATAGTTTGCTGGTAGTGATGTATTTTTTGCCTCCTGAACACGAACTCGAAGTAAAACGCGGAGATCTTAAAGTCTTTCAGGAATGAATCTAGAAATTTATAAAATGGTAATATTCTCAGGAATAAAACCCATGAAGTGCCGCCCTCTTATACTCTCTTAAACTTATCCATATTATGAGGTTATGTAGGAATTTGCCGAATTAGCACCACATAAGATATGCTTCTCATATCTTCGATAATTGTTGCTGCCGAACCATGCACGTTAGAAAGAGATGAAAAAACAAAATCGTGTCTTTGAATAGAAATCTCTGGCGCAAATGCATTAAGTCAGCAGCGGCCAATTCGAAGTCGATGCTCATTTTTTTTTGCATCACATAGGCTGACTTTATTATCCATATTCGTAGTTAATAGATATATGATTCTCCTAAATCAAATTAAATTTGATCATCGTTGATGGATCTTGGGAAAATTCGTATCTGGAGATTTCCTGGTATTGTTTGCGATATTTGAAGCTATATATTTTCGAGAAATCTCCGTTCGCTTTGCAGATTTTTGAAATATCATTTTTTCATCGTTAAGACCACTGGAACAAAAAACTAGCTAGTAGACAGACCATGAAAGCTGTTCCCAGAACCCTCCCACTTCATGAAGGTTAGTATTTGCATTTGAGCTCTACTTATGGCCCCATACAAGTGTAACCAGAAGTCAGACTGGTATTGTTTATTCTAGGGTGCTACTACTCCGCTACTGCTTCGTTGGTACTGCTCCGCTATTCCTACTGTTCCGTTGCTCCACGGTTGTCTTTCCACTGTTCCACTACGTTGATTGTTCTTGCTCAAATGTGGTTATTCCACTGTACATCTTTTGTTCAGTATTCCTTCTCTGTTCGTCCCCTATTATTGGTATTCTTCGTTGATGTATTCGTCCCAGCTGTACACGTACTTCGATTGACTGTGTCTTACCCACTGTGCACCTGTATACACCAAGGCACTTGTGAACTACAACTACAATTTTCGAACTGGCATGATTGAGAAAATCTACTTAGTATCAGATGAGTCAAAGCTTAAGATTGTAGCCCCAAAAGCATAGATTCATAATTGTTAGCTATCAGAGTGACGTCACAGGCATAGCCCTCACTGGAGGTATACATTAATATACTTAAACAACACACCATTCTTAATCATAGGACACTATAATTCATCATGGTGGTGCCATATTAACATTTCATTTGATTTTGGTATAATTGTGCACATACGGTGTGTGTACCCTCAATCAATATATTTTATTAGTAAGTGACATGACTATCTCTTTTATTCTGGTCCAAGTTATCCAAGCGTAAGGAAATGCAGAACCTCTGAATATTCATAAATAATTTTTATGGCATTTATAGTTTAATAAATCCGTGGCGGTCCGGAAAATTAAACCTCATATTTCAACCTTATCGGAATCAATTTTTATTGTCGAATCCACGCCCCAAACTGAGCTACTGGGTATGTTAGTGGCGTGAAACATAATTGAACCTTTAATTCCTCTCCTTTTCTAAATTTCGCCCTTTACACCCTTGCAATATAAATAGTTTTTTAAGTTGATCCAGTTCATTTCATTCACCTAATAAATAGAAACAATTTCTGCTTCACACAACAAATTTTTATAAAAACATATGCCATCTTATATGATTAGTAATTATAAATATTTATTCTAACATTAAAAAAAATTATCCGCCGTCACTGTTTCATAAAATATATGCCGACCCTCAGTGGAATTTCAATGTTTCTGCTGTCTTAACTGAGTTCAAATGAACTATCCCTAGGGACTGTCTCGAAAATTTATATAAAATAATTACAATTCTTACGTTTTTTTTTTATAATTGTAATTCTTCAACATAAATGTTCACATACAATAAAATAATTGAATTTTAGAGATGGGATCGACCCAGAATGTACACATACTCAATATTGCCACGACCTTATCCAATCCAATTTAATCATTGGGGTACAATTTCTTTTTTCTTCAGTGCCAGCGGTAGCTATTGAAATTATAGCACAATATAACTTTACTATCAATAATTTATAGAGTTCAACTGATTTCACCTGATTTTTTGACAAGAAAATTTCAGAATTCGGCAAGGAATATACTGGAAGAATAAATATAGTTATTACCGGGGTAGATTAAATAACAATAGTTGATCCACATGCTAATTTTTTGGACTATCGATCCATATGATAATTTTGGGATATATACCATACCTTCGAGTCCACCATTGGATATATTGATAAATTGAGTACGAAATCACTCTATCATAGAAGAAATTAGTGTACACAACACAATAAGTTATATTTGAAAAAAGTTTGTGATGTCAAAAAACACATGAAAGAAGTTTATTTTCTATTATGCTGGGATTAACGTCTTTTAGATGAGATTTGAGCCCCATAGGTAGATATTCAATTCCGCATATAGGAATAAATGCCCTATGCAGATAGAGATAATTCTCCTTTGCAGTTTCATTGAATTTGATAAACTGTCAAGAAAAGTTCAAAGGTCAAAAGGGGAACTTTCATTCAGTTAGAAGAGTATTTTAAATATCGAACAGAATCAAATTCCTTTTAAGAATCTATGATTTTCGTGATGTATTTCAGTTCATTCTGTCCTTTCATAAAACAACCATGGTTATTTCATCTATGGTACAGGATTTGTGCAACAATTTTTGAAAATCGATACAACAAATCCAGGACACAGGTTCTTCTGTTTCACAATGTAACTCTAACATTCTACACAATCAGCATCACCTTTTCGGTAATTACTCCTTTCTCCCTAGCTATCTCGATTTTCTCCGCAGGTTTGACACATTTGATTCCACAAATTTTATTATTTGTCTTTTTTCACATGATATTTCCTTTGGTTGAACGTGTAGGAACATGTTCTCCATCATCTTTCACTTTTCTCTTCATCTTCAGACGATGAAACTTTTGCAGATTGTTTTCTTGCAATCTTCCTGTTACAAATCATTTGGAATAGCGCGATTTCATGTTCATATAAAGTACATGTCCACTGTTATTTTTCACATATGGATTTCTATTCATATATGGATTCCTATTTAAAATAAAAATACTGTAAGTCCCAACAACTTGCAACTTCCTTGTTAATATCGAAAATTATCACTTGCATGAGCATTCTCTCCTGATATGATGATTTCCTTCCTCAGCATGCCCTCATCAGTTCGTAATTCCGATACAATATCAAAACGTTCGTCACCATTGAATTCGAACAAGTGGTACTGGTCGTCTTGAAAGAAATTATTATATAATTTCTTATTGTTGTCTGGTCACCCTGAATAAATAAAATGTTCATATTCGATTTTTAATCACTAAAGAGATATATCGATGATATAATTATTATGTTTATTGATTATTTACATCTATGAGTGAAAATATTTTTTCAGGTATTCAACTTACGTTGGAAAAAATATATGGTTAAATTTGGTCAGCAAATTTATTAATCTGTCTCAAGAGATATATTTATGATATAACAATTTTTATTGATTATTTACATCAATAAGTGAACATATTTTTTCAGGTATTTCACTTACGTTGGAAAAAGTATGAAAAAATACATGGTTATTTGGTCAGAAAATTCATTAATCTGAATGAAACGTTTTTATTACTATATCATGGAAAACGAAAAGTACACATACAGAAAAACTTTGAAGAGACAAAATTTAGAAACATATATTAATAATACATTTAGTTACTTTTTAGAATTATCATCACCCAGGAGATATATCCACGATAAAATAGTTTATATCGATTATTTTGATCAATAAATGAATATATTTTTTCAGATATTCGACTTACGTCAAGCAAAGTATGCAAAACTACACAGTTATTTGGTCGTTAAATGAATCGAATTCAATATAATATTTTCAATACTATATTAGGAAATATGAAAAATATTCATATTTGCAAATTATTGAAGAGACAATATTTGAAAAATTATATAAATAATATGTCTATATGCAATCTTGAAAATTATCATCATTCAAATGATATAATGATGATTATACAGTATTGATAGTTTAATTTTATGAAAAATTCAACATTACTGAAATATGTTAAGGCGAACGTTTGACGTAAAATAGTTTAATTTTGGTATGTCATATAGTAATGAGTATGACCGATTTTTGAAGTACGTATCGGTTGAGTTCATTCAACATAACGCTTGAGACAGCTGATGAAAACTATTAAATTGACTTATATCATTTGTAAAGTTGAATGTTCACCGAGAAATGTTCAATAGTACCCATACATCGAGAAATATCTGGATCTTACATTTGCGAATAGTGCTTCTCTTTGCACTGTATACAATAAGTTTTATGTGATTTTAAACCTGCGATGTTATCCCATAATATTTGAATCTGGAACAAAAAGCAACAAAATACAACAAAAAGTTCCTCATCTATTTTCCGGTTCAGGTTTCTAGAACAAATTAACCGCTGACTAATTTGATGTCAATAGTTTCACGGAAAACCATTATGCCGAATTTCCCTCCATCCAGTAGTCGAGTCGTGTTGGCACATAATTGATTATTCGTATTAATGGTGAGCTGGTGGTTTTAATTAACGGATATTCTATAATTAGTTGACATTGCAAATTGTGGTCAGTAGAACGTGCATCCAACGATTTGCTTGTGGCACCATAAATTTGTTCTCCATTCCAAACTGTCATCTAGTTCTCATCAGTTTCAAATAGTAGCCAATATTATGAAATATTATAAGTTCTTCAGTTTTGTGCATATTCTAAAAGAAGTTACATTGAAAAAGAGAGATGTTATTTATTTGAGACGACTGCTACATAAAATCAATCAAATTCACCCTATTATCAATTTTACACTTGAAACCGAGAACAAACCTTTAATTTTTTTACCACATATAACATAATGAAATACAACTTCGACTAGTTGCACAATGCCTGCAATAACTCACATGTACTCTATCAACTGCTACATAGACTACTGAACATCTCTCTATCAACTTCAGATTATGAAAGAGAGTTGATAACTTGCAACAAATAGTTTACAACAATGGTTACAACCCCAACACAATCAAAACAAATTCAAAAAATCGAAAATAAGAAATAGGCTGGTGCCATACACGAATTTTAAACACTTAAAATAAGAAAAAAGTAGTAACAGTCAAGTAGCAGGTGAAATATGTTGTTGAGTTTCCAACTTTGAAGAAAATATAAAATCAAATACGAAAACACTCAAAATGGTGAAATGAGGATGCAGTTAGGGGTTGGAAACGTTTTTTTGCGATTTGCGGCAAATCGTGATATTTTAGAGGAACATTTTTAAAGGCAAAGTTGTAGATAATAAAAAAATAAAATACTTTTGGTTCAAACACTTTTCGACACATCCTCAAATTAACTGTCAAAATGGCGAAAAACCAATTTTTCAGTATTTTTTTTCTCTCATAAATGATTTCAATTACATGAAAATTTGTTAGCACATGTCTTTTCTGGTGTCAAATGAGAATAACTTTTTTGCAATTCAGATGACAACTAGTTTTCGACTTACGTAAATTTTTCTAAAAAAAAATCCTGTTAAGTAATTGTGTGCAAAGTTTTGAGAATTTCACGTTTATTGAAATATACAATGCCAATTCAAAATGTGACAGTGACAGTAAGAATAACAAAAATCTCACTATCAATTCAAATACATATTATCTCCTAGCGACGAGTCGTGTTTTGTTCAACAGGGCCGTGCTCAACACAACACAATAGCCCCGGCTTTGAAACACTGCAGGGTTTCAACATGAAATCAGGGTTGATTTGGTAAAACGCAGATCTTGACAACTGGACGTTTCAGTTCACCTGTAGCTGTTTTGATGGTTGCAGAACGTATATGATACCATCGGCACCTTTGTGAAGTATTCTACCCAGCTTCCACTTCAAAGCGGGTAGTCCGTCTCTTTGATGAGCACCATGAAACCAGTTTTTTGGAGTGCGGAGGAGTAATAATCCACGAAATACATATTGTAGAGTCACACCAATAAAAAATGTTGGCATCAGTACTACCCAAGAGTACTTTATCCATGAGTTCAGCAAGCAAAAGTGCCCCTGATAACTCGAGTCTATGAATTGTCAAAAATCTTTAACGGTGCTACACGGGTTTTAGCACAATATAAATTGGCTGTGGTATTACCTAACAAATCGTTACAACGAGTGTAAACACAACACCGTAGGCAGACTGCGATGCATTTACACAGTATGGATACAGTATGGATACAGTATGGATACAGTATGGATACAGTATGGATACAGTAAGGATACAGTATGGATACACTATGGATACAGGATACAGGATTGGGGCATGTTGCTTGCCAAGGTATTTTTAGGCAATTCAGGTTTTATAATTATGATTGGTATTCAGACCAAACAGTATGTAAGTAGCTAGAGCGACTCATCCCAAGACAACTTGAGTTTCCAGAGTTCTTGGAGAATAATCTTTGCCTTTATCGTGACAGGTGAAAGTAATCCTAGTGGATCGAAGATCTGAGATGCCAATGACAAAATTTGACATTTGGTTATTTTGAGATAAGATATTGATAGAATATTGTAGAGAATCGTTTACTGGATTCCAGAACAATCCAAGTATTTTACTTTGTTCTTTATCTCCTATATGCATTATGTTGAAATTAGTTTCAGAAAAGAAGAATCTGGGATTTGTAATCCATTTTCTTGATGAGAATACATATGATAGACGTAAACAATGCAATTTTTAGACATTTGGCATTGACGAATTGTCATGAATGAGTGAAACTGTCTCTGAAAAACAACCATAGATTGAGAGTACCATCAAAAGTTGGCATATTTATTTTTGGTAAACGAACATTCATCAAATTCGAATCCAATTTGTTATTAGAATAGTGTGAACTAGTTTCAGTAGCGTTTTCTTTGACATGTTTTGAAAGCAGGAATGTTTTGACTTCCGAGGTAATTGCAAAGAAATCATTCTCAAATTTTTGACGTTTCGGCGAATGAATAGTCGGAAAATTGGTATCAAAATCAGGGTCTTCAGCCTCAATTGCAAGCTGAGCGTTATTGAACTCTTCTAGAAGATCTTCGGCTTTGTTCAACCGACGATTTAAATCTTCAATGTTGACGTTTTCTAGGTCCTTGACTGTGTTGAAGTGATTAATGAATCTTGTCAATGAACCTTTGACAGATGTGAGTTTTACTTTATTTTAAGTTCGATATGAATGAATATAAGTAAATATAAACGTTATATCTACCAAGTATTGGAATACCAATCAGTACGTATTCACAGTGAGTGAAGTGAATGAAATTCAAAAGTAGCGAAATTGTTGATGTCAAATAAAAGTCGTACTAGGTGTAGGATGGGAAGAAAAGGAAGGCACTAACCTGTGCGGCCGGCGTTCAGCAAAATGCGTGTTCCATCCATACTCGAAGGACCATGTTGAGTAATTGTGTGCAATGTTTTGAGAATTTCACGTTTATTGAAATATACAATTTCAATTCAAAATGTGACAGTGACAGTAAGCTAGCGACGAGCCGTGTTTTGTTCAACAGGGCCGTACTCAACACAACAATTCCCTTATCTTCCACAAACAACTGTTCTGGTGTTTTTTGTATTTCGATGGTCTATAAGTGATCATTTTAATTGTTATAATGTCTACTCTAGAGAGGTTTATGTGACATGGTGGTTTACTGATCGTTAAACCGCTTAAAATTGAGAAAAACCGAGAACAACTCTCTCTTAATCATAATTTCCTCAATATTTTCAATGATTTTCAATAGTTGTAAACAGGAATAAAAAATATATTAATCATACATTCCATTAAAATTTCTGATTCTAATTATTCAGTAGCATGTGATACGTTCTGCGATAGATATGATAACAATAGTTTGCTAGAGCATATTTATAAAAAGGCTTTATTCAATTTAGAGCCAATGCAAAGGGAATCTAGCGCTAAGATACGGGATCTGATTGATATGGTTTCGAAACATTTGCGGTCTCTTGCTCAAATTAAAGAATCCACTGACAAATGGAATACATACTTTGATGATTTTTCTTATTTCAACCAAACTAGATAGTGTCATTTAGATGAGCAAAGATATATTTTACAACCTTTGGTAATTGGATTGCGTTACATCAACCGACCCTATGTCATAAGAGGAGAAATTCTTTAGTAATTTTTACAAAGAGTTCGTCATATAGCAAAAAATCTGACGAGAATATACGACGAGAATCGTTTAAGTGACAGTGAATTTGAATACTTATACGCAGTTAATAAACAGCAGTTTTCAGAACTATTTACCTACTGCGATGGAGTACGCCGAGAAGATTATTACAGATAATATGTGAGTAAAAAAGATCTGTTGATGTTCTTGTGCAAAATGCGTCATGGACTTTCTGATGATTTTGTACGTTTTATGTTTGGCTATTGAAGTAGACAGGCAGTAAGTCTAGCCGTTACTCTTGTTAGAAAATCTTTGATGCACCGTTTTGTGACTACCAACATAGGATTTAATGCTATTACTAGAGAAAATTATATTGAGAGACATGTTACGGACTTAGCTAATGTACTATATAATCCAGAGCCACAAATTCCTCGAGCAATCACTTTCATTGATGGTACTTACAGCTACATTCAAAAGAGTAGCAATTTCAGAGTTTTACGGCAGTCATATTGTGTACACAAAGGCCGACACTTATTCAAACCTATTTTAATAGTAGCACCTGACGGTTACATAGTCGACATTCAAGGGCCATACTTGTCTGATAGTAAAAATAATGACGCTGCTATTTTGCAAAATGAAATTGAACTAGACGGTAATATAATGAGAAGATGGTTTCAGGAAAATGATATTGTAGTAGTGGATAGGGGGTACAGTGATGCTGCTGAAATACTTGGACTCCTAGGCATTGTGCATAAAATGCCAGCACTTATATTGCCTAACCAACACCAACTCTCAACCGAAGATGCTAACGACTCTCGTTTCATCACAAAGTCGAGGTGGATAGTAGAATCACGAAACGGCCACATAAAATCAATGTTTGAGTTTCTACAACAAAATATTCAAATACAACATCTTTCCCATCAAGGGGATTTTTTTCGGATAGCTGTAGCTATTATTAATAGATATCACCCTCCTATCCTTATGGAAGGAGCCGATGCACAATTGGCTCAAAGATTACTTGAAAAGGCTAGTGAACCAAATGTCGTTCAAGCACTAGTTGAGGAAGAGAATCTGAATAATAGAAATGCTCAGAGATGGGTATGTTTAGATGCTGAACAGTTCCAAGATTTTCCAATTCTGAAGCTTGATTTTATAAAAACGCTAACAATTGGAGTTTATCAAGTAAAGTTGGCACAGTCCTATGTCCAAGACAAATTACAGAGGGATCACGACGAAGAATTTCAGTTTGAAACTTTGAGAGATATCAACAGACTACCATGGCCATGGCTTCTACGGGTTAGAGTATTTTCTCGTTTTAGAAGTGAAGCTAAATATCAACTGAGGATTTCATATCGACCAACAAATAACGAAGAAATAAATAATGAAGAAGAATCTATATATGGTTATTACTGCACCTCTAAATCTGGTGCTCGAACTGTCGGTACCTGTGCACATATTGCTAGTGTAATATGGTATTTGGGGTACGCACGCCATCAACCAAACATTCGCTACCCCTTAACTCAATTAATAGGATCTGTTCACGATGCAGGAAACAGACAACCACAAAATATTGTTCGTTAGGTTTAGTTTTTTATTTTATATCTACGTACGTTGCTAGTCTGATTTCGTAAAAAAAGAACCACCCTATGTAAATAGCCTTAGAACTTTTCCATACAAAACATATCGACAACCCCATTACGTTTTTAATTTTATGAGGCCCTCAACACCGGTCTGTCGATGGCTTTAGCTTTGAATGCACCTGAAATTGCCATGTTGTTTTGAGATGAAATCAGTAACAGTTATTGTTTACTGATGGCCGCGTTGAGTTGTTACAGTTTTATTGTTCCCTTAGGGCTAGTTTCACAGGTTCCCGTTAGAGTCCAGATTGATTAACTGATGGTTAGAATGTGAAATTTCAAACGCCAGTTAAAGAATGTCATTCACCGTCTAAACTTTCACTTAGTTATTTGGAGGTTAACTGGGACCTGTGAAACTGGCCCTTAGTTATTCATTATTCTCATACAGAATATACATTTTCTAAATATGTATATTCTACATACAACACCTGTACTGTACTTTACCTGGAAGAATATCTATAAAAGATCCGCTAGAAAGACGATTTATTTTCCTCTTTAAAAAATGCTCTTTCCAAAATTGAAATATTTATTTTCCACCTGTCCGTCACAAAATTGTTTTTTCTTAGTCTACTTCACATGACAAAATATAAAAATAGAAACAATACACAACATTCTCCCCCTTAGTAATTGTTCCAACAATGAAACATGAAAAAAAGAACAATTACTCTTCTTTCTTCTGAATATCTAATACACAGAGTCATGTAACATTTCTACGAAGAATGGTTCCATTTGCTAATTTTACATCAACTACTCTGATCTTGCCATCTTTTCCGGGATAAACACGTACAATTCTTCCCTTTGGCCAAACATTTCTTGGTCCATCGGAGTCGACGATGATTACTAGGTCATTTTCTTCAACAGGTCTATTTTCTTCGTACCATTTAGTTCATTTCAACAATGATGGTAAATATTCTCTTGTCCATCGTTTCCAGAAATAGTCGGCCTACTTTTGGGCTGCTTTCCATTTTGAAAGCCAATTCAAATCTTTCTCTTCAGTAATTGCACAAGGCAACGCAGCATAATTAGGTCCTATCAGGAAATGATTAGGTGTGAGGGCTTCCGAGTCATCAGAGTCGATAGATACATGGGTCAATGGCCTTGAATTCAATATGTTTTCCTCTTCTGCAAATACTGTCCGAAGAACATATTCTTGAAGAGATTTTGAAGTTAACATTTCCTTCATAACCTTTTTCACAGATTGGATAAGTCTCTCCCAAGCTCCTCCCCAATGAGATGAGACTGGTGGGTTGAATATTCATTTGACGTTTCTCATACTACAAAATTTGGTGATTTCGGTCTGATTCAAAGCTTTCAAGGCATCAGAAAATTCCTTTTCAGCAGATTTGAAATTTCCTCCATTGTCGCTATGCATTTCATCAGAAAATCCCCGTCTGCAGCCAAACTGACGAAGTACGTGGATGAAACTATTTGTACTCAAATCATGAGCAACTTCCAAATGGATTACCCTTGTTACCATGCAGGTGAAAATCACTCCATATCTTTTTTCTTTGCTTCGTTTCACAGCAACATGAATCGGTCCAAAATAGTCAACTCCAGTTTTGATGAAACATCTCACAGTTGGCTCTAGGCGGCATAAAGGTAATTGTCCCATGATAGGTGTTTGTGGAGAAGCTCTGCTGTTTTTACATATTTGACAGTTTTTCCAAACATCTTTAACTACTTGGCGAATATGCAAAATCCAAAATTTCTGTCGTAAATTATTTATTACCATTTCTTGTCCATGATGAAATACCTGTTCATGATAAAAACTTATTAATAACTTGGTTATTTTGTGTTTGGGATCCAAAATGATTGGCTTTTTCACATCATCATCCATTTGTCGAGAGTTGTTCAATCTTCCTCCAAATCGAATTAATTTGTCCTTATCTACTTCGCAAGAAAAACTATAAAGTGAGCTGGTTTTGTTCAGAGGACTATTTCTTTCAAGAGTAATCAACTCTTCATGAAATGAGTCAATTTGAACCCTTCTGTAAAGAAGTTTTTCTGCTGCTTGTATTTCCGAAACGGTCAGTTCACCAGAGTATTTTCTCCCTCTGCAATTTTCTACTAATCTTTCCATCCATGCTGTGGCTCTTCTGATACGATTCCACTTGGAAAATCTCTTCGGATCTGGGACTGGCAATAATTCTTCTTTGATGAAGTTGATAAAAACTTAGTTTTTTCTTACTTCCACTATGTTGTCATTATCCTTAGGTTCCAGATTCGGAGACTATTCATCAGGCCAATTATTCATTTCTTCTTTTAAAAATGTGGGATCAAACAACCCATTACTCTTCTCAGAAAATTCAAGAAGTTTTGTTCTTTTGGTTGCCTCACCAGCAATATTTTGTTTTGACGGTACATATTTCCATTTGGATGTGTTTGTTAGTTCCTGAATTTATCCGACACTTCAGCTACAAAAACTTTAAATCTTTGAGATTCAGACTTGATCCAGTGTAGCACAGTTTTTTAATCTGTCCAGTAAAACACATCAGAAATTTTCAGTCTCAAATTGGTTTCAAGTGAATGTCCTAATCGTGCTCCCATCATGGCTGCCTGTAGTTCCAGTCTTGGAATCGATATGGGCTGTTTCAGAGGTGCAACTCTTGCTTTTGCACTCACAAAAGCTGTTTGAATTTCCTCATGTCTCTTCGTTCTAAGATACGCAATCGATGTGTAACATTTTTCCGAAGCGTCTGAAAAATTATGTAATTGAACAGTACTGCTGACTCTGTCCAAACTAAAATACTGACGAGGAATCCTGAAACTATAAATAGTTTTCAAGTCATTGATCCATAGAATCCATTTTTCATCAAGTTTGTCTGTTATTTCGTCGTCCCAACCTAGTTTACTTCTCCAAATGTCCTGCAGTAATGTTTTACCTTGGATTATGAAATTTGCTAAAAATCCTATAGGATCAAAAATTGACATGACAATTTTTAATACCTCTCTTTTTGTTGGACGTCGGTGATTTTCCAAAATTTGTCTGTCTATCTTATGAAATTTTGTTTGAAAGCCAAAAATATCTTCTTGAGGATTCCACCAAGCTCCCAGAATAATTTCTACTCTTGTCTTCTGGAGCAGTCCCATTTTGTGCCACCAGTGTTTTGTCTATTCCATCAAGTATAGTTTTCGAATTTGAAATCCAATTGCAAATCGTGAATCTTCCTTGCTTGTGTACGTGAGTTATGTCATGGATCAAATTTCCAGCTTCAGACTCAGTGTCGGCATTTCCAAGATAGTCATCCATGTAGTGGTCTTCCATAATTGCTCTTGATGCTTCCGGATAATCATATGCATATTCAAAGGCATTCCTAATTTTAGCTTCTTGAGCCAAAGAAGGTCCACTTGTAGAACCAAAAAAGACAACTTCAATCTCATAGGTATTTGGAGCACAACTTCGTTCCATTCCACGCCATAAGAATCGTTGAGCAGAGCGATCTTCTGGTCTCACCTTGATTTGAAGGAACATTTCCTTTATATCAGCTGTGAATGCAAACCTTTTAATCCTGAAATTGAGCAAAATATTGTACAAAGAATTATATAGATTAGGACCAGTGAGTAAGCAATCATTATGGCTCATTCCGTTTCGCAGCTTCAAAGACAATTCTGAGTTTATTGGGCTTATTTGGATTCAAGACACCAAAGTGAGGTAGATACCAAGTTTTTGAATTTTCTACTTTTGTTTCTTCTTCAGGAAGTTTTCTAATATAACCCTTACTTTCCAAATCCAACATTTTGTCACAGTAGTCTTTTCCAAATTCTGAATTTCTGTCAATTTTCCTTTCGTTGGTAGCAGTCTTTTTGTCGCATTTGACTTGCTTTCAGGAAGAATCATGTTTTCATTTCTCCATAAGAGTCCTGTTTCAAAACTCTTGCCATTTCTCTTCATGGTTTTATCCAAAATATCCTGGGCTCTCATGTCTTCTTTTGACATGGGCTTAGTGATTTTGTCAAGTCCAAAATTATCGATTCTCCACTGTAGTTTGACCATGTCATGAAGGATATCTATATCATCCTGCTCCCCGTGGCTTATGAAGCATACATGATTACTTTCCGATCTGATATCAGACCCATGGATTACCCAGCCTAAAAGTGTCTTACTTAGTTCCAAGGTCCTGTTATAACCTTTCTATTGAGTAGAAGAGGCCAGTTGTCTTGACCTATCAGAATTTTGGGCTTTGCATCGACCATTGATGATATTTTATTGTCAATGTAAGGATACTTACTACAAATCTGCATGTCGACAGTCTGCGTAGTCAACGACATCCCTTTCATTGTTCTCACGTGCCGTAGTTGAAAACTCTTACCTTTTTCCGGTGATTTGATATTACACGTGACAATCCTTGAGTCCTCTTGCTGTTTAACTTGGTTATTCGTCCATTTTATTTAAAGAGCGTGCTGAGGTCCATCAAGTTCCAGTTGATCTGCTAATTCCTGGTCAATCAGGGTCACTGTCGAGGCATCATCTAAAAGGGCAAATGTATTCAATGATTTTTCACCTCTATTGATAACAATTGGTAAAATTTTCAACAAAACATTTGTATTTGCTGAAATATGGCAATTGATTTCATTTGTTTCATTTGATGATCGCCTAATCAATTGCGTTTGATTATTTTCACTGATTTCATTTTTATGTAGTAGTGTATTGTGAGGTTTTGTACAGTTATTTATCCCGCAAATTTTGATTTTCTTACATTTCTTTAGATTATGAAAAACAGATTCCTTTGGAAGTCACAAATTTCCATCTTTCATCATCTGTTAAAAATAAAAATTTTGAACATTTGCTGAGATGGTGCTGATCACTATCACAACATATACACTTTTTATTTCCAGGTCTATCGGTCGTTGTCATAGTAACGTCTTTTTTGATATATGATCTTGGTTTGAGTTTAGGATTGTCAGATTTGAAATCAGTCACTTTTGGCATCATAATTTGGCAAGCCACGGATGCTTTTTGATCTAGCCATGAACTAAACTCCACTAATTTGGGATTTTGAAGTGTTCTACTAGAAAGTAGGAAGTTTACTCAAAAGTTCCTGAAGTAGGATAGAATTCCGTAAGTGTTCATCTTCTTTTAAAGCTTCAATTATTCCGACAAGGTTTTTCAATTCATCCGAATATTCTATGAGCAGATCTAATCTGTCCTCCTTGACAGAAGGAAAGCTTTTTATTTTATTTAAAAGCATCATTATGATATGCTCAGGACGGCCAAATCGGTTTTCCAAAATTTTGTTTAACATTGTCAACGTTTTGGGGTAAAATGAGTAAACTTTCTACAATTTTCCTAGCATGTACCTTCAAACACTTTTGCAGTCTTATTTGATTCTCTTCCTTAGAATAATCACAAATAGCTGTCGTATTTTTATATTGAAAAATAAAATTAGGCCATTCGATGGGATCGCCACCGAATAAAAGCAACTCCTTTGGCATGGATTGTCCTGTTAGAATTTTGGTAAGTTGTGACGAAGCTATTTGCTCATTATAAAAATTAGGTACTACCTTTTGGGGCTCCTTTCCTGATGACAGCGACTGATGGACAGGTCTGTCCCATGGACACACACCTTCTACCCACTTATTGATATCAGGCCTCTCCTTCATTGACACGCTGCCTATCGACTCTGAATCCCCATTGGAAGTTGTCTCCTCTTCATCTAACTTCACCAGTTTCATTTCTAACTCCAGGTCTAACATTTCCTGTTGGTGCTTGTGTAGAAGTTCCTTTTTCTTCATCTCAATCTCGATTTTGGCTTGTTCTCGTCTTGATTTATTACTCTTGCTACTTTTTGTATGTCTTGATTTCATTGTTCTTTTAGTATCTCTTGCAATAATCTCCATAGATGTCATTTCTTTAGTTCTTTCCTCAGGTATTACTTTTTTGAGACGTTCGCTTCGTCTCACATTTGACAACAGACTTGGACATTGCAGATTATTACACGGTGCAAAGTCTTAATAGGCAGAGAAGGACCAGTTTGTACTGTACTTTACCTGGAAGAATATCCAAAAAAGATCCGCTAGAAAGACGATTTATTTTCCTCTTTAAAAAATTCTCTTACCAAAATTGAAATATTTATTTTCCACCTGTCCGTCACAAAATTGTTTTTTCTTAGTCTACTTCACATGACAAAATATAAAAATAGAAACAATACACAACAACACCAAAGTGTATAATATAGTTGAGCAAAGATCCTTGTACTTCCAGAGCTAACGCAAAGCGACACTGATGATGGAGGTAGACCCTCCGAAACCGGAGCTATTCAAAGCTACTGTGTTAATTTGAGATGAGACCACTTGCCAATTGTCTGTATTAAGGTTTACTGTTTCCTTAATGATTCCAAGTTTTCATACAAATAATACATCTTTGTAGGCCACATAATATATAATAGTCATAGCTTTTTGTAATAATGTCAGCCACATTTCTCATAATATGAAGTGTATGCAAGATGAAAAAAAAACTAAATGCTCTACTATTCTGTAATTATTCTTGTCGAATGGTTTTTGGGACATGCTTCGTAGGCCATTAACCAAACATTCGCTTGGCCTATCCCCTAACCGAATTATATGATCCGTACAAGATGCAACAAATAGACAAGAGCCACAAAATATTGATCATATTATATTTAGTTTTCTACTTTTATGTTTAATTTTTCTATATGTTCCTGAAAAAAATTAAATTACTACAACTGAAAAAGTGGCAGACCCCGTATAATAGTAACCTCAGATCACCCAATAATAAAATCAAATGTTTTCTACTCATTCTGCAAGTCTACGAGCTTTTACGTTTGACTGAGTTTGTTTAAAGAATTACATAAAAATTATGTAATTATTAATAACCCTGTATACGGAGTCTTATAACTTCTTATTACAACTCGTGTCGACAATATTGAGATTGTAATTATTATCCTTAACTTTTTGTAACAAAAAAATCGCCACATTATTGATTTTCTATAGGTAAGTAACAACCCTCTCTCTGTACATCAGATCTTGTTGAGCCCATGGAGACATTTGATCAGGACTTCATAAACTACATTATACCAAATTTTCAGCCAATTCGACTGGGACCCATTTTCCATAAGAACCGTGCGGGGTCCTTTCTCGATGCGACGGACGGCCTTTGTCATGCAATTGTTATACTGCAGCGTCAACAAGGGAAAAATTAAAAACTAATAAATCGATTTTTCTGATTTTTTCGGAAAATTTGAGGTGATGTGGAAAAATATTGAAAACAAAAGTTGTACATCTTTTCATTACTAACAACATCGCCACAAAACTTTTTCCGATAGGAGGTCAAGTTTCGTTGCCAATCGCGAAATTCAATGAAACACTACTTTCAACCCCTAAAAGTTCACCCCGTTCCACCCTTCTCCATTTTGTCGACTCCAAATTATTTTACCTGTCAGTAGTACAATATTTTGCTCCTCTTCCAGTAGGTCTCATGCTGTTAATTTTTTTTTTATCTCGAGCACTGCTCTATATTTACAAATTAAAGAAAGGATAGTCGTTGCTGACTAGTTAGAAATGAAACCAGTTAATATTGGGGATTGCAGCACTATAGCAAGAGCAACTAATATTATAACAAATAATATACAATCAAATCAGCATTCTTCTATTTTTGGAAGCTTACTTTTAAAATCAAAAAAGTTTCTAAAAGACAATCCGAATCTGATATTGATTCAATCAGACAAAGGTAATGTGACAGTCATTATGGAAAAAGATCAACATCTTAATCTTTCAAATGAAATAATTATGAACAGTAATTCCTATACTGAATTAGCAAAAAATCCTACGACTACTATACAAAGAAAAGCTAATGAATTTTTGAAAGTACTCAAAGACACAAATCAAATTGTTGATGTCACAAAAAAGAAACTCACATGCTGTAATGCTATTTCTCCAGAATTCTATTCATTACCAGAAATACATAAACCTACTTTATTGATGAGACCTATAGTTTCATATATTGGAACTCCAACAGAAGCCATTCCCAGGTAGCACATTATATCGGCTGAATCTTGGTTCCAAATTGGGCCAATATAGATATATTGTAAATGAAAAAATAATATTGGTCCAATATGGGTGAATATCAAAAAACAATGTTTTATTAATAATATATTGGTGGAATATTGGTTGAACCTGTTTCGAATGTAGATTGTCACATGTGATATTGGGTCAATATTGGTTGAATAATTTCTACCAATATCGATAATACAATATTGTCCATAAATTGTTTTCCACATCTAGAATAAATATTGTAGTCCCAATATTCCAGTCATATCGATTCTAGGGATGAAAAACTATATTTATTGTATTTTCAAGTTTGCTAGTACATTGGTTGAATATCATTTCAACTTTATTCAACAAATTGTAATAACTCATATTGGGTCAATATTGGTTCAATGATATTTACCAATATCGATAAAACAATATTGTCTTCATATTGTTTTCAACATCTAGAATGAATATTGCAATCTCAATATTTCGCCCATATCGATTCTAGGAATGAAAACTATATTGTATATCCAAGTGTGATTACACATTGGTTGAATATCATTTCGCCAATATTCAACAAATCTTATTAATTAATATTGGGTCAATATTGGTTTAATAATATTTACCGATATCGTTAAAACAATATTGTCTCCATATTATTTCCTTCCTCTAGATTTGGATGAATTTCGAATATTGGCCGAATATTCAATGAAACATATTAAAATTATATCATGATCAAACCTGGATAAAAATCCGCTAGGTGGCTCTACATTTAGAACGTCTTCTAAAACCTACGGAAACGTATTAAATACTTCCCATAACTTGTATTCAAGACAGCTTACTCAGTGGTTATGGCGATCAAAAGGCAGACTCTGGTGTCACCTTGATCAACTAAAAGACATTTAATGATTTACCAAAGTATATTCACTTCAACAAATATGCCCAAATGATGTTACAGATGTTTTACCAATATAGATAAATATTTTGGGGCCATCATTGCTTCAATAATATTTCACATACTATTTTTGAAATATTCGAACAATATTGCAAAATGTTCCCATTTCACTTCTCGACAATTTAACGTTTGAATATTGTACTAGCGATATTGTACCAATATCGCCGAATATTTTGAGGTCAATATTGCTTCGAGAATATTTGGCCAATATTATTCAAGTAATATTGGACCAATATCGCCAAATGTTCACATTTTTTTCTCGCCAATATTGCATTTCAAATATTTCGCCGATATGTTCACAATATTGTACCAATATTTTACCAATATAGGTGTGCTATTTGGGTTGTCTCACTTCTCACAGATATTCTAAGTAAAGCATATGATTCTGATAATGAATACTTTATACTCTTTGAAGTAAATAATAGATTTAATAACACAAACATACCTAATGACTATGTTTTGGCAAGTCTTGAAGTGGTTTCTCTTTTTAGTAATGTATACTTAGAAGTTTGTCAAAGATCAATTCATAAAAAAAGGAATCGAATTCGCAATTATTGTAACATTAATGAAGAAACATTCATGAAAATTTTAACTTTCCTATTCAATAATACATATTTCTCTTTTAACATCAAAATTTATAAACAAAGTTTTGGTACTCCAATGGGAGCTTCAATCTCCCCTATATTAGCTTCATATGTGATGGATGATGTGTTGGACACAGTAATTCCAGCACTATCATTTAATCTTTTTTTCATCCAAAAATATGATGATGATATCATTGTCGCTTTACCAAAAGATGGCATTACTGAGATTCTTAGTACTTTCAACAGCTTTGACCCATATATCCAATTTACAATAGAAACTGAGGATGATGATTGTTCCGTACCTTTCTTAGATACAAGATTCATACGCAATCTTAATAACAAAATACCTTTAGGTTACTTATAGGGTACAGGTAGTTAATTATAGGGTACAGGAAACCATGCAGTTCTGGAAGATATATTAACTTTGAGTCGTATTACAAACGTTCAATGAAAATAAACCTTGTGAAACAGATGGAAGCTAGAGTGCTCAAAATCTCAGACTAATCCTTCCCAATAAAAACATAGATATTCTTTTCAAACTCTTTTCAGATAATGCTCATCCACCTAGCTTACTGAGAAGTATTCTGTTCAGCACACCATTAAATATTGAAACAGATATTATATCTAACAATCTTAACATATCCACTAATGACAATGTTGCTAATACTAATCCTACAAATCCTACAATTCCTACATTTACTTCACTTCCATATATAAAAGATATTACACCAAGATTGTCCAGGCTCTTTCATTCAGTGTGCAATATCAAAATAGCAAATAAAACTATTTTACCAATTAGATCAATTTATTCAAAAGTAAAAGATAAAGTTCCATTAACTTCCAATTCAAATGTAGTGTATAGCATTCCTTGTCAGGACTGTGATAAAAATTATATTGACCAGACTTGTAGATGCCTAAAAAGTAGAATTTCCTCACATAAAAGTGATTGTAGACTTCATCCTGAAAGATGTGCTCTTGCTGATCATGTAAACAAATTTGACCATCGAATAAATTATAATTAAACAAAAATATTAGCTAAAGAGACACATATGACTACGAAAACTTTTTTGGAAATGGCCTTCATATCTCAATATGAAAACTGTATGAATAAAAGAACTGATATAAATCATTTTAGTGAGATTTATTCCCTCTTACTGTCGTTAGACCACACTTTCCCTATGAACAATAATATTTCCATAACCACTCAATTGGAAATGTAGTTTTTTCCTAACTTACAAAACAGTCGTATATTTTCAACAGTTGGTACAAGATTACAGTTGGTAACATTGACTTGAAAATTACAGATTTCTTTTCTATTGACACCTGATGTATATTCCTCAGATGCAATCAACAAGTCTTTTGTTTTTCGACTGAAATTTTAAAATTTTCTGTTTATTTATATTCGTAAAGCCTTTTTTCATATATTATTTACAATTTTAAACTGTAATGTCACTATTGAACGAATTGAGAACATTTCAAACAACCTCAATATAACATCAAAATGTAAATTTGACATGAATAATTCTTTGTAGTTCCCTGAAGATGTAAATAAAATTTACGAAAGCTTGGAATAAACTCTATAAAAGAGTACACTTTTGACTTTGCTGCAATCCCCAATATTAACTGGTTTTATTTTTATTTACAAAATAAATATATTCGAAACCAAACCGAATTCCCATTTATTCTGATCAAGACAATAATAGAAATTCTCCTGTAATCCATACCGTTCACAGAACTGAACAATACAAGTTTCCAGAAACTATAGAGTTGTATGCCATCAATTTTTACGGATTACGTTTGCTCTAGTATTCGGTAATTGTTAAAGAGTAAGTAGCTATGTCTTTTTGGGTAATTAAGATGCCCGGGCTGGAATTTATTACCTTCCACCTGAATAAGTTTTAATTGAACGCATAATTCAGCGTTGACTTGGAACTTCCTATTAATTATCACACTCGTTCCGAAAAGTAATTACATATGTAAATTCGCGCTTTTATAGCAGCAGATGAAGTATAGTGTAGAGCAGTTGTAGTTTATGGAAGATAATTTTGATATGCGAGCCCACAAAGTTCAAAAGATTGCAAAATAGTTTAGACTTTCAATGGATGATTATACCACAAGAAGTAGGTGAGGTTAGTCGCTATACAGGGTGTTCCAAACTCGATGGCCTTAAAGACGTTTCTGGAAAAAGGGAAGTAGGATTATTTCGAAAATTTGGTTTTGTGGATAATCAAATCTGCTATATCGTTCTAAAATATTTTCAGAGATGTGTCGTTGCTGCTTCTCTCGAAAAGTAGCAACAACTTCCTATCCTGTATATTATTGCATTTTTCACTTTGCTATCATTTTGAGATCATTTTCATATAATAATAATGATAATAATAATTGACAATTGACAATTGACAAAAAATTTATAATTTGAGCACATAATTTTCAAAAAAAATAATAGGCGAAGTTAAGTTTTCATTTAGCAGAACTGAACGAAAGCTGTTTTTTCACTTAATATCAAACATCTCAAGTATCATACTTCCCTGTATCTATCTCCAGTGGTTTTCGAGAAAATCATTAACTTCCTTATTTTTTGTACGAAACATAGCTTCAATTGAATGTTTATTACTGCAGTATTTGTATACGTAGAAAGCTGAAATTTCGGATGTAATTAGACAATGTTCTGTGTACTAGTAAGGACTAAGGGAATGTACCTTTACATTTATGAAAAGTAAATTGCAAAACTCTTTTAAATCGATAGATTCTAGTCTGAAACGTTCATGTAACAAAGAGTTCCACTATATTTTTTTCATTCTGAAAGAATATCTCATTTGAAAGTGTGCCGCTGACGTCACGTTCATCGGAAACAACCCCCACCATAATCCATGTTCCGAAACATTCAATACCGTTCTCCTCAAAAATATAGATTCTAGCTTGGTATAAGCCATTGAGAAATTAATGAAACTTCGCAAATTGATCAACTCATAGAAAAAAATCCACATTAGCTACTTTTTATTGTATTTGTTACTTTCAAATTTCCTGAAGGGACCATCCTCTCGATGAATAACGAGCATTGACAACACCGCAAATCATTATTACAGTTCTCATGCAACAAAAGTGATCTCGAGATTTGAGGTTAATGTTTATTTTTTTTACATTCGACATTTAACTGATACATTCATTAATACTGTAGCGAGGTGTTATTATGACCGATCTGGTGTGAATTTATTTGTATATTAAATGGATGGTGTTATGCAACATTGAGTCAAGCCACATTTTTTAATAATTGAGCTATCCCAGTCATTGGAATCGCTAAAGTGTTATCCTACAATAAGCAAAAATGATTCAACTAACGATAGTATTAAGCCACATTCCATCATTCCATGATCTGCTGAACAATTTTGGTATTTTTTACGAAACTAGCTGACTGTGGCTTGAGTCATTATTGCATAACATCATCCAAATATGGAAAGGCTTCGTGAAGGGAAGTTCGGATAATTTACCGAGGGTGAATGAGATGATTGACTCTTTCTATTTAACAAATATGAATTTATTTTTTGCAATGACTATTAAAATTTAAAATCGTTCCTTGAACGCTACTTGGATACAGTAATATTCAGTTGAAAATGTTCTTCACAAAAACATAATTATATTTCCGCGTTTTACACAAGGTTTATTTATTGCTTCAAAACACATTTTATAATGCGCTTCATAGGTATTTAGGAGCATAAAAAAATGTTTAATAGAATATTCACTGGTGTTCAGACAACCAGGTACGAAGCACCTTTTCGACATGTTACATGTTCACAGTTATTGCAGGGATACAGATACAGGAATTAGGAAAAAAAAACACAAACAACAAAAACATTTCAAAACTTTGAACCGCATTAATCTCAAAAAAAAATCAAGTAGGGCCTGTTCGCTTGCAGCATACATAATTGATGGAATTGCTCTACTTGTATTGAATATTAAAGTAGGCAAACGAGTTAAACAGAGACAAACGATTCTTATTGATGCTCCGTGAAACAGACAAACGAACCCATCTGGTATCAAATGACAACTGTCATACGACACATTATATTCAAATGAGAATATGAGATGATTCGAAATTGAACCGTCGCCGTCGTAGCGAAAGCGTCGTGCGCTGAGATATCGAAATTGGTGACAAAAAGAGAATTGAAGAATAGTAACAAGCAGAGGAAAATTGAGAGACAGGTGTGTGCGAGATCTGTACTAACTTAACTTTTCTGCCTTCCTTTCTGTCTTTTGTAATAACAAATTTGAAGAACATTGCATTAATAAATAGAATTCATGAGTAACGAAGCGGGAGGAGGCGCACCTCCTCCCAAAAAAAAAAAATTTTTTTCCAAGGAAAATGATGTAGAGTATGAAGACTTCAGTGGGGACAGTAATGATGCCGAGGTAGCCGATTTTGTAAGTTTGAATTCAGATAATAATACCAATAATCCAAATGATCTAGATAATGTAGCTTCAAGGCCATCACTAGATCTACATTCCATGGAAACCGACAAAAACGATAACAATGAAAAAACTAGTTTTAATAGGGAGATCATTTTTTACAAAGAGAGAACTTTAGGACCATTTGTAGTTATTATATAAGCCACAGAACAATCCGGAAATATTGGCAGCTTCACTCATTTAAGAATTGCTAAAGAGATATTTAATAATTGGAAAAGTGCTAACAATTTTCTATTGAATGAGCAAATACGAGAGAGGGGATATAATGCTTATATTCCTTTTAATTATGTTACGAGTAAGGGTGTAATTAGAGGCATTGACAAATTTTTCACAGACAACGAAGTTAAAGATTTGATTAAGTGCCCATATAGGGTTCTAAGTGCAAAACGAATGAATAGGAGAATAAAGGAAGACGGGGTAAATAAATATGTTCCAACAACTACAGTACTTATTACTTTTGAAGGGGTAATACTTCCAAAGTTTATGGACATGTGCTATATGCAATACAAAGTCCAAATATATATTCCTCCGGTAACTCAGTGCTATCAATGTTTTATGTTCGGTCACACAAAAAAGCAATGCAAAGGTAAAAGACGTTGTGTAAACTGTGCTGGAGTTCATGAGAACGAAGAGGGATATGAAACATGTGCAAAAACAAAGTGTCATAATTGTAATAGTACGCAGCATTAGTCAACAAGTAAAGAGTGTCAAGAATTTAGTAGGCAGAAAAAGATAAGAGAGAAGATGAGTTTTGATAATAAATCATTTTTTGAGGTGGCCAAAGAATTCCCCAGGAATCAGGTTACTAATAATCGCAATCCTAGTGAATATCCACATTTACAAAACATACAACATTTACCAGTTGATGATATAAATAGAACTGATGTCTCACAGAGACAAACTGTTCACAACGAGAATTTTTCAAGTTTTAAACAAACATACTCACAAATCATTAAAAATAAACCAAACATATCTAGAACAGGGTATGATGTACAGGCACATAAAGACATGTTGATAAACCCGTCCGGGCACATTTCCCAACCTAAAAATTGGGCAATGTTCGAAAGACTTCATACAAATACCCAAGGGAGTAGCAAAAATCAAACAGATGAGCTAACAGTCACAGGTAATAATAATTTTAGAACAAACAAGTCAAATAGTGGTGAACAACCAGGCACT
This sequence comes from Chrysolina oricalcia, assembly GCA_944452925.2. Classification (NCBI taxonomy): domain Eukaryota; kingdom Metazoa; phylum Arthropoda; class Insecta; order Coleoptera; family Chrysomelidae; genus Chrysolina; species Chrysolina oricalcia. The sequence continues at coordinate 21,610,826 of OX101818.2, forward strand.
ACCCCGGGTGGTAAGGACTTGGTTGAATTCATTTATGAATTGTTTTTAGAGGTACCCGAAACTAATAAATCTAAAGTTGTCGAGTTGATACTTACGTCTATGCATTTAAATAAGAGAAGGTCTCATGACGAGGTAAATAGCTCCTGGGAGGAGGAGTATTAAATACAAAAATCAATTATGGTTAGGACTAATTAAATAAGACTTATCAATGAATATGATCCTGAAATTATTTTATTAAACGAGACATGGCTAAAGCCGGACAAACCATTTCAAATCAAATATTATGATATTGTTCGACAGTATAGGGAAGACGGATATGGCGGAGTAGCAACGTTAGTTAAAAATAATATTCAATACAAGATAATTAATGTAAACAATAACATACAAAATGACGTATGCCAGATTATAATAACTAAAGTTTTCAATATAAATTTAATTAATATTTACAATACCACTAACAACATCCCAACACAAAATGTATTTAGAGGATGTTCTTCGGAGTTACAAGGGGACTTCATTCTTATGGGGGATATGAATGCACATCATCCTTTGTGGGGAAGTGTAAGTAGTAATCAGAATGGGAGAAAATGAAAGGATATTATTGACGACAACGAACTTATAATTTTGAATGATGGATCGACAACGAGAGTAAGTAACCCAGAGAGACATAATAGTCCGATAGATTTAACCATTGTCAACGGCAATGCTCGTGGGAGGTATAGGGGGATTGTGCCAACAGTGACCATTTCCCTACTATGTGTTCATTTCAGACAATACAGCAAGGCCAAGGTATATATATTACAGAAGCAGGTCGAAACTATAAGAAAGCGGATTGGAATGGTTATCACAACCATGTGAAAAGCAGATACGACCACAAACAAGATTATAGCTATGACGAGTTGTTAGAAGTAATGAATGAGACAGCTGACATATATGTGCCGAAGAGAAACTCAGGTAAGGGTAAGCCGGGTAATCCATGGTGGGATGATGAGTGTGAGACTATGATTTCAGAAAGGAAAAGCGCTTTGAATCATTTCAAAAATAATCCAACTTTAGACAACTACATCCTTACAAAAAAAACAATAGCAACTACCAAACGGTTTCTAAATAAAAAGAAACGGCTAGGGTTTAAAATGTTTTGTTCGACTATAAATAGGGACTCCAACCTCTCCTATGTCTGGAACATGATTAAAAAATTTTCCAACAGAAATCATGTTTTATCCAAAAAAATGTTGCCTACCAGTCATATAGCAAATGAGTTAGTAGAAAAGGTGTCTATAGGTGACATCCTGCCGCACTTCTCATTAAGAATAGCGCAATGTAAATCAGACCCTTTCACAATGAATGAACTTCATTTTGCATTTAGACTTAAATAATTTACTATACCAGGAAAAGATGACATTCCATATCAAATGTTTATTTACTTGCCCTCGGAAATGCAGCAACACTTATTAAAAACCTTCAATAACATCTTAGGTAATGCCAACCTACCAGGTGATTGGAAGGAGTATATTATTGTGGGTATACCTAAAAATAGAAAAATCATAGATGAAGTTACTAACTTAAGACCCATTGCATTGGAAAGCTGTGGTCTAAAATTTTGGAAAGAATGATTAAATTCAGGTTGGAATGGCATGTTGAACACAAGCAAATTTTATCAGACTACCAGACAGGTTTTCGAACGGGTAAGGGGACTATGGACAATATCGCGTTTATAACTTCCTACGTTCAAATGGCATTCGGGTTGAATCAACAAGTTATAGGGGTGTTTTTGGATATCAAAGGGGCCTATAATCATGTCAATATCTATAACATGTATAGCTACCTCTTAAAATATGAAGTAAAAACTGACTTGGCCAATTTAATATTTCGTATTCTTGATAATAGGAAAAACTTTATAAAGGATGATACTGGGGAAATACACGGACCTGGCATAGCAACAAAGGGGTTACCTCAGGGTTCTCCGTTGAGTCCGATACATTTCAATATTTACATATGCTCGTTATTCAATTTAATTCCACATCATAGTAAGTTGATGGCATATGCCGATGATTTAGTGGTATTAATTAAGGGAGGGGATATTGCAGACTTAACTACTAAAATCAACGAAACTTTGCAGATCATTAATCTGTGGATGCTGGAACATGATTTAACCTTAGCTAAAGAAAAATGCGAGGCACTATCGTTTCGACCTAGTACCAAATATAAACCAAATATACAAATCAGAATAGGAGGGGACATAATAAAACTTAGTAATGAGATTAGATATTTGGGGGTAACATTCACACATAACCTAAAATGGGACAGACACATTGTGAACATAGAACATAGGGCAAATCAAGGTATCAACACCATGAAGACGTTTTGTCGAGTGTGGTGGGGAGCGGACCCAAAGACCATGCTTATGGCTTTCAACGGCATCGTAAAAACTCACTTGGATTATGGGAGCTTCTTGTTTAGGCCTAGTTCCAAGAAATGTTAAGGCAAATTGAATGTCATACATAATCAGGGCATGAGGATCATTACTGGGACTATGAGGTCCACACCTATAACCGCCTTATTGGGGGAATCAGGAGAGATGAGCCTCGACTACAGAAGGCAATGGCTGGCCTCCAAGTTTATTCTTAGAAAACTAGATCATATTCCACCGATTTTGTATATCTTACGTAACCTGCAAATTATTTGTGAACATAAGGCAGGATATTGGCGGGTGAGAGAGGTTCCTTTATTGGTAGAAGCCCTACACAGAACAGTACCCTTTCAATCAGACATTTATCAAAATGAAATAGCGGGTGAGAGAGGTTCCTTTATTGGTAGAAGCCCTACACAGAACAGTACCCTTTCAATCAGACATTTATCAAAATGAAATTATACCATGTTACAGTTATGACATGGAAATTCTTGTTTATCAAACAATTTTCGAAGACATGGGTCTTAAGAAAAATGATTACAGTTCTAAACAAAAGTTCAAAGCATTTGAGGATCATAACAAGGAGTTATTTAATTTTGTATTTACCGATGCATTGAAAATTGGTGAGAGGGTTGGTTATGGTATCTACATACCCCACCTAACTTTTTTATACTCTGCTAGACTCAAAGATAATATTAGTATTTGTGAGGTGGAAATTATAGCAATTCACCAGGCAATGATCGTTTGTTAGAAGAAACGTATGACTCGAATTCTTATTATCACCGACTCAAAAAGTGCTCTGTGCAAAATTGAAAATAAAAATAATTCACATAACATTGATTTCATCATAATGAATATTAAACGAATGGCTTATAGGACATCTTTAAAAGATATCGTGTTTCAAGTTGCATGGGTACCCGGACACTCAGACATAGAGGGGAACGAACAAGCGGATCAATTGGCTAAGATAGGTTCGGCACTCAATGTTCCACTGAATATTAAACGAGACAAAAGCGGATTTTTCACGATATTACGTAACGACATTATACATGAATTTCACAATAAATGGGAGCACGATGTTAAGGTTAACGGCAAACAATATTCAGAGATCCAACCCACATTTCCTTTGGAGAGGTGGTTTTTCAAAGTGCCATATATGAGCCGGAGACATGTAACTTCAATAATCAGACTGAGGACAGGGCATTGTTTGACTAAAGCACACCTATGGAAAATAGGCATAAAAGATGATCCATATTGTGAATGTGGTGGGCTTGAAGACCTAAATCACATTTTCCTTGAATGTCCGATTATTGCTGCTCCTAATGAAGACTTCTACTTTTTACTAGTACAAAAATGAATGCGAACCCAATACTCGTTTCTTGAGGTTCTCATGACTTTAAATCCGGCAATATTTAAATTGATTATAAAATTTGTGGACTATAACAAAATCAATCTTTAACATGTCTTTGCTATACTCTGTTTTTCCATACCCACAAGCTATATCCTATTATACGTTCCAATCCTCATGTTTGTGATGTTTGTCCAACTAATACTTTTTAGCACAAGAGACACATGACTAGCGTCTATACCCGACACCGACCCTACAGCACCAGCGAAAAATCAAGGACCTACTACTTTGAATACAGGATTGCCGAGAGCAAGACCTCTGTATTCAGCGGACGAAGCCCTTATTCCGGAAGAAATAAGGGCTGGAGAATAGCGCCGAAAGGAAGCTACATCCAAGAAGATATTGAGCGAGAGAGAGAATTTGAGATTCCCCGGTGCACAACTTTTACAACGTTGCCAAGTCTAGTTTTGATGAACGTGACGACACGAAACCACTTTTCATCTGATTATAGAAAAACTAGCAGTCAGAAAAATTAAATAAAAATTCTTGAGTGATATTAGCGTATACACTTTCTAATTACAGTATTCTCTCATATATCATGGAAAGATCCATTCGTTCCTAGTTATACAGGGTCTTTGAAAAGTTATGATTTTACCAATAGATCCAAAAGTATTGAAAAGTGAATTTTTCAGATGGAACACCCTGTATATCATCAGATATCCTGAAAGACAATTTCATTTCCTTTCAAATAATGGATCATATTCCTAAACCTAAAGAATCAGGTTTCCGAAATAAAATCAACTTTTCTATAAAAATTGGATTATTTTTCCATATTTTGTATTGTGTAAATATGAAATGCCATGGAACATGTCATTACGAAAATTCGAAAGTTGGTACATTAATAATAAAACGTTTGCGCGTTCATTAACGTTAATTTGATTAGAAAAGAATCAAAATGGAATGAAATAATTATTCAATTAAAAATCTGATTGATTCTTGTCGAATTTGTTCCATATTTGTATGTGTTATTGTATTGTTCCAAAACTAATATGGCCTGAACCGAGAAATAGAGTGATATGAAATTTCAATTCAAATTTGGACAGAGTATGCATGATTCGGTTTTTCATCTCCAAGATAATTTTATCTCCCATTCACGGTATCTGAAAAACCTGTATCTGTTGAGAAATCATGATTCAGCTCAGTAGAACTCAATTTTATTTCAATCAATAAACAAATGAATGTCATAATCGCCTGTTCATGTTATCAAGTGCTGTTTAATTTTATTTAATTTGAATATTAAGAGTTAGATCTGGGGATCGCGGTGGCCAAGCGCCTTATCCACCGATCTTTAAAGATTGTAGTCAGTTCTTTGCTTACTAATTGTCTACAAAGAGGGGGTACCGTCCAACTAATACAAACAACTTCGATATACAAGAAGAGGCAAATTGCCAAAAAGTTCCTAGCTGTTTTTCTCATATTATTCAAATATGTTCCATATAATTTTCTGAACGAAATTTGGAACTCCATAAGTCCAAGTTAAAATCCATTCACAGAAATCAACACGTTTTGAAGGACCACCTCTTGGCGCCTCAACATTTCCAAACACAGCATAATTCTGTTCGAATCTTCTTAATTTTTTTCTTTTCATTTGTGATATGTTCATTAAATTTCCTGCGTGTTTTCGAAATCATGTTTCCGCACTGAAAGTGAATATGAAACAGATTCGAAACATCTGCGTTAATATGCATTATAATACATAATTTTCAATTCCCCGTATAACGATTCGAAATAGGTAATGTTTCCCAACTGAAATAATCTGTAGTAGGTATGTCGTGACCAGAAAAAAAGCAAAAAATATGTGAATTTAAAAAACAGTGAATTCAATCGAGTTTCTGTCAGGAAGAAGTATAAAAAATTATTATCTTCCAGGTCCCCGAAAAAGCTATTCAGTTTGTAATACCCTGTATATTGATCATTCTTTTTAAAACCTTTTGCATGTTCTTGCTGCAAAGGATCTCGTTATCTCAGGGTTTTTTTTCGGGTTGCAAGAGCAAATAAGACAGACCTGGATCCGGTTGACTTGGCCAATTTATTGAGTGATCAAAGATAATATCAGATGCGACACAAATAAGAGTGTCAGATTTTGTACAGAACTAAAACTATATAAATGAATGCATTGATATTTGGATTGGATTTTGGGAAACAAAATTATACCCTCCTTTAACATCTAATTTAGACCTACTTATATTTCTGGATTAATCTCAAAAACATTTAGAACAATTCGAGCTGTATTGGATTCTAATGGAATGTGTCGATGGCAATCGCTCGCTTCTCACTCTGAAGACTAGATTTTTACCTCGCATTTTCTAAATTACAAAAAATTGTAGATAGCGTTTTTAGTAACCCTTCCCAACGAAATGCGTTCCATTCACGACAACGAAATCTAAGCAGTTTTTTGTTGTTGAACCGTATTCAATAATGTTTTAAAAACTTTTTCAATTTTACGCCATAAAATTGACTATGGCGTCAAAATGGTGCATTTCGTTTGAAAACATTCCGTCTATGACGTCACTGTTTCAACGCTAAAATGAAAAGTTTTTAAAACGGTCCAAATAATTTTAAAAAAGTGATACGACAAAAAACAGCTCCATTGGCGAATAATGACTCTCAGGGTATGCAACCACCAATACAGCACGGACGGCATGAAAGTTGCCCAGCTCTTATAGCTATAGTGATATCGTGCATCGTACGCCACAACAAAGATTAATATTTTGTTTATTTGCAAAATGGGGACGGCGCAAGCAACCGATAAAATGAACGAAAGTAATATAAGAACAAACAATTACTATAAATAAAAAACGATAACAGAAACAGGACATTGGTTTATTTAAATTGCTATAATTTATTGCTCATGAAGAATAAACAATTTCATCAAAACATCATTTGAATAATTATTGGCAAATTAACGTTAATGAACGCGTAAACGTTTTATTATTGATGTAGTAATTTCCGAATTATCATAATGACATGTTTCATGATATTTCGGATCTAACCAATACAAAATAGGTATTGCAAAATAATCCAATTTTTACGGAAAACTTGCTTCTACTTCCGAAACCTAAATCTTTAGGTATGAGAACATGATACATCATTTGATAGGAAATTCAATTGACTTTCAGGATATCTGATGGTATACAGGGTGTTCCATTAAAGTAAATGCACTTTTCACCACTTTTGTATCTATCTGCCCAGATAACACACGATGTCCTACGGATATCTATTTTTTGTCCAATTCTGGTCGGAATATCTAACGAAGGATTTGAGATGGATATTCTTCAGCAAATATCCTATGGATATCCATAAAATATCCACAGTTATTATGGATGTGATTGAATTGCAAGACTGATTTTGATATTATGAATTTCTGAGTTATTTCCATTTTCGTACACGAATAGAAGCATTTCAAGAATACTCTTATCTTTCGTTTTTCGACTGGATCTGAAATGAATATCCATAAGATATCCGTAGAGATTATCCATAAGATATGTTATATGGATATCCTATGGATATAGGTCAGGAATATATTATGGATTTCCTTGAAGGATATCTTATGGATGTACAGGTTGGTATCCCCCGAACATCCATTGGACGCCCATAGTATATCCTTTGGATATTTCCTGACGTCCATAGTACATCCAGAGCAGATCCATAACAGATGTCCAGTTGATATCCATTGGATGTCCATGAGTTATCTGGGAAATGTCGAGCTGAATTTTGGATATCGATGTTTTTCTCTTTCTTCAACGTACACAAATTGTATCTTTATGAAAATAATCTTTTTCCTGAACCGTTGGAAGATATTCTACAGATGGCCATAAAATATCCGAAACAAATATAAAATAATGAATGTTTTGCATTCTTAATAAGTTCTGTACTAAAGTGCACTATATGAGAGCTCCGACCAACGCTGCTTTTATTAACAATTTTGGAAGAATATTCGATAAATCGCTAACATTATGTCTACGTAAGATTAGTCAGGTTAGGTTAGGTTGACAGGTGATTCACTCATTTTTAACTCAGTTTGCCTTCTTCTTGTCTTGTCATTTAAACTAACCGCCATGATAGTGACCAATCAAAGAGCGAGTATGTCGTGCAGTTTATTTGTCGTCAGTTCTGTGATTTGTGCGATTTGTGGGAAAGAGAAACTTAACCTTACTTGCTTACTTTTGTGGTTTTACTGGTTTCCCATTACATACTTAAGTTATGTCTGATTCCCGGATTAATTCACGTGGATTTTGAGAATTTCGGTTATGGGCAATTGGTTTTTTTCATTCCTTCAAATACATTTTGATGTGGTAGAAATATAATATTTAAACTATTTTCAATCAATGCATTTGTGCCAATTAGGTGGGAGAAAATGGATAACATCAAGATATATCAAACAAAAAGACTGATGTACTTATAAAAAATTAAAATTGGAATCCGAACGAGTATTAGTTAAAGAGTCTACAAACTTCACTAATGACACCTGTTCCATCTCGTCAATGATAATGAAATAATGTATATGTCATACGTCGACCTTACAACCCGAAGAACCACCATGTAAGTGACGATGGCCGCGAAAGCCTTTCACAAATTCAGAGCTGTTATGAGTGAATAATGTTTTCCCTATCTTTTTATCAAAAATATCTTTTTCGGGTCGATAAAGTTTCAAAAATTGGAGGTTCATCATTACAATGATTTTATAAAACGTCTTTCATCCAATATAACAAATGATTTTGCATAATTGCTATAGCTCGTATGGGGCAAAAAAAAGAGTTTTTGTTGGACTCAAATTGGCTGGACTTCTATTATAGGTAATGAGAATATATTTCATATAAAGTTCTGCCTATAATGAAGAATACACATAGTAAATTCTTCAATAGAATCTTCAGAAAATTAATTCCTTATTCCGGCTTGAATTTTCTTCACTTATGTGGTATAGGATTAGTGTTTACTCAATTAATTTCAGACGCAGCTAATTCCAATGGTCTGGCAGCAAATATAGGAAAATGTCAGGAAAGGCAATAAAAAGTTGGCTACGAATTGCCAAAGAAAGACATTTGCTAGCTTCGAAAAAAACAGGAAAAAACCCCAAGAAGAAACCGATATTGTCATTCTCTGAGTGGCCTGTTCTTTATTCATTTTTGGTTCCAAAAATACTATTTTATTATTACAATTTAATAAATTTACAGTTTTTATTATTTTAATATTATTTGTTAATTCATCAATAAGAGTATAAATACATTTTTTATCCTCTCGTTTTTATTCAATGGAAATTATATTATTGTTTTGCCATACCAAAGTAATTCTTATTTATTTAAAAAAATCTTTTGGATATCTGTGAACGATATCTTATGGATATGATATCTTGTAGATGTCCCTGAACAACATATCGAGAATATCCGTGAAAAATAATTCATGTATATTCGTGAACGATATCTTATGGATATCCCAGAAGGATATCTCATGGAAGTCCAGCTTGTTCTACTCGGCACATCCACCAGACGTCCATAAAATATCCACCTGATATCAACTGAATGTCCTCTGGATATCCCCATTGTCAAGAATTAATGTCCAGTGGATATCCATCGAATGTCCGTGTGTTGACTGGGTGTGAAATTACAAATTTTCAACGACCCTGTATAATGAAGAACGAATTTCCCTAGTCAAACTAATCACAAAACATTGTCAAACTACATAGGCATTCCAGCTTTCTTCGAATCCATTTACTGTAGTAATAAACATTTAATTGAAGCTATGTTTCGCACAAAAAATAAGGAAATTATTGATTTTCTCGAAAACCACTGGAGATAGGTATATATGAAAGTGTTATATGAAAATAATCTTAAAACAATAGCAAAGCGAAAAATGCAATGATATACAGGGTATTCCAATCGAAATATCAAAGTTGTTGCTACTTTTCGATAGAAGCGGCAACGCCGCAGCGCTGAAAATATTTTAGAACGAAATACACAAAACCAAATTTTCGAAATAATCCTACGTCCTTTTCTCCAGGAACGTCTAATAGGCCATCGAGTTTGGGACACCCTGTATAACTTATGATCGAACGGACTTACCTGAAACGAAGTTCTATCATAATTATATGACGCGTTCAATTCGAACTGATCACGTTTAGCACCTATTAAGTCCAGTCGCCCATGCTCCCATATGCTGTTCACCCATATACTCCCATTTATTTTCAGAGATTACCACGATTGCGCTTGGGTTAAATCTTTCGTATTTCGGGAAGTGATATCTTCAACTTAGAACATTCATGAAGTAATTATTGTTATAAACGGGTTTATATAGTGAAAAGATTTGTATAGACGTTCTAGTGAATTTTATTTATTTATATGACGTTGTTACATAAATCATTTTTTTATATATACTTGAACTATCAGCATATATAACATCTCTCATTTATTTTTTTAAGTAAACTAACATTATCATAGAACTGCATACTCTATAAAATACATATCAACTAAAGTCTGAAAACGCGAACCTTTTTGGAGCAGATACGAGTTCTTATACGAAACTATCCATCACCCTGTACTGAACTTGTGGAAGCGCTTCTGAATTCAGAATTAACTTCAGAACTTACTTGTTGAAATTATACTGTCAACTGTTGAATCAATTTCACTATGATATGAATTTGGACTGAAATACGTATCTGAAAGTGACAACCTTAGAATCTTTAACCAGTTTCACTCCATTATTTTTCACGAAATGAGTTTCATTTTTTATTTTTGATACACGAATGTGTTTTCTGTTTCTTCTGTATAGTGCACCTTCTGGAGTAGAAACTAAATAAGATCTCGGATATTTTTCACATACTTCAGAAACTACTGCTGGCAACCAAGGACAAGGTGACTTTTTAAACCATACATTATCACCCACTTTGAGAACACCCAACTCTTTTGAATTTCTCCAGTTTTGAGTCATGAGATCTCGTCCTTTTTCAATATGGTTCTGGTATTGTTGAAATGATACCTTTTTTGGCTTCAATTGCATATTCATGATGGGAATATTACATCTGAGTTGACGACTCATGAGAAGTTGAGAAGGAGATGGCAAATTATTTTTTGATGTTGTCCTGCACTGTAATATTGCTATACAGTAGAAACCAGGCAAGTGCGAACATAGGTCCAACGTGGACAAAGGACCCCGCACTTTCCTTATGGAAAATGGCTTTCGGTTAAATTCCCTGAATTTTTGGTATGATGTAGATCTTGACTCCCTAAGCAAAAGTGTCCATGGGCACAAAGAAATCGGCTGACTAGTTTTCGTGATACAGGGTGTCAAAGATGAAAAGTGAAGCTTTCTGCTCAGAATTTTTAACAACTCCGAGAATTGACAAAACGCCCATTTATTCATGGAATAACATGCCTGAATGATGGTACAATGTCATCTTGATTTCGTATCCATTATAATTTTACGTTTTGGGCTCTACAACAGGGAGAACAAAAAAAAATCCAATTCGAATAATTTTAAACCAACCAGGGTAAGTTCTTTCATGAGAATTAAAGATCCAATTGAGCCTGGACGAACTTCCTCAATCTCTATCGAAGTTTACTGACATTTTTTTTTATATACAGGGTGGGTCGAAAATAGGGGTACGTCAACCCATAGTTTTTTTAATCGGAAAGGGGAGAGCATGTCACATATATATATATATCAAACATTCTTTAATGTTGAGAACGTCGCATACTCATTTCATATATATAGAGTGAGTAAAAAGATACAGTCCAAGTTTCTTGAAAAAATGCGGTTATTTTCAAAGAATACCCTGTATTTCGAAAAAGAATCGGTTAATTTTCTTGAATTTTTGATATAATGTACGATTTGAGGAGTCCGAGATATTGTCATCAATATTAGCATAGGTCTCCGGACTCGTTTGTCGGCTATATACTTTTGAATGTACGGATTTTATTGATACCCGATACTCCAGTGGAGACCGAAATGGGCTATTTTCCAACAATTCATGTTGAAAAATATTCGGGCTAGATTAGTGCGGTACCTAGTCCAAAAATGCAATACCTTATATACAGGGTGAATTAAATGTTTTTCATTTGAAAGCCCTGTTTCCGAAGAAACTAGAGAAAATTGAAATGTATCAGAAGCAATAACTCTCTCAAGGTTGGAACTAATTCTACAGTATTTTAAAGCTATTTCAATTCAGATGGAGAAATATTTTATATGATTTCTGTGAAATGTGTATAGTTTATACAAAAAAAGAGATATTTTCCAATCAGCCCGACGAAAACCTAGGAATGGGATATTTAGCATATAATCAACAAAATTCTACAAGAAAGTCCGCGATAGTAAATATTTCCTTTTTTTGGACGTTTATTCAATGAACTAATTTTGAAATGTAATTGAATATATTTCACACAAAAAATATGAATAAATATAATTAAAGAAACTTTCTGAAGACGAGCTTTTATAGAATTGCACTGAAAAGGAAAAAATAATATTTCTTTAAGGGTGCACGTTATTCTGTGACTGGCAGATTCAAAAACTTGTCGCTCAAGAATTCATATTTGTATTCAAACTGAAAACATTGCAGAGCAAGCTTTTGAATCTCAGAATAGCGTGACACCACTAAAGAATTTTTTTTTCCATTTCAGTGCAATGTAAGAAAATCTTGTCTTTAGAAAGTTTTCATTCATTCAATTCTTTTTATCATCCATGAAATCAACCAGCTTGAATAATTGAATTTTGACAAAATATTCGAAGTGTCTGACCCCACAAAATCCTTCATATCAATTTTGAATACAATTGAATCATATATATCACAAAATTCGTTCGCTATTTCAAATACTTGAATTTTGTCACAAAAAACATGATCTCCGGCCCCAAAAACACATTCATTCCAATTTTTAATAAAATCAATTCATAAATCATAAAACTCGTCTGCCACCTTGAAGCCGCCATTTGAAGTTATTGGATTTTCACAAAACAATTACGATCTCTAACCCCAAAAACCCGTACGATCTAATTTTGAATGGAATCGAATCATAATTCACACATATTGTCCGCCATTTTGGACCCGCCATTTTGCCTTTTTTAATTTGGAACCAATTTGATTAATATTAGGCCATTAATTACAAAAATCCTTCGCTATTTTGGCCGCCATCTTGTTTTTTTATATAAATATGTCAAATTCAAGTTGATTGGACAAGTGGAAGTGGGTCAAACGATCGCCAGATTTGTCCCTGACAAACAGACAAACAGGAATCGAATAAATAAAAGCTTGTATAAAAAATACACTTTTCACATTTACTAGTCGAGAAAATGAAACATTGTGTGAAATGTTCCTGCTTTATAATTCCTTTACCATGGTTATTATTGAAGATATATTGAAAACTTCTGTGCGGAGAATATATATTTATCACTTCGGAAAAGATTTATTTTGGAATATTGTTCACTGAAGAACAACCTTGCACGAAAGATTTTCCTAATTGAGTGTACTGTTTTTTTTAATGGTGTCAAGAAAAAACATCAACACCTCAATTGCGGTTTCCTTCGTTCGAATGATTTTAATTAGGTGTTAAATGTTTAGGGTACACTTTTCGCAAGTACTTCTTTCGTCCTTTCTTAAAGGAGGCTCTGGAAACAAAATACGTTTCCAATGTTTACAGGTAAGAACTGTCAGTTTTCATTGATTGATAGGTGTGTTTAGGAATGTTATTCATCGAGAACGCCTGAATCTTTCTTTAGTCGGAAAATCAGTTCTTCATTCTTTCATTATGCCAATTCGTAATAGATCCATTTGTTACGTGTGTGACAGACAATTTCCCAGTAGACAAATGTGTCGGATTCTTGGAGACAATAATTTTCCTGTTCAGGACTTGGCTGTTGCTAGGCGAGATGCTGCAGGAAGGCCTCAAGAAGACATCAATGCCAACACTAGGCTGTGTTTCAATTGTAATTTGTTGATTCGAAATGAAATACAAGCCTTAGAAAACGACCCAGGTGTTCTCCGATTAAATGTATTAACTCAAACTTCGAGCAATACTTGTTTCATATGTGATTCTCGACATAACATTCAGCGGGTAACTACAGATTGTAGAGTGAATATTTATGTTTCGACCGATATTTTTGTTCCTGATAATGTGAGGGTGTGCCCTCATCACCTGAATGAAAATGGATACCTTTTAGATGTTTTACATGCAGGCTTGAGGTACGTGAATAGACCATATATTCTGAAAGGAATGCAGCTCCAACAATTTATGGAAGGTCTGAGAGAGGCGGCAAAAAAACACACATCCAAAGATTTCGAGGACATCAATTCTTTTTCCGATGAAGAATTCATATCTCTTACTTCATTGAGTAAAGTGCAATTCAACGAATTATATTAATTTTGTGATCCTATTGTGCGAGGAAATGTGAGATACATTACCAGAAAACATTTGTTAACCTTTCTCTTGAAATTGCGTCAGGGTATTTCTGATGATTTTCTCAAAGTGATATTTCAATATCCCACCCGCCAGGACACCAGTCTCATTATATCTAATGTCAGGATTTCATTGACACAAAGATTTGTACCAAACAAATTGGGCTTTAATGCTATAAACCAGAGAAAACTATATCACAAGACACGTCACAGAATTTGTCAATGAACTCTATAACCCCAACCCTAACCAACCAAAAGCAATAGCTTATATCGATTGTACTTATAGTAAAATCGAAAAAAATAGTAATTTCAGAATTCTCAGGCAATCCTATTGTTTTCATAAAAAAGACCATATGGTGAAACCGGAAGTAATTGTTGCTCCAGACGGGTATATCCTGGCCATTCAAGGACCTTATTTTTCAGACATCAAAAACAATGATGCCACTATATTGAACCAGGAGTTCGAGAGGGACATCGAAGGTATCAGGACCTGGTTTCAGGATGGGGATATTTTTATAGTGGACAGGGGTTATCGCGACTCGACACCATTATTCCAACAACTTGGTATTAATTATCATATGCCCCCATTTCTCACACGAGGTCATAGACAATTTACTACCGACGAAGCGAATAGTTCTAGGTTAATAACCAAAACTAGGTGGGTAGTGGAATCCAGAAATGGACATTTCAAATCAATTTTTAAATTCTTCAAAGGGACAATATCCACAACACATGTTGTGAACTTGGGTGACTTCTATCGCATAGCTGGTGCGTTGATAAATCGTTTTCATCGTCTGATAACAATGCCAGGGGCCAATATTCAGTTTGCTAGGCGAATGTTAGAGCGCTTTAATGATGTGAATGTTGTTCAAGCTAAAGTTGAAGCCGAAAACCTACAAAATAGGATTGGTCGATGGGTGCAATTGGACCACACCCACGTTCGAAACTTTCCACGTCTGACGATGGAATATTTGAAGGAACTGACTATTGGGGTGTATCAGATACAGCTATCCCCATCTTATATTCAGGAAAAACTCCAGAGGCAAGAACAAGATATATTGGAATTAGATGTTTTGGAACAAGAAAGACTTGTAAGATTCCGGGCATTTTCTAGGTTTCGAAATGCGACAAAATATATGTTATGGATTGCCTACAACACAGAAGAAAATGACGACGATCCTCCCATTATGGGTTATTACTGTACCTGCAAATCTGGTTCAAGAACATTAGGAACTTGTGCCCATGATGCAAGTGTTTTGTGGTTCTTGGGATATGCAAGATACCAGCGTGACGTTCATTTTCCTTCGACGTGTCTTTTTGGATTCATTGCTGATGCTGCTCACAGAAGAGCTCCAGATGATGTTGGTATTCAAATCATAGAACAATGAAACCTTTCATTACAATAACTTTCTAACTTTTAGCAAAATAATAAGTTTTTTTTAAAACACTTCATCTAGTTTTCTCTGAAAACAATAACATACTCCCATTTCAAATTGGGAACAGACTGCCAAAACTCAACTTTTTTCACAATACCAAGAAAATGGACAGCAGAAAAAAAGTCGATTCAATTATATTCCTCTCAATAACACTTAATCATCATAGAATACATTTGGAATATTAGAGAATCGTGTTTGGCGTATTTTCCCCATACATAGTGAAATAGGCCTACAGGGGATACCACTAAAAAATACGCACCTGCAACTCTACCTCTTGGGTGGTGTGGAAACGAGTTGATTCATATCGTATGATATGATAATCCAAAAAATTATATAAGATTCATCAATTTCTGTTGCCTTAGTTCCAACCACCCTCTTATATCGCGGGGTCTTTGAATCTGTTATAGAATAAGTTTACACCCCTAAAGAAATTATTTTTTCCTTTTCAGTGCAACTCAATAAAATCTTATATTAATAAAGTTTCTTCATTTATATTTATTCATATTTTTTGTGAAAAATTATTCAAATACATTTCAAACTTGGTTCAAAGAAGAAATTACCACAAAACGTACATATTTCTTTTTGCGGACTTGTAGAATTTTGGAAGGTATAATACCTTCACCATTCATTTGTTCATTGAGTACTAAATATCCCAATTTTGTAGAAACCGCACATTTAACAGAAATCATATAAAATATTTCTCCATCTGAATTGAAATAGCTTTCAAATACTGTAGAATTAGTTCCAACCTTGAGAGAGTTATTGCTTCTGATACATTTCAATTTTCTCTAGTTTCTTCGGAAATGAAAAACATTTAATTCACCCTGTATATAAGGTATTGCATTTTTGGACTAGGTACCGCACTAATCTAGCCCGAATATTTTTCAACATGAATTGTTGGAAAATAGCCCATTTTGGACTCCAATGGAGTATATCGGGTATCAATAAAATCCGTACATTCAAAAGTATATAGCCGACAAACGAGTCCGGAGACCTATGCTAATATTGATGACAATATCTCGGACTCCTCAAATCGTACATTATATCAAAAATTCAAGAAAATTAACCGATTCTTTTTCGAAATACAGGGTATTCATTGAAAAAAACCGCATTTTTTCAAGAAACTTGGACTGTATCTTTTTACTCACTCTATATATATGAAATGAGTATGCGACGTTCTCAATATTAAAGAATGTTTGATATATATGTGACATGCTCTCCCCTTTCCGATTAAAAAAACTATGGGTTGACGTACCCCTATTTTCGACCCACCCTGTATATAAAAAAAAATGTCAGTAAACTTCGATCGAGATTGAGGAAGTTCGTCCAGGCTCAATTGGATCTTTAATTCTCATGAAAGAACTTACCCTGGTTGGTTTAAAATTAATCGAATTGGATTTTTTTTTGTTCACCCTGTTGTAGAGCCCAAAACGTAAAATTATAATGGATACGAGATCAAGATGACATTGTACCATCATTCAGGCATGTTATTCCATGAATAAATGGGCGTTTTGTCAATTCTCGAAGTTGTTAAAAATTCTGAGCAGAAAGCTTCACTTTTCATCTTTGACACCCTGTATCTCGAAAACTAGTCAGCCGATTTCTTTGTGCCCATGGACACTTTTGCTTAGGGAGTAAAGATCTACATCATACCAAAAATTCAGGGAATTTAACCGAAAGCCATTTTCCATAAGGAAAGTGCGGGGTCCTTTACTCATGCCCATTTAAACAAACGCACACGTCAAAATGTCATCAGATTAAGTCATATTCAAATTTTTTCCTTCGAATTACCTACATTATCGTTTTTGGGTCATTAATTGTGAAAGAGTTATTAATTACCGTGTTTATCGAAATGGATCTAGATAACGTTTCAGAAAAAGTTAAGATTGTTGAATGGTATTATGGAGGAAACTCTGTACGTGCAATAAGAAACCGATTCATGAATGAATTCAATGATAGACCAACTCCGACCATTTCGACAATTCATCGTGTCATAAGTAAATTTCAGAAATTTGGTTGCGTAATTCCTAGAAAACATCAAGTTCCAGTGGGCGGTGATGAAAGGGAAATGAAGGAAATCATGATGTTGGACACAGTAAACCAGAAACCCGAAAAAATCGCTGAAGCTGTTGCGAATGAAGTAGACTTGAGTGCAACTTCTGCGAGACGAATTCTAAAAAGACATGGTTACCGATCATATAAAGTCAAGAAAACTCATACTCTTTATCCTAATGATTATTTCAAGCGGATGCAGTTCTGTGAAACAGTGATGGAAATGGCAAATGCTGATGAACATTACATGTAAAATATTGTTTTCACGGATGAGTCAACATTTTCTTTACAAGGACGCCATAATCCTGCTCGTGTGCAATATTGGTCCAGAGAAAATTTGCATCGGTATTGTGAATTAAGAACCCAGTATCCCCAGAAATTGAATATTTGGGATGGCTTGCTTGGTGGAAATATGATTGGCTCATTTGTTATAGAATGTGCATAGAATGGACTCAAATATCGATCTTCTGCAACTGCAAATTGTTCCGGAAGTAAGAAGAATAGCAGGGCAGAATTTCCATAGGATTTGGTTTCAGCAAGATGGGTGTACAGCTCATAATTCTCAAGTAGTCCAAGAATATTTAAATACCACTTTTCCAAATCGATTAATCACAGGAAGAGAAACAATCTTTTGGTCAGCTCGATCGCCTGATTTAGCAACAAATAATTTTTTTCTTTGGGGGCACGTGAAATCACACATTTATGGTTTTCAAGAGGTCAGGGCTGATAACTTCTTGAGGAACATTGAAAATTATTTCATAAGTATTACCCCAAATATGATGAAAAATGTCAGGAGTCGTTTTTATGACAATTTATGCTATTGCCTAGCACAGGAAGGGAATGTATCTGAACATTTACGTTGAAATAACAAACGGATTAAACGGAATATTGTTACGTTTGCTTTGTCATATTTTTGGAATAAATAAATATGTTTTTCCAGCCTTTTTCACGAAATGAATTTTCAATTTTTTCGAGGTTGATGAAATCAAACTTTCAGACGAAAGTCAAACAAGTTACGAGACGTCAAATCCCAAACATTATTCCATCATGTGCGCATACGCTGCATGTTGTGGGTTTCGTCTCATTTGTTGTATTGACGGGAAAATGGCTCATACATAGAGATTTTTTGTGCAAAAAGGTCCTTAGTACCGTATGTGGCGAACAGGTTAGCTTGCTCAGGTTACGTTGTGAATTCGCCGCCATAAAAACAATAAGTATTTTCTTTAAAAAAACTTTGTCTATGATTTGCGCAATCACTCGAAAATATTTGAAACTTTCTAGGTAGACGCTTGTTCATTATCTGTTCTCCCGTAAGTATATTTCAAATCAGACACAACTCACAACAATAAGCAGCGTATGCGCATTATAATATCGATTTGCTCATCGCACTCCAAACAACGCGTACTTAAAACACAATCACTGAATACCATTCGGTTTACGAAAAATGTTTCAAATAATTTTCGATAATTCAAATAAGTGGACCATCCTGAATTGATCCATTTCAGCATGTACTTTGATTCACGCCGCGCCGCGGTCCCACCAAACAAACGTCACTTCAATGTCAAAGCTAGACAAGAGCGGACAAGAGTCAATTCCCGTACGTTCGGCCTATGTTCGCACTTGCTTGGTTTCTACTGTATATGGATCAGTATAATCTACACTTGCATTGTGAAGCAGTGCAAATACGATAATTTTTTGGTAAAAAGATGCACTGGCATAGAATGCAGTACGATTTGGTATTTGTTTAGACAGTTATTTAGACCTATATGTTGCGACATCTAGTGTCAGAAAAAATTGAAAACACTCATTGTTATGGTAGAGCCTGCGAACTCTGAGGAGTAGATATTCAGCCTTTTTTTTCCTCTTTTTGGACCATGATAGTTTCGCTAGGAGCTGAACATTCTATGACGAGAAGTGAAGTAGTGTCTCACTTTGACGGTCGAGAAGTACTACATTAGGATTATTGGTTTGTATTTGGCTGAGGGTAGGGAATGAGAAGTATCAATATATTCGGCACTTCTCATTCTCCACAATGGACTCAATACACCCTAGAGCAGAGGGCAACACAGGTGCCTCGTCTTTACCGTTCGAGTGTCGTAGATGATAGTAAAACTTTCTTAACGCTTTGTTATGGATGTGGATATAGGCAGAGACCACATAGGCTCAACAAGCTGACAGCAAGTGCATTATGTTTGCAGGCGTCCTACGACATGCTCTGCATCTAGTGTCCTGGGCCTATATACCCATCACGCGACTACGGTATATCCAATGACATATTATGGCTAGACTCACTTATTTACATTTCGAACTGCGGGTACATTCTAAGCACAATTTTTATTGTCGCTTGTTTCGCGAAAAATAGTTGCCAGTAAACCCAGAAGTCGGCAAAACTTAGTTTCTGCTGAATTATCTGCTTATATTCAATGTATATAAGCAGGTACGCTTATATTCAATGTATATAAGCAGATACGCTTATATTCAATGTATATAAGCAGATACGCTTATATTCAATGTATATACCTAAGCAGATACTTGCCGAGAAACAAGCGGCAGTGAAAATTGTGATTTGAATGTGATTCTGGCTTGACCGCAGCTCGAAATTTGAATAACGGAGTCTAACGGTGTAGTTGGGTATATCAGGGTGTTGAAAACACCAACCTGGTTGATCATTACTTTCACAATATTATTATTACCATTCCAATGGCCTTATTGTATTCTAGTACCACCATGTCCACCATGTGTAAACTATTCAGGATTGATTGCACTATACATAAACAAAGTTATTTTTCAAGAATAGAAGGTCACTGCTTATGAATGTACAATCACATAACAGTTTTGAACAAAACATCAATAAATGCAAATTAAATTATTGAATGAGAGCATGTTTTGATCACTTAACCAGATGCGAAATATCACGATTATCACGTAGATTCACACTACATCATTCTTTGAAATGCGTAAAATCAGGATTTAACATAAAGTGCGGCTTTTAAAAGCGATACTGAGTTTTAAAATTACTGACATTGTGATTGCTTGATAAAGGGATAGGGAGGCACATCAATTCAAAAATTTTAAGTGGAATGGGGGGTCAAGTTAGACATCGTTGAGAAGAGAATTCAATTCTCTTCCAACCATCAAATTTTTTTCGGATACCTATTGTTAATATTTTTTACCATATATACTCGACATACCAAGTATAAGTGCGGATGGTACCCATATCTCGATAAATTTGAACAGTTCGATGTGGAACAATTTGAAAATATATTATTAATGGTATACCGATATTGATTTTTGAAAGAAGATGCACTGCAATTACTCGAGATATGGCGCTAGGGGCACATCGACGAAAATTTCAGAAAAGATATAATAATTGTAAACATACGGATGAATGAATTGATTTAGAAAAAGTGTACCCCTGCCATCCTGAGGGTTCAATAGAGAATTCGAAAAATATTTCTACGCTTTCGGACGTGGAAACTTACGACAGAAAAAAGACGAGTAAATTGCATTTCTTTTCCGTTTCAAAAAAAGTTGTTTTCGCGTGAATAAAATAGGAAAAATCTGTAACAGCAATGAAAATCATTATTTAGTTTCTCCCTGTCTCCTAAAAGCTAGATAGGGAACGTGTAGGAATCCAGAAAAAATTCTTACGGTTTAGGACTTGAAACAAATGTCTATCGGATGGCAAAAAGTAACATTAATTGGAAATATCTGTGAAAATGGTGAAAAATATGAATACGCGTAGAAAATCGGAAAAATCTTAAACAATACCAGGCGTGTAAAATTTTGACCAAAAGAAAAAAAGTGAAGAACATCGGGCAGTTGAATAATTTTGGTACATTGACCTGTTGTCATTCTCGGCCAGAAATACTGAAAATAAAATTTGCTTTTAGAGTAAATGTGGGAGAGTAGCGGCTTCGGTCCGGAATTGGCCGGAGCAAATTTCGAGTTCTTCCATTTGATATGCCAAGTTGGCTCTCGGATTCAGTCAACCGGGTGCCCGGCGACGAGCCCGGATAGTGGTATTCTTCGGGAAGTGGTAGCCGTATGACTCACCCGCAGCTTTTAGCCTATTTTAATATAATATTCCACATTTTTAAAGTATTTCTGGCCAGATTGAAGCTCCTCTCGGAATCTATAGCCTGGCGTAGAGGAATGGGATGTCGTTGATTCAACACCAACCATTCCAAAAAGAATTCGAACTGTTCCTGACTGATCCTGAAAGAAGAGTTCCGAGTTGCTGGATTTGCGACTATGCTTTGCTCGGAGATAGAGCTTGCCTGTTGAGGTGGAATCCTCAAATTTCCGGATCTCCGAATACACGCATTTGATGACATGGCGCCCAACGTGGGGCCAGCGAATGAGGATTTGCAGTGCACTCCAGTGGGAGGCAGGGCCCCGAAAATTCCAGTAAACCGGATATGGAGGAACTTATCGGAAAGTTTTCTTGGATGCACTTTCGATACGATTCTGAAGCGAGTTATGCTAGTGGAACTGGGTGCCTATATCCTTCGTTGGTTCGAGTGGTTATGACCATTCCCGCAGCCAGCCGCTGTTTCCAGCCCAGGGGGCTGGGGTAATCAGACACAGTGGAAGCTACCTCGACAACAGTTGGTTGTCCTCATCCAGTGGGCAAGGGCGAAGAGATGTGGAGTGTCCCTTCAGTAGTTGGGTAATGAGCGCATGTGGAAATATGTAACATTCCGATTACATGAAAGTTTCGTAAAGGAGTATCCTGGAATCCCTACGATAAGTTGGAAAAACTAATATTAAAAATGAATTAGGCCTAAAATTGTCCACTGAACAACACTATAAAACTATAAATTGTCAATTTCAATATAAAAGGAGGAGACAGGCCATGCACCAATTGTTCTTACACTTGTCCTCTTTCGTCTTGGAACTTCTCCAGCCTCTGCTTTGCTCACTTTCAACACTTTCTCCACCAGGAAATAGAAATCGGGCAGGAAGCAAAATGAAAAGCAGTATTTTCTATTTTTTACCAATGTTTCCACTGCAGGTAGGTCCAAAATGGTGACTTTGTACGTGCTGGCCGTAGATCGTTGAGCTTTTTGTTTGAGATATTGCTCAAACAGTTTACTTCGTCGGAAGTCGAAAAGCAAAATATTTCCCACTTGTTGAAGAATACTTTTGGATATGAAGAGCTAGCCGGATGAGGTGGAATCCTCCAATTTCCGAATATCCGAGAACACACATTTGTTGACACTGTGAAAAACATCATTCAAACAATTTCAACTTTTCTGATAGATTTCGTAACTTTTATAGTACTAGAATGCATGAAATGAAAATAATACCTATAGATCTGCTAATTTTGTACGACGCAATTGGTGATCGAGCATGTGCAATTAAAATTTGAAATAGTTATCATAGAGCAGGATGGCTATATTGATCAGTTCAAAAGTCTCACACATATCTCTCCTTGTATCGAACATTTTTATTTATATTCCATTCCACTCATTAACGATCGAGCTATCCATGATAAATTTTGTTTTTACAATTTCAACGACACACATCATTGACCTCATCAACCGAACCGAAGAAGTATTTTTGAATGAACTATTTCTTTATCGTAATAAGATGGGCAACAGTGAAGAAGTGCATAACGAAGGTAAGTTTTCGTTTCGATTAAAATTTTACACACAGGTGTCTGAAATATTCGGTTACTTTCTATTTGTTGTGCTTATATGCATTGAAATACATAGTCAGAATGAAGGTATGATGAATTCTAAATTAAATGATGAAGGTTGTTTGCAAAACGAAAACCAGTTACTTCAGTTTCTGAATGAGTCTTCGAACAATTAGTACTCGAAATGCGTTAATCTATTTAAAAAGTGATTATTTTCAAAAATATTCATTCACTATAATGAAACACAAAATTCTTTCATTACTATCATCTACTAATAATAGGATAGGATGACTCGACCAAAGTACCCCTGCGGAGTTCATAAAGGTCGAGTATTCCTATAAGACACAGTCAGAAGAACAACAATAAGGAATTATACCTGTTCCTAATTCTTAATTTCTGACCTCATCATTAAAGGTCGATTATTCCTATAAATAAAACACAGTCAGAAGAGCAACAATAAGAAATCATACCTGTCCCTAATTCTTAATTTCAGGACCCCAATATTAACGGTCGAGTATTTGAATAGGAAAATTTGCAAATAATTTAATTTAATTTAATAAAATATCTACTAATCATAATTATTATCATAATTATTATCATAAATTCATTATGAGTGTAGTATTTCATCAGTCTGATCTAACCTGACCGAACTAACTTTGCTCGCAAGTTGGGAGCTTGGAAGTAGAATAAAAATTCCTATCCTATGATTAGTAGATGAAAGTAATAAAAGAATTATTATTTATTTTGTGTTTTTGGCGCCCGTCGTCCCTGCGCCCGGTAGTCCTTGCGCCCAGTTGTCCCTGCGCCCAGTTGTCCTTGCGACCAGTTGTTCCTGCGCCCAGCTGGCCGCGCCCAGTTGACTCGCACCCAGTTGGCCGCGCCGAAATGTCCTATTACCGCTGCTTATACCTGCATTATCAAATATTATGTATGCATTGGGAAGTTGATCTCGTTTGGTGTATGAAATATCATTGAAATTAATTTCGCTGGTGTCAAAATATATGTAAGCGTCTTCCATTCCACTGTTTATCCATAACCTAATATCAAAGCATATATTTGAACTTTTTCATGAAAACTGTCGATTGTCGTTTATGCTGATGACACTACTAACACAGTCCGAAATTATTGAGTCTTAATATTCAGTGCCTGAATAGCGATAAAGTAAACGATCTAATGACTGATATCTCTAATTTCAAAATCTTTATTTTTTATGTCTGAACGAAACTTGGATGAATGATGCAGCCATAAATTATTCTAAGTTTGTCGAATACTCTATTGCAAATTGGATAAACATTTATCAGTGTAAAGATGTGACTGCGGCGTTCACACTATTTTGTGACACTTTTCTCTATCATTTTGACATATATTTTCCTTTACATTTAAAACGCTCACATGTAAATAACAAAACTTGGGTGAATAAGGACGTTCGCGATTCAAGTTCCAAATTGAAAGACTCTCATAATTTGGCTAGATTATTTCCAGAATTAAGATCTTCGTATCTTGATGCTAAAAAAGAACATGCAAAACTATTATTGGAAACAAAAAAAAGATATTATTAAACAAAAATTTTCAATTTAAATAATATAAATAAGGCTTGCTGGTCTGTAGTTTCCGAACTTTTTAACAAAAACAGCAAAAATCAAAATATTCTCTTGAAAGTTGAAAATAACATAATAGAGGATCCATTAATTATCATTAACATGTTCAACGAATATTTTCAACAAGCACCTATTAAAATTCTGAGAAAATAAATGAAACAAATACCACTAAAAACAAAATTGAACTTAATCATAAAATCAGAAGCAAACAACTTCTACTTTGCCCTTACACAGAAGAAGAATTGTATAATATTCTTGTGAGAAAACTTAAAAATACCCCCTCTTCTGGTGCGGATGAAATTCTCAATTTTCTAGTCACCAAAATTCTTTTGTGTATTATCAGGCCTATCACCTATTTAGTTAATTTGTCATTTTGTTATGGGACTTTTCCAGACAATCTAAAACTCGGAAAAATCATTCCGATACACAAAAAGGGGAATACACATAGTTTAGAGAACTATAGACCAGTAACAATACCTATGACTTTTTCTACTAAGAAGACTCTTACTTTCAAATCTCCCAACAATATGAGTCTAATGTTATATAACAAAATACCACCAAACATTAAATCTTGCTCCTCAACCAAAATTTTTAAAACAGAATTGAAACAATATCTATTGTCGAAGTCTTATTATTCTGTAGATGATTTTTTGTGATACCACATTTTGGTGGCACTTGTTTCTTGTTCCTGTTCTTGTTCTCATGCTATTCATGTCCTGACTGTGATATTAGATTAAGTTAGATTATAGTTTTATAATGTGACGATTCCTATACAATGTATTTTGTCTGAAGGGAATAATAAAGTTTGATTGATTGATTGATTGATTGATTGATTCTTGACTTGATGCTTAAGGTGTGATTCTGTGAAATTTCACATTTTCAACTGTTACTGTCTATGAGTTATGATTTTTTCGGAGTGGTGCTGTAACTGTAATATTTTTTAGAAAAAAATCAATATCTCGAAAAATAACAAATGTGGGTATAGGCATTGTCATACAAAGTGGACCTAAAATGGGCTGATAAATTCAAAAATGTAATGAAATACAGGGTGTTCCATTTGAAATAAGGAAGTTGCTCTCAACTTCCGGTATAACGGAAAGAGACCGGCAGTTGACAATATTTTAGTTGAGAAGGCAATTTTGTAAAACCCACTAACACAAAATATCAAGTTTTTATTTTGCATCGTACTCCATATATTCCTAACGAACGCTCGTCCTGAAAGACCCTGTATATATCAGAAGATAGATAATTTAATGATGATCGCGATAACATAGTATTGCCTGCAATAAACCGTTCATTCAATAGAATTGTTAGGTTTTGAAGTTCGAAAATAGGAGCAAGCAAGATAGAGAGAAAGTAGAGCGTCCGCAGTCTGTGTAATAGAGGATTTTAAAAAATTCGCTTGGTTAACAAATCATGTGTGCAGCGCAGAAAGTAACATTAAATTATTAAAATTGAAGATAGCCATGACCAGTTAACAGATGAGTGAACGTCGACCTCTCTTCGGCTCCTGTACTTTGATGTTGTTTATCTCCTAAGGTCCTCACAGTCATCATTTCTATCTATGGAATGTTAATTGAAAATATTAAGTCATTTGCGGAGCTATTTTCTTCAATTTAGAAAACCTTCAGCATTTAATGTACATGAGAATTGTCCTTCTCATCAAATCATTTAAAATTTTCAGAAGATACCGCAAACTCAAAATTTCACCACATGTATATTGCACCCGTGCAAAGCAGCGGAGGGTCGCTATTGCAACTAATATGTAACTAAAAATAAGAGCTTTATTTTTATTTACTTGCTCATTCAATACAGCAATGCCTGTGAGCTGCTCAGATTGGTACGGAAGGTCGTGGGTATCGTTATCTGCAGAATAAAAGATAGATCCTTTGACAAATATTTACGGAGACAGAGATAAAAGATACTAGGTAAGCATGGGCACCAGGTTTTTTTTTATTAAATGAAAATACCTAAAACACGGACTTGTCAAAAGATAATCTCTGTGCTTCTCAACAGTAAAAAGCCAGAATTTTAGAAAACACTTTATTCACAAAGTTACATAATCTTATTTTTTTTATGACTGGAGAATCATGTTTGCATACATAAAATTCAATTTTTAGAAAGGAAAAGTACAAGGTAGTTTTACTAGAGTCGATTCGCCTACATAAGATTAGGTGGTTTGTGGTTCGTTTACATTTTATGATCAGTCGTTGCAATGACTGGAAATTCTTACTCCAGAGCGCTACTTCAACGTTGGACGTAGGTGCCTTTAGGGGTGTCTCGAAACAATGGTTACTCTACTAGTTGGATAGGATATGTAGTCGGTCTGGGATCTTTCCTGTAGCTCAGTATCTTGTGACAGATTTGAGTCACATGACTCGTGATATGTGCGAAATCGAGGACAAGACTAGTCTCAGATTTTCTCAAAGTTATAATACAGTATTATGTAAAATATTTTTAGTTAAATGTTCCAAGGATACAATTCAGATAAAGAATTTGAATTAGCAATTCAGACATATGAGTATTACAAAAGAAATATGGAGGTATGCTGATTTAAACAATGTTTCCAAGATGCAACTGAGGTAAAGAATATAAATTTGTGATGAAGCTTAAATTTAGAATCTTCTCAAACAATGGTAGGGAATAGTCCAGTCTCAAACGAGCAGAAGAAAAATAAATTTCATGAAAATATTGCTTTCTACAATTTTTTTTAAATATAATAATCAGTTACAAGTGTTCAGGAGAACTGACATGTAGGAAAAATAATAAGAAAATATTGATCTCTCTCATAAAAAAATAGATACAAGGACACATATAGAGTATTGAGATAGTCCTTGACTTTATAAGGTGTCACAAAGCAAGCAGATGACTTGATTCGTGTCACAATGACTGGAAGTGAAAGGTTGTCATGGAAAGAGGTTTCAAAATATATGGGGTTTCTTTAGGCTATTGGCCAGGTCCTTCCATCCAAACCTGGGCAGTGATGTGGCAGAGATCGAACCAGGAGTTCAAAGAATCATGAGCGAGTTTAGCTTCGACAGATATGATGAAAAGATAAATTCAAAGCTTCAAACTCACCCATAAATTCTGTCCTCCTACATGACCAGTCTTTCCTGCAGATCACTATCCAAGTTCAGGAGTACCTTTAGCTTCTAGTTTGCTGCTCGCACCTAGGCTTACCTTCTTCTAAGCAGAATGACATTTTCTGAAACTCATGAAAACTTGTGGAGGCACTTGGAATCACTGAAAACCATTTAGCACGAACAAAAACTGGTTTGATTCATATTTTAACGTTTGAAAGATAGAATTTACAGAAATTATTGCCACATGTGTGTCATCAATTTCAGAGGTTAGAAACAATTCATTTATGACATTTCAGGACCGACTCGTCGAAAGAGGGTACGAAATGTTATTCGAATAAGATTAAATTGTAGAGATTATATTTATTTTCAAAATTTGAAGATATGGGTACAGTTAATTATTAATAGTGACGCACATGAGGCCATCTTGTTTTCGTGAAGCATTAAGATCTAAAATACATTTTGGAAATTTATAAAAATATGCCAAAAGAATTCCGATATGTATATCGATTCGATTCGATTAGTGAATCGATCAGAAATTGATTATGTTAATAATTTAAACATGTATACGACCTTTCATCTCCTCGTTGTGAAAAATTTATTTTTCCCGAAGGAAAATTCAAAAAGCAACCGACTCTTCAGAAAGGGGCGAAAAAGGAAGAAGTCTTTTCAAAGAAGGAAGTCGATCTCCCTCTCACTCTGTCTATGTTCAGTGTTACCAATCACTGAACAATTGAATAAATTGGAACATCTCATTAACATGTGATACCAACATGAAAAAATAATAAAACAAAAAGAAATAAAATATTTTACATTTCGTTACAAATACTCGCAATCGAAATAATTTCCCTTTATTTTCGTTATTAATCTTCCAGTCGAAACTCCTAATTTCAGATTTTTCTTCTGAAAAATTCGTAGAAAATCTACTAACTGAAGGATGCAAATGTCCTTATGAAGATACCTATGAACGCACTGGAGCCAAAGAAGATATACCACATTTTTATAATGAGCTTATGTTCAAGAAGTGAGTACTTAAATGAGTCTTCCATTTTTTCATGCAATTAAAATGCAAGGTACATCAACAATTTCATTCAAATGAATTTCAAGTGAATCATGAAAATGACCCGGTAAATAAAATATGGCGGAGAAGCTGATGTTTATGGATCAATAAAATATTTTTTCTTCGTTGTATAAGGAAAATGCTATTTTCTCCACTTAATTGTTAGTTCGAAAATTTCACTTTTTCCCTTGCGACTTCTACTAATTTTCCCCCGCACTTGGAATTGAAGAAGAAACTAAATTTGCAGCAATTTGCCATATTTGAATTTGAAAGCGAATACCATTATCAGAATTAATTTACAAATTGATTGTAGATAAATCAGTCTTGAAATAGGGATAACTGTAACATTATCGAAACACATTAAGAAAACAAATACGAGTATTCGCAAGGTTGTGGTATCTTTTTGATCACAATAATTGTAATGTAATGTATGAGGTGAGCCTATCGCAGTATTCGTTTTGAACAAATTATAACAATTTTTAAGAGAACTGTAATTGAAAATTGTAATCAAAGATGATGCTAGTTTGATTTATAGTTTTATTGCGAAATATTACTGAATTTTGAATTCAACGGTTTATCAGTATTTGTAATAAAAGAGACAGACCCGTATTTGATAATCAAAAATAACTCGGTGTTGGCAGTGAAGGCACATAGAAAGATTTATTGAAAATTTCAGATGAAATAAAACTATGATTCTACATGTTTTGTTATTTGTTAACGTCGAAAATTTGCAATTTTTGTTTTCTCTGTATAACTGGAAAAGGGCGAGAGTTCATATAGATTTTATCCAACCAATGTTATCCAATCCAAAATAGTTATCTTCAAGCCCATTGAACCGTGTTCACGGTTTACAAAATATAAATATTCCCATATGATCAAAAAAACAACTCGTATTTTCAATTAAAATCTGCTTTTCACAACCGAAATTGAAAAGGAGGTAACGAGCAAATGCACCTCGCTCGGCTTTGTAGGTAAGGAAGAGATCTTAGGGAGGGTATTATAAAACTAATTTGACAGATAACTAGAAGTTAACTTGTGGAATGACGTCACATCTTACAGTTAACTTCAAAATCTAGGAATTAACTTTATTGGGAGGAAGGGGTATCCGTTAGTGTCAACTTTGTAGAAAATGGTAGTTTTCCACAGTGGTTCTGTCAATAATTTTGTGTATATAATCTCAATTTTATTGTTTTTTAAATGATGAAGGAAATGCTGTGAATTTTGTTGAAGGTCTTCGGCGACAATTAGATGAGATATCGGTTAGATCAATTCACCTTGTGGAAAGAGACCGAATTTAGAAATCAAACTCGATTATCAAGAAAGTCTGTATGTTTCAAATTTACATATACCATCAACTAATAGGTCAGCATTTCTAGTGCCTATTTTGACTAGTTACTGCAGTATTATGGGTATTTTCATTTTTAGAAATCAGCATCTATCGCCTATTAATTACGCTCCGATTTTATGAAACAGGTTCATTTTTGATAGCTGAAGGAGATTTTGACTCCTGCTACTGCTAGGAGTATCATTGAAAAGGCCACAACGTCACAAGGGAAATTGCGAAAAATGCTATTTGTCTTACTACTACTACTACTATTTGTCTTACTCACTTTCCATTTTAGAAATGGGACCTTCATGAAACTGACATTTCAGAGCTGAATTTAACTTGACTGTTTAAATCAAAACTTTGAAATATACTTACAATCTTAATCTCACAGTACTCAATCGCTTTGCACGTTTTTAAAATTATACAAAGCCATTTTCTCTTACCAGATGTGATGGTTGAAATGATTTTCTCATGATCCATGCCATAACCAAATTGAACTATTTTCTTTTGAATTAGTTTAATTTCAAGTAACAATTCTGCTTTCCGATCTGTAAATGACTTCTGATAGGATATATACAGCTTTCCGGTCGGTGATTACTTACCGCATTCTGAACATATTTACCGAAGGGAGATTTGTCAACACAACAATGATTTTCTTCTAATAATGAAAACTGGATCAAATTATAATTCGGTCCTCCGCTCCAACCTATACAGCAGTCATATTCGTCAGCAAGTCTACGACAGATAACAACTACTTACCACTAGGGACGTTGAATTGTATCTGTTTGATTCTAGGCCAACTTATCTGTAGTAACCACTTTTCAGTGCTCCTCAAATATCATGATGAAATTATTTCTAGGAAGACTCCAGGGAAAGAACGTGCTAAGTCACTTTGGCAATAATTTACAGGACAGCATTCTTTAGGTTCGGACTACTCACGTTTCTTGCCTGTATAAGGTTTACAAATGTATTAATATCTCCTGACCAGACACGTTCTTCCTCAGTACAAATATGTCATGCGATAGCATATAGCCGGCAGCCAAAAGCTGACAAGGAAATCGCGATTTGAGGCAAAATGTGACTTAACACGTTCTTTCCCTGAGGTCTTCTTTAATTGGGGGGAACAACTTCTTAACGGTCCCATTCTCCTTGCCACTCATCAGCGAAGGCTAGCTAGTTCTCCAAATTCAAATCAGAAAACCACTTCAGTATTTGTTGAAAGTTCCTAAGATAAATACTGAAGTATGTATCCAGCGCCATCTATAGGTTCCGAAGAGCACTCCCACTATTATAGTATCTATTCGGGGCCAAATTCTCATGAGAAAGTATTGATGATACTAGGTGAAACGACTAATAATCTGATAATGAAAAATGGATTAAATGTAATAATATTGAATAAATAATTGTTAACTAAAACAATTGGAAAAACTAGTTTTCACTGATGAGTGGCAAGAACCCTGAAAACGGTATGGAGTTGTTTCTCCAATTGAATCGAAAAATTATTATTTAAGGTATTGTTTTCAAAGAGCAAAACAACGTAGGTAGTTCTTGTGGAAAAATTTCCCAAGAATCTAATATCAATCAACAGTGGCAGAGGGCACTATTTATTTTCTGTTGTAGACTTGCCGACGAATATGCCCATTGAATAGGTTGAAGCGGAAGACTAAATCATCATTTAATCTATTTTTCATCTGGGATCTGTAATTGAGTTCAGAAGATGGTAAGTAATTTACCTTTCTTCTGATTATAATACACATCTTCCATCAAAATCTGATTCGTATAATTTTTTTAGGGGTCAAAACTTCTTTCACAAATACATGGCTGGTGTATTCCTAGGCTGCCTATTGGCACTGGTGCATGGATTCTCACATCCAATGGCTAAAATATTGGTAATGACTGATAAATCTAACACACCGTTGACTGCATATAGGCGATATTCAGCTACCATCATGCACATGTGTACTTGGTATGAATCGGATTTAAAACATGATTCTGAGTAAGAGAATACTTTTTTTGAATTCACTCACATGAAACATGTTATTCATCTCAACTTACTTTGAAGGAAGTTCTCGTAGGTAATACCACAAGTGTATCGGTGATTATCGAAATAGCAATTCCTTTGAATTTGAGAATCAACTTATGTTGCTTGGCAACCACACGAGCGCTTGCGCGAGTGTGGTTGCCTAAAGCAACATAATTTGATTCGAAACCAAGAAGGAATTAACGATAATCGCCGATAACACGAGTTGTATTTGTTAAGATTATTTCATGAATAAAATTGAAACCATTTTTATTTATTTACTATTCAATTTAACTAGGAACATTAATTTCGCATTCAGTTCTGAAATTATGCAACTAACAAAACATTTACTTGATATTTCAAACATCCCTCTATTTCAGTTACCAAAGACAGAGCGCGTCATTCGTAGTTTCGTCATTGCATGTCTAGTCTATTGCTTCTCGCTCGAGGTTATGTTTTGATAACATTTTGATTTAGTGATTTGATTAATCAACGAGTATGCAAAATTTGTCGAAAATTGTGAAGTAGATATGAATTAATAGTGAGTGCTTATTTAGTTTTGGTCAAAGTTTGGTGTTGTGTCATTATAGCAGCTTGCTAGTGGTAAGTTTGTGTCTTGTTAATAACCATATCAGGAATCGAACTACAAAATCGAAAACATAATGTTTCTTTTTATCAACACAAAAATTTCAACCAATCATAACACGCAATTTTAGCATAAGTGGAATAATCGGAATAATCCGAGTATCTAGCTTGGCACTCACTGATTTTAAATACGTCAAATGAAATTCGAAAATTCTTCAGAAAGTATCAACTCTGATAACACTTCTCTATATTCATGGATATTTCTACATAGTTCTTGAGTCCTACCAATCCATATGATCTGGAGAATGTTGAAGAAGTTTTTTGTGGATGATCAATACAATCAAAATATTTTTGTTTATGACTTTCTGCAGCTCGAAAAACTTCAACTTCAAAACAGCGTTCCTTGCAGACTGATCTTTGGACCAATGCCCATCCTGATGAAACATCTACAAAAATGTAGTCCTGAGTTTTGTAACTAATCCAGCAGGTTTTTGGATTGGGGACATGACAACAACTGTAATAATAATGTCATCAAGTCATTTAAATAAAATTTAATATAAAAATGCTAAAATAAAGTACTAAACAAAAAGTACAGTACCTAGTTGAAAGTTTCATTCACAATGCAGATATTTTTTCAGATTAAATATCAAATTCTGTGGATTCGTGATGTTTTTGAACTAACAAGCTACTCCACTATGAAATATCGAATTCAGTCTGTATTTTGTATGTATGTATGGAATAAGCACGTTTCGTGTTGTGTTATCTGAATCTCATGAAACTCGACATTTATATTCACAGCTTAAATGTTGAGGAGTTTCACTGATATGTATAATTTCATGGAAGAAAATCTGGATTTAAATGGATGGATTTAAATCCGGAGACCGCTGTTAAAAATTGTTGTTAAAATTGTTTTTTCCGTTAACCAGCTGTCGTCCCCTTACGAACGACAGCCCTCAAAAGTCGAAACTTGTGCGAGCCAAGGATTAACAAGGTATTACCTTTTTACCTGCGATTCCTAGCACTTTCTCGGGCCATCAGAAAAAATTCTGCAGTTGCCATGGTTTGAACCACCGCCGACCGGCAGCCAGTGACGAAAACAATGTCGTTTTAACCACTCGGCTACCTGGCATAAGGTGCGTAGACAATTTTCTGAATAAAAGTAATCGTATGGAAAGTCCATCGGAGCAACGAATCTTGATAAAAATGCAGTTTTACTTGACGATATCAAACCCATGAATATGACCCACCTCTTCCAATCCATCTATTGGGGAAAATCTTGTTCAGATGGTCCCGCCCAATCGAACTAAAATGAAGAGGAGCGCCATCATGCTTAAACCACATATCTCCCTTGCTAGAACAAGCTCTGCTTTTGAAGAGTTTTCTCCGAAAAAAAAAGTCCATTCAAATCTTTCTGAATGAACTCCAAATAATGTTCTTCATTCAATCGGACATGTAGAACAAATGGTCCTATAAGATATGGTTTCCTGTGATACCAGCCCAAACATTCACGTTGAATTTCCGTTGGTGTTTGGTTTGCAATATCCCATGGGGATTTTCTTCGGCCCATATGTGGAGATTATGAGAGTTGATTACTCCATCTCTACTGAAACCATATTTACTTAACAATCTTCAAACTATATGAATATATCTGTAACGTTATGATACGAATATTCAGAAACTCGGGATTCAAATTTTTCGAATGCAATACTAAGATATCACTGACCTACAGAGTTAGAAAAAAATGTATTATATATACAATTGTGAGACTGAAATAAATCATCGTGGAATTCGAGGAACAACATAACACACCTTAAAAACACCTTTGGAAAGTACATCACTTGAAGATGATTTTCAGTCGATCAGTCAAATGTTATATTATGAGTTACATATTGTCCGCACCTCATTTTGAAAATTAACGAAATGTGATCAAAACACATACATTCGACGTTTACAATTCAAATAATACTGTGGTTCCGTTTCAATTGGCTGGAAATTAAATTTGAAAATCGACTGATTGGTTGTTGAGCAAGAAGATACACTGTTGGAAGATATGTGTTATCATTCAGTCGTCAAAAACCGCCTTAATAGTTATGGCAACATCATTCATACAGATGATGCATCATAGAGAACTGGACCACGATGACAAAGTTAAGAATTAGTTGTGGTTCTCTAAGCTAGTAACATTGCAGATATAGATTGGCTATTCACCGCTCGCGCAACGTCATCTCATATCTCAATTTCATACGTGAATGAATGAAAGATCTAAAAAAATATGTTAGATGATTGGAGACAATTTTCAGATTGTGGTCGTCCATCAGAAACGTTCGAAGGATGCACTACTCAGCAAGTAAACAGGGCCAATCGCGTCTGAATTACCAGATCACTCAATACAACTTGGTTATGGCTGCACTGGGATTTATGGGATTTGCCCTGGTGAGAAGCGAATTAGT
The DNA here is from genome assembly GCA_944452925.2 of Chrysolina oricalcia. Lineage (NCBI taxonomy): Eukaryota > Metazoa > Arthropoda > Insecta > Coleoptera > Chrysomelidae > Chrysolina > Chrysolina oricalcia. The sequence goes on from OX101818.2 coordinate 21,646,274, forward strand.
TGGCATTCATGGTGCAAGCGTTGACGAATTGAAATCTTTCATTCATTTCTGGAGAGTCATGAGTTTTCTTTTTGGAATTGAAGATAGGTACGTTTCAGTCATACTTTTTTTGGCATATCCTATATACTCTTATGATATGATTTATAGTGATATGAGATTCGGAAAACAACTTTACACAAAAGGTGTATGAAAACATGCAAAAATACTTTTCCTGAACTGGAATATCTATAACCATACAAATTGTCACCATTTATATTCAGCACAGTCGAATAGAAAGGGTACCAAACAAGTTTTTGGTCAATATTTCAACGTTACGAGCAATCAGTCATATCATATAGAACTAACTACCTGAAATACATTGAAAAACAAATATTATCCATCAACTAGGGCATTATTTATAATACTTCGGAAATGAACATACACAAATTATAAAGATTTATTAACATTTTGATAAAGAAAAAAATAATTAGTTAGAAATCACACTGTATAGATTTGTGAATTTGACTGTGATAGGAAACAAGAAAATTTGAAATCAACAAGACTAATACAATATATATATATATATATATATATATATATATATGTTCGGAAAGGTTTCCGCGGTCAGAAATATGTACATTACTAAGTTCATGGGTTGAACCGCGTTGAGAGTTTATAACTCGACGTTTCGGCTCCTGCTTTGGAGCCATTTTCAAGAGTGTGACTGCGAGGCCTCTATCTGCCTACTCCTCGAGTCGTGGTCTTGAGAGATATCAAGGTCTCAACCTGCCTACTCCTTGATCTCAAAAGACGATCCGATGTTGGTTGCACTGTAGTATTTATAGGTGGTTGGCTACCTGGAGGTGGGCGGGTGGGAGTGTTGATAGGATCGAAAATGGATCTGTTTCGAAGTTTCTCCTATATAAGAGTGGGGGCAGATAGAACAGGGAATTTCGTAAATACCATGGTCTTCGTTGGGAATTCTGTCTTTTGTTGCTCTGATGAGGTGTGATAGTTTTTGTTCTGTGGTAAAGATATATATATATATATATATATATATATAATAAATACGTATTCTAATCCAATTCAATGTAATTTTTCCAACAAATGACTATTTACGTCATTAACCTATAACCTTTTTTGAGAATTGTTCCTTCTACCAGAGCTAGCCCATTTGCAAACGTCACACTGCTGCGTTGTTCCAGAATAAACGTAGTACACATTTGAAATGAAGTACACTGGATTCTCATAATTATTAGTTATAGATCATTGTTAGTACAAATAAGAATTGCATATGAAAATATATAATTTTTTTGGCAAAATAGTTAAGGCTTTCGCGGCCGAAGTGTCACAATTTTCACTCGGGTTTGAAGGCCGTCGTTTTTTGGAATTTGTTCCTAACGTTTTGCTAGCGCGAGTGGGTAGCTTCTTCAGAGGCTTATACATCATGAAAAATCTCAGATTCCGTCTGCGAAGATGGTATTTTTTCTGATTTAGGTAGTCCTGTTCGTTAATCTGGATTTGGTACATTCTCACTAACCCTAATCGACCCCTTTCTACCTGTCGGCTTGATGTCGTTGATATCCGCTGTTCCTGGATAGCATTTCTAGATGTACTAATCGAAAGATGTGGCGCAAGACTGACACACAAAGTATTCCGGAAACCTACGCACACGGATAGGTATCTGCATGCTCTATCAAACCACCATCCTAGTCAGAAGAGAGGAATTATCTCCACACTAGCAGAACGTGCTCGGAAAATATGTGAACCTGAGCATCTACAGGATGAACTGAAACATCTCCAAACAACGTTGAGATCGAACGGATATAGTGTACCCGAAATCAACATGGCCATAAAACCGAGGACTTCCACGAGACAAAGTAGGGAGGAGGCTCAAATAGTTGCACGTGCGTATCTTCCATATATTCCTAAGGTCTCAGACAGAATTGGAAAACTTTCGGGACAACACAACATCAAAACGGTCTTCAAACCCACCAAGAAAATACAACAAAGCCTTAGGTCGGCAAAAGACAAAAGAGACCCACTATTTGCAGCGGGGGTATATCGCATACATCGGAACCGCAAATAGATCGATGGGAACAAGGCTGAAGGAACATCAGGGGAACTGCAGATTAGGCCTAACAGACAAGTCAGCAGTGGCAGAACACGCGCTCAGTGAAGGAAACCACAATATTCTGTTTGAGGACGTAAAACTTCTTGCCCCCAACCAGGGATACTATTGCCGACTTGTACGGGAGGCAATAGAGATCCACAAACACACGGAGAATTTCAACAGAAAAGAAGAAGCTGTTAACCTCAATCGAATATGGAATCCCATTCTTAGAAATTCCAGAGTAACAAAAGAAAACTACGACATTGAGACAGCAGGCAAAAAGGTGTCAATTAATGTTATCGAAAATATGCTCAACCCAGATACGAGAATAAGTAATTCTGAAAGAACAAAGGATATCAACGACATTAAGCCGACGGTAGAAAGGGGTCAATTAGGGTTAGTGAAAATGTACCAAATCCATTAACGAACAGGACTACCTAAATCAGAGTAAATACAATCTTCGCAGATAATCTCCAGTCATCTGAGATTATTCATGATGTATAAGCCTCTGAAGAAGCTAGCCATTCGCTCTAGCGAAACGTTAGGAAGAAATTCCAAAAAACGACGGCATTCAAACCCAAGTGAAAATTTTGACACTGGATTTAATTTTTTTGCTTGTTCGTAAATAAGTTAGAACTAGATTGGGTTTCTCGCACAGAAGAAGTTTTTTTTCATTCTCTATGAATAGAAATATTGGAAGTTTTCTTTGGTTCTATATGAAAGACCTTGACTGACGTTTTCCATTTTGAATACATGAAATTGATTAGTACTTGATGAAATATGAAAAAAAGAATTCAGTTGAAGGAGTATATTCCATTTGCATACATGAAAATTACAATTTCACTGAAATTGACGTCAAGAAGACATTCCGAAGTCTGCAACTCTCCTGAGATAGAGACAATCCTGTTTCTAAGAATCGACTGAGCTGAGAAAGAAGGTAACAGGTAACATTTTATAACGCTGAGCATATTTTTATTCAAATTTTTATATTACAAGTTTCACTCAAAGCTGCAATCATTCAGACAAATTTTCAAAAATATACATTACAAAATATCATAATAATTTTCTAGTTTACTTTTAATTATCAAATAACATCTATCCGTAGACGACCTACTTTCGAATCAGCAGACGTCATTCGAAAACAACGAAGTTTGCATTTCTCAGTTGTCGAATCAACGAAGGCATTGCCTAAAGAAGAAAAGTCAAACAATCCCTGTGCAAAATGCATTGGATGGTAGGGTCACTGAATCCTAGAAGGCTTTGGCCTTCTTACGGGTATGGCCAATGGGTGGAGTCTAATAGTTCCAATCTCTTTATATAGTTCGAATGTTCCAAATAACCCACAAAAGCGCCAATTAGGAAGCAAGGGTTATAAGAGAGAGAGAGAGAACCGATACTTTTGAAAAAAAAGTTGGGTTATGTTTCTTTTGTAAGTCAGAATTTCAAATAAGTAAATTATGGATATCATGTTTAATTTCAACGGATACATATCAATTCTAATTTTTTCATGGATTGAAATTGTTAGGTGCACAATTGACTCGAATTTAAAAAAAGCGTCGACTTTCGGACACGGCCCCGATATTCTGTGGCCCGACCACCAGCCATCATGGAACATGGAGATTCAGCCGCCGACCATCTCTGCTGCAGACACAAGAGTTTCTTTTAGAAAGGCAGAACCTAGAGTTGTTTTCGGAATGATGTGTAAAAGTTGCCAATGATTGATTAAATATATCCACAGAGTTACAAACCATTTATAAAAACACTGAAACTTCTCCATTAATGGGTTCACTATTCAAGAGTAGAGATTACTGTTCTCACAAATACTTCTCAGTCACAATATATACCTACCATTGTTTTATCAATACAAATTTTCAAAACTGGGTATCAATTTGAGGTACTGCTATTAACTCAAAAATCAAATATCGATTATCGAATTTGAATCTTACAGAAGTGCCAAGCATTCGTGAACATAACACAAGTCAAATATATTTGCTGAATATCTCTCAGATGAAGTCAAGCTTTAGCAAAAAACTTAAGGCAAAACTTAATACCTATCAGACATATAGGTACTACAAAACATACAAAAAATATTGACATGATTGAAATACTGCATTTCAACTCACCCATTTACAATCTTACATTTTTGTACATTCTCATTTGTATGATTATAAAAATTCCTTTATATACCTAATAAATTCTTTTTTTTTGGAATCCTATCATGAATAAGAAGTTTCTTGAAATAATGAATCATGACCTCCTATGGTATGGTTGAAACAAGAAAATATAGCCATTCACTTCATAAAACAGCTGTTCTAAAGAGATTACCAATATACTAACATTATTACGGTCTAATCAATTTTCTCAAAATAAACGTCAATATAGAATTTTTAAACTTGTTCGAAAGAAAATGTTCCATTTTTGCAATTTACAACGTTTCCTGATCCCAAGAAACGTTTAGAGAGGGATTATATTTTTACATAAATTGTTCTACAGCAGTACATATGAAATAAAAATTGATGAAATAATCAAACAATTATTAGAAAAGAATGATGAGAATAATTTGTGAAAAACTGTTATATTATATAGGAATTGAAATTATCTGTTAAGTATACATTTCTTAAGTTCATTTTTTAATTTAGTTGTGGTCCTGATTTCTGTCACAATTTTACATTAAGTTATTCAATATTGATACAATTGATAGCCATTTCTTTCTCTATGTTTCCTGTTTCAATCCTGAAAAAAAAGTTTGAATGAAAATATAATCTGTATTTGTCTTTAGTGAGGAAAATGGAAAAATGTATTCTTCAATCTACTAATTAACAAGTTATAAACAAAATGATCTTGAACTCACCTCTGAGAATACAATATAATTTACGACTTTTGTCGGTATTCTTGCAGGGTTTCACTTCTCAATAAGTACTTCACTTTCAGAAGAAAGGAATATTTGTATCAGTAAAAAAAGTAATCAACATATTCCCAAGTTGGATCAGTAATAACAGGGCTCATCAGAAGATTTTGGGACTTCGGACAATCTGCTTTCTTTACTCTGAATCTGCTAAAACTATTTTTGAAAACATTTCCAATGACGGCAATGATATAAAAATTTACTTTTGACATGTGTCACTAGTTCAAATATTGGACCTAATTTTCGTGGTATTTTGGAACATTGGAGCTATTTAGACTCCACCCATTGGCAATACCCGTAAGAAGGCCAAAGCCTTCTAGGATTCAGTGACCCTATTGGATGGCCGTTACCTGGGACATCTATACTATTTTATGTGGCGCCGTCATCGGATGGCACGCAAAACTATACTTCTGTCTCTTTTTAAAATAGAACGCCAGTTTTCATTAACTTCATTTAGAAATGTGCAGAATATTGTCATTGGTGAGATGTTTACCAGAATAAAAGACGAGTCAAAGTTTGCATTCGGATGTTTCGAATATCAGATGATGATCAGTGGTAATTTTATATTGCTGAAATTAAGCCTAATATAATGAAACACGTAATGTAGCAATATTCTTACTGAAAAATGATGCCTAAGTATAGGTACAAAAAAATGTTCTATTACCTACGATATTACTAAAAATGAGAAATAATACTTTCTATGTTTTTATACCACATCTATTTGTAAACAACGTAACTGCAGTTTCATCCTATATATAGGACATAGACATAAAGATTATTCAATAGTGCTCAAATGTACCTAATAAGTAGGTAAATAATAATAAATCAGTATTATTTGTACAAGCTTTTGTTTAGTTTCACTCACACGTAACAGGTGTGGTATCTACTGTCTATAACGGGGTCAAAACTTTAGTGGAAATTTTGAGCCAATTCCACTGATCCACCCAATAAGCAAAGTATAATTCATTCAATATTTCAGTAACCTTTCATGGTAATGTGTAATGTTACATCAGAGTTTTCTGCTACCTTACTACAAAGGTTCAGCAACTACTGAAACGGACGTTCAGCAATATTACAAATGGTACAATTATTTCTGCAACATTGCATATAATATACAGGAAAATTGCAAATGTGATATTGAAAATGACGTCTTATGACAATGTTGCAGCAACTACTGAAATAGATTGATAGATGTAATCTTTCATAATTAGTAATTGCAGCAAGGTTACCGCAACATAGAATATAAATTAGTAGAAAATAACATATTCAATATTGTTATATAGCAGCAACTTACCACCAATCATGTCTATTCCTTTCCATAACATAACAGTAAGATTTCATGAATTACATTCCAGTAGATTTGTTCGCTACTGAAGAGTTTTTGGATTTTCACTACTTGCTACTAATATTGATAGAAAATTAATACAATCTTCATGGGAGACAGACCAGTTTTGATATCTTGGAAAATATCATTCAGTATTAATGTGTTCTTTATGGAAATCAGATTAATCATTTTCTAGTTTTTTTAAACAAGCAGTGACAACCCAAAAAGTCTTCTGAAATTATACCTATTAATTTGAATGTCCATTTAAATCTTGGAGATCAAAAAGACAAAAATTTTATATTAAAACCTTTGATTAAAATATCACAAAAAAACAAATAAGTACTCATATTGAATTGTCAAATTAAAAAAAAAATCTGTTTGGTCTTATCAGGTACCTGAAACAAAATAATCATTGAATTGAAAGTGTAGCTTAAATATCGACATCTACTACCTAACCCTACAAGTACCTAACGTGTTTTTGCGAATTGTAGCCAAGCCATCACATTTATTTGAAATGCATCATCTCTGATGCATGGAAATAAATTTCTCACTGCATCTGGAACAAAAATATTATAAATAAATATATAATTAGTCAACTCAACAATTATGGTCTTATTTCGATAAAGAATGTACAATTGAACTTATCCTTGATAATGACACCATTGTGCTTACATAATTACTTTATATTCAAATTGAAATGACTGGAATTTTATAATTTGTACAGATTTCAATTCTTTGATTCTGAAATTGTCTTTTTTGCTGATCCAATTGCAAAACATGGCACAATGATTTGTGAAAAAACGTTCAAGACTTGTTCCAACACAAAACTTTTCATTCAAGCCACCATTATATTGAAAAACCTGCAACTAAAATCGAAATGTAAAAGTATTCCACATCATTTACAAATGTGAAAGTGCCTTTCAAATTGACACTACTACCAGATTTATTCGCAATTTAAGGAGAAAAAAATATTTTCCTAAGAACGCAGAATAAGCATACCAGACCATCCTAACCTAAAATAATATGATGTATCGTCTTACCTTACATGAAGATGCCTTAAATATATTAGCATTATCCATTATGTTGCTTCAACACTCAGTGAATAAAATTGCAGAAGAATATGTACTTTACTTAGGTACCTAGGTAAAGAACGAATGAAATTATCCAAAACGAAACTAACGCAAAGGCACGACACACAACAATAATACAATTTACAATATCAAAATGGCGCGAGTCGCGTGCTTGTCTGGGATCTGGGTTACTGGGTGTCGCCCCGTTAGTGGCATCTCATCAAGACCGGGAAATTCAAAATTGGTTGGTTTCCTGATAGATGAAATACTATTTCAATTTTCTTTATACTTACCATTTAAAATTGTCCTAGCGTATCTTTTTGTATATTTCTGCGATTATGCAATCGAAAATTGAAAATGTATTTTGTTTTATAAATACTGTCAATAATGTTTGTAGTTAGCTTATGTATGGTTGTAAATATCATGGAATTTTAAACTCAGTGCAACACTGCGATTTGAACTTGTTCGATAGTTCCAAATGTAACTTGCACTCACATTGTTCGTAGATAGTTTCTGTATTGTTGCATTTGCAATGAACTTTCATGGATCATGTAACATTGCACTTGAAACTCAATCAATAGCTTGCTTTATAACCTACAAACAACTTGTCTGTACTTTATTCTGTTATGTTAGAAACTTAAATATAGCATTGAGCCTTATGTAATACTTATTATATTTTCATTTAACGATGGCAAGCCATACATAATATTGTGGCAATATTTTGTAACATTACATGTTTAGTGGGCAATTATCTTTAAATTTTGCAGGTGTCCATTGAATTCATTCAGGTTCGTTACGACAGTCACAAGAGAAAAAAAATAGATAGTGAACAGTTTTTGTGATTTACTGTTCAACTATTCATAATTCGAATCTCGAGTAGATTTTTTCAAAATTCGAAATGGCGAATACGATTTTTGATTAGATTCTTTCAAAATTGGTACATATACAGGGGCTTGTTGTGTAAGAGACCAATACGAACATTCAAGATGGAGGAAAAATTTTGTGATTCATGTCCGAATCCGTCCATGATAGATATCCAGAATTATTTGGGTAGGACACTGGAAAATATGAATATTCAAGTGTTGACATGTAAGGAGAGTTTAAAAGGAGGTTGTCACCAGAAATCATTCATCTCCTACATAGGCCTAAAATACAATTTTTGTTGTACTATAGTTATTTGTGTATTTAGAGCGCGAGGAGCACGGTGATCTTTGGAGAGCGGCAATTGCACTTTGTTATCGAAATAAACACTTTTTTTTTTCAAACGCAGCTTCTAAACACAGAAACGACCAACACTTCATTCAACATAGGCACCTAATATTACCCATGAGACAATAAACACTCAATAGTAATCCCAAATGAATAAGCTATCCAAATATCCAATAATTCACATCTCTAACAAAACAAGATAACCTGTTTGAAAAAAAAAACGAATGTCGAGATTGAATCACAGGCCTTCAGCTTGATAGCAGCTACGCTCTCAACACCACCACAGTTCCTAAGAATGTTAGGGATTTATTGTCTATCATCATGCAAGAATAGGTTAGTTTTCAACAAAAGCTGTGGAGATCGACCGTTTCTTCAATATTTTCGCTCTAGAGCGAAAAAGCTGTCACAAAATGACATTTCTGAAAAAACATCAGCAGTTGTAAAAAAATATATAGTTTCCTGACCATGCACGATCATCGGGGAGATGGAAATATGTATGGTTTTACGCACTGTCCACAGTGCCTAAAGTGATACTTTTCAGCACACGTAAGTGAAAAAATCAAATGTGCGTAAAGTTATGTTCTACGCATCGTTCATAAAATTCCAAAAGACAGTATTTTGCGTTAGATTTTACTCGGAAGTCATCAAATGAAAACTTCATAGAATAAAATATAACAATTGCTATAATTTGCCAATATAATAACAGTCGTAGAAATAAAATTATAGATACATTTTCGTAAAGAGCTTTTTTGTACTCACGTGTTTCCACGCTCATAAAAAAAGTCCTAACTTTCGAACTTTTGTATCATATATAAATAACTATTTAATCTTCCTTATATGAGTTTTCTGAGCATATTGGCCATAAAGTCACTAAAGTTTCATTTTTGATAAGGATATCGTTTTATAGAGGTTATTTCGAACGATCGACTGAAACTTCAAATTCATTCGCAGATAATGCCATTATCTCAGTACCTAATTTCGAAAGAAAACCCTTATTAGGTTTTACAACTTTGACTTTATGGTAAATAAATAAACTTGAAAAAAAAAGTTTTAGAAAAAAGCTTCTAATTAAATGTACCAAAAAGAAGAAAATAAATGTTAAACCCATCATTTTGTTACATTATAAAATTCTAAATGATATAAAAGCTTGTCGCGAGAAGTATATATGTAATTCTTATAGTAAATTGAATTTAAAATTACCTCAAGATTTATTCACACGACAAGCTATTATATCATTTGAAATTTTATAATGTAACAAAATTATGGGTTTTTCGCTTTAGTGCATTTAAATAAGAGCTTTTATCTGAAAAGGTTTTTTCAGTTTGTTTATTTATTACCTTTTTAGTTTTCTGTGAATATGTTTCTTACTCTGATGTTCATTTCAATCAATGCGCCATTGTTGCACGGTCGCTTGCCTGTTAATTCACCGTTGGAAATTTTTCCGAATTTTTACGTGTTCTCTAAATAGCTTTAGAGAGGGCTTCTGTGAATAGCTTTAGAGAGGCAGTGGAGTAAATTTTTTTAAACGGTTTTATTCAATGCCCAGATAATTTTCACTATTTTTACGGATTTTTTTTATTTCTATTCCTCGAGTTTTTTTTGTGACAGGAAAGGAGGGCGAGCCCCCCGATCTTATTTTTATTTTCATCATTATTTTCCATGTCCGAAACTGTTGAAGCATTTTCCGAATTCCTTTGCGTTCTCTATCTAGCTTCTGAGAGAGGAGAGGAGGGGCTAAATTTTTTAAATTATAATTTCCGACGGTCAGATATTTTTCACTATTTTTACAGATTTTTTCGAATATAATTTCGCGTGTTTTCCATTCTTGTTCGAGAAAAGAAGGAGGCGAGTACCCCCCTACTCATTTTTTCTTGCTGAAATTTTTGACGACCAAATCCGTCAAGAAAACGTCCGAAACCCTACGCGTTCTCTATCTAGCTTTTGGAGGACGGGGGGGAGGAGACAATTCCTTTTTATAAACCATGAAATTCGACTGTCAGATATTTTTCACGATTTTTACAGATTATTCCAATTTTATTTTCACGAGTCAGTTTTCCAACTTTTCTAGAGAAGGGGGGGGGGGGGGGCGCCCCCCCTACTTATTTTTTTTTCGCTGTTATTTCTGACGTCCAAATCCGTCAATAAAAGTTCCGAAACCCTACGCGTTCTCTATCTAACTTTCGGGGGGCAGGGGGGACAATTTCTTCGACTTTAATGTTTTGTCATCGAAACTGAACCAACACGTAAAATTTCAATTCTATAGGATAAGGGGAAGTGATTCTAAGTCAGCTTGCAAGATTTGTGTACCCATCTAACACACATAGCAAGTTAAATAAAAGCTTTCATTAAAAACAGAAAATAATATGGTTACTGTCGGAACTGGCATTATCACCTTCATAACTTGAAACCAGTCATCGGTTGTCATCATGAACGTTGGACATCTTCCCAAAACATTAGTCAAGTGAAATCACTCTGAAAATATCTATGAGAATTCGAAAACTGACTGAGACCTAACAAGACAAAAACAATGAAATGTCAAACACCATGAAAGTTCGCTACTTTGCTCTCTCATTTACATGCAAAATTGCAAATGGCAGGTGGAAGTGGTGGAACGGACACTGAGCCAATCAAAACCACGAAATAATGACCATTCATTATTCACTTTACGCGATTACTACGACACTTTCCATCTCATTCGTTTGTCTACTTTTTGGGGGCAACCGTGCTGGCGCCATCTACTAATAAACCCCATCGTCATCCAATAATAATCCCATAAGATTGACTGACTATACTTCTTTAGACAATGACGCTGCTACGTGGTTCTACCACAGTTCAAATGCTTCGGATTTTTTAAATCCCTCTCCTCATCGACTACTGATTTCATTTCATTTCTCGAGTCTGCTCGATACAAAAGTTTCAGGAGTGAACTTTGAATCAACGATTTTTTATAGGTTCAACATATGCCGGGAATCTGTGGAGGAGACAAAAGAAATAATAATTCTGCTGCTACAAAAAGATTCAATTCCCAAAACGGATGAAGGAGAGGACTGCTTCGTGACTTTGTCAAAGGCGTTCATACAAGGCATGAAAGGCGTTACTCCATTGTTGTCATACCAGCACACCATTGACTATCTCCACGAGCTGTTGGGAAGTATTTCCAACAGCCCTCACTCCAAGCAATTGGCTCCACCTAAGACAAATAGTTGGAATTATATTAGATGTATAGTTTGGACTATGCGCTCCAGTATTGGCAGGATCGTAATGAATAATTTGCTAAGCATAACATTGAGACTTTCAAAATATTTACCAATTTTTGCGTATTTGAAGTTTGGAAAGAAAAATTCCCATGTGAGAATATTATGACAATCATGAGAATAAAAATATTTTGTTCTCTCATCAGACCATTGAAGCCAGTCAATTTACACTTTACAGGTGCAAAAAGTCCGTTTTTTTATTTTTTTGGAAACTGGTAAGATCAAAATCTTATGCAAGCTAAGATACGACGAAAAAAAAATTGTTTTTCGGTTTCCTTTGGATTTTACTATGCTACTTACAAAAAAACATTCGTTAAAAACAAGTAAGAATGACAAATTCACGCGTCGAATTATCACCTCAAATGTGGAATTCGGGGAAGTAATGTAGTCGCAATCGCTGTTTTGTTTTGTTTTGTTTTTTTAATGTTTTTAATGTTTTTAAAACCTTTTTGTTTTTGTTAAATTGACCAGTCACAAACACAATGTAAATTGATGGAAATAAACTCTACTCTAGTCGAAAAACGGACATTTTTTCCATTTGGGGCGAAATTCTCACTCAATGACTTTTCGAGCACTCCCGACTCTGACAGGGTTATTCCAAATGAAAAAACTCATAGAATGAACTTTGTCAAGCATTCAGTTCTGTGTCCAGTGAGTATCAAATGTTCGATCAATTTTTGGAGTTTTTCTGACGAAAAATTCAAAATTGCCATTGTAAGGATTTTTCACCAGATAGCTTTTTCTTCCTGCTCCTGAACAGAGTAAATGTTTGTCCCTCAACTTTTCTGAAGTTGAACCCAGTTAACACAAATTGATCTCAGAGATGTTAGTGGAACTCACATTCATGTTCCACATCACACCTGTGAGTTAAGTTGCGACTCGTATCTTATCTCCAGATCTTCTATTTCGGTCTCTTTTGGTCGTTTTTTGCTTCACATTCTGATTCCAAATGTTACTCGTAGTTAGGTTAATGTGACGTTTTATTGCACATCTGAATCGGAGTCACATTGAGGTAACATTATAATCACAATGTGAAGTTGAGTAAATCATCCACAAGCTCTCAATGCGAAGTGCTTTTCGATTCTTTCTTCGTAACTCATTTTGATTGATGAAGATATAAAATGAGAAGACCAAGAGAACTCAAATCTCTGTCACATATACCAATTAAAGGTTTCACAAGAATGCTCAATTATACTTGAAAGGTAATCTCTTTCTGAGTGTATTTACAATGCACTAGGAACTACATAGGACTCGCATTCCATACATTCTGTTCATAAAATAACCCAACTCTGTTAACTTTTGAGCGGCTCGAAATTCGGTTTTGAGTCAATAGAAAAAATATTGAGCCGTGCAGAAGGTAACAGGGGGGGTTACTTTATGGAAACCTATGCAGTAACATCTTTAAATATTCTGATGAAAACAAATTTTCCACCACGTAATACCTATTCCAATATCTTTTTTTAACTCTTGGTAGTGGTAGCATAATTTTTAATGTGAGGTTATGTACTTCTACTTTAAGACATTTGGTATATGCCTGAAGTTGATAATACTTCATTGAAACAAGTAATTTCGGAAAAGAGCACTTGAACGACTGTCATAAGCTTACAATTTTCGAAAAAGAATGACTAAGTTTTAACCACCTATCTCTGCTAGGTTCGTGGAGAAAAGATAGTATGAGGAATAAACAAAATATGACTATTAACAAAACTTCAATTGGAGAAATAAATGAAAAAATTCTGATAATAAATTCAAAATTCCAAACAAGAAATAACTTGACTTAAAAAAAATTTTTGAAGCGCCAACGGTACTTTCGTTTCTGTTGCTTGGTTAACATGGCGGAAAAAATCTCTCGTTAACATCTTGATCTCCTTGAGAGTTGTGGAGTATTTCTGAAAATTACCGAATAACATAAAAATAAATACATCAAGACAGAATGATACTACTTCACGGAACATCATCGAATCAATAATGAAAAATATATAACAATCCAATTTTTCTCAAAAAAACACTATATACAATAGGTATTTTCGTCGGCAAATATCTCCTTACCCATTATTAGAGAAGGCTAGCTAGTTCAACCCAATTTAATCAATCGAAATATTCTCTTACATTTTGTTGAAATTCCTTGAGATAAATACTACTGCAGTACCTACATACACAATAGGTATGATATACCGGAATGGACAGAATGTGATATTTCTTTACGTAACTACCCGATGAATAGAAATCAGTCAATCTATTTCAATGAATGTTTGTTAGTACTAACCTAGGAAAAGAATGCAGAAACACACTAGACACTTTGAGACCCAATAAATGGCAAATTCCGGTACGTATACACAAAGACAACGTTTCCTCAGCGGCCATTTTGCCAAACAGACCAAATAGTTAATTTCATCGCGCCGGTCACTATACGTCTCCGCAAACACACAAAGCTGATATTGTAAAAGATTCGAATTTTTTTGTCAGAAATGAATGTTTCTGAGAGGTCAGATAGATGCACGAACTGATATTCCCATAGCCATTTTTATTTAAATGAATGCGAATCACTTCTGTGTCTTTGAGACATGAAGTTGAAATTCTAAACTACCGACAGTTTTGATTTGGTTACGAATGTGCTCGATAAGTCAGAGGGATGCACAAATTAACGTGCACATTCGTCTCACATCAATCGAAATGTGATGAGAATTGGCGGTGTCAGCGACGTATAATTGTGTTTCACTTTTGTAACATTTTAGTGATATGAATGCAACATCTCAAAGATGGAAGTGCTTCTGTTCTCTATATATCAGGTATATCAAAAATTTTGCCTCTGCATCGCCAATTGCCGAAGGAAAGGCATCACAAATGATATGAAATGGACCTTATGTGACTCGTTGATTCTGTCGCGACTTGCTTATTGTTCCGAAATATCTTGGCCGTCATTATTAGCGAAAGACAAGTACATTTTGCAAAAAATACAAAAGTCTTGCATGAGGTAATCATGGGCTCATGAAATATGACCATGATAGATAGATAGATAGATATATTTATTGACTACGTTACACACTTTTACATGCATTTGTAGCAAGTCTAATTTGTGAGTAAGGTAAATAAAATAAAATCACAATAACTGAGACGTCACAATTAAAATTAACAGTGAATGTTGTGACAAATGCTAGCTCGGAAAAGATCAAGACAGTCAAATATTACATTCACAGAGAACACTGAATTTTAAGCAATAACAGTTTATGGGTAAAATAAGATATAATTAAGTAAATAGATGATGAGGCATTATAATACTGTTTGTGGAGGGGTAAAACATGGTGAGAAAACCGGTGTTTCCAAATATTCTTCCACCGAGTAAAAGCACTGGCTTAATAAGTACTTCTTAATAGTTAGCTTGAATATGCATGGCTTGAGGGCTCTCCAATTTTCAGGCATGATATTATAGAGTCTTATGTCCAAAGAGTTCTTTACTGACTTTGACAATCGAAGTCTAGGTATTCTTAAGAGGTTTGCAGATCTTGTCGAGTGGCTGTGCAGATCAGATTGTAGCGAGAATTTTTTAAAAATTTCTTGTATTTCTTTTAGGGTGCTGAATATTATGTATAAACAGGAAAGGGACATTATTTCATACTTTATGAAGATTGGACGACAGTGTTCTCTGTAGCCCACATTTGCTAGAATCCTTACTATCTTTTTTTGTTTTCGGAAAATCTTATCTTATCTGCTCCAGATGAATTGCCCAATAGTGTTATTTCATAACTAATTTGGGAATGGAAAAGTGAGAAATAAGCGGTCTTCAGAGTTTCGATGCTGGTTACATATTTCAGTTGGCGGATGATGAAAATTATGTTGGACAGTCTTCTATTAAGTAGGTCAGTGTGATGATGCCAGGACAGTTTATTATCTAGAGTGATGCCTAGTAATTCAACGGTCTGCTCCTTTTGATATTTTGGGTTTGTTGTGAATATTATTCTTTGAGATTTATTTTCATTGAGTTTGAGATTATTTGAGGCAAACAAGTCCTTTGTTTCTTTTTCAATGATATGGGACTTTTCTATCAACTTGTCGTAGTCAGCGTCTGAGTTTATGAGTCAAGTGTCATCAGCATACAGTAGGAATGTATTAGGATGAAGAAATGAGCATAAGTCGTTGATGTAGATGATAATAAGTAACGGTCCCAGTATGGAGCCCTGGGGCACACCTTATCCAATTGGCAGGAATTCCGACCTTAATCCGCCAAATGACACACATGTATCTCAAACTTATAAGGATACGAAAATACTGAATTTGGAAGATAGGTTCATTATCCGACTAGCTGGGTTAGTTTATCGAATTAATCAACACGGAACCCCTTCATATAGTTAGGTTAGGCATGGATAGCGAGATAACATTAAGTTCTGTAAAGAAAAGGTGTAATTATTGTCAAAAAAGTGGTAGATGCTATAGAATGTAAGAAGTGCACCTCTAACTACCACCCAAGTTGCACAACAAGAGTAGAAGGAGCGAATAAAGGAGGATAATTTGAGTGTTGTTTGGACAAGGTAAAAAGTGAGGTTACCTCACTGAAAACCAGAAAAACCAGGGAAAAAGCAGACAATCCTGATATTGAAATGGATGAAAAAAAGTTAGAGGCCATAATTAAAGAGTCATTCCAACTTTTCCTAAATCCAGTTGAAATAAAACTTGATCAAAAATTTTCTGACCTTGAAAGGTCAGTGCAGTTTATGTCAGACTCCTTTGAGGATGTCAGATCTAAATTTAAATGCATTAATAAGGAATTACAGTTTTCTTCTCCATTAATAAGGAAGTAAAACTCATACAAAAAGAAAATGAGGAACTGAAGATGAAGATGCAGTTAATGGAAACCAAATTTGATGATCTGGAAACAAAAGAAAGATCGAAAAATATAATTATAGATGGAGTAGCGAAAAATCTGACACCAACACAGGAAATATTATTGGCAGAATTTTAGAAGCAATGGAAATTCAGTTTCCCAATGAGAATTCGAATTCGAGAAAGTTTCAGACTGGGAAAAAATGAGAATGGACCGATACTAGTAAAATTTAAAAGTTTAGAAGCTAAGACGGAAATTTTAAGAAGAATTAGAACGATGAAAGGAATCACTTCGAATAAATGTAACTTAGAAGGAAGGGACCAAAAAATATACATGAACGAAGACTTACCGGCTGGAAAACGCATCCTATTCCGATAATCTCTGATAATTTGACTGTCATTAACTATTTTGATAATGAACAACCAGACGTTAATGTAATACATGTAAATATTAGAAGTATATATAAAAATGTTGATCAGTTTTTAGTGTTTTTAGAGTCAATAGAAAAAAATTTTGATGTAATAGTGATGTCGGAGAACCATAATATATATATATATATATATATATATATATATATATATATATATATATATATATATATATATATATATATATAATAAGGATGACTTCAATATCCCAGCACATTAAATAAATGTGATGGCTGCGTTATTTATGTAAAACAAGCATTTATTATAAGTAGTGGAATATTAATGGAAAATAATCTTAAAGTTGCTGAAATATCATTACAAAAAAACAGTAGAATGGTAGACATTCTTGCAACTTATAGATGCTTTGCAACCTCGAAAGAGGAATTCATTAACAACTTAAATGTAATCTTACAAAGAACTGTTATTGACCTTAATCGAATCTACATCTTTACAGGGGACATTAACATAGACCTATTGAATACAGATTTAGACTCGACAAATAATTATATAACCATGATGCACAGCCATTGTTTTGTAAGCATGGTAAATAAAGCCACTAGAAAATTAGGTAATGCTAAAGCATGTCTGGACCACTATTTTGTAAGATGTAAGAGTATGGTAATTACACAAATAAAAAGCGTAGTTCTAGAACATAAGCTTACAGATCATGATCCCATCTTACTCAATTGACAGCTTAAAAGAAATATTAAAAAACTATCTGATGTAAAAAACACATATCAAGTATTGAATTATGAAAAACTCACAAAATTATTAGATGAGGCAGCATGGGATGATGTATTGAATAGTCAGGATGCAAATTTAAGTACAAATATCTTTATTGATAAACCGAAAAAGATAATTTCGAACTCTACAGTAACAAAAAGCATTACTACTAAGAAAAAAAGGATAAAACCTTGGATACCGCAAGGAATTATAGTTTCAATAAGACATAGGGATAAGCTCAAGAAAGAATGTGCTATAAATAACAATAACCACATTCACTTGAATAGAAATAGGGAATATCGAAAAATGCTATCAAAAATTATAAAAACTGCTAAATATTCATTCCATAAGTCTCTTGCTCAAAAAAGTGCTAATGATCCAATGAAACTATGGAAAGTCATAAAGGAGGCAACAAATGATCAGAGCATAAAAACAGAAATAAATAGAATTGTAAACTCTGAAAATGTGGAAATAACAAATAAAAAGAAAATAGCAAATGAGTTCAACAACTACTTTAGTAATATTGAAAAGAGACTAGCTGGCCAAATTAGAAGAGGGGGGAATATTGGGGCCACCAGAAAACAAGATAGGGCAATAAACTCTTTCTTTTTAAACCCTGTATCAGAAACTGAAATAATTTTACAAATCCGAAGTCTAAAAAATGGGGTAAAAGGGGGAGAGGACGGTATATGCTCAAATATAATGAAAAAATATAAACACAAGATAATACAACCACTCTTGCACATTATAAATGTCATATTCAGAACTGGAATCTTCCCCGAAATTTAAAGAACAGCTATAATTATTCCACTACATAAACAAGGAGACAAAAACTTGATCAATAATTATAGGCCAATAACATTAAATAGTACGATTAGTAAGATTATAGAAAGGATCATTAGAAGCAAGCTTTTAAAATATATAGAAAAAAAAACACCTATTAAATAAAAACCAGTATGCCTTCAGGGAGAATTCCAGTACTGAAAATGCACACTGCAGAGTAACGGGAACTATCCTTAAAAGTTTAGATCACGGTAAAAAAGTTATTGGAATTTTTTTGGACTTACGGAAAGCCTTTAATACGAAATACTACTTGAAAGACTAAAAATAATTGGGGTAAGAGGGCTTGCAAATAATCTGATAACATCCTACCTAGACAGAAAACAAAGCACCAAAATT
Organism: Chrysolina oricalcia; assembly: GCA_944452925.2. Classification (NCBI taxonomy): domain Eukaryota; kingdom Metazoa; phylum Arthropoda; class Insecta; order Coleoptera; family Chrysomelidae; genus Chrysolina; species Chrysolina oricalcia. The sequence continues at coordinate 21,665,277 of OX101818.2, forward strand.
TCAGAAGAGGAGAGCAATAAATTGAAGCTTGAATCTGGTGTGCCACATGGTACGGTGCTTTCCCCACTTTTATTCAATGTATATATATAGATGGAATCCTATCCATAATAGATGAAGGGACAGTGTTTCGCTTTGCAGATGATGCAGGGATAATAAGTGGAAATGAGTGGGATATAGTAAAAGGTAGGGCAGAAAATGCACAGAAAAAAATAAAGAACTGGTTGGACAATAGTTTACTGTCCTTAAATGTAGAAAAGACCAAATTTTTGGCGTTTTCATTATCCCCACGCTCATTACCATTATTTCAGGATTTAAAAATGCATGAAACTAATTGTAACTTGACACCAAATTGTATATGTGATAGTACAATTGAAAGAAAGAATTGTATAAAGTACCTAGGAATTAAAATAGATGAAAATTTCACATAGAAAGAACATATTAATTATGTAGCAAATAAAATTAGAAAATTAATCTTCAAATTTTATGAACATAGAAATATATTGCCTCTGAAAACACTAAAAACAATATATTTTGCACTAGTGGAATCGATTATTAATTATGGAATAGTTGTCTGGGTTGGAGCAGGGTGAACACTAATGAATAAACTTCACATTGCCCAAAAATGGATTATATAAATAATGCTTTGTAAAAAGAAAAGATTTAGCCTACAAAGAAAGTGAATTATTAACTGCATGTCAACATCAATATAAAGCGATTATTAGATTTATGATAAAAACACCTTACTACAAGATAAATACCAGAAATTCTGCTCAAAATAATGTTGTACTGCAAAATCCAAAACATACAGTGTGTCAAAATCATATATACTGTCTAGGACCAAAAATCTATAATAACTTACCACACCATCTCAGAATAAAACCTTAAATGGGTCATATTAAATAATGCTTTTATTACCTATATAGTATAAGATATTACAATGTTATTATATTTATAGGTGTTTGTATTATACTAAATTCAGGAATACAAAAAAAATACTGTTATACTTGCAATTACAGTTATAGTTGCAATTAATTGGAATTATAATGTTGATATGTCATAACCACAAATGAGCTAATTAATGTTGAAAGGTGCACACACAGCATTTTAGATGCCATTGTGCACAAAAGTATCAGCAGAAATATAGTTAAGATAGAGTGTTATAGTGTATTATCACATAAGGAAGTTATTAATTAATGCATATTAACTATTATTTTTAAGTTATATAATTAATTACCCACTAAGTTCTATAATTGGAGAATATTACCTTATGTAAGTTTTGCATATTTTCTTTTTAAGAAAAAGTGTAATTGCTAATTGATAGTTGCTGCTAATAAATAAAAAAATATACCTTGTGAATTAACTAAGAAATCTTGGCGACTATCATCATTGTTCAACCAGAAGTAGAGACTTGTACAACGTTCCAAGGCATATTTCAACTCATTATACACGTAGTTTTTTTATAGAATTCAATTAAAATTCACAATATTATTCCCACAGACATCAAATATCGCAAAACTTGGCACAACTTCAAAAGACATATCAAATCCTGGATTCTGTCTGAAAGACAAACTATTTTCTATGAATAATAATATTTATAAGTGCAATTTTTAGGTAATTACCTTCTTTCTAATCTCTGTTTATTTTCTGTTATATATTCATTTATTATTTATCTTCAAAATTTATTTCAAAATTCTATACTTTTTTGTTGGTTTTATGGAAGAGAAGTTTTGACCGAATGTCACCAACACGATACAAATTTTGTCTAAATGATATTTCCTCATAATGAAGTTGCTATCATTATTACTATTATTATAGTTATTATCAGTTGCAAATTTAGCGCTGGTCGAAGATCTCGCCATCAAATGATTTGATAAAGAGAGCTTTGATAACGGCTAAAATTCCAGCAATCTTAGAGCCATCAGGTGCTAGTCGTGATGACGGTAAACGACCGGATGGAATGTCACTGATTCCCTGGAAATTTGGTAAACCAGTCTCATGGGATTTCACTTGTTTAGATACTATGGTCACATCACATTTGAACTCCACCTCAATTCATCCGGGTGCTGCTACAGAAGTTGGAGAGAGAGTTAATATTAAAAAATACGAAAACTTGGGAAATCTCTATCTATTCTACCCTGTTGCTATCAAAACTTATGGAGTATTTGGTACTCAAGCAATGGAATTCATCAGAGATATTGGTCGAAAAATTTTTCAGGTGAACAGTGATAGGCGTTCCACCAGTTTTATTCTTCAACGCATCAGTACTCAAAGAGGCAATGCAGCTTCGGTATTGGAAACAGTTCCTGTCGATCGTCATTTGGATGAATTTTTCAACATACCACGGTCTAAAAAGCACCTTACTCTACCTAACCCAATACCAAATAACATCCATCCGTGTTTCAGTTCAAGCGACAAAAAAATAGTCACATAATTGAGGACAGTAGCTGCATCGAGTGCAACACCAGACAGCTAGAGAAAACAAGCATCAAAACATATGGTCTGAAGGGGCTAGAAAATATTGGCAACAGATGCTTTACGAACTGTGTTATACAGTGTTTGTCAAACAGAAAAAGCCGCTAAATAACTGGTATCATGTTGAATCGGAACATAACCCTGCTGACCCAGTGTCTCGTGGGTTGAACCCCAAGGAGTTGTGTAAGTCTAAATTGTGGTGGTACGGCCCTGAATGGTTTTCCACTGATATGAGTTATTGGAATTTGCAAGAAAATTCCTATCACGAGGATATACCTGAACAGCGCACAGTTTCTAATGTTAATACAGTCTGTAGTGACTCTAATGTCATTTAATAATATTTCATCTCTCAGGCGGCTTCAGAGAATAGTTGCTTTCCTGTTGAGATTTATGAATAATTGTAGAACATCTAATAATAAGCAAGGTAGTCATTTAACGTTCACAGAACCGAAGGCAGCAATGCATAACCTGGTCAAAGTAGTGCAAATACAAATGTTCTCGAGAGAATATTTTAGGCTGATAGATGGCAATGAGCTACATAATAAAAGTAGCATATTATCCCTGAATCCCTTCATGAAAGATAATTTAATCCGTGTAGGTGGTAGGATTAGAAAATCTCATAAAGCATTTGATAAAAAGCACCCACTAGTATTACCCAAGGATCACAAATTAACTGAATTACTAATAAGGTATGAGCATGAGAAGCTCATGCACTGGGGAATTCAACAATTACTTTGTTCAATCCGAAATGAATATTGACCACTTCCAGGAAAAAATGCATGTAACAAAATTGTGCATAAGTGCATAACTTGTTTTAGAGCAAAACCTTGCGATTTACAATATAAAATGAGTGATCTGCCAGAATACAGAGTGAACGATTATGCTCCATTCTCAAATGTAGGTGTGTATTATGGGGGACCTTTTGCGATAAAAGATCGGAAAACCCGCGGTGCCAAGATTACCAAGGGATATATTTGCCTTTTTGTATGCATGTCTACCAAGGCCGTGCATTTTGGAGATTGTCTCGGAACTAACAACTACGGCCTTTATCGCAGCAATAGACCGTTTTGTTAGTAGGAGAGGTAGACCAGTAAATATATATTCGGAAAACGGATCCAATTTCATTGGTGCCAAAAATGAAATATCATCAATATTTGAGTTTCTAAATAAGCAGACATACTTTGTCGTAAATCATTTAATAGCAGAAAATATTAAATTGCATTTTATTCCTGCTCGCTCGCCCAATTTCTGGGGAATATGGAAAGCCGGAATGAAAAGTACCAAGTATCATATGAGAAGAATAATAGGAAATAATGTTTTAACCTTCGAGGAATTCGCTACCGTGTTGACACGAATTGAAGGTATTCTTGACTCCCGTCCTCTCTGTCCCGTTTCCAATGATCCAAACGACTTATCAGCTCTTACGCCTGCGCATTTTCTGATTGGACGAGCGTTAACGGCCCAACCGGAAGAAGAATTATTACATGAGCCTGATGACCGACTGAGTAAATTTCAAAGGCTCCAAGCGATGACTCAACATTACTGGAAGAGATGGCATCAGGAATACTTGGTTGAGTTGCAGAACCGTTTAAAATGGAAGCAGAATTCGCATGAGTTGTTGAAGGTTGGTTCTCTAGTGTTAGTTAAAAATGAGAAGGCCCCAACCTTTTTGTGGCATTTAGGACGAGTTATTATTGAACTTCATCCAGGCAGCGATGGAAATACTAGAGTGGTAGACATTAAGGTTGGGACTGACAAAAGGTGTGTGCGCTACCCATAGACTAACTTTCTATCCTGAATTCAGTTCGAATGATGTACTTTACAGTTCACTATGTAGTTAGGCGTACCGATTGAAAGAAACTCTTTCAAGGCTGGGCAGTATGTTGAGAAGGAAATGTTCTCTATAATATTTGGACTCATAAATGTATAAATCCATTCGCACCACCACTGTACGAGAATTTCTCTGAAACAAATTTCTGCGTTTTTTATAAACACCTGTTCTTTTGTGCTGTTCTGCGGGGTCGCGGCAGACTATTGTTTTTCCAATTATTAGCTTCTGTATCGAGTGAATTTTAGTAGCTCGTACGTATTTTGAATATGAATAGATGCGTCATTCAGAAAAGAAAAGTATTTCAAGTTTAAAGTTATTGAGTTATTTCTACTAATTATTACAACAATATACAGTCCAGATATTTGATTAAAATACACCCCATTAGTGTGAACACCAGCAAATAAATTATCAATGTATCCTGATGTTTTCGTATTCTATTTTTTTGAACGACTTGTTTTCGGTGTGTCAGACAGATAACTTGTCAATAAGTTACGAGCAACGTCCCGTAGCCATACACGCGCAATCCTTCAATTCCATTCATTATAAGAACAAGACACATTATATTCGTAAATTTCTAAACAGCAAGCAGTACGCAAAGTTATACGCAAGTAAGATAAAATATCTCCGCCTATGGTCGGCAAGTACGTTCAAAGAGGCGAAGTCATTGACGTATTAATTCGGTTTTACAGCTCATTCAATTGAGATTGGATAAACTATACAAAAATCATTGAAAAGGGCATTTCCATAATTTTTGGCAATATTGGTCTGGTATATTCTTGAATCACACTGCATAACTTCTGTTCCTGGCCACATGGCACATTTAATCGATGCATTGAATTGATCAAATCGCGTTATCTGAAGCAAAGATAACAGATATAGTGATACTTTCAATCACCACCCCTGTATATTGGAAAATACATATTTTTGGGTTTAGCCGATCTAATTGAGCATATATCTAACGCAGAAACTTCAATTTCGATACGGTTCGACTTATAACGTTGATGCTTCGTTCTGACATTATTTTCATTTTGTGTAACTCAGAAAAAGTCTTGATCTACCCTGTATATAGTTTTCAAAAATGCTCAGAAAACATACTGTTGCACTGGCTAAGTTTGATACTATGGTGTAGATCAAAAACTCACTATTAATTCAGTGATATTACCCTCATTAAAGTTCAGTCAAAAATGGGATGAAAGTGACTTTTTACAACTCCAACACTCTGTATTTCTTAAACTACGCATAGAATGTCTGTGTGTTTTGTTCACTATGTCGAGTTCAACAAAATATTGAAATTTTGTTGAATTTGACAGAAAGACTTTCTGCATAAGAAGTGTGAGTGATCTTTTGAAGTTTTTCAGCGGAAGTTTGTTTGAAACCTAATAATGTGCACTATCAAATTATTTGTAATCAAATGCTATTTTTTCCTGATCCGACGAGCCACCATGTCTCCACCTAAATGAAAATGAATACCTAATAGGTATATTTTGAATAAAACAGCAAAGTTGTATTATTCTCAAAATTTTAGGACTGAAATGATTGATTTGAATTCATAGCACTCTAGAATAAAAAATAAATATAAAAATAAAAATGGAATTCGATGACAAAAAGTGACAAATAATACATTGTTGTATTCAGTAATTCATATGGAGAAAAAAGAAGTGATAATATTCCGGAGGTCTCATTGAAAATCGAAAGTTTATGTCAATTCTTGTGAAACCGGAAGTTGCACGAGGCTAAACTACTTGTCAAAAGATGCAGTTTTATGTATTATACAGATCCTCCAAAATCCATCCATTATCTTGAAAAACAAAAAAAAAAGCTATAGGGGCGAGCCACTTTCCGCGGACACCCGGTATATGTTCGAAGATGGAAAGTAGAACTTTCCAGCTGACTGCTCTTTTCCACGGATGGGTAAACACACGTTATCCACTTTTTGGGACACAATACAGGAGCACCAAGGTATCGATATCTTCTTCGGTGATATCAACTTTTCCGTTTTATCTGGTCTTGATTAGTGCTGTATTGGCAGTCAATATCAACATCTTCCTCAGCCTGAGATCCGTCGATGGATTGTTGTTGAAATTGCGCTGCTAAAAGAAATTACATTTCATATAACTGAATGTAGACGTTTCTGAGATATTTGCGAACGACTAAAATTATTTCTTGATGTAGAATCGAGTCATATTCACAAAACTATTACTAATTTGTTACGATGTATCGGAATATTTTCAACCTCCTGACTATTTTCAAAAGATGGGAGAATTGAAAATATAGTGAGAATCGTTATTCCTCACATCATTTCAGTGCGAACAGTTTCTATCAAGGTGTGTCTAGAAGTACAACCTATTTAAGATAGAGAATTTCAATTTTTTCTGGGACACGAGTGTACGAAGCGAACTGAAACTTTCGAAAACTACGTCAACTATTATTATACCTAGAATTTTTTTAAGGCTACATTCTCATGAGTAGGTGTCATAGATACTCCGCGTTGGTTAGGGTTGGAGGGAAAGGGGGTTGTGGTGATCGGATACCCCTACGCTAATCTCACCTCCTTGGTGTAAATCAAGAGCAATATTTTTGTACTTTTGACACCCTGTATCTCACAGTAGATGCAAACATTTTAGGACAAGCAGTGATAAGAGCGTTTAACCTTGAAATAACGTAAGTAGTCTGTCAACGGACGGTACAGTTTCATTTTGACTCACCTTGAACATACGGTTCTTGTTGAAGTGAGAGGGAAACCATGTTTCTTTCAAGAAAACTTCCTCTATTTGCTTACAAATTTGAATTAATTGTTTTATTCTGTTACGAACATTAATGATCATAAACATATAATAGGCCGAACTTTGTTCTCAATTACATCGATAAAAATATTTTACAAAACAAATGATTAGTCGTCAATGTCACAAACAAAACGGATGGAAGAAGAAAATTTCGCGACTGATGTATCATCAGTAGCTATTCAAGTGCATTGTTTGTGGTTTATTGATACTCATACAAATAACTTATAATGACTATCGCCAACTCTGAAGATGATCAAACGAGGACTACTTTAGGAAATTCTGTTGTGGACGATGAAAGTAAGTAATTTAGTTATCAAGAAATAAAAATTTAAATATATTTCTTTGCCTCATTATGAGAGTTATAAATTGCAAGGTGCAATGACATCATGTAGAATAATTCTAAAGTAATATCTGTATCAGTCATTTACAACACTTTTTCAAACTGACCTTTTTATGAAAAAACTTCATATAAACGTGTCCTAATTTGCTTCCTTTCCGAATAACAGGATGTTGAAGTTTCAACTGAAAATTGGTTTTTCCCTAATTACTCAAAATTCATTTGTGGATTTTGATGAAAGCTGCACTGATAAAATGGATTTTTTGCATCAATGCGTAATTGCATTGATTCAAGAAAATTGTATTCTTGAATCGGTCCAACCAAATATTAGTTTGATTTGTTGACGGAATCCTCTTGACCACTAGAAAGGAAACTGTTTTGAGACATAATATGAACACTGTCTTCACTGAAGAATGGGATTTGTTTGAGGCAAGAATATTTCAACTTTGTTCAACGATGTGAGTTGGTTGAGGCAAGAATATTTCAACTTCAATAACGAACAATATTCTTCCATCAATGTGATCCCATAATACCTGTGAGCGTTGAACGTCTTTATTCAAGAGGTTTCAAATAGAGAATAGATTCACAAGAATTGCAACTGGTAACAATTGACGTATAATGGTTGTATATGAGAATAGTTTTGTAATATTTTAATTTCAGAAACTATATACCAACGTATTCGGTAACTCATTACAGTGCGATCGAATATAGATACGACAGCGTCATTCGCCATTAAATACGCACACTTGTTGAAAACAAAAATATCTTCAACCTACCTTCACAACTGGTCCATAAATAACATAAATTCAAATTTTTTAGGAATAATTGAACCTCCATTTTTCACTTTATGAGCAGGCACATCTGCACTTAAATCCACTGTAAAAAACTAACAACTTCTACATCAAATTCTACACAACCCTCAAACCAAACGGTACCATGAGCAACAGGATGAAAAGATGGAGGACTCAATCGCAGTACGGGTAGCAAGGTTTCGCGTGTATCCGCAGAGCTAAAGCTCATTGGTTGACAGTGCACGTGCTCTCTTCTGACCTCTACAAGTAATTGGCTGTGTCTATGAGAGAAAAGCGGAAAGCGCTTTGCTGGATGAAGCATAAAAGAGCTTCACAAGTCTACTAGACGGTCCATAACATGTCAAATTACAGGCCTCTGAACCGCTTCAAATAAATCCAGCGGAAAATAAAGCGCTTTATTTATCTGCAGCGGCTGCAAGAGCTGTCAGCCGTCTATCACGTGAAGCGTAAAAGCGGCTGCAACCGCTGCAAGCTGTTAGACGCACCCAATATGTTCTTGAGTCATAAGGAGCATTCTTCACAAGTATGTGTTTTCTACGCTAAAGAGTTGGAATGTATTGATGCAAACACATTCATTTCAAGACAATTTATGTAAAGAAGCAAATAGTTCAATGAGTTTGAAATAAGAGTATATTCATCAATTAGAAATAATTATTCTTTTCAGAAGATTATTCTGTTCAAGAGGATATATATTTTTGATTGAAGAAATCCTTTTTATCTGTGTGGTGTGATTATTAATAGTAATGGGGAGCTTCTTTTCATGAAATTATATTTCAAATTATAAGTGGCAGAGGATAACCTGATTGATATTTATAGTAGAAATCATTGAACGACAATGTTTCATATTTTTTCAGAATTAATAATTAAAAATACTTTTTACTTTCTTCTTACTTACTTCCTTATCGATCGATCTGAGATGGCTAAACATTATCGAATCGAAGTCAGTGGCGTAGAAATGGTGGTTTTGCATCATCAAAGTTCAGAAAGTTATGTGATTATTAGCGCCGAAACTAATGAAAGACTTTAAATAAATTCTTTGATCGAAAAAGTTTTTCTATTTTAAATTAACGACAATTATACTTTGAGTAGTTTAATCTGAGAAAAACATGAAACCTGAGAAAAATAGTGTCCTACAATGATTTTTACCACAAATATCAACGAAGTGACCCTTTGCTACTTATGATTTGAAATGGAATTTCAAGAAAAGAAGCCCCTTTTCATACGTAACAAACACACCAAGTTTCATCAAATTCAGCTAAAAGCCTCTAAAGCACGAGGATGTATTGATATCTAGTTAGCCTAGACTAGTTCCCTGCATAAACAAAATATTGCGTTACCATAGCAACAAACAATAACTTATTAGAAGTGTCAGTGTAAAGTTTGACGTCAAAAAAGTAAACCAGAGTTACGCAATAAATTAAAAGAAAACATATGTCCACCGAAATCAAATACCTTTATTTAAAAGGGTTAAGAAGTAAGCAGATTTACGAAGAAATGCTTAATACCCTTGGTGATCAATGTCCTTCGTATGCGACCGTGAAAAATTGGACTGCAAGCTTCAAAAGAGACAAATTTTCCATTGAAGATGATGACCGATCGGGAAGGCCAGTTTCTGAGTCAGTCCCCGAAAATATCGATGCAGTTCATGACATGATTTTAACAGACCGTCGAATTGGGCTAAAACGGATATCTGAAGCACTGAATATTTCATACGAACGCGTTCATCATAAAGTCCACGTCAATTTGGACATGAGAAAAATGGCTGCAAAATGGATCCCCAAATGTTTGAATGTTGACCAAAAGCGTGCAAGGGTAGTAGCATCGCGTTCGATCTGTGCTCGATTTGAAAATGATGTAGACTTCTTAAACTGAATTGTTACTATGGATGAGACTTGGGTACATTTCTACGATCCAGAAACAAAGCAACAATCGATGGAATGGCGACACTCCGGTTCTTCAAGACCTAAGAAGTTTCGTGCCCAAAAATTTGCTGGAAAAGTTCGTGCCTCAGTTTTTTGGGATTGCCATGAAGTAATCATGATTGATTTTTTGGATAAAGGTAGAACAATAACTGGAGATTACTATTCGACATTACTGACCACTCTACTGGAAAAAATTAAAGAGAAAAGACGCGGAAAGCTATCCAAAGGTGTTTTGTTTTTGCAGGACAACGCCCCTGCACACAAATCTCATGTTGCCATGCAAAAAATTCGTGATTTAGGGTTTGAATTACTAGAACACCCCCCTTATTCACCAGATTAGCCTCCGTCCGACTATCATCTCTTTCCTCAACTGAAAAAAAGTATAAAAGGTCGTTAATTTTCTTCCAACGAGGAGGTAATAAAAGCTGTGGAGGTCTGGTTTGCAGAGCAAGAAGAAACTTTTTTTTTGAATGGTCTAGAGACGTTGCAGGTTCGCTGTAATAAATGTATCCAATTAAGAGGAGAATATGTTGAGTAATAAAATATTTTGACCTTGAAATATTGTTTAGTTCTATAGTAAGCTAAGAATTTTTCAATATATCCTCGTAATTAATAAGTAACCAAATTTTCACTAAAACTTTGACACCTTGTTACTTGGAAACCCAGAAAGTTAGAGAACACGTGAACATGAACTTTTTTTCATAATATATGACAAGGAATCACCACCAGAAACTAATGACATCATTTAGTATACCCATCCTGAAAAAAAGAAAATTTCATTCGTCATTACAGATAAAGGAGCCTATATAACATTTAGAATTCGACTTCCGACAATGGTGGAGGATAAACGGCATCCTCGGTCTGAAGTCAAGTAAATGTGTGTGATGGTTATTAACGTTACAAGGCCGATATGTAGCAAATAACGGATGAGGTTGAATATTGTAATCCAAGGCGCAGCCGAGGATTATAACAACCGAATCCGTTGTATCGGCCGTGTGTCTTTGAAGACTTTTCGTAATCCTGCTGAAAGATTAAATTTTTATTCCCAGGAAAAAACAAACCACGTACCTCGTAATTCTACAGAAAAATTCCAACATCGTGTTGTCATGGAACAGCTTCACAATATCACAACAATATTATAAAAAACGTCAGTTATTTGTGTTCGCGAGTTCGCTTTGACAAAGACCATGGATGAAATTAAAGAAATTGAGGAACGAAATAAAATTTCTCTAGAAATATTGGGAGAATCATGTGCAGCGAGTGTTGATTTACTGCCAAAAATAACTCATAAGCGATATAAAAAAGAATATGAAACTTTTGAAGATTGGCATGAAAGCAAGAATGTGAAGGTGGTGAAGATGTATAATTAGCCTATACGAAAGGAAAATCAGACGTTTATTCTCCTAACTCGCTGTAGAGCAAGATTTCAATGTTGAAAGTTGCTATGAAAGTTTATAATAATAATAATAGTAATAATATTCATTCATATAAAAATAACAGTAAATAGGTACAAAATTAATGAACCAATAAATAAATAAATACTGAATATCCTACGAAGTACCGAGATACTTGTTTGTAGGTTTCTATACAATATAACATAAAACGTACATATACATATATAAATGAAAATTGATAAATGTAAAGTATACAATATTTTTAAGTCACTCACAACAGTACATATAATGAGTAGGTTGGCAATAATATTTTTGACTACATCAATTGACTTACATCCTAGGTACTAAATTATTATCTATTTATGATCAAATAATATCTTATATATACATACAGAGATATACACACCAGTACATGTTTTACATAAGTTGTGGGGACCAATTCTTTTTATATACGTTGTGGGGTCCCTGAAGTTACATTCGTAGTGAAGAAGGCCTCTTAACGCTGATTCCTTAGCTATTTTCAAAATGTATTTACACTCGCTGTGTGCCGAGTAATTCGTTGAGAAACGTTCAGGGGACAGCACATAACGATACAAATATAAATTTGTGTTATCGTGTCCCCTTTACTATACCAAAATGAAATATGTTATTAAGTCCCTTTTACTATAGGAAAATGGGATGTGTTATTATGTCCCCTTTACTATATGAAAATGGGGTGTGTTATTGTGTCCCCTTTACTATCATAAAATGGATTGTGTATTTGTGTCCCCCTTACTATACGAAAACTGAATGTGTTCATGGAACCTCACAAATATCACAATGGAACTGTTCACACACACTCAATGTGTTTCGGAACAATAATTGTGAACTTTATGGGGAAACCCTCTATCTTTGGGAAAATGCATTCGATACCATGACAATAAATTACAATTCATAAATATTCCTCTCCAGATTTAATCTTCCCAATCATACATTTTGACGGATTTTCAAATCTAAAGGAGAACCATAGATAATGAAAAAAAAAACGCCGTTTTTGTGACTTTCAATATCCTCGTTCGGCAAAAACACAATCATTCAGAGATTTCAGGCGCAAGTTCTCAATTCTGTATACTATGAGTATTTGGAAATAATCTTCCCACCTTCAGGAAGTTGATGAAAGTGAAAATTTCATATCTCGCATTTATAGCCAATGAAAAAATTGGTTTTTGTTTAGTTGTCATGTGGAAATGTTTCTGTCAAATATTTGACATGTGATAGCTGACATTTTGGTTTTGTATACAAATGGAATTTAATTTTTCATATGAAAGGAGATAATATTTCGAAATTATGTATTTACAAGATATTTCGAATGTGTCTGAAAATATTTTGAGGACTCCTTGCATTTCACCAATGAATAGTTAATCGATATAAAAATTATATCTATCAAATGTCTACCTATACTCGACTACATGAATTCAATATACGAAACAATTGTATTCAACTGATTTTTTCGTGAAAACTTGGTTCAAATTTCCAGACGCTTTCTTTGTACTTCGCCGATTGTTTTCTCATTTTTGTTCAAGTCTTTCAATTATGGGTGACTTCTTCTATCTCCGCAATATTATATTTCTGAAACCTTGAAAACTTTACAAAATACGAATACGAATTAGAAAATTGAGCCTAACTGGTTATTGGTTAAGCTGGTATTCCAGCGGCTACAGATAAATGAAGCGTTTTATTTTCCATTGAATTTATTTGAAGCGGTTCAGTGGTCTGTAATTTGGATTGTCTAGTAGACTTGTAAAGCGCTTTTGTTTTGAAGTATCGCGTAATGTTTCCAACCTTCAATATTCCTAATCAATTACCTGCATATTTTTGCACATAAAAAGTTGCTACTTATCAATCATCTGAAAAAAAAGTTGGACAAAATGTAACGAAAATAAAAATATATTAGTGGAATAGACTTTACTCTAGGTACCAATTTTTAAAATGATGACATTTTTTGTTTTCCGACTAGGTATATACCAAGTATACCAGGTGCAAAAAGCTATACCAATTCATAAATGAGTTCAAAGAAATTTTGTTTAGTTAAAGTTACAGCATCAGTTATATTGGGGCAAAGTTGCGGAAATTTCCTCAAAAATATTTTTTTCGGTTTGTCACTTGCAACTTTTGTGCACAACAAAATGACACTACTAATAATTATGGTTTACTTTTTTATTCTTCTTTGTTCGTGGCATCGAATACTATGGTCATCAGCTCATGAGTATTCTGTGCAGGCTTTGTTACTAACTCCATACGCCTCCTTCGGAGCAGCACTTTCAATTTGGACATATCCCAGTTGAGCTACGAAATTAATAATATAAAGTTTTGTATTTTATATAAAAAATTCTTGCCCAGACTGGGATCTGTGCGCGAGACCACAATCACAGAGCTCGGACGCCAAGCCACAGCTCCACTCCACCTTACTTGATTACTGTTACTTCTTGTGCGATATTTCAGTTCGTTGTTAACTACCAAATGGCGGCCCTGGACGCAAAATCCGATACCAGTCAAATTATTTCCTCATAAAATGATTGCCCATCCACCTGAATATGTTTTGAAGAAATTATTTATGCAGGTTATAAAGGTTCGCTGATTTCGATAACGTGGAGAAAAAGGAAAAATTAAATGTAATTTAATAAAATGCTTGTCAGACTCAGTTTCAATTAAAACGATGGTGCTGTAGGTATCTCGAACTGTTTGTGAGATCCCTGTAGTGAGCAGCGAGTTTGAAACAATGATGTTTGAACGAATTTATCCTAGCATCAAACGCATTTAAGGAAAAACAATTTATTGAATGTTCATGTTGTTTAACTTGTTTATTACAAGAGCTTCCTTTTTGCCTTTTATTTCACTTTTGTATTTCGCCGGTCATCGTAAAAGAGTTGAAATGTAGAGTGCTTTGAAACAAGGAAGTTTCTGGCAATGAATTTCAAGGATTTTTGAGAGAGTTCGGTTTTTGCAAAACATTTGTGGAATACTTCTATGTGAGCGAAACGTCCATTGAAGTGAGTGCATGTTTTGTGAGCTGCTCATGTACGAACGAGACAAATTCGTCCGTGGTTTTCACATTTTTAGTCATGTTAGCCCTTTCAGTTATGTAATATGCATGTTATTGACATCTAACCCTCAAGTACCAGCTACCCCATAATTTTGAATTACAAGTAGGTACACTAAAAAACGAAAAAAATGGTGAGTAAACTACAGAATTTTAGAGATCTTATAACACGCAAACATTTGTGAAGGGAAATACTATTACTGGAATTTTTGCGACCTTATCTCACACAGTCAGAAGATGTACATTTTTTTTTATTCTAAGAATGCACAGGGTTTGTCATAACTGTGGTGTAAAATTGAAACTCGATATAAAATAAATAGCAAATTCCCAATTGATTTTTCCTCAAAGATGCTTTGTTACAGGGTGGCAGAGTTGAACATTTTTTCCATAGTTCCCACTTCTTTCATATTCTTCAAATTGAAAGCTTTCATTCAACTTACTTTGTTTTTTGCCGATCTACCTGGTAGAAATTTTGAAATAAAAATAGTTTAAATTAATACAGAGGTTTGAAATTTGGCGTTTTGAATCATTTCAGTGGCTATGCATTCGTACATTTTTATATGAAATGGCAGACAAATTTTGTAATTCATAGTCCAATTTCATCCAAAATTGGTATACAGGGGTGCAGTCGTAGGTAATTCTTTTTTCGAAATGTAGGAAATCAATTTGGTGGATTTAAAATGGCCGACGAGTCTTGTAATATTTACGAGTCTTGTAATGTCAAATTTTGTATCTAGGGATTTTTGGGATTGGATATCCGGTAAAAATTCAAGATGTGAGACGTAGGTTATTCTGTGAGCTTGTCACGTAAGGATTCAATATTACAAATTGAAAACACTGCGCTGCTTTTGAATCTGTCACACATCTAAAGGTTTTCTTCTATAATGTTACGGCTTTTGAATGAAACATTGTTATCAAAATGTTTTTTTTTTTTTATTTATTTATATTCATTCCGGATACGTACTCTTCGTTTTGAAAATAAATTATTATACTTATTTCAATCTGATTTTTGTCGGTTATCGCTTGGAACAAAGAACATCACGAACACGATAGTAATTTCACAAAAAATAGTGGAAATGGTAAAAACCTGAGATGTTCTTTTTTGAATCTAACTTTTGTGTTTTCGATAGATATCAACTTTTCAGTTTGTATTTGGATAACTCCCCCAGAGAGGAATAATAAATTTGTACGCCATTGCGATTACCGATGGAAGTGGTCTTAGTAGAGGAAAACATCAGTTTGAATTGAATCGAAATAATTTGGAGACTGGAAACTGACAAAAAATCTTATTTGAATATCTTTATTGAACACACTCGTCATATCTACAACAGTGGAGATTTGAGAAAGAATTTAATGGGAAATTCCCCATTATGTTTCTACAGGAATCTAAGTATACAGTATTTTTTACTTTTTATGGAAACACCCTCGTATCTTCCGTAATTTATGACGTAAAACCAAGGAAATTTCAGGATATCAAGTAGATGCATTGGAATTTAACTCACTACACAAAAGGAGGTCATCCTACGTGATATACACTGCACGCCAGCAGCGATAAAACCACCCATTTTTCCTGAAAGTTGTATTAGAGGACAAAATTGTCCCGAATCACTACTAATACACCTGTATCCTGAAGAAGTCGTGAAAATTGCATCTCTATTTTCTGACCAGATGGATACTTTTTCATTTCGAATCTTTCAATGGTGTCAAGCAATAAAGGTTAAAGATTGAAATCATTGAAGGAAAATACATTCCCAGATACTTTAGTTGCATGAAAATACCCTAAAACTAAAGATTGAGTTTCTATTAGCCTACATTTTATTATTTTGTATAGCTGAAATCCGTAATTGATCAACATTGCTTCGATTTCCTTGTGAAGAAATACTTTTACCATTAGTCAAATATAACATTCAAAAAATTGTTTTTGTTCGTATTAATTTACTATATCATTTTGAAACAAATTTGATGATTTGCAGTTGTACAGAATTGAATCGATCATAAAAGATGGTAGAAGTAATCAATATACCTACTTCTACCACCTTAAGCTAAATAACATTTTTGGAGAACGTTAGATTGAATTCGTATTAGCATCATTATGTGTATACTCGTGATTTGTATGGTTACTCAAAGTTAACATCGGATTTGATCAAAATTGCTTAGAATTCCTTGTTAAAAAAAATTATTTTTTTCCGTCAAACAGATGTCGTCCCCTTACGAACGGCAGCCTTAGAAATAAAAACTTGTGCGAGCCAAGGATTAACGAGGTCTTACTTTTTTACGTGCGATTCCTAGCACGAAACAGCGATAATTCCACCATCTTTCGTCAAATACCAATATTTTGAAAATTATTCCTAGTCGATGACGAATTTGCGCAAATTATTCAGGCACTATAATGTATAAGTAAAAACAAATGACAAACCGAAGTTGACAAATTGGAGTTAGCAACTGAACTGAGATGTCCCAACAAAGTTCAACTCTGTGCATACGTTTTGCACACGATGACCCGAAAAAGAAATCATTCTTTCACATGGACTGATATAAATACATGTCCCCATTTGATCCTCTCCCCCAACCTATAATACCATAATATGTGAGATGAGGTTCGAAATGGTGTGATATAACATTCTCATATGTTTTTTTTTCTAGTATATCTGAAAACTGTTTGATCTTATAGACTTCACACCTCAGTTTTTTTAGTAAATGATTTATATGGTGTTTCCATCTAAGATGGCTATCTATAATAATTCCTAGGTATTTAATAAAATTTGCGTTTTTGATTTGAAGGTTGCCTTGGAAGGATAGATTGTCATAATCTGGCAGATTGTTCGTATAACTACAGAAAGGGACGTAAAAGGTTTTCTTGAAATTTATTGACAGTAGTTTGTTTTCAAACCATTCTTTAATTTGTGGAAGGTCGCTACTCTCGCTCTCGATTTTGATTTTCAGATCATTCCATGATCTGTCTTCATATATTCTGGCGGTATCGTCAGCAAAACTCATAACGTGGCCTCTGGTTTCAACAAGAAACAGATTATTTTAATAAATTGTGAATAGCAGTGGTCCCAATACCGTCCCTTGAGGTACACCACATGTAACAATTTGTTTTTTACTGTATGAGTCCTGTATTTTAACTTGTTGAGTTCTGTCCGTAAGATATGAATTCAAGAGTGCAAGAAACATATTATTTAAATAAATTGTGAATAGCAGTGGTCCCAATACCGTTCCTTGAGGTACACCACATGTAACAATTTGTTTTTCACTGTATGAGTCCTGTATTTTAACTTGTTGAGTTCTGTTCGTAAGATATGAATTCAAGAGTGCATGTGCTGTACCTCTTACACCCATATCTTCCAGAGTTTTCAAAAGTAATCGGTAGTCGACGGTATTGAAGGCTTTTGCCAGATCTAGGAATACGCCTCTGCATGTTCTTTTGCCATCGACTAATTTGTATACTTTTTGCGTCAGTTCAAGTATAGCGTTTTGAGTGGACCTGCCTTCCTGAAACCCAAATTGCCTTTCAGATATTATTTTGTGTTTCTTCATAAAGCTAGTCAGCCTATTTTTTATAATTTTTTCGATGATTTTGCTGAAATTTGATATTAGTGTAATAGGACGATAATTGGTTGTTTCGTTATCCCCACTTTCGAAGATTGGTATAACAGTTGATATCTTAAATAAAGTTGGAAAATTACCAATATTCAAGGACTTATTTATGATGTGAACGAGTGGCTTTATAATGTATGGTGCTATTAATTTGATCAGTTCAGATTTCATTCCATCAAGGCCGGGAGATTTTTTATTTTTGAGTCCTAGAATAATATTCATAACTTCTGTTTCTTCTGTTGGAAAAAGAAAAATTGAGTTTTGATTTATTGTTCTATTTTCTTGATAATGATCATCTTGTATGATTTTTTTTGATAAGTGTTTACCTATATTTATAAAAAAGTCATTGAAATGTTTTGTAATATTTACAGGATCATCGATTTAATCATTTTCCGCTTTTACATGAGAGATGGGTCTGTTATTTTTGGTATTTTTGAGTAGTTCATTTATGGCTTTCCATATACTTCTCGAATTGTTGTTTTCTGTTAATTTTTTTTTATAATAATTTACTTTGGCACTTTTGATCAATTAACTGAGTATATTTTTATACTGATTATGACAACATTATGACAACATTGACATATCAAGGTTGGTTATTTTAAATCGTAATCTTTTCAATTTTTGTCCTTGGGACGAAAGTCTGATGGATACACACCAAAGAAAGCAAAAAAATTTTCTACAGAAGTAACTGAGTTTTTGTTGGAGGCAGATGATCATATATCGACGGTCCCTACCTAGACTGTGGTAACTCAATTTTCATCGGTGTGAAGTTAGCAACGAATTCCCATCCACAAAAGTTATCATATATAACATGGCAATGAGTCACTTCGTATTGAAGTAGTGACGAAATGATTGTCACCCCCTCGGTTTTTTCTAAGTGAAAGTGAAAATTGAAAATTGAATTTATACACCATAATCTTGAAAAACAAAGTACCATAAAAACTGGACCGTACATTCTGCCGACTTGCAACGCGTACCGAATCATTGCCAAGAAGTTACTCTATTAAACAGAATCGATGAAATGATTGTCACCCACTTGGTTTTTTTCTTAGTGGGGAAGAAAATTGAAATTTGAATTTATCCACCATAATTTTGACGAACAAAGTACAATACAAACTAAATCGTACATTCTGCTGACTTGAAACGATTCCAAACCATTGCCAATGAGGAACTACATTACACAGTATTGACGAAATGATTGTCACCCCCTCGGTTTTTTTCTTAGAGAAGGAAAAAATTTAAAATTGAAATTATCCACCATAATTTTGTCAAACAAAATACCATGAAAACTGAACCGTACATTCTGCCGACTTGCAACAATACCAAATTATTGACAATGAGTTACTCCATCATTCAGAATTGATGAAATGATTGTCACCACCTCGGTTTTCATCTAAGAGAAGGCGAAAATCAAAAATTGATTTCATTCACCTTTATTTTGACAAACAAAGTATATTTAAAGCTAAACCTTAAATTCTGCCGACTTACAACAATACCAAATTATCGCCAATAAATTAGTCCATTATACAGGATTGATGAAATGATTGTCACCATCTCGGTTTTTATCTAAGAGAAGGCGAAAATCGAAAATTGAATTCATTCACCATAATTTTGACAAACGAAGTACCATAAAAACTGAACTGTACATTCTGCGGACTTGCAACAATACTAAATTATTGCCAATGAGTTACTCCATTATACAGGATTGATGAAATGATTGTCACCATCTCGGTTTTTATCTAAGAGAAGGCGAAAATCGAAAATAGAATTCATTCACCATAATTTTGACAAACGAATTACCATAAAAACTGAACTGTACATTCTGCCGACTTGCAACAGTACCAAATCATTGCCAATGAGTTACTTCTTCACAAAGTATTGATGAAAGGATTGTCACCTCCTCGGTTTTCATCTAAGAGAAGGCGAAAATCGAAAATTGAATTCATTCACCATAATTTTGACAAAGTACATTAAGAACTGAACCGTACATTCTGCCGACTTGCAAAAATACCAAATTATTGTCAATGAGTTACCTCATTATACAGGATTGATGAAATGATTGTCACCATCTCGGATTTTATCTAAGATAAGGCGAAAATCGAAAATTTAATTCATTCACCATAATTTTGACAAACGAAGTACCATAAAAACTGAACTGTACATTCTGCCGACTTGCAACAGTACCAAATCATTGCCAATGAGTTACTTCATTACACAGTATTGATGAAATGATTGTCACCCCCTTGATTTTTTTCTTAGAGGAGGCGAAAATTGAAATTTGAATTCATCCACCATAATTTAGACAAAAAAATTACCATAAAAACTGTATAGTACATTCTGCCGACTTGCAACAATACAAAATCATCGCCAATGTGTTACTCCATCACACAGTATTGACGAAATATTTGTCACCCCCTTGGTTTTATTTTTAGAGAAGTCGAAAATTAAAGATTGAATTTATCCACCATAAATTTGACAAACATAGTACCATAAAAACTGAACCGTAGATTCTGCCGCCTTGCAACATTACAAAATCATTGCCAATGAATTTTTTTATCAAACAGTATTGATGAAATGATTTTCACCCCCTCAGTTTTTTTCTTAGAGGAGGCGAAAATTTAAATTTGAATTTATCCACCAAAATTTTGACAAACAAAGTACCATAAAAACTGAATTGTACATTCTGCCGAATTGCAACAATACAAAATCATCGCCAATGAGTTACTCCATTACACAGTATTGACGAAATGCTTGTCACCCCCTTGGTTTTATTTTTAGAGAAGTCGAAAATTAAAGATTGAATTTATGTACCACAAATTTGACAAACATAGTATCATAAAAATTGAACCATAAATTTTGCCGTCTTGCAACAATACCAAATCATTGCCATTGAGTTGTTTCATCATACAGTATTGATGAAATGATTGTCACCCCTTCGGTTTCATCCACCATAATTTTGACAAACGAAGTACCATAAAAACCGAACCGTACATTCTGCTGACTTGCAACAGTACCAAATCATTGCCAATGAGTTACTCCATTACACAGTATAGATGAAATGATTGTCACCTCCTCAGTTTTTTTTCTTACAGGAGGCGAAAATTTAAATTTGAATTCATCCACTATAATTTTGAGAAACAAAGTACCATAAAAACTGAACCGTACATTCTGCCGACTTGCAACAATGCCAAATCAATGCCGATGAGTAACTCCATTACACGGTATTGATGAAATGATTGTCACCCCCTCGGTTTTCTCTTAGAGGTGTCGAAAATAAAAAATTTAATTTATCCACCATATTTTTGACAAAGTATCATAAGAACTGAACCTTATATTCTGCCGACTTTCAACAATACCAAATTATTGCCAATGAGTTACTCCATCAAACAGAATTGATGAAATAATTGTCACCAACTCGGTTTTTTTCTAAGAGAAGGCGAAAATCGAAAATTGAATTCATTCACCATAATTTTGACAAACGAAGTACCATAAAAACCGAACCATACATTCTGCTGACTTGCAACAGTACCAAATCATTGCCAATGAGTAACTCCATTACACAGTTTCGATGAAATGATTGTCACCTCCTCGGTTTTATCCTTAGAGGAGGCAAAAATTGAAATTTGAATTCATCCATCATAATTTTGACAAACAAGGTACCATAAAAACTGTATAGTACATTCTGCCGATTCGCAACAATACGAAATCATCGCCAATGAGTTACTCCATTACACAGTATTGACGGAATGATTGTCACCCCCTTGGTTTTATTTTTAGAGAAGTCGAAAATTAAAGATTGAATTTATCCACCATAAATTTGACAAACATAGTACCATGAAAACTGAACCGTACATTCTGCCGACTTGCAATGTATTCAAAATTATTTCCTATGAATCACTCCATTACACAGTATCTACCAAATGATTGTCACCCCCTCGGTTTTTGTCCTAAAGAATGCGAAAATTGAATTTGTCCACGATACTTTCGGCTATAACAGTACCATAATATCTATATACTTGCAACACATTCCGAATTGTTGTTTATGATCCAATTCCATAAAGTATCATAACGAAATGATTGTCACCCCCTCAGTTTTTTTGTTAGCCATACGGAGATTTGAAAAATTTCATTTATGCATTATAAATTCGACATTAAATTACGATAAAAACCATGCCGTCCCGCAGACTTGCAACAAATACTGAATTGTTAGTAATTATTCTCGTCATTGTTGAATAATAACTAATTGATTTTCTCCATCGTTGTTTTCTTTGAGAGGGGTCAGAATGGGAACAGTTAAATTCATCCACGACAAATTCGACTAACAAAGTCATATAGTATAAAGTAAATATTGGAGACGAATCACTCCATTATAGAGAAATGTTTTTTGTTACGGTGGGTGAAAGTTGAACAATTGAATTTGTCAACGAATATTTTGACAAACATATTAACATTGAAGTTTGTTTCATAAGGACTCTGAAAATTATCATTTTTTCGTGCGCGTTGTGACCAATTCCACCAATGAAGCGTTTCCATGATAACTTTCAAAGTTCCTTTTCTTGAATTTAGTTTACTCTGCTGTGTATTTCTTTAAAGCCATATATTTGGTATTTGTATTCAACACACGGAAAAGTTTGGATATCGTGAAGACTTTTTTCCAGCGCTCTCTCCGTGTGTTAGCCCGAAAAAGCCCAACTTTCATTACTACTAATACTACTAATGAGTTGTTTTCATTGAGGTATAATGGTTCCGTACCTTCTGCAGACTTTTACTTTGAATATACCAAATTTTTGATGATGGCTGACTCCATTAAAGAGTAATAATGAAATTTTTGTCACACTTGATGGGCAAAAGTATAACTGTAATGGCACATTTTCTATAACAATCATTTTGCCAAAAATAAACCTTTATTCTCTATCAACTGAATTTATGCCGAAGAAATTTTATGTTTTCGTTTTGCAAGAAGAATAATAATAAAAACGTGCATACGAACATGGAAAATAGTATATTTCATTACGAGTTCGGAAAATAGGCTTTTTCCGTGAGTGCGCGATATGTTCCCGTGGGAGTCGAAGCCGAACACGGGAAGCAAGCACGGAAAAAGCATTTATTGACTAGTAAGGAACGATATTTTTCATTATATCTACCTGAAAACCACAGATTATCGAGAAACATTAATTTTTAATGATGAAGGAACGAAAACATATATTACTGATTAAATTATTTATGGAACAAAAATATCAAGAAATTGCCACAAAACAAGCGTTATTAACCCTGTTGGTTAGGAAATATTCAAACACTTTGCGATTTCTAGAGAACTGAAAACAAGATATTATTCAATTTTGGCATGTAAATAGGCAGCTTCAATGACAACAGCGCACAGAAAAATTTTCCGTACAGGCGCACGGATAAAATATTTTTTCAGTATGCTAAGTAAGCATGTGAATATAGTGTTTTCAGATGGGTATGATGAAATAGTTATTTATGTACCAAGGACGAAAAACTGTCTATTATAGTCGAGCCTGCAAATTGATAGCCGAGGCGCAGCCGAGGATAGCAAGCAGGCGAGACAGTAGACAGTTTTTCGCCGAGGTGCATATTACATTTTTTCGTCGACCTCTACATACCTTTATGAAAGTAAGTACTCGCATGTTTGCTGGCCTCAGCTACGTCCAACTCTTCGAACTGCAGACTCGATCATAATTTTAATGAATATAAACAAAATGTATTTGAAGTGTAACAACTCTCTATTTCAATTATACTACAAAATTAAATCAATCTCGAAGATGAATATTGAACGTACAGTTTGTGCAATTATTGATATTAATTCCTGCTGTCGAAGAAGATGCAAGAGACAAGTTTTGATTTTGGGTACTTATTGATGCAACTTCAGATGCAGGTGCTCCAACAGCACCATTTCCAAAACTTCTCTCTTGAAGTGCTTTACCTGAAATCTAGCGGATTTCGTAAATAATTAATTTGACAACAGCAAATGACAGTTTTTGTCACAGGCGCCTATGTATTAATTAAAACGTGGATTTACGAAAATGACTCAATCGCCGCTCTCGTACCGTGCCGTATCATAGTGACCACAGCGGACGAAAAGAGTTTGCGGACGAAAAGTGTTTGCGGACGAAAAGTACTTGCCTTCAAAAATAGTCGATTTTTCGTCCGGAAATTAGTACGTAAAATGTCATTTTTTGCAGAGGTCGACGAAAAATATTGTTATAGTGGTTAATTCACTCATCCGATTAGGAATTTGGGAAGAATATACAAAATCTACTATTGAATCTTCGAGGCCACACCCCATCCAAGGTAAGGCATAATGTCGAAGGTTGAGAGAAACATCCAGTTTTCCTCAACGCATGTATCATTCTGAAAGTATCTATTATATTTCATGCCTCTTCCGTTTTACTTCACTCACTTCTGTTGCCACCAATTTGCACCTACTGCAGGAGTCGTTCTTCATTCCACAATTCTATACTAGCTGAGCCAGGTCAGTCAGGAATATAAACAATTACAAGACTTAATTCACTACTTCCGCTTGCTCTAATGCTTTGCTTTGCATTCTGATTGGTTCGCCTATAATTTTCGGAGACCACTGGAAGGGCATTACCATGTTTTGACAAGTAAGATCATTCCTATTTTTCATCTATTGAATAAGCGGTGTAGTTCATAAGTCCCCATTAGTACGTAAAATGTCATTTTTTGCAGAAGTCGACGAAAAATATTTTTTCGTGCTTGCATAACTTAAGGAATTGGTCACAAATTGCACGGAGAAATGAATAATTTCAGAATCCTAATGAAATAAAATTTAAGTTAATCTGTTTGTCAAAATGTTTGTGAGTAAATTCAATTCTCTAAGAAAAAAACCGAGGAGGTGACAATCATTTCTTCAATGCTGTGTAATGGAGTAACTCATTGGCAATGATTTGGTATTTTTACAAGTCGGAAGAATGTACGGTTCAGTTTTTATGGTACTTTGTTTGTCAAAATTTTCGTGGATGAATTCAATTTTTGATTTCAGCCTTTTCTTGGAAAAAAATCGAGGTGGTGACAATCATTTCATCGATACCGTATAATGGAATAACTCATTGGCAATGATTTGATATTGTTGCAAGTCGGCAAAATCTAAGATTCAGTTTCTATAATACTCTGTTTGTCAAAAATATGGTGGATAAATTCAATTTTTTATTTTCGCCTCCTCTAAGAAAAAAACCGAGGGGTGACAATTATTTCATCAGAACTGTGTAATGAAGTAACTCAATGGCAATGATGTGGTCTCGATGCAAGTCGGCAGAATGTACGGTTTAGTTTTTATGGTACTTTGTTTTTCAAAATTATGGTGGATAAATACAATTTCTAATTTTCGCCTCCTCTAAGAAAAAAACCGAGAGGGTGACAATCATTTCATCAATACCGTGTAATGGAGTTACTCATCGGCATTGATTTGGCATTGTTGCAAGTCGGCAGAATCTACGGTTCAGTTTTTATGGTACTTCGTTTGTCAAATGAATGGTGAATGAATTCAATTTTCGATTTTCGCCTTCTCTTAGATAAAAACCGAGATGGTGACAATTTTGAATGATGGAGTAACTCTT
Source organism: Chrysolina oricalcia (assembly GCA_944452925.2). NCBI lineage: Eukaryota > Metazoa > Arthropoda > Insecta > Coleoptera > Chrysomelidae > Chrysolina > Chrysolina oricalcia. The sequence continues at coordinate 21,691,105 of OX101818.2, forward strand.
TGTCAATAATTTGGTATCGGTGCAAGTCGGCAGAATGTACGGTTCAGTTTTCATGGTATTTTGTTTGTCAAAATTATGGTGGATAATTTAAATTTTTAATTTTCGCCTCCTCTAAGAAAAAAACGAGGGGGTGACAATCGTTTTGTCAATTCTGTGTAATGGAGTACCTCATTGGCAATGGTTTGGTATCGTTTCAAGTCGGCAGAATGTACGATTCACTTTTCATTGTACTTTGTTTGTCAAAATTATGGTGGATAAATTCAAATATCAATTTTCTTCCCCACTAAGAAAAAAACCAAGTGGGTGACAATCATTTCATCGATTCTGTATAATGGAGTAACTCATTGGCAATGATTTGGTATGCGTTGCAAGTCGGCAGAATGTACGGTCCAGTTTTTATGGTGTATAAATTCAATTTTCAATTTTCACTTTCTCTCAGAAAAAACTGAGGGGGTGACAAACATTTCGTCACTACTTCAATACGAAGTAACTCATTGCCATGTTATATATGATAAATTTTTCGGATGGAAATTCGTTGCTAACTTCACAAATTTCGTGGATGAGAATTCGTTGCTAACTTCACACCGATTCAATTTTCAAGGATTTGAAATAAACGGACTTAAAGTTTCTTGTATTTTGTTATTGCCAATAAAATAGGCATGAATTTTATCATGTTTTTCAATTTTTTGCAGATGAGCATTTAAATACTACATTCCAAGTACTAGATTGTAGTTTGTATACTCTTCACGTTATATTTTTTAGTAGAGTTACTACGATTTTCTTCGGAAATAATTATGAAAAACTAACTTACAATACTGCTTCGAAATTTTATTTGCAACGAAATATATTTTCACAACTCGAAAGTGTTTATTAAAAGTATTTAGTTTTTTCTTAATCTTCACTTTCGGTCGAGTCTTCATTATTACCACTCATATCTTTTGGATTTGATGGTATTAATGACTCATAAAAATTGTGATAAATCCTATTTTGCAAAGCTCTAATAAACCTGCAGTAGGCAACAAAGCGGTGTACAGTTTCGGTAAATGTTCGTGTTGGATTTTACTTGAACTTCTTCCTCTTTGCTTCTTGATAGTTAGATGTGCATCCTTGTCTTCATAATTATACTTGAATGAAACTTAATTTGGACTGGTAACTAGAAATACCATTTCTCTAATTTTACTGATTTTGAATGGCTGCCTATTATCATCAATCTTGCTTCTTGACTATGTCCTTGAAGTTTACCGAATTGTTTTGACACATCTCTCGTACTATGTATGGCTTACCAGTCGTTTTTGCCATTCGTATTAATGTAATCCACTGATCTGGGGTATAAATTGCTGATTGACGAGTTTTCGCATGTTCAATAACTGCATGCATAATGTCCCCTTCGTTTTGAGTGTGGCCACTTTCTAAGAACCGGTGGATTATATCTATTTTGAATATCGATGGTGCATAATTAAACATAGCACTTATGAGGCGGTTCCTATTCTGTCCTCCACAGCGGTCAGAGTACAATATTATCTTTCTAATACCTTTTTCTGTTTTTGCACTTACAAAATTCAGTAAGCAACTGCTTATCTCGTTAGAGCCGCGCTTTGCTACCTGTTCATGCCAGACGTAACAATGTCCTTCATTGTTGCCCATAACGTAGACAGTAAAATTCTAAGTAGCGAACTTGCTTTTATAGTAGAAAACACTGACTTCTGATCGAGGAGTTACTAGTACTTTCTGTAGATCAAAAACAGCTACGCACATACTTTTGTCATTAACTGCTAGGTCCTTATCCATATATTTTCGCTTTCTTGCTTCCGTTTTGTTCTTCAAATCAACTTTTCTTGCATTCTAGTCTTAGTCTCTTCGTCGGCAATATTGTAAATAGAGCACAGATCACACTGATCTTTTTTCGTCTTAAAAAAACCAATATTAAAATATGCGTTCAATATATCTGCATACTGCCGTTTGGTCGCTATTTCAATGGTGCATTTGGGATACATTCACACCTTTGTGTCACATAATCAATGAATCATTCACTGCAGGAAAATATCCGGACAAACTGAAAGTTTCAAAATCAGTACCGATATATAAAAAGAAGATAAGGAAGATATTAACAATTACAGAAATGTATGTTTACAAAGTCAATTCGCAGAAGTGTTCGATTATTGCTTTAATTTCCGTCTCAAGAATTTCTTGGAAAACAATAAATTGTTAAATGGATGTCAACATGGATTTCGAAATGGAAGATCTACAGAATCGGCAATGAATGAATTGTGTGAGGCAATTTATTCTAGCTTGAACAATAAGGAATATCCTATCGCTCTATATTTTGATCTCAGTAGAGCATTTGATACTGTAAATCATGAGCTTCTCATTCAAAAATTATATCGCATTGGAGTTCGTGGAGTAGCGAATAGCTGGGTTGCTTCTTATTTACAAAACAGGAGCCAGATTGTCACCATAAATTCATATAAATCAGATCCAACCACTGTTTCTATGGGCGTACCCCAAGGGTCAATTCTTGGTCCACTGTTTTTTATCATATTCGTTAACGACATGAGTTTATCATGTAGTTCGCCACAAAATACCATAATTTATGCTGACGATACAAACCATATAATATCACAAGATAATCTAGGCAAGTCCATTCAACTAAGTAACGTTTGTGCTGAGGAATTCTTCGACTGGTGTCTGAATAATGGATTGATTCTGAATAATTCCAAAACATACTTTATGCTTTTTCAACAGGAAAACATCAGTTGTAATGCAAGCCCTCTTGTCAAAATAAATCATGAATCAATTGAACAAGTTTCGAGTATAAAATTTCTAGGTGTAACAGTTGATGAGAAATTGACTTGGAGAAATCATATCGAAATTCTGGTTAGGAAATTAAGTAGCATCAATTTTATCATCAGACAGCTGAAAGGCACTGTATCTTCAGATGTTCTCAGAATGGCATATCATGGTCTGGTGTTGTCAGCACTTGCATACGGCTTGATTTTCTGGGGTAGTTCATCATATATTGATAAAGTATTCATTGCTCAGAAGAAAATTATAAGATGCATGATGGGTGTTCGAAGTGATGTTTCATGTAGAGTTTATTTCAAGTCATTGTCAATTCTTACTTTACCGTCTCTTTATATATATCTTTTGATTATGAATATCAGAAAACAACAAGATAGTTACGTCAAAAGTATTGAAGTTCGTGATCACAATACACGACATAATAATGACATTCGATTACCATTTTCTAGGCTCAGTGTTGGGCAGAACTCTCCAATATATCAAGGAATTATATGTTATAATCATTTCAATAGGGTTTTTGGCGAAATAAAGAATTTCAAGATATTCAAAACAACATTATTCAATTATCTATGTGAAAATACATTTTATTCGATGGAAGAGTATCTCACAGCTAGGTGATGTAGTGGTTCTCTATACATGATTTTAATCTGTTAGTAAGTGTAATCTTTTGGTGTTTTTATTGTAATTTTAACTACATTTTTAATATTTATATTATCTGTATTTCTTTGACTAGTCTGATAAGGTTTCATGTTGTATCCGATACATGTATGAAATTTTCAATGATGAGTAAATTCTTTCTTTCTTTCTTTCTTTCTTCTTCAAGATACATTTTCTGGGAATCTTTCCGTATGTAATGTGATGGCACAACAGGAATTCGTTTTATATGCTCTATAACAGTTTTTCCAACTTTCTCTGAAATTCTGTGTGGCCTTTTTTTTGTGCCGTCCTCTCATATCGTATTCTAAACATCCTGCTTCTGATGTTTTTTTCAATGCAGTCGTCACGTATATTTCAGATACACCTATTGTATTCAAAAACATGGTTTTACAAACTATTGTCTCTATATTCTCACCTGGCAAATTATATTCACTAGAATATTTTCTTTTTGAGTGATTACCTATTAATTATAATCTGCTTTCTATCTTTTTATTTGACGAATTTTGTTATAAAATCCCATTGCCTTGTGTGATCTCCTATAGCCCAAAATTCCTTGAAAATTGTTTCTCTGACTTCAACTCTTACTATCTTGCCCGTCCTACTTTTATATTCTCTTCCCAAATTTCTATTTCTTTTAACCTGTTCGTCAAGCCATTCGTCTTTATTTTTCATTCTTTTTCTTTCTTTTTTTTTCCTTATTAATACATCTACGTTTCCTTCCAGAATGTTGTTTTATAACGGTGTTACCATTTACATCATCATTAGTTTCGCGACTTGTAGAAGGTGCTTCCAGAATATTGACATGTTCATCGTGATTAACTTCTTGTTTATGGAAATTAGATGTTAAATTTTCATTTTCACTTTCACTGGATTCTTCAGAGGGAACATAATCGGCGTCGATATCAGAATTGTTGGAATACAAATTATCTAGTTCGTCAGTTTCACTATTTGGCACTTGAATAATTTCAGAGATTTTTCTTTCACCTGTAAATGTTTATCTACTTACTCTCTTGAGTCTCCCCTTTGGACACATTTTGAAGCTCATCCGGTAGCGACCTACTAGCTGGATGAATATCTATAAAAGTACACCATTTTTTTGTTTCACAAATCATACAATGTTAGTAAAAACTTACTCTCAGTAAAATTTGATGTATTAACATTTCTATTTGCAAGCTGCAATAATAATAGTGTCATTTTATTAGACATTCTGGCACCACAAATACTTATTTTATTATAAACAGTCTCAGAACCAACTAACTATCTCATAAAGAATATCCTAACCTATATTATGCGCAGTCGAATACTGTAGCAACTTGTGTTGAGACTGACTCTTTGTTACGTATTTTCGTCGAAGACTGTAGTAAGTCTAGTTACTGCAATATTTGCCGGAAAAATACTCCCTCTATAGTTACTACACTTTACAAGCAGATGTGATTTGGGTTGCCTAGATTGAAAGAGGAGTTATATCAGTTTTCGTGGGCCAAATCGATTAATTTTATTTGCACTAGTCGATGTATCTCAAAAGTAACTAAAAGTGTCAATGGGCCCAACCCAATCCGATTGCTAGTTTTCTAAATAAGGGGTGTTAAAGTTGAAAATTGCCCAAATTTTCGGATTTATTTTTTATTTATTAAAAGTTAGATCGGATTTCTGTTGCATACAGATATTTTCTACATGTTCTACTAATGAAATTAGTGGATACGTTTGATTAAAAATATTTATATTTACAAGGTGATTCACGAATGTATGACGGTAGTTTTTTGGCATAATTCACTTTTTCTACTGTGACGTCAAGGAGGCATATTTTTGGAACGTTCTCTTCGATGAAGTATTTTGACGAGAAAATATTGCACAGTACATATTTTTTATACAGAGTGTTTCACAGAGAGAACCACTAGACAAAATTATTTTCTTTTAGGATTAATTCGAAACCCTGTATTTATTGATTGATTTTTGGGAAAAGTAATACCACAAACATATGTGTGTCTCTAATCTCCAAAATATTTAAGGTGGTTTATTCATAGGAAGTTATTCTATTTTGGGAAAAGTACAAAAAACATGAACAACCTGTATTCAAAAATTTCCCCGGTCAAATGTAACTATTTTCTCACTATATATTGATTTTCATACCATCTTCAGAGGTATGAATTCTGAATCCGATACTATGACCAGTTTTCGAGATACAGGGCGTTAAAGTGGAAAATTACTGATTTTATCAGTTTTTTCTTCAAATTGAAAAGCCGTATTGATTTTTTGTTGCGCATATGAGTTTAATATGAGTTTCGGTCAGATGTACATGGAAAGATTCAGCTAAGAATATTCACTGTTACAGGGTTATTCACGAATAAATCACAATTGGTTTTTGCAAATACTCAAAATTCTACAGTTTCGTCACAGATAAATTATTCCATGAAGTTAATACCTAGTCGTTTACAATTTTGAGTCTGAAACGATTACTTTTCATACAGGGTGAGCCATACAGCCAACCACACCAAAAATAATTATTCTTTGAAATAAGAACTTTTTTAGTGAATTTTGAGTAACTGTATAACATTACATCAAGTATGCATAACCGTAAGAATTTGAAATATACAAGGTGATTTAGTTATAATCACCTACCCAAAAAAATATACATCTTTGTCCGATATAAGTAATCGACCACCTTTTTATACACGTGGCAGCAAAAATGATAAGAAGAATTTTTTTCATTTATTCAACACATTATGAACAAATATAATTTAACATTTATGATTCTTTTATGAAATAGGTACAATATCTATGAAGCATTTTGTTCCTGTTCAGCTGTGCTGGTAACGGAACAGTATATAACTCGCTCTACACGTGTATTGTGAAGTACCTACCTATACAAATAGGTTCGAATTATACCTACACAAGAAGATGAATAATTATCATCTCTTTGGAGGTGATAGCGCAGTGGGTAAGCGCGCTCATAAAGTTACTCAAAATTCACTAAAAAAGTTCTCATTTCAATTATTTCAAAGCATAATTATTTTTGGTGTGGTTGGCTGTATGGCTCACCCTGTATGAAAAGTAATCATTTTAGACTCAAAATTGTAAACGACTAGGTATTAACTTCATGGAATAATTTATCTGTGACGAAACTGTAGAATTTTGAGTATTTGCAAAAACCTATTGTGATTTATTCGTGAATAACCCTGTAACAGTGAATATTTTTAGCTGAACCTTCTCATGTACATCTGACCGAAACTCATATTAAACTTATAGGCGCAACAAAAAATCAATACGGCTTTTCAATTTGAAGAAAAAACTGATAAAATCAGTAATTTTCCACTTTAACGCCCTGTATCTCGAAAACTGGTCATAGTATCGGATTCAGAATTCATACCTCTGAAGATGGTATGAAAATCAATATATAGTGAGAAAATAGTTACATTTGAAAGGGGAAATTTTTGAATGAAGGTTGTTCATGTTTTTTGTACTTTTCCCAAAAATCAATCCATAAATACAGGATTTCGAATTTATCCTAAAAAAAAAATAATTTTGTCTAGTGGGTCTCTCTGTGAAACACCCTGTATAAAAAATATGCACTGTGCAGTATTTTCTCGTCAAAATACTTTATCGAAGAGAACGTTCAAAAAATATGCCTCCCTGACGTCACAGTAGAATTTTGCCAAAAAACTACCGTCATACATTCGTGAATCACCTTGTAAATATAAATAAATCTGAAAATTTGGGCAATTTTCAACTTTAACACCCCGTATTTAGAAAACTAGCAATCGGATTGGGTTGGGCCCATTGACACTTTTAGTTACTGAGTCGGGTACAACAACATACCAAACTTTCAGAAAATTTGACCGGTCGCCACTTTACATAAGAAAAGTGCGGGGTCCTTTTCCTTACTGAAGAGAGACATTAGTAGAACATTAGTAGACATTAGTAGAACATGTAGAAAATATCTGTATGCAACAGAAATCCGATTTAACTTTTAAAAAATAAAAAATAAATCCGAAAATTTGGGCAATTTTCAACTTTAACACCCCGTATTTAGAAAACTAGCCATCGGATTGGGTTCGGCCCATTGACACTTTTGGTTACTGAGTTGGGTACAACAACATACCAAACTTTCAGAAAATTTGACTGGTCGCCACTTTACATAAGAAAAGTGCGGGGTCCTTTAACCTTTTAATTTTTCCTTGATGGTTTTAAAATATTTCCTTTTGAAAATGCCACTGAGGGGCAACCTCAACGCACTATGAACAAAATAATTGAAATTCGCGATTTTGTGCTGAATGTGGTGGTTAGAATCAACGGGTATGAATTGATAATTGATATAAATAAAACATTTCATAGTGATAAATTCCATTAGTGTTGGATGGTTCTCTCTAGATGTCAATTTCCACACGTTCTCCATTCCTGATTACCAGTGTGTCCAAAAGTGGCAATTGCATGTCAATTTTCATCTCTACCGTGAATTCCATCTGTTCAAACAATAAATTCAAGTTATTTAGGAAGGGTTTTATATTCTGGTTTTTCGCATCGAATCACAATTACATCGTCTACATAACTGATCCATACTCTCGGGAAATAATTGATGCGTGACTTATGATCCGTTTCAAACTCACACATGACGAGATCAGCTATAAACGGTGACAGAAAATCACCCATGCCAATGCCTTCCTTCTGCTTGAAAAATGTATCCTGGAAGATACATTATTTCTGCAGCATTCATATGTTAAACTGATGAACTCACTGATCGTTCCCCTTTGAATATCATGAATTGAGATAAATCTCAAATATTCCAAGGTTTTGCATATGACTGGAAAAAAGTGAACTGATATCGGGTGAGTAACAACCTCTCTCCCCTTGTCAAAGAATTCATACAAATTCTCAACGAGAAAACTCTCTTGCTGGGTGAGTAACCTACCAAACTCATTGGACAATTCATAGTTCATGCTATTACCTGGTTTGTGTATTTTTGGTAAGCCTTACTATTTGTTCTCAGCAATTCAACAGTTTTTTCCTCCTAACAACTTATAGATCTACAAGAGTCAAGGAAGGGGCAGAGACGATGTCAACAAGACACAAGCTTGGTTGAAGTTACGTGATCCTTTTTCAACCTCATAAATTTTCAATTTACAAATTTGGAATAAATCCCGATTTGAAATTATGGAAAGTTAACACTTAGGCTGATAGGCTGCTCAGATCGATACGGTGAGGGTGTGGATAAGTTTCAACTACTGATTGCTCAATAGCGTACTACAGAGATTTTTTAACTATTGAACAAATAGGGCACCAGTTGACCTGACTAGTTCAGATAATCTGGGCGCCAGGTTGTAAAAGACAAAACCGAAGATAGGAGATATTTGTATCTAGCTTGATTGTGAAGGCAGAATAAATATGCAAAGAAACAATTAACAACTTTATTTCAAAAAAACTTTATAAAAGCTGAAGGCTACAAAATTAACAAGCTGAAGGCTACAAAATTAACAAGCTGAAGGCTACAAAATTAACAAGCTGAAGGCTACAAAATTAACAAGCTGAAGGCTACAAAATTAACAAGCTGAAGGCTACAAAATTCAGAATATTTACACTTTTGAAAACAAATCTGATTCAACCAAAGATGGTCCTGTTTGATAATACCTGGTGGCTGGGTTAGCGTCGATGATCCCTACGACGAGTTGTTGTTGGATCGTCTTTGGCTTAGTCAGTCAGAGACTTGGTGGTTGTCTCGTATGGACTTCGACCTTACTAGTTATGGTTGGTCTTCACGAAGATTGCCCGTTGACTTGGCTTGACTGAGAATTGAGCCCCTCGGATCTGTGTTTGACAACTATGGGATCTCCTAGTGATACCAGTCCTTCATCCAATGTATGGTTTCCTCGAAGACATGAGAAGCAGACGAAAGGAATCAGATTTGATAGTTACAATATGGTGGGGCACAAGGATATCCTTAGTACCGCAAGATTATATTCTGAATTTTATGAAAAAACAAAATTTCAACACTTGAAATATGATTGGGAAAACTACTCAAACATTCAACTCAGAATGCTCAATATAGTTAAATAAATATCAATAAAAAAATAACTATTCTCCAAATAAATGGAAATAATAGTTGTGAAGCTATTTAAAGTTGATAATTAATATTTGTAGATGAAATATTTAAAAGAAAAACATTGGAAATCCTTCCAAGGAATTATTACAGTATAATAATAGAAGATAAAGAAATATCCTTGATAAATTGTTAATTTACCAGAAATGTATGTACCAGAAGGGTAATAATGATAAATAATTTAATGTACCATAAGAGTACTAGATAACAATACTTATAAATGATAATTACACCCTTTCGAAAAGAAAGGAGAGAAACAGTAATATAGAGATATAAAGAAAGAATTGAAGGTGATAAGTCCTTCGCAAAGATTGAATACTTATTCTGAATTCAAAGAAACTAAGCTCTATGGTTTCTGACTTTCAAATATGTAAGAGAAAGAAAGATAAAGTAGGTGGCAAGTCCTACATAAAACTATGCTCGATAAGTGAAGGTTGGTGCACGTTTGGTTGACTAAAAGGAAACACTACCTGGTAGACCTTGAAGATACCTAATCTACAGATATCTGATTGAGTACGATTGTAATTAACAAACAATTGAACCAAGAGACGATACCCTTGTCTACGAAGCAGAAATAAGTGCTTTCGTCTACAAAGGCAGAATCGTGGTTGAGTGTGGTGCAACTCCACAGGCCAGAGAACAAACTCTGTCAAGCTTGCATTTATTTCTCAAAGATAATAACTGAACAAGCAGTATAGAAAGAAATGCTCACCTGAAGAATTGTTCTGACAACGTTCCGCCTGGAAGTCACAAGCAATCAACCCACTTCTCCTCTACAAGGTTCAACTCTACCCTATCTCTTGGTGGTAATAGTATCGTCACACTGCTAGTTGATGGGAGTCATCCACAAGAAGAAATTACCAATTATCTGGTACCTGAAATTTGACAGAGCGTAGAAACTGAATCAGCAAATGCAACTCTAACCTCTCTACAGGTACACTGTCTTCCAAAAATCAATTAGGACAAAAATATGTTATTGAATAATTCATTTATTGTGTCCTGAATTTATTAAAAGCCTCTAAATTTAATACTATGTAGCGATTACTTAAATAAATGGAAAAATAGGATTTTCAACCTCTAAAAGTGAAAATATGAAATTTACTTCTAATATGAAAAGATCAAAAATATGATATTAAAAAGTCGGACTAGGACCTCTAAATTACGAAAACATATTTGAAATTGATCGATGGCTAATAGAACACAATGGAATAATCAAAAATATTTCTTCAAACCATGCAGTATGCCGTTACCAAAATCATGCAAATACACTTTGATAAAGCAATCTCATGCTAATTAAGCACTATTATTTAAATAAAAAAACAATATACTCAACCAGAACTAATATCTGTTGAATCCAATAGAGATATTATAAACAATTTAAGATGGCCTACCAGAAAATGTATTCCAAGTTCAATCAAAACAAACTCACAACCTCTCCCTAACGATGCCGGAAATCAAGAGAGAATTCCTAGCGTTCCACGTCCGAAACTCATATTTTTGCCCTTCGCGCAAGACCAACCGATCCTCGATCTCATTCGCCCTTCGAACTAGCAGTGACTTAGCAGTGGCGTAGCGGTTAGATGGGATAAAGTTCTGTATTAATATGGTTGATATCGGAGTATACATGTTGGTGTATTTGTGATGACAGATGAATGAAAGTATAATTATAAGAGTAGGCTAGTGTATAACATAGTTGACAATTCCTAACCCATTTAATAAGATTATTTGAATGGAATTGTTAAAATTATTTGAATGAAACGAATTATCGTTACACAGTAAGAACTATTAACTACGAATATGGATAATAAAGACAGCCTCTGTGATACCAAAAAAAAATGAGCATCGACTTCGAATTGGACGCTACTGAATTATTGCGCTTGCGCCAGAGATTCCTATTCAAAGACTCGATTTTGTTTTTTCATCTCTTTCTAGCGTGCATGGTTCGGCAGCAACAATTATCGAAGATATGAGAAGCATATCTTATGAGGTGCTAATTCGGCAAATTCCAACATATCCTTGCATAATAATAATATGAATAAGTTTACAGAGAGCAAGTGTAGATTGTGCTAATTATAAGAGGGCGGCACTATATGGGTTTTATTCCTGAGAATATGACACATTTTATAAATTTCTAGATTCATGCCTAAAATAATTTATGATCGCCGCGTTTGACTTCGAGTTCATGTGCAGGAGGCAAAAAGTACATCATTACCAGCAAACTATTTTTCTCGGCGGTTATCAGGCCGATTTGGAACAAGATTTTCAATTTTCCGTCACATACACAATCCATATTTCTTCAAGTTTAGTGAGTTTTTATCCGCTTTTGATTGATAAAACCCTGGTAGCAGGTAACAAACAGCCATTTTGATACAAATGAATCAATGAATCGTTTTTTTTTTCAACGACACGAAGTTTAATTGACCGTCTTGCATAATTCTCATTCTTCATTTATCCATATTAAAGAAAACTTTTAGCCAATTTTCCATATGGGACGGTAGAAAATGTCGAAAAAAGCATAACCTCAAAATGTACGACATTTCTCGTGATTCAGAATTCGGCATACGCAATAGTTTCCCAGCGCTCGTTTGAGAAAAGGTAAGATAGATTTTTTTGCTTCAATTCGATTACATGCGTCTAATGACGTGTTATCAATATTTGTAGTTAATATATATATGCATAAACCAAATCAACTGACATGTGGCAAAAAAAGTCAGTTCACCTACCTTAACAACATTTTTGAAATACTCGAATTTACGTCTATATCAACGAGTATCACTTTTTAGGGTGGTAATTTCCTTTGTTTAATGGATGAATTGTAAAAAATAGTCAAAAACATGCGTCACATTCCCAGATTTTATTCAAACCAATTTCTTCACTTAAACACCCACTTGAATAACAGCCATAAAAATAGCCAAGTACAATAGACATTTTTGGACACTTTTGATTCTCCATTCTCATGACAAATGGAACACGGGGCCAATTATTCTTTTTTGTTGTTAGTCCTAATTTTTCTGTAGTATTAATGTCAGTCATATCGAGAAGACAGCTGTAGCAGATAACTTAGGAACTGATGTAGATATTGTGCTGCATATAGGTGAAATAATTATGCCTTTGACAATAATAATAGAACTTGAGTACATATACCACGATTATGAAATTTTTGATGAAGCCATCTTAGACTTCACCTACAGCAGTAATGGCGAAAATTCACAACGGCGGCCTCTGAATATTTATATGTACTCCTATTACGCAATTTTTTCGATATATAATTCATGCTTCGATATATAGGGTTCCTCACAAATTATAAATGTTGCATCCAGAAATACCTCTAGTATATTACTCAATGAAATCCTAGTTTCCGAAACTGATTTAGTAGTGTACACGTGAAAAAAAAAGAGATAAAGCTCCTATTTTTCTATAGCATTAAATAGTAATTTAAAATTTTGAATAAATCATGTAGACAGAAGGATAAATCGCAATCGGAAAAACAAGTTTAGGTCTATTATTCAAAATGTTATGCTATTGTTGTTGTTGTTGTAATCAACAAATTTTTTTTTCAGTCTTAAACATCGACGTAATAGTTCAAATAATTGACCTAAAAATTGTTGGCTTTCTGGAGCCCTCCAAATATACTTCCTCAACAAGATCACACGATAAAATTTTATAACAGTTTATTGACTGTTATAACTTTCTTAATAACTACAGCTTTTTTATAACTAAAGCTAAATTAAATATCCAAAAAATGCTGTTAAATAATTTTCATTATGAATTTTTCATTATTGCTCTTTCTACATCTAACAATGTCAGTAATTAATACTGGTTACAATTTTTTGACGTAATTTGTTTATAAATCGATTATAAACAAATTCAATATTCAAGAAAATTTTTATTTTCCTAATGACAGGTGGAAAAACAGTAATTTATGATTTTATTTCTCAAGTAGATTTGTTGATTGTTTAGGTTCTTTTTTTATATTTCGATTGTTTAAATAATTAGTTAAGAAGTTATTTCCTACTTTAAAATCATAATTTGTACTTTTCACTGGGTGAACTAGAAAATAAATTTCTTTATAAATAATTTCATTGTTTAATAACTTAACAATTTGTTATTAACAAATTCTAACAATGGTTTAATTTTTTTTCTGGAACAAAAGAAATACAAAAACTGCCATGTATAACAAGGTAGGGAGAGCATTTTTTTAAAACACTTTTCAATATTATTTTCAATTTATACAGTGGGTCCCTCCGGGAACTGCATCGATCAATATATAGAAAACCATAGGTGGGCCGGATTTGAAAATTTGGGAGTTCACTATTGTTGATCAGTGCTATCCGGCTATTTTGAAGATTGTGGCACCTCCGATTGTACCGGAAGTAGACCCCAACTTCGTTATTTTAAATAGCACACCCTGTATATTTTCAAGGTTTTATATTTTACGCATGATTCTGAATATGTTTCATGTATAATGTCCTCAACCCAAAACCAACCGTTTTCGAAATATTTCAAATACTAAGTTGAAAATTGCGTTTGCAGACCGAAATTTTTTTTTTTTTATTTCTAGACATGATCATTTATTTTCGATTGTGTATCGATTTATTTGTAGGAGAGGACCCAGTTCAGTAAAATTTCGATATCAAGTCGATTAGAGTTATACAGGGCGTTCACCAGAAAATGATATAGATCCGGTTGAAAAAATTATTGTAAGTCCATTTTTCCAAATGGAGACCCTCCAATTCTATATTCTCATTCGATTCGGGATCGAAAATGAAGCTAACTTTGAAAGGTTATCTATTAACACTCAACAGTTTTCGAAATATTGGCGAATTAACATGTCTCAGTTCCACAAAATCTCGTATTCTTGAGTTTACTTATTCTTAGTTGGCCATGGCGCCCGCAGTTGCGTTGGAAACAAACAACTGCCACGGAAATGTCATTGTTATCAATCATGCCGGCTCGTTTGAATTATTCGAATGAAAATTACTAAAATCTATTTATATTATTTATGGCGAATGTAATAGGGTTATCTCATGAACATGTGATGTATTTGCTATTCGGTATCCGCAGAAGCAGAAGCCCTCACAAAGTACTGTTAAACGAATTATAGGACACTTCAAAAACTTTAGATTCGTCGAAGCAAGATTGCAGAGAAACAAGCCAATTGTTGACGATGAAGATATTGAAATTGCCATTTTGGGATATTTTGCTGCTTATCCAAAAATATCGTGGAAACAAATTGCAAGAGAATCAGGATTGTCAAAAAACTCAGTACACAGAAGTTCTCCATAGTTCAGCACCTGAAAGAATCAGATTTTCCACGAATAGCGAGGTTTTGTGAATTCGTTTTAACTTGGTTGCAAGGTAACGAATTATTTTTGGATAATATTATATGGACAGACGAAGCTAAATTGGAGTGACTCAAATCAGCATGATTTCAGGGAACTGAATTTTCAAGAGTCTTGGCAGTTCAATGTTTATTGTGCGATAAGAAGTGATAGCGTCGTGGCACTGCATTTTTATCAAGAAAACTTGAATGGTAAGTAAAAAACAGGGTAAAGGTAAGCTTATCGAGCTTCTGCCATTTCAAACACGAAGAATTTTTCAGTCAAAAATCACTCAAAGTATTTCCTTCTTTTGATAGGCCCTTTTTTTTCACACTAATTAACCCATATTTCACAATCACAAGCACTAAAAACCTTATTTTTTACGAAAAATCCACTCTTCTTCAGGACAACACTTAACCAACAAATGAAAAAAATATCCAGATTTGTTGGGTATGTGTTGTCCTAAAGAAGGGTAAATGTTTTGTTAAAAAACTAATGTTTTTGGTGCTTGTAATTGTGAAATATGGGTTGATTAGTGTGTAAAGAAAGGGCTTATCAAAAGATGGAAACATTTTGAGTGATTTTTGACTGAAAAATGTTTGAAAACAGTCAATTTTCAATGTTTGGAGAGCCATATTTCGGATAGTAATCGGAAGCGCCGCAAAATAATTTCAGATTCGTGTTCAGGAGACAAAACTACGTAAGTAACATCACTTTCTTCTATTATTTGCGCAGAAGCTCGATAAGCTTACCTTTACCAAAAACAGATGTCAATTTCGAAACAAGAATAGTATGATATGTACTTTTTTTTGCAGGTGAAGCATATTTGAATATTTTGCATAATTTCGAAAATTAGTACTTGGATACTTTACCAATTGCTGATTATAGAAACCTATTTTATCTACATGACGGGGTTCCTCCGCATAATGGCCACTTAGTCAATACTCGTTTACAAGAATTGTTTCATTACCAGTGGATAGCCAACAATGGACCATATCTTTGGCCGTCCCACTCTCCAGATTTATCAGTGCTCGATTTTTTCATTTGGGGTACAATTGAAAATCAAGTCTATGAAACTCGATTGACTACCATGGAAGATTGTATGCAACGAGTGAGGAATTCATTTGAGAATCTCAGACCCGATTCAGTACCAAAAGACAAAGACAAAGACACATAAAGAATTATAAGTGAGATATGAAAAATGTTTGGGCGCCAATTTGAACATTTACTGACCAAATAATTTTTGTATACCTCTCTTTCATTCGAATTGTTTCAGAATTTCTTTATCTACATTTTTGTATTGGCAGAGATGGAATGTTTTTGAAGTTTTCTATAATTCGTTCAACAGTGTTTTGTGAGGGCTTCTGCTTCTGCGGATACCGAATAGCAAGTATATCACATGTTCTTGAGATAACCCTATTTCATTCGCCATAAATAATAAATAAATTTAAGTAATCTTCATTCGAATAATTCAAACGAGCCGGCATGATTGATAACAATGACATTTTCGTGGCAGTTGATTGTTTCCAACGCAACTGCGGGCGCCATTGCCAACTAAGAATAAGTAGAAACAAGAATACGAGATTTTCTGGAACTGAGACATGTTAAGTTAATTCGCCAATATTTCGAAACTGTTGAGTGAGGCATAGATAACCTTATTCAAAGTTAGCTTCATTTTCGATGCCGAATCGAATGAGAATATAAAATTCCATTTGAAAAAATGAACTTACAATAATTTTTTCAACTGTGTCTATATCATGTTCTGGTGAACGTCCTTTATAACTCTAATCGAATTGATGTCGAAATTCTACTGAACTGGGTCCTCTCCTACAAATAAATCGATACACAATCGAAAATAAATGATCATGTCCAGAAATAGAAAAAAATATTTTTCGTTCTAAAACGCAATTTTCAACTTAAAATTTGAAATATTTCGAAAACGGTTGGTTTTGGGTAAAGGACATTATACATGAAACATTTTCAGAATCATGCGTTGAATCTAAAAACCTTGATAATATATAGGGTGTCCCATTTAAAATAACGAAGTTGGGGTCTACTTCCGGTACAACCGGAAGTGCCACAATCATCAATTTATATAAAAAAAAAAATGTGGTCAGAATTTGTTTATAAGAAATTATTCAGTTGAAAAATATTGAAATTATTCATAAAGATTTTCTTTTGTTTTCCTATAGAGAAGTACAAATTATGATTCTTAGGAAGGATGTTATTTCCTTACTAATTATTCAAAGAATCGAAATATAAAAGACGATTATAATCAATCCAACAATTTATTTAAAAAAAACAATTTTTTCAATCAGCATAATAGAAATAAAAAATGTTCCAAAATATTTTATTTGTTTATAACTAATTCATAAACAAATGACGTCAAAAAATTGTAACCAGTAATAATACTGCAATCGTTAGATGTAAAAGCAACTTAGAAATTGTATTTGTTTTTTTTTATTTTAATGAAAATTAGCTCGTGCGTAGACAGCAGCAATAATAAAATATTTTTGGATATTTAATTTTTTTTTAGTAATAAAAAATTAAAATTAATAAAAGAATAAAATTCTTGTTAAATGGGTATACTAGAAGGGCTCCACGATGCCAACAATTCATAGGTCAATAATTTGAACTTTTACGTCGCTATTTATGAAAACGAAAACAGGAAAAATGTTTGTCAATTAACAGTAGTATAGCTTTTTGAATTATATACTCACATTTTTTCCAGTGGGGATTCATTCTTTTGAGTGTTCACATGATACCATGATTTATTAAAATTTTTAAATTAACATTTAATGCTATAGAAAAATTATTTTCTGTGATTTACTGTTTTTTGCTGCGGTGCGCCCGTGCTGTAACAGTCTCGCGGAGCACTACTTCAAGCGTGGAATTAAAATTATAAATAATGAAATGTTATCAATGGGTTGACTATTATTTTTAATCTTTTGAGAGAGCCCATACTCCCAATTCCAGGAGATTCGTCATTGAATTCCTTCAATCCGTAAATGAAAAGTGACAGTCTCCAAAATTGTAACTTACTACATCATAGAAGGCTATGATTCCCAATATAAAACTTTCTCTCAATTTCATATATAAATCACTCGTCCAAAGACTTTTTTGTGTATGGTACTTTTGATTTTTCATGTCCCTCTTAGACAATTGGAAATAAGCACAGTATGGTTAGTGAATTTCGAGTTTGAGAAGATGCAGGAATTTTTATGAAGAAAAACGTTTTCTGAGAATTTCCAACTAGGTATAGGGATAAAAAATTGCTGGTTACTATATAGGATTTATAGCCTCAACGAAAAGTGCAAGCCATAGATATATTTTCTGAGCTGATAGATAACATTGTACCTAGTTATTCATAAAGATTGTCTCGTCTTGTTGGAATGTCTTTCGAGTACTTAATACATACTTTGTTGGTAATGGAATATACTTTACTGTTCTGCAACTATAACAACATACCTTGGCAGTTATGTGTGTGTGTGTGTATGTGTGTGTTTGAAATGTTTGGTATTTTAGAGGAATTCGTTATTGTGAAAAGTCCCCTGTTAGCAAATCGAGACTACATCAAAAGAGAGCTGTTGTTTGGTATGTCTGCAGAGATGTCTTCAGAGTTACATGTCGGCCCCTACTCAACTCATGAACTATAATAACATTCACCTCAATATTTATACTAGAGACTGTTTGATGTTTAAGAAACAGAAGTAAAATAATAACTAAATGAGAAATTCTCGTTTTCCTACCAGACAGACTTGTAATATCGATCGCTCCCTGAGCCTAACTCTACACAAGTTAAGAAATTACTTTTTGACAACTCTAAAAAACATTTTAATTATCTGGAAGAATAAAAACTCGAAGTCATCCATTCTTCCAAATTCCACACCACTCCACTTCGAGACACCATGGACTTCTACCGCAGGTTGATTTTGATTATCTAATTCAGAAATAAGATAAGAAAAATAGTTAAAGAGCTACTAAATCTTTTACTTCACTTTGGATAAGTATTTCAATGATACACTTCCAACATAAATTTGAACGTAATCTCTTATGTGTATTATAATTTATGAGTAGATTTTTATGTGTATTATAATGCATGTATAGCGTATAACATATAGTTTATAGTATAGTTTACTGATGTTATTCAACAATTTGAATATTTTGACTTTTTTACTTCAGCACTTTCATTAATTTTTTCAGTATTCTATGCTTTTTCAGCAAGAACCTAATTCTTCTCACAATAAAGTATTTTTAATTGACATCTTGACAACACAATTGCTTTCCAACCAAGCATGTGGTTTGACAACTCTAAAAAACATTTTAATTATCTGGAAGAATAAAAACTCGAAGTCATCCATTCTTCCAAATTCCACACCACTCCACTTCGAGACACCATGGACTTCTACCGCAGGTTGATTTTGATTATCTAATTCAGAAATAAGATAAGAAAAATAGTTAAAGAGCTACTAAATCTTTTACTTCACTTTGGATAAGTATTTCAATGATACACTTCCAACATAAATTTGAACGTAATCTCTTATGTGTATTATAATTTATGAGTAGATTTTTATGTGTATTATAATGCATGTATAGCATATAATATATAGTTTATAGTATAGTTTACTGATGTTATTCAACAATTTGAATATTTTGACTTTTTTACTTCAGCACTTTCATTAATTTTTTCAGTATTCTATGCTTTTTCAGCAAGAACCTAATTCTTCTCACAATAAAGTATTTTTAATTGACATCTTGACAACACAATTGCTTTCCAACCAAGCATGTGGTCGTCTATAGATGAAAATATAACATGAACAAAATTTATCAGCACTCCGCCACTGGTTAAGCTAATAACCGAATATCATAACAATAACAAATCTCCCCCTTCGAACTCGGAGGTTACCCCTCACCCACAAACTATCACAAAGGATAGTGATATACAGCTTTCATAACAACGTGTGTTGTGCATATAGAAATGGCACCTCTATATCTTTTATTGCTCGGAGGATTTTCCTAGTGGTCATTCCAAATCCAATGAGTTATCGCTCATATTTTCAGGAGCTTTGTCTCTATATTCCACGTTTTTCAACTTGTCGATCAGACTATAGTGAACAAATTTGGGACCTTGCCTGCGCACATGGAATTTCAGATCATGATTTCACATTTCTGGAAGTGAATAACCCAGGCTCATCACATATCGATGCTCTCGTCACTCTCGTCACTCTCTCACTCTCTCGTCACTCGCGTCACTTACATAAATAAACCCTTAGATGATCTGCATGACCTTCCATGGCACACTGTGATTGATGCAAATCATCTCGACAAAAAAAGTTGAACTCTTCAATGGGTACATTATCTCCGTATTTGATAATGATGCTCCTTTTGTTCAAAAGAAAATAGAAAAAATGTTCACTTATAATATCACAAGAGCTTAAATTATTTCCGGAATTTTTTTGAGGGTACGGATATTTTCGAAGCGACGAGGGATAATTTTCTCAAAATATTCGTGCACGTAAGAAAATTTCCAGGAATAATTTAAGCTTGCGATATAATCGGTGAGAAAATTTCACAT
This sequence comes from Chrysolina oricalcia, assembly GCA_944452925.2. Taxonomy (NCBI): domain Eukaryota; kingdom Metazoa; phylum Arthropoda; class Insecta; order Coleoptera; family Chrysomelidae; genus Chrysolina; species Chrysolina oricalcia. The sequence goes on from OX101818.2 coordinate 21,711,548, forward strand.
CATAATTTGGAAAAAATTATTAATCCAATCTGACCTTTTAAATTATTTTCACTGCTTGTCAAGTTCGCCATGTTTCGTTAAATAAAAAATATTACCAACTTTAGTTACACCAAATGCCAAAACTCAAATGGGTATCAGATCAGTCTATCGCCCTTTCATAATTTTAGGTTACTAAAGGTGGTAGAAATGTATTTTTTGTTAAAGTAATCCATAACACTTCTAATATAAAAAATATAATATTAAGTTTGTTGCAGTAGGTGGCCGTGATATAGGCGGCCATGCTTTTCACAGATGAGGTTTATATTGGTAAATTACATTGAGTTACTGTATAGTAACCCAGCAAACAAAGATATTCTTATGTAAAACATTTCTTGTAAGCATTTGCGTTAAACAATTTGAGAAAAATGAAATGGTTTGAAAAGTACAATTTATGTAAATACTGCAAAGAGTTGTACAAGTGCAAATATGTCATCCAAAATTAATATATTTAACGAATTTAATGGAAGATTGCAACCAGGAAGCGTTAGAGTCGAATGGTTTGTTTACGAAAATCCAAGAAAGTCTGCTGCAGATGTCAAGTACCTATGGATTTTTGCGTAACAGAGATTTGAACAAAATTGTTTCAAAATATTACATATACCACAGACATCTAATTAATTCGTCACCTTCCTATTCACCTTTACGAATAGAGGATGGGTTAGAATTCAAGCAACATTCAAATCTTACTATGTTTGTAGATCCTACGATTTTTGAAATATAAATTGTTAATGCATAATTATTAAACAAATTTGTGTTTTCTTTTTAATGAAACTTTATAGCGAATAATAAATAATAAGGTTAATTCTTATAGAAGTTTTGCATTATTCACAGGTATATCTACAATATTTGATGGTTGTAGATCATATGTTTACCTTTTCAACTGTAAAAAACTTTCCACTTAAATATTAAGGCATCTCATTCGTTAAAGAGTAGAGGTGTGAAATTTTCATAGCTAACTTCATGCTTTACCAAAAATTTTCCGAAAAAACTTTGTATTCAAAAGGACCAAGCACACTTCTTATGCAAAAAGGGTTCCGTTCAAATTGTACGAAATTTCAATATGTTGTTGAACTCATAGTTAACAAAAGTTAACGTGGGCACACAAAAATTCTATGTGTAGTTTACGTAACGCAAAGTGTAGAAGTTGTAAAATGTCACTTTCACACCATTATTGACTGAACTTCAATGACGGTAATATCACTAAATTATTAGTGAGTTCTTGATCTACATTATAGTATCAAACTTGGCCAGTGCAACAGTACGTTTTCTGAGCATTTTTGATGACAGTATACAGGGTAGATCAAGACTTTTTCTGAGTTCAAAATTAAATAATGTCAGAACGAAGCATTAACTTTGTAAGTCGGACCGTATCGAAATTGAATTGCCTGTTCGATATACTCCATAAGGTCGGCTGAACCAAAAAAAAGTATTTTTTTTAAATATACAAAGGAAATTGAAACCATAACTGTATCCGTTATATTTGCTTCAGATAACAAGATTTGATCAATTCAATATACTGTTATTTGTGCCATTTTTGCACACACTTGTGCTGAAAAGTATCACTTCACCCACTATGAACAGTGCCTTAAACCTCATTTTAGGAATTGTTGTATAAAATATACTATCATAGGCCAGTATCTATCATACTGTCGTAGCTGGTCTCGATAGGATCTCCATACGGATATCTGATGTAAGTAATCCTAAGGTACCTGAAGTTGTTATATGATGTCGCGATGGGTTTGGTTTTTCATATTTATGTTTTCAATAGTTTTCCATGAATCCTCCAGACGTATTACACAATCCTTTGCTTATGATATAGCGATATTTCGAATTTGACGACGTCAATGAAAGTAAGACACTTGAAATAAAATTGTAGAATAACGTTCGGTGAGAACAATAATCACGGATCACGAGCACGGCCGTCGATATGTTTTGTGAATTTTTGTGGGGATACTTCTCAGTGGAATTTTTTATTTCAGATATTTCTGCTGAGGAATTCTTGAAACGCCTTTTAGTAGAAGGCCCCAAGTACCCTCATGATGATAGACCAGCCTTTCTTGGTACCAAGGAAGACTTGCCACATTTTTATAACGAAACAATGTTTAAAAAGTAAGTATGGAGCTGATATTATTTATTTTTTATTGATTCCGAATGACATAATTTTTTAAAAACGAAATTCCGATCCATGGGAAAAAACTATTGGTGATTATGAAACTCTAATTTAACATAAATTTTTACTATATCGAGTAGTCGCAGAATCACCCGCATTCCACGTATTCTTGGTGAAAATATTTTATCGACTCCAGTTACATTGATTTGCAGAGTGAAAATGTGTCTTGGCGTCCCATTGAAGTGTATAATATAGGAGATGTACTCAAAAATGAAGCAACTTTTTAAGAGGATATAAGTGATTTCACCAAAAATAAGGAGAGATTATTAATTGAAAATGAAATAAACGAGTATGATGGGCTGTTACTCTTAGTTGATAAATTTTGTTTTTTTGAATGTGATAATAGGAAACAGGGCTCTCTGTGACGGAATAACCTATAGGAGGAGGCAGTGTTGTCCCAGGTTGCACATCATATTGGCTGAATCTTGGTTTCGAATTGGGCCAATATACAGTGAGTCTGCTTAAGTTGACTACATATGGGATTTTTTTTTTATTATTGATTTTACGAAAAAATGTTCTTAAAAAAAACTTTGCATAGTCTAAAACCCAAGATGCAATCATCAAATATCGAATTTCATCAATCTTATACGAGGTATGTCAAAAATATGAAATTTTCTCAAGAGTTTAGTAACTTCATATTTCACAATATCAAAAATTTTCATTATAAAAAGTCAGTTGGAATTAAAAACTATGTTTCAATATGCAATAACATCCTTCTAATTTGAAAAATGTTTTTTTACAAATTTTTCTATCAGCTAATTATAAAATTATGAAATGTTCAATGTTCATTAGATTTTTAATAAATTTTGTTTCATGAAAATTTGCTTATTAATTTCTAAACAGAACGGGAAGGTTAACATGTTTGTAATGAATAAAAATGATAAACGTAATATTGATAAATTTTGAAAAACTTGTAAAAAAAATAATTTTTCCAATTGAAAGGATGTAATTGCATATTGAAACATAGATTTTGATTCCGAACAACTTTTCATGATAACAATTTTCGATATTGTGAAACATAAAGTTACTTTACTCCTTGGTAAAATTCATATCTTTTGACATACCTCGTGTAAGATTGACAAAATTCAATATCTGATGGTTGCATCATAGTTTTCAGACTATGCAGAACTTTTTATGAGGAATAATTTTTTTTCGTAAAATGGATAATAAAAAAGGTTTCCATATGTAGCCAACTTAAGCAGACTCACTGTAGATATATTGTACCTAGATGAAAATATGATATTGATCCAATATGGGTGAATTTTGAAAAAAAAAATATATTAATAATACCGGTGGAATTTTTATTCAATCTATTCTGAACAAAGATAATATTGTGTCGATATTGGTTGAATAATTTCTACCAATATCAATAATGAATAGATTTATTTATTAGGTACACAAAATTACAAAATAACAGAAGGATAGCGGATCGCTATAAAAGTTTAAATACAATATAAAAACGTACAGATTGTGTACAGAGATAGCACCTAAGTGACTTATCACTTGTGTTGTGCTGTGGAGTACTACTAAATAATCTTGAAGAAAAAAACTAATATTAAATTACAATTATTGTGTACAGAAGGTAGGAGAGCAAAATAGTGGTACAACAAAGTTTCAGTGTAACTGCTGATGTTCTAATATTTTGATAAACTCAAAGTAATTTTCCAATATGCATTTTTTTGCTTCTCTTGAGAAGGCTTTAGAATTTCTTATATGTTTTATTCTTAATGGTAGTATATTACAAATTTTTGGTAATGTGTAAGTAAGAAATCGATGACAAATATTTTCATGAAATTTGGGAATGGGTAGCAATTCATTTGTTGTTTGAAGCCTAAACTGTGGGAAAGTAATTTTCGAATATACATTTTTTGTTTCTCTTGAGAAGGCTTTAGGATTTCTTATATGTTTTATTCTTAATGGTAGTATATTACAAATTTTTGGTAATGTGTAAGTTACAAAAAGATGAGAAACATTTTTATGAAATTGGGGAATGGGTAGCAATTCATTTGTCGGCTTCTAGTAGCATAAACTGTGGGAACGGAATTATGCAATATTTTATTTTTGAACGCATACATACAAAGGCTATGAAAATATAATGATCGGATATTACAAATATCTTCTGTGTGTAGAAAGTTAGTATGAAAAGATCTTTGTTTCTTGAAGACGATTTTCAGGATATAGTTTTGAATTATGTTTAGTTTTTGCAATGAATTTTTATACATTGCTCCCCACACCAAAATACCATATCGAAAAGGTGATTCAGCTAGAGATTTGTAAATTAATATAAGTAGTAAAGTTATTGGGTATAACCCTCAAAATGTTGTGCAACCGTAGACACGTGTTTCGAGCTTAAGCTCTCATCAGTACGGTAAAACCAAGTGCGTAGATGTACAACACATATATTTTCGTATATTGCCCCTCGCTAAATCCATCCTTATTTGTATTTTCCTGGGTAGGATTGTCACGCTGGTAGCTATAGCTGCCTCCGTGGCGACGTTAGTTGTTGCCTTGTAAACACAAGGTCTCCTAACCAAAGCCACAAATGTGTGGTTGGCTTCCTGTTGTTGACTTCCTTTGTTTCCAGTTTTACACTGATGAGAGCTTAAGCTCGAAACACGTGTCTACGGTTACTCAACATTTTGAGGGTTAAACCCAATAACTTTTTTACTTATATTTTCATATATTGCCCCTCGCTAAATCCATCCTTATTTAAATTAATATAAGTAGCTTTCTTGATAAAAACTGCCGTAGCTCGTAAAATTTATAAATTAGCTTTATCACCATTTTTGTTAAATAATCAACATGATTGTTCCATCTTAAATTTTTGTCGATAATTATGCCCAAATATTTGACCTCGTTTATTTCTTTAATTTCATCTTTCATGCCTGGAACTTTATTACTTTAAAAAATTGGTCTATTTGTTACAGTTATAGGGAAAGCCAGATAGTGTGACTTACTAGCATTTAATGAAAGATGATACATACTTAACCACTTATTAATTACGTCCATGCTTGACTGGAAATCATTTTTAGTTTCAGACCATGTATCTCCATCGACAATTACAACCGTGTCATCAGCGTATGATATAATTTTTGCTTTTACTTTCAAGCAGAGCAATGAATTTATATAAGCTTGAAAAAGTATTGGACCAAGAACGGTCCCGTCCCTTGAGGAATCCCCATTTTCACAGTCATGCTTTCACTTACTGTATCGTATATTTTAACACATTGTTTCCGATCAGTCAATTAACTGCGAAAAACATTTAACACTACACCACGAATGCCATAACGCTCCAATACGTTAATAAGCATTGTATGATTAACGGTGTCAAATGCCTTTGCCAAATCTAAAAACACTGCAATGCATTTTTTGTTTTTGTCTAGTCCCTGTGTAATATTTCTAATGACATCGTACATATCATCAGTGGTAGATGTACCAGCACGAAACCCATATTGGCATTCGTGGATAATCTTATTTTCATAAAAAAATTGAACCAAACGAGTTTTTAAACATTTTTCAAAGATTTTACCAAAGTTATTTATTACACTGATAGGTCTGTGATTACTAATTTTAGTCTTGTCGCCAGCTTTATGAATTGGTGTAATTATAGAAGATTTAAGCTGAATAGGGACAAGACTTTTTCAATGATCAAATTATATAAATGTTTAAGAGGTTGCAAAATATAGGGTTGGTTCTGTTTAATTATTTTAGTAGTTATTCCACCTACGCCAGGGGAAGTGTTATTTTTCAATGTGGATATATGCTGTATTAATTCGTTTTCTGTTATTGGATTGAGAAACATGAAATTGAGATTTACTTCAATATTTTCATTAGTTTTTAAAGATGTACCAATACCTTTTATCTTTTACCATGTTTAAGCCGACATTAATAAAATAATTATTACAATACGCCATTTGTTGTCATTAAATGCAATACCATTATCATCAACTATCTGTAATATGTTTTTATTATATATTGATGTCCTTACTGCCAAAAGCAGTTTGCCACAGGGACACAGGATACCTATCAACAATGAATGCATAAGAAAGAAAAAACAAATGAAATATTGGGATATAAAACAACGCTAAAAAAATTATTACATAAATGATTATTTAGGATGGTCACTGAGTACTTGATCACTGAAACGACGATTTTATCCATTAATTATTTGGGCAGCTTAAAATTTTTAGTGCAATCAATAAAGAACTGTGGAATTGTTCCTCGAGCTCCAATCATTAATCCTATCACTTTGACTTTACTTAAGCCGTATTTGTCTTTGAAGTATGGAATTGTAGGATTATAAATTTGTTTTTTTTCCATATCAACTTCTTTAGGTTGTGTGTCAGATAATTCGTAGCGGATAGTTGGATCAAGGATATAACCTTCCTTCTTTCCCCGATTGATTGCAATGATATCAACTCTTCGGGTTGAACCATCAATAGCTACACAGCTGACCTCCTCATTAACTTCCATATTCGTTTTCCTCAATCCATCTGCAATAAGTGCTCTTACACGATGATGCCTCGCATTCCGAAGCAAACAACCCTTTCTGCAGTATCCAAGAACGTGTGATAAAGTTTCAATCTCATTGCAATCAGGTGATCTACAATGGCGTCCATTGATACTCCTTCCAGGAATTGCTCTAACCGGTGCAACATCCGTGCTCATCTTCACTGTATTAATCCACTCTGATAATGACAGACCCTCCCTTCTATAAATCCATCTATTTCCATGGGTATATTGTTTATACAATGATACTCCTTTTCCTTTCGATTTGAGTTTATTCCAGTTTTCAAATTCACGTTCTCCTAGTAAGTTACGGAAACATCTTGTATTTTTCTTTCCGTTGCGGTTGAATTCTGGAGAGTCAATAATATCGTTTCCGTTCACATACACTTTTTTAAACAGGTTTCAATTTCTTTAATTAAATTCCGATTATGTGGTAAATAAACATTTCCAGTATTGAGCAGAGTACAAGATATATTATATTGCTGTAAAAAGGCTTCCCAAGTTGCGCCCCAAGGCCTCTAAATTTTCTTGAAGCGTAAATGAAAGAGTTAGGTATGTCATCTGGTAGAATCATTATCTCTTTCACATCAATTCTGATCAGTTTGTCAACGTCTTCCAAAAATGTTCGTGTTAATTTCGTCAAAGGGGCAGTTTGCAAGGGAAAAACAAGTGTCGGCCAAATATATTGGTTTAGTATGTTCAATTTTTGTTCAGGGTTCAGCAGGGAGCTTGAAGTGTGTTTTGAAAGGCTTGTGTTGAGGGTAGTAATTGTATCGGATTCATCAAACGTTAATTGTTTATCAAAGGTCATTCCAAGGTACTTAATACTCCCTGAATTTTTCAATCCATAAATTGTTGTATTCGCGTCAATTCAAAATTCTGTCTCCTGGAGAACTCCATTTCCATTAATTATGGCTTTCAACTTGTCAGGGTTGATGGAAAGGTTTGTTTGTGCAAAAAGATTTTTAGCCATTTTCACAAGAGTAACAGCTGAGTCAATGGAATTAGCAATTAAAACAGTATCGTCGGCGAATCCTAATACGGTCAAGTTTTCCAGATCTTCACTAATTTCAAAACCGTATTCTTCAGTAATTTCTGGTTCACCGAGTTCATTCACAACATAATCTATTGATAGGTTGAATAAAGATGGAGAAAGTGGAGCACCTTGAAAAACTCCACATTTTATTTAAATTTTTTTCGATTGATTTCCATTAGCATGAATTCGTGTTGAATTTCCTGTCTGGAGACTAACTATAGCTTCACGAAGACTAGTTGTTAATGGTAATGATTGTAATGTCCTAATGATATGTTGGTGTCCAATGGAATCAAAAGCTTTCGTAATATCAAGCTATACAATAACACAATCGCTTTTGTCCCGTTTTGCTTTGGTCAAACAACCATTCAGAAGAGTTGCATTGGGATGGGTACCTGGTGAATGAGTAAATCCACATTGATTGATATTGGATTCTACGAATGATCTTAGATCTTCATCCAGTACTCGTTCTATCACACGTCTGATGATTGAGCATATTGATATCGGTCTCCAACTACTACTGGACTCTCGACTCCCTTTTCCTTTGTAAATGAGTATGGTCTTGGCATTTTGCAAAGGCTTTGGGACATAGCTCTATTTGAGAATGATAGACGCAATGGTTGCAATAATTTCTGCGCAGTGTTAGTTTTTTATTGCTCTTGCATGAATAAGATCTGGGCCTGGCGAAGTGTCTATTTTGATGGAAGACCGATTTTCTGCTTATGTTTGAGTCGTATTCAGAGTTGATTCGTTTTTGGTCTTCCGGGTTGAAAACAGGGTAATTACTACGAACGAAATCATTCGCAAAACCAAAGCGTGATTGAAAATCCTGGTGTAATCTGCTCAATTCTATTTTACAAGTTGAATGAGAATCCTCGTTCAAAATTTGACGGGCAACGACTCGTCTTCGGTTGTAGTAGCGAAACTGAGCCAATTTATATTAATATTGGGCATTCATGGATTCCCTTTTCCTTTTGGACAAACGTTGTGGATTACTGTTCTTGTCAAATCCATATTGTTCACGTGCAAAGGTCGGTTTATTTTTTCTTGCAGCATAATATTTACTAGCAGGATGCTTCGGACCTGGTAAAATATCTAGTTCTTGTGAGAGCAGTTCACATAATTGTTTTGTCAGATCATCAACAACCACGTCATTTCTTGTTAAAAATAGTTCACCAAATTGCTTTCGAAATAGTTTGAGGTTGTTGTAATATACCTGTGTTTTTTCATCATATTTGGATGTTGTAGTTTCGATTTCTTCAGCAGTATCATGATTAGAACTGATTTCATTCACAATAAAACTTTGTACTATTTTCTGCCTCTGAATATCACGATGTGCTTTAGCAATATGGATAGACAAACTTTTGATAAATAAACCACAATATTTACAGGCTGATCTTTTGTGATCACTTTGGGTATTTGCTTGAAATGATAAATTTATTGAGAGGCTTCCATCGATTTTTTGCGATTGTAATTTCGGTTTTGGCTTCGTAGTAACGAGTTGAGCTGATTTTGTTGAATTTGCTGAATTTGTTGAATTGTTGAGCTGAGATCTATTATTCTGTGAAACGGCATATTTTGAATTTTCATCAAAATGTTCTTTCTTCAATTTTAGTCTTTAACTCGTTCTCCGAAATTCTCTACTGTGATTTATGCAGAATTCATTATTATCGAAATGATTCCAGCAGAGAAGTGCCAGGCACCTATGGCGTGAACTGAAAATCTCAGAATCACATCCATTTTCTTCACAACTCCTTTGAAAAGGGCCACCATTTTCCATAAAAATGACAGATGTCAGTGTTGAAATCCAAAATGCTGCACTTTTCCAATATGACCGATATATTCGCCAACCCCAAATTCCTTAGATGGATTACCATGTCTGGAGGTGATTTCAGATATGCAGATGGACGATTTTTGTCTTCGTTGTGCAAAACGTTAAAAATTTCGAGAAATGATTGACAGCTGTACATACAAACTGTCTTATATATACCTAACTGTAGCTTCTGATATTAGCTGATACGTTTTTCTTAGATTATTTTTGTTGTTTTCGATTTGTCTAAGGTAGTAGTTATTTTTACTTAGATTCAGTAGTTTATTTAGTTTATTTCTGAAGGTTTTGTATTCTTGTTCTAATTCATATGAGAAACATTTATTCAATTTATTTTTTAATTTGTCCCTATGTCTTATCGACATAATTAATATTGTCTACACATTGTTTTCAACATCTAGAATAAATAATGCTATCCCAATATTCCTCATATCGATTCTAGGGATGAAAAACTATATTTAATATCCCAGTTTGATAGCACCTTGTTTGAATATTATTCCAACTATATTCAACAAAGTATATTAACTCATATCGGATCAATATTAGTTCAATGATTTTTACTAATATCGATAAAACAGTGTTGTCTACATATTGTTTTCAACGTCTAGAATAAATATTGCAATCTCAATATTTCTCTCATATTGATTCTGGGGATAAATAACTGAATTGTACATCCAAATTTGATAGCAAAGTGAATGAGTATTATTTCACCAATATTCAGCAAATCACATTAACTTATATTCGGTCAATTTCTGTTTGATAATATTCACCAATATCGATAAAACAAAATTGTCTACATATTGCTTTCAACATTCAGAATAAATATTGCCATACCAACATTTCTCTCATATCGTTTCTAGGGATAAAAGCAATCCAAGTTTGATGGCACATTGGTTGAACATTATTTCTAGAATATTCAGCAAATTATATTTGCTCATACTGATTGAAATTATTACAACCTCACTCTTTTATTAAAATAATAATACTGATACAATATTGCAAATAATACCTAGTCTCATTATTGAATTTTGAATATTGTCCGACTATTCAATAATTCATATTAAAATATATTGTTATCAAACCTGGCTAAAAACCGCTAGGTGGCTCTACATACAGAACGTCTTCTAAAATCTACGAAAATATATTGAATACTTCGCACTGTTATCTTTGGCCAGAAATACTATAAAATGGAATTTAAAAAAAATACTCAGTGAAGTATATCTGGAGGCGAGAGCTCTAATAGGCTCCGCCTACCAGCGTTTTTGCAATACTATTGGCCGACTTAAATGTTCGGTCATGGTATTAATTGAAGCTCTTTTGGCTGAGAAAGAAGTCATCCAGGAGCCGCCCAAGGGCTCGGACAATTCCCAGGAGAGAAGCCCTCACTTCTGGACTTTTCAGTAATGTAAAGTGTAAATAGTATTTCTGGTTCTTAGGTATCTTCGGCCTGGCATGCGAATTAATGGAACCTTGTTGGTTGGCAACACCAACAAATCCAGAAAGAATTCGTATGTCAGACACGTTCCTGCTGGATATTCCAAATAAATGAAGAACTCCGGAGCTGCTGAGATTTTGCGAACATGCTGTACTTCGGATAGGAGGTCTGAGCTAGCCGGAAGAGGTAAAACATCCTGTTTCCTATTATCCGAGTGTACGCATTTGTTGACATGGCGCCCAACGAGGGGCCAGTAAACAGGAGTTCACGGCTGTATCCGGGTGGTGCAGGGCCCACCGAATAACAACTTTTCCAGTAACCCGGACTTGAAGATACTTATCGGAAAGTTTTCTTGGATGCACTTTCGGAATGATTCTGAAGCGAGTTATGCCAGTGGAATCGAGGATGTTCATGTCCTTCGTGGGTTCGATGGTAGTGTTCCATTCCGCAGCCAGCCGGTTGTTCCTGAGCCGGACGGCCAGGGCAAAACGACATAGTGAAAGCTACCTCGCCAACATCTGGTTGTCCTTAGCCAGTGGGCAAGGGCGAAGTAAATATGGCGCCTCTTTGGAAGCTGGATAATAAGCGAATGGCACATCCCATAAAAGTTTCGTAAAGGAGTAACCTGGAATTCCTACGAAAAGCCAGAAGCTGCAACAACATCTGCAAGATTTGGATAGCCAGTAGCTGTAACATAGTTCTCTTATGGTTTTATTTTTAGGTACATGTTCGACAGAACTGGTCCTTTTCAGGACAAATCCAACGACGTTCCATCCGCATGCCGAGCGATCCCTTGAAGGGGGGCCGTGTTATCTTTGGCCAGAAATACTATGAAATAGAATTTTAAAAAAATACTCAGTGGAGTATATCTGGAGGCGAGAGCTCTAATAGGCTCCGCCTACCAGCGTTTTTGCAATACCATTGGCCGACTTAAATGTTCGGCCATGGTATAAATTGAAGCTCTTTTGGCTGAGAAAGAAGTCATCTAGGAGCCGTCCGAGGGCTCGAACAATTCCCAGGAGAGAAGCCCCCACTTCTGGACGGTTCAGTAGTGTTAAGTGTAAATAGTATTTCTGGTTATTAGGTATCTTCGGCCTGGCATGCAAATCAATGGAACCTCGTTGGTTGGCAACACCAACAAATCCAGAAAGAATTCGTATGTCAGACACGTTCCTGCTGGTTATTCCAAATAAATGACAGCTCCAGAGTTGCTGAGATTTTGCGACGATGCTGTACTTCGGATAGGTGGTCTGAGCTAGCCGTAAGAGGTGAAACATCCTGTTTCCTACTATCCAAGTGCACGCATTTGTTGACAGCACAACTTGTTTTCAAGACAGCTTACTTAGTGGTTATGGCGACCATAAGGCAGACTCTAGTGTCACCTTGATTAACTTAAGGAGAACAGTAATTGTAGAAGTTCCGAGTTATTCGACATTGACAAAGACAAAGACATATGCAGTTTCACCGATATATCCAAATTCAAAATTTAAAAAAATTCGAATTCAAAAAAGTTTACTGTATTAAATTGTGCATATAAAAATGTATACTACTTCACAACATATAACAAAAAAATAGATAAAATAATAAATGAGACACACTTCTAAAACTATCGCGATACCACAGGGTGGTGGTAAGGGAGGGAGTTGAAGACTTCGCCTTATGTGAGGAGTTCGATACTGCCCTGCTGAGGTTTTCAGCGGGCGGGCAGAACCAGTTCACCCCTGTCCTAGGGCAGGCTCTACGGTGTTGTGTAGATTTCGAATGCTGTGGGTGCTAATTCGCCGTTTCTTGAGTGTTTTCCCTGCCTCCTCCAAGTTATGCAGGGGAATTCATGTTTTACGTGTTAGACATCAGACCGTTGGGATTTCCTCATTGGGTTTTGCATTGAATTTCCGGGAAAAAGCGAAGAAGAACCGGATTTAAACATGGTGTTGTTGTAGGGTTTTGAGTGGTATTACCCGTCTTCTTCTGGAATTTCATGGAAAATATCCAGTGCCTCTTTGATGGTCTGTTATGGTGGGCTCGGACTGCTGTGATTCCTCTAGTCAATGGGCTTCCGAGGATAAAGTATCTTAGTTCAATAAAAAAAATACAGTAGTTTGTTTTTCACTGGTTATGTATGTTTTTTGGAGTGCTGAATCTGAATTTCAAATTTGCCACTTCCCATGGATATGGCTTCACAACAAAAATCGCAAATATCCTCGAATTTTTAAAAAAAAATTCAGTTTTTGGCCAAAAAGTCATAAAACTACGCAATTTTCATTATATACCAATCTATACAAAAATAAAGTACATTAAATTCACTACAAAAAAACATTCCTCAAACATATTTTTGGTTGAACTGTTTATGTTTAGCCGCTAGAGCGCGCTGAATAATAGACAACATTTCCTACTTTGTAAAAAATCCAGTTTACTAGTTAGTTTTTCGCTGGTAACTCAAAAACTATGCTTGTTATTACGAAAAATCTCAGATTAGGGTAGAATCACATTGAATTCCCTTCAAATTGTACAGCGTAATCACTGGTTTCGGCAAAACCTTTCAACCACTAGAGCGTGTTGAAGATTTATATAATAGCCATATCCCTTCACCCAAAATTCAGCTAAGACCTATAATAGTTATTTTTTATTTGGTCTTCATAATAATTACTACATATTGATAATATCCACTTTTTGTCCAAAGCATGTTTGGGTATTCAGACACAGAATAGATACATGAAAAGTTTCACAATAATAATTTTTATAAATTGTCATATTAATTATAAACTTCGACACTTATAACTTTCTGAACGAAAAAAAAGTTATGGACAGCTACCGTCTACGACGCTTAACGGTTGGCCCTGGTTGCTCTTCTGGAATATGAAAGAGAAATTAGTAGTAATGATACTATAAGATGAAAAGTTGCATTTTTTCAGTATGAATGCAGTGAATTCAATATTGTATACCTCTTTCATCTTCAACCACCGCGTGGGCTGTAGGCTCATTGGTGCGCTGTGAAGGCCCTGAGGTATGCACGTCATCTGAAAAAAGAAAGGAACATGATGATGGGAAGCAAGGAAGCAGCATGAGAATTCAATAAAATTGATAATGTGAATGTAGACATTTTAAATGTGTGCTGCAATGAAAATTACCGTGTTCTTTTGAAATGTGTTGGATTGGAGGTGTGTTACCCATTTCGTCCAAATCCTGGTCATCATCCGCGAAATATTTTCTCGAATTGCTGCAATTTCCTTCATAGTTTTGGCAAAGCCGGGAGCAATTTAGGCCAGCCTTCTTACATCCACAATGCCCTTTGCAGTCCATCTTGCATTTGCAGGAAATGAGCTGTAGCAGTTTGTCTGGTGCAGGGGGATTGAGAGTAGTGATGGGCTGGAGACCGTATCTATTCTTTATCCACCCCTATTGTGTAGGATCTCTCACAAACCCTAGCCACGCCTGAACTTGGAGGTAAACTCTCAATGAGTGCTGCTGTGCTGCAGCCTCTGTTGGAGGGAGAATGGCGATGTTAGGTGTCACCTTGAACGAAGATGTTATGAACAGTCTATGTCGTAATTTGTTCAAGGAGGTCATTTGTTTGCCGGACCCGTAGAGAGCAAGGAGGAATGTTTCTCTTCCACTTACAACTGCCTCTAGATCAGCCTGCGGGTCTTTAAATACGTTGATGGTAGTTCCAAAATCTGGGTTTTTCTTCAACGTTTTCACATACTTTATTTTTCCCTGGTTATATAGAGCTGACGTTGTATCACAACCGCTCATAGCGTGTAAAAAAAGAATATTTTGTGTCAATCACACTTGGCGGGTGGTAAATAGTATTGCATGTACTTTCTTTTCCTGGCTTCAGGAAGTATACATTGGAAGGAGTACAGAGCCCAACCATTATGAGAAGAAGGTCGATATCCTCTCCCACTACAGCCACCGTGTTACACTCAGATGCCAGGCTAATAGCTGTGACCAGGGTTGTGATGTTTAAAACAAAATGTTTAAAACAAGGTGTATAAAACATGTTTAAAACACCAGAAAAAAAAAACATGTTTTGAACAAGATTGTTTTAAACTGTTTAAAACATGTTTTCTTTGACATGTTTTAAACATTTGTTAATCTTAAATTTATTTTTTCATTACTTAAAAAAAACTCTTCAATACAACTCAGCTTTTTATTAATACATATTTGTAACTGACACCTACCTGATATTTAACAAAAAAAAAATATTCTATCAAAAATAACATAAAATAATATAGATATATTATGCAACATACGAACAAGAAAACTACTCAAAATCAAAACATACTTAATCAATATCTATTGGTGTCTGGGTATTAAAATGTTTTAATATGGTTACTAATTTAGCAGCCTTTGCGGTGCCAAGTCTGTTTCTAAGGGTGGTATGGACTAATCCGAATGTAGAAAACAGTCGTTCTACCCCAGCCGAAGACAGACGCTGTTGCACAATGTAACTGTTGGACAAGTTCAATGGTGGCAGCATTCAAATCTCTTTTCAAAGCGTTCCACCAAACGATGGGTTTAACATTTTTTATTGATTCTGTCGTAAACAAATAGTTTTTAAATGGAAATGCTTCTGCTTCATAATTTATTATATGAGTCATTGCATCTGGATATGAAGTAGCAGCATATTCCATAGCTGTCTCACGTTGATTGCTATCTAATTTGAAACCTCTAAAACGATGATCAAGAATATTAGCTAGAAAATGAGCAGGAGTCATAGCCATTGCAAATCTCTTTTCACAGCATGATAAGTCTGTTTCTGTAAGATTTTCTCTAAATTTATTTAACAAATTTAACCATATTTCTGTAACTTCACTAAGTGTGCAAAAGTTGCCTTGAACTCTGTCTAGAGCAACAGCGATCAATTTGAGTTTTTCTAAATAATCTTGGGCATTCATTTTCAAATTCATGTCATGTACTAAAGAAGCAATCTGAGTATCGATTGCAGCACGATTTTCAGTGCACACTTTTGAAATTATATGCCAGTTTTTCAGGTAAGATTCTAAGCAATCGGCTAGGGTATTCCATCTCACATCTTGTGGCAGGACAAGCGCCTTACCTCCCTTCTGCTTATAACGTGCAGCTGCAAAGTGAACATTTCTAAAATACTTCACTATTTTCTTAACTTGCTCCTTTACTGCCGGAATCTGAATATCTTGTGCAAGTAAATTTAAAATATGTGCAGAGCAGCCATACGTTAGAATATCTACCTTCCCAACTTTTTCAGATGTAGCAATTTCTTTTCTCATTTCACTCATATTCGAAGCATTATCAGTCACAAGACTACGTGGAATACAATTCAATTTTAGGCACTCTTTTATCGCTTTTATGGCTAGAGCAAGCAAATATTCTGATGTATGACTGTTGTCTTCCGTATCTATAGTACTTACTAAATGAACTTTTTCATCAGTTACATCAGTTACAGAGATACACACAATGGAATCATTTCTTACATTACTCCATCCATCTAGGGACATACACACTACTTTACCAGCTAAGTCATTCTGAATTTCGGATTTAATGGAATTATACACTTCATCTAACAATTCTGCACCGATCTGGAACCTGTTTGGTGGTTGGTATCCCGGGCGCAAGCATTCAAGCATCTTCTTAAATTGAGAATGCTCAACAATTTTAAAGGGCGAATTTGTCGCATACACAAACTTGGCAATTTGAATGTCTAGTTTCTTCTTTTCGTTAACTGTGGTTCTTACTACAAATGAATCCAATTTTCTTCTTTTCTTAGAGTTTTGAGGATCAGTAGCCAACACAGAAATATTCTTTGCTGTGGATAACAAAGATTCAACTGAAATTGAACTAGTGCTTGCTTCTGAGTGTGTACTGCCTAAAATTAATTTTTATTTATTAATAATTGAGATAAACGAAAAAATTCATATAGAAGGAAGTAAAGCAATTTGCAATTTAAAAAATCATGTTTTATCTTTACTGTCACATATAGTTATTGTTAAAACCTTCCTTAATTAATTATGTTGCACAGCTTTACGTGAACATGAACAGTACATGCATACCACGTGAAAAACAAAAGCAGATTCAATTTGAATAAAAATTATTCTTATTACTTACCTCCTAAATCGAAATCGACGCATATATCACTGCTACTTTCAATTTGATTATCGGAGTTGATGGTGTCAGAATCAGATGAAAGTATTTCGCCGGGTATTTTTGTTTCTCTTGCACTTTTCCTACACTCTTTTACATGTTTTTGCATCCGTGCTACTAAAGCAACAAGTTCCTTATTGCATTTCTTGCACTGAACTCTTGCTGTTTTGCTGGTACTGGCTCCAGTAGACGAAATGAAGTAATTCCAAACAGCATCCTTTCTTCGTCCAGTCATTTCCAATTTCCACAAAATTTAAGTGACAATCACACAAAGTAAAACTGGCTGTTGCTGTTAAACTAACCCAAAACTAATCTCAACACAGTATTTTATCTGCTAGCGAATTATGGGAGTCCCCAGACTCAGTTGATTAGTACTGACCTCTGGTATACGTTAGCCAAATCAAAAATAGGTACATGCTTCGCGGCTGTAGAGGTATCTGCCTTCGCTCTTTCTTTTATGTTTAAAACAGTTGTTCAAAACTGTTTTAAACATATTTTTTTTGCAAAGTGTTTTAAACTGTTTTAAACAAAAAAGAAACAGTTTTAAACAAAAAAACAGCATGTTTCGTTTTTTTCTAAAAAAACGTGTTTTTTATCATCCCTGGCTGTGACAATTATCAGTCTGTCTGCATCTTCATGTGCTTGGCTGTATACAATATTTGCTTGATCAAATTTTGAGATGAGCATGTCTATGAATCTACTCTTGTTTTTAGAATTGGAGAGAAACTTCTCTTGTGAAACAGTGGGAACCAATATATCAATGAACATTATTTCTGTGGCATTGTTTTCGTCTGACCTTCTCATGCGTTCCACGTATTTCGTGTTCTTGTCACATTCTGAGTAGCCATCAAAAACTATTTAGGCGCTTTTCCTGTATTTGGACAAAACATATGAAACATATCTGTCACAAATACCTGAGAAACTCACTCCAATTGGCCACACCACACGGTGCAATGAAAACCCACCATCAATGACAAATGTGCACTTTTCCAGAACTGTGTTCCCTACAGGTTTGAAGGCTTTGTAGAGAGATGACTTAGTTCCCTTCCTCATGCCACTCTCATCATACAAAGATGATGGATAAGGACTCGTACTTAAGAAATTCTTCCAATTCTTCTTCTGACTCTTTGGTAATGATCATTCTTCGAAACAGAGTGGTTGGGTTGATGGGAACCGTTTGACAATGAATATTTACTGCGCACTTCATTATAGTGAGGAGGTTCACTCGATAGCGTCGTTTGAATTTCACAGATCTGAAATCATCCCCAACAATGCGATCCATGCCCTGGGTTCCCACTTCCCTGGCCAAGTAACAGTTGATCCTATCATCTCCAATAATCCCTGTACTGATGGATATGAGTTCAGGAGTTTCTGGGAAAGGCGGGTGCTGCTTAAACCAATCCAACAGTTTCTTCATATCGTGACTGTCTCTTGTAATCCTTGAGTCCCTGCTATCAACATGTTGTTCTGAGGTACTGAAATTAACTTCACAATAGCCTTCAATTTGTTCACACACTTTTTGAAGTGAAGACATCCCCTGTGTCCATCTAGCCAAAATACTTGGAGTTACGCCTCGTTGTCGAGTTAATCTACCCTCACTTTTCATGTACTTCATCAGATTTTGTTCAATTGTCATGTCACTCCACGTACCACTCCATAACTTATCAGTTCGGCGGATAGTAAAAGCTCCATGTGAAGTGAATAAATTGAATTCTTCCACTGGCATATTATTCTCCAATTGGTCCATGTCTTGGAGATAGATTTGAGCACATTTGGCATAAAGAAAATTCCCACTAGCGTGGAAATATGGCAGCATGTTGCGAATGGTTTCAAGATGGAGTTTCCAGTTACCAAGTCTCTCAGATTCAATGAATTTTTTCACCAAAGTTATCATCTCAAAGTATTGAATACATAACTTAGCCGTAGGACCATGAAGCACCAATTGTTGAACCCTTGCTGCAAACCCAGTTTCCAGTTCCCTCACCAATTCACATTTGTACGCTGTCAAAACCTTTGATCGGTTTACACAGTATAAAATCTGCTGTACTCTATGGTGGACTTCAGGGGATATGGAAGTTGATTCAAGTATAATTTTGGCCAGAGTTGTATGAGCTAAAAAATGAGCTCTTACAGCCCTTGCATAGGCATGGCCTGTCATTATTTTTTCAGTACTGTTGACAGCATACACAGTATGAAACAGTTCACTGAGCCCACTCCCTTCCATGATGTAACCCACTGCCCCCATGAATGACATCAACAAGTGAAATCCCCCTAACCTCAGTACGACATTGCACAGTTCATGGTCTCCTGCTCAACTCTCTAGAACCTCTCGTGCCTTCAAATAAAGAGGCTGATCAAATGTCACTATAGTGGTCACCTGGCGTAATGATTTAGTCTTTTCGAAGGCGTTCAGAAGAGCAGTGTATATAGTGTTGTACTCACCTGGAGGGGCATTGATGAAAGGCTGGCAGCCAACAAAAGTGGTTTGGTATGGCCTATTTCTTGTTACTTCCCCCATAAAACCATTCCACCCTCCAATGCCGGGCAGGTCTTTATGTTTGCCATAAATCCACAACAAATCTGGCATAGAAGGAGTAACAACAGTACATGCTACTGGAAAAATCTTAGTAAGATCTTTAATCTTTATTCCAGCAAGCCCCACATCATTTGTTCTTTCAAATGTTTTCACTTCTATAGCCCCCTTCATAGCGACCTCTTCTGTCGCAGGTATTATTTTCAAACGAGGGTAACTGTCACCTCTAATAACTGCACTTTTTGGGGTGATGCAAACAATACCCCCCATGGCATGGAAAGTATTGTGCCCATCGATTGTCTGTACGTTGAAGTCAGCATTGTCAAACACCATTTGGGACAATGGTGTTCCGTGAACCGCTAGAGGTGGGCGCATGATCGACGAATTTTCGAAACGTGTGACTTCAGTTTAAGATGAACAAAACCCTAGAGCTGACAACATATCAATCAGTTGTCTGGATCCATACTTTTTGTACACCACTGCCCCCAAACCAACTTGCACAGGGGAGACAAATGACGATGGCCTCACGGCTGTAATTATAGCATGAGCTGCCGATTATTTTTTCCATTTTTGTAAGTTGCCACGCTTTTTTTCTAATATAACACCATCAGTGAAAACCTTGAGAGTCTCAGGGATGAGGTCATCGACAAACTGTTCTGGTGGGGGGTACGTTGTCAGATTGTAGACTTGAGATCGTATGTCCTCAACGATAATTGCTGCAGCTGTTTTGACAATGCGACGTCGTTCCACTTTTTCAGATTTTTTTTTCTGTTCAGTGTACCATGCATCAGTGAGAATTTTATAACCTGTGTTTTTGAAACACACAATATGAGGTTCACGTGTCATGACAAATATGTCATTGCCATACTTTTCAATAAGGCGAGTTCTAACGACAGTGAGGGGGGTTATCACCTTCAATCTTGCTCAGAAGTTCCTCTGAGGTGAATTGGCATTCTTCATAATTTTTTTCGAGGTAATTGAATACTGCTTGCAACTGTCTATCAACTTCATCTTTGGGTCGACCACGATCCCTGTTGATTTCTATGGGAGGAGCACGGATGTGTAGGTTTTTCATGCAAGACAAATGGTACTGTCCATCAGCAGCTACCAAGTCTGGAAATGATTGTAAACGGTGTATGATGGCTTTACAATATTCATCATTACATTGTGCCCGTCTTAAAACATTCGCCCTCAGGTTCAAATTCCCAACTAGAAACACAGGATTGCGTGAAGCTGGGGTCAACTTGTTTTGTTTCGCTTTATAGTTTGGAGGTATCTCAACCCCACACAAAAAGCAATTATTTTTTAAATCAAATATGAGTTTGCATGATCGAAGTTCGTGACTCTGACTGTATCTACCCCCCTCAGCCCTCTTGCTGGCCGCAACAATACACGTTTCTCTCACATATTGCTTCCTACATCTGTCATGCACTTCGATTGAAGATACCCTCTTGAATGAAATGACCTTACCATCGTGTCTTCTCAAACTAGCTTCAACGAATAACTTCAACCCTTTTTCTTTCACCAATGCCTTCGGGGTTCCATCTGTCAACACTTGATCACAAATAGCACAATTTGTATAGGACATAGCTACTTATTTTTATAACTGAATGACAATACTGACGTTTAATGTTTTTAACAACACACGCTCGGAAATTCGACATTGAGAGGCCACTCTGAATTTATTTTTTATTTATTTTATTTATCGAAATTTTACTAAATTCTAAAGATCACAAAAACGTTAGGTCATATATAACTTCTGTTTTATTGCGTGTTACAAAGACCAAATAAACAGTTTTTAATGAATAGATAGTGATAATATTGGTCTATACTGAATTTTTGGTTAAGGGCTACGGTTCCGCATAACATGACATAAAACTAGAATGCGCTCTAGCGGCTACACGGCTTGGCCAAAATAAGAGATTCTAGTGTGCATTTTGTGGGAAACTAAATGTCATTTGAGCAGAAGCTGAGCATTCTTGCAGTTACAAGAATATTTTTCGAGTTACAAGTGAAAAACTAACGAGAAAACTGGGTTTTTCACAAAGTAGGAAATTTTGGCCTTTCTTCAGCGCACCCTCGTGGCCAAACCGTTCAACTGAAGAATATATTTGTGGGGTGTTTTTTGTAGTGAATTTGATTCACTTTATTTTTGTATAGATTGATCTACCTCGAAAATTGCGTAGTTTTATGACTTTTTGGCAAAAAACTGAAAAAAGGAAGGTTAATAGGCCAATATTATTCAAGTATTATTGGACCAATATCGCCGAATGTTCACTTTTTTTTTCTCGCCAATATTGCATACCAAATATTTTGCCAATATGTTCACAATATTGTACCAATATAGGTGTGCCACTTGGGGTATGAGACGGAAGCATAGCGAGTTGACTAGAAACCTTCGATGCATTTTCTGGAGACTTCCAGAAACACTAATTTTTGTTATAGATAGAACGTTTTCTCATTGTTTTATGTAATTTTCAGAATTATTCTAGATTTATATTTTTTTTATAAGTCGTGCAATTTTGAGATTCAGATCAGTTGAGTATGAGTTGGGTAGCAGTTCAGTAACTGACAGTTCATTATTAATAAATATTTGAAGTGACAAACAAGTGTTGTCAAGTTGAAATAATGAAGGCAGTTTTAGAAACCTAAAATCAAACATCATTTAAAGTAGTCTAACGAATGGTGAACGAATAATGCATAGGTTTGGTTGACTGAGGAAAATGAATAATGTAATTATTTCACTAAAATTGGAAAGAATACAATTTAAAAAATATAGGTTCATTTGATGCTTTTGAGGAATCAAGTTTATGGATCCCAGATTCAACCGACACCTGAGAAAATCATCTTTCAATTTCCTTAGGAAAATAGGATTCAAAATGAATATTTTCTATCAATGTGAATCCGCCATTTGCTTCAGATGGCTTTTGTGGCTAAATCATGCGTGCCACACGTTTGAACCAATGGTAATTTTCAATAACCTTATCCTAACATCAAAAATAGTACGGAATTCGTGATACCCCAGAAACCCATATAATCCGTGCCATGACTTTTATTTCCCATAGTTCTGCGACATCTATATCAATTTTCAATTTCATCGTATTTTTCAGAGGTCAGGACTTTTACCAGAAACACATTCTTGGAATATTTCTTGGAGGCTACCTAGCACTGTTTGTAGGACTATCCCATCCGTTAGGCAAAGTATTAGTTATGACTAATAAATCTAGCTCACCGATGACCGCATTTAGGCGGTACCTGGCTACTATAATATACATGTGCACATGGTACGAATCGGATTTTGAACCAGGTTCCAAGTGAGTTTTTAATTTCTTTATAATTGCGTTTCAAATTAGGATACAACTTAAGTACGTTTTTCTTAATCGATGTTG
This sequence comes from Chrysolina oricalcia, assembly GCA_944452925.2. Taxonomy (NCBI): domain Eukaryota; kingdom Metazoa; phylum Arthropoda; class Insecta; order Coleoptera; family Chrysomelidae; genus Chrysolina; species Chrysolina oricalcia. The sequence continues at coordinate 21,734,604 of OX101818.2, forward strand.
TGGGTCTGACATTGGTTTTCTTTCATTTCTTTATTTTTGAGTAGGTATGTGTTATATGTTGAAATGAAATGAGAATGTAAACATTCATTTAATAGAAATATATAATAAATTTAGTAAGAATTTAATTAAAATTCTTCAAAAGAAATTAGAAGGGCAGATGCTGTTATCGTATTTTCTTGAAGAAGTTATATGAAAGTAATGGTTGACTTGCAACGTTTTATGAAAAATGAGGAACAATCTAATTCATTATAAGAAACGAAATACAGTTTTCTTCAATCTCAAAAAATATTTGTTTATCCAGAACCGGAGCACAAAACTTCTCATCTAACAGAAAAAATAGAAATCCAAGGCACAGATACAGTCCAGTCGTCAGTGAGAAGCAAATTATCAACCAAATCTGTCAAGCAGTAATATTAAGTTGGACAATTTTCTTGAAATTTTCAATTGTTATAATAAGAGGTCACTCTGTACTAGGATGAGACAAGGAATGAAATGTATAAAACCAATGAGAATTGTTAATCTACATTGTGAATATTCTACAATCAATTTTGAAGATTTCTATTTGAATGAATGTGTACTGAAAACGTGAGGTTAGAATTAAATATCAGAAAAGTGTTCATAAATAATAAGATGCTTCTAATAATTAGACCAATAATTGTAGCAGGAGACACTCGTGAATTTCAACGAATGCGACTGGTGAAAAGAAATGTAATTTTAAATGAGAAAACTGCATCCATGTTGACGGAAATAGGTGAAGGGAATTAACAAAAAAAAAATGATTCCCGTTCATAAATCTCACTGTTTTGTATTGTATATAGTTTGATTCGTTTTTGTGCTTATTTGGTTTTAAATTGATAAATCAGTATGACAATTGTTGAAAAGCTTGGTTTATTGACTGTGATACATAAATCTGACAGTTCATCAACATGAATGGTATCCATAACAACGGATATCTACAGGGCTAATATATTATAACATTGTACACTCACAAATAGTATAAATTTAACAAAAGATAAAACGAACCATATACAAAAAACTAAACAAATCTAAATATGTGTATATGACAATTTTATTAAAAACTCTAAAAAACATATTGAAGTCTTGGCAAAACATGATGACCAAAAACAGAACACGAAATATCATTATTAACAATAGTTGAACTCTTCAATTCGCAACACCATGGTCGTTGAACTTTTTAGCGATCTCAGGATTATCCAAATTTGGCCTCAAAAAAGCTAACGGCCTTGGCGTTATTTTTTTTTCTTTGGTTATGCTGAAAAAGCATTTTTTCTACTAGCGTGCGGAAAAGTCCACTTTTCCGCTCTCATTTTAGTGTCAGCACTAGTGCGGAAATGTGGATTTTTTAAGTTTTTGGAGACTATACTGACATATGAATTTTCAAAATATATATATTTGTATGGTTGTAGTTTACAAAATGACTGAAATATCAAGTTTATTAGAATTCTGCTATAATTTGAAAAAAAATAGAAAAGTATGTTTTAATAATTTTTTAATGGCCCTGGTATAAGCCTTATCAAATGATTGTTAAATAGTAATAAATATCTGACATTTTTTATTTGTCACTTTGAATCACCGTAGCAACAGAGAAAAAATAAACCTGTCAGTCAAAACACTAACTTGTCAAATCCAATTTTACCGTCGCAGCTTTTTCTGTTATATGATAATTTTTCATGGGTTCTTCAGACGAAGATTTTCCAGAGTCTGTTTTGGAAGCGGCTAGAACTGCAAAATTTTATCTACTACCATCAAAATCCCGTCATACGTATGAAAAGGAGTATATTTTGTTCGAAAACTGGTGCCAGAATAAGGGAATTAAAACTTTTTAAGAACACATTTTTGGCTTATTTCGCTAAAATTTCCAAAACATGCAAGCCAAACACTCATTGGTCCAGGTACTCAATGTTTAAAAGTGTAATTAAACTTAAAAAAGACGTCCATTTAAGCAAGTTTTTCAAGACCACGGCATATATAAAGAAAACAAAACATTGGATTTAGACCAAAAAAAGGCTGAAATTTTCTTAAAACAAGACATTTTTAAGTTTATAAATGAAGCACCTGACGATATTTATCTTCATATGAAAGTCGCTACGATTTTTGGTTTGGCGGGCGCATGTAGGCAAGAAGAATTAACAAAGATGTCTTTAGATCATATTGATAATAAAGAAAATATTTTATTGATAAATATCACAGACACAAAAACCACTATTTCAGAAACTTTGCGATTTCTAAAGAAGCTGAAAATGGAAAATTGCTCAATTTTGTCAGAAAGTATGTGAGTTTAAGAAAGCCTGAAACCCTACATAAGCGATTTTTCGTGAAATAGAACTTGCACTATACAATGTATCGGAATAAACACCTTCGGAAAAATGCCATTAGAGGTTGCCAGTTATCTGAAGCTTCCAAATCAATGCTTGCAGATTCCGAACTCCACTAGCGCGTCGTTCGGCCATCTGCAAATCGCATGCGGAAAAGTATCACTTTCCGCACTTGTTGGGTAAACTACTATTTTACAACCGTTTACCAAATTAGCCTCTGACGCTTTCAGATCTCAACGGAAAGTTGACCCAGAAATGTCACTTTTCTACAAACGTCAAAAAATTACAAGGTTCGCGCATCGACAACAATATGCGAAGTGATCCTTTTTTTCATTTTCATTCGTTACTAGCCGAAGTAGTGTGCGAAATACTTCGCACAGTGCATGTGAACTATATGGGATTCCTATATTTTTACCTTTGTGTTCCTCAATCAAGCAAAAATCCAAGAATGTTAGGTAGGGTACTGCTTAGTCCATCGACGCTCGAAATTTCCATTATTTTACAGTTATAAATATCAGGCACGAAACTGACGCGAACAAAAAGTCAATAATTTCCAGCAACTGTCACTTTGAAATAATTGTCAACAAATGCCATCTTATTTCCATAGTTACAGTAATTATTCGATTTGGAAAAACTGTTTAAGCCAGTTCAATACTATTTTTCATATTGAGGGCCGGTCTTTTCACCTATAGATAAGTCCCAGATCTATCCATCAGATAAGGATATGTAAACCAATGAAGCTTATCCGATAGATAGTTATCAGAGACTTTATGTGAGGTGAAAAGACCGGCCCTAAGTTAAGCATGTCAAATATTTTAGAACAGTTAATATTTTGACGTTTGTAGAAAAAATTTTGTTTGCATCTCGTGCGCGAAATACTTTGGTGATCTCGACTATTTCTTTTTAACTCGGCTGCGCCTCGATAAAAAAAAATCAGTTCTCGATCACCAAAGTAGCATTTCGCATACTAGATACAAAAATAACCATTTTTGATAGCTTTTTCGCTCTAGAGTGAAAATATTGAAATAAAACGTTAGATTTCCACAGCTTTTGCTGAAATCGAACCTATTCTTGCATGATGGAAAGTACAGACAATGAATGAAAAACACTCTAAGTAGAAGAAATAATGTGTGTGTTTTGGCACAAAGTGTCATTGCCGCTCTCCAAGGATTACCGTGTTCCGCTTCTAGTCGCATGGTAACTCTCTTTGTCGAGCGGCATTCAATCTCTTTGTTTTCCAAATATACAATTGGCTCTTCTCTGCCTTGGCATACAAATAATTATTTCAACTGTTATGGGCCAATTCCACCTTTATATCGATTTAGAAAATAAGACAATTTAAGACAATTTTCATTTCCTGTATTTAATAATAATTATAAATCTCATCTTTCATAGGGTATAAGATGATTTGAGATAACTTTCATTTACTGTAATAATTGATAATTTATAAATCCTATCTTTTTATTCATTTAGAATATGAGAAGATTAAAGACAATTCTTATTCAGTTTATTTAATAATAATTACAATCTCAATCAATCGAAGATATTTACACACTGTACAACAGTTTAGAGTTAATTTCATCTAACCTCACAAGTTTCAAATTCGAATACAGCGTGTCTCACGGTCGATGGTAGGTTAGACGTTTATGGTAAACGCAAAGCAAGATTTCCCTGAAAATTTCACATCTTACATTTTGTTACCTGATCTATCGATCTAAAATATTTTCAGCTTTGCGGCGTTGCCACGTCTATCAAAAAAAAAATTGCAACTTAATTTTTTTAAATAGAACACCCCGTATATTAACTCATTTTATGAATCGCTCTTTCATTGTTATACTTTTTTGTTAATAATGTCCTATACCTTTCTCTATCTGTTTTCGAAATAAAAAATAATTTGTGTTAAATATGGTCCAAAACATAGCCCTAATTGAACTTTAGTACATCAGTACTCTCAATTCATGAAAAGTTGATATTTTGATTAGAGGTTGGACAAATTCAAAGTATTTACTAAACACCAAGAAATCGACTCCATATCATAGAGGGCGTGCTAAAATTACTGTTATTTCCATAATGCATAAAAGTGGTCAAAAGTTAATTTTTTTCAAATGAAACCCCCTGTATATTACTCGATAAATTGAAAGATGGTGGAAAATGCTTCAAGATGATATATCATGTCCCTATACCTAAATCATCAACTTTTCTTAATAATGCCGTTTTTGTGGAAAAATAGTTATTTATGATACCTACAAGTGATGGAAGTGGCATTTTATTTTGTGAGTGGGGAATATTGCGAAACGAACGTCAGCGAGTGGAGCAAATCCATGTATTATACACATTTTTGTGTACAACAGTTACAGCTAGTAATAAAAAAAAACAAAAAAATGAATGAGGTCCATGGGATTCGAACACACGATCTTTGGATTACAAGGCAGATGCTTCAACTACATACACCAGCGCACATGTTTATTTAAATGTTATTATTGGTTATTCATGAAGGACTTTCTACAGTTGAATTGAATAGTAGTTACTTCGTCAGTTACTTCACAGGGAATAAATATTACCAATTGCACAAACTGCCAAATACATGTGTGACTTTTCTAAATAATTCTTTCTAAGTAGATGTTCTGATTGTTTCTATTAAAGAGATTTTTAATGACAGTTCGGACAGTTGTATAAAATATTCAAAGAATTTGATTTTAGGTGGCCGTGGAAGTATCAAGCTTATGACAGCTTGGTGACTTTTATAAGTAATTAACCAATGGTTATTGACGGTGTTTTAAAAAATCGCCAAAAATGAATGCTATTGACTATTCAAACGAAGTTCTTATGAAATTATTTATTATACACGGGCAGTGTGATCAAATCATTGCCAGAACTTGCAGAAAATTCAACCAAATGTATCCTGAATTAACACCAATGAACGAGAGGAAGTTTGTAAGATTACAAAATAATTTCCTTAACTATGGCTCAAACTCAAAAGCGCCTTCAACATTACCAAAACCTGTTACTTTAAATGAGGAAAATACTGTTAACTTGACATATTTTTATGCTTATCCAGAAGCTTCCGTTCGCAGTGCAGAAAAAGATTTGGGTGTATCACATGCTTCAGTACAACGAATTTCGGAAAATCACGAAATGCATCCGTATAAATTTAACAAAGTTCAAGCTCTCAAACTAGAAGACTTTGAACGCAGAGTGCATTTTTGCGAATCCCTTCTAATACATATACAGGAAGATCGGGAATTTTTGTCAAAAATAATTTGGAGCGACGAATCAAAATTAACGAGGGATGGCATTTTTAATAGAAGGAATAAACATTTTTGGGCTGATCATAATCCTCATGTGACAAAAGAAATGGGTTTTCAAGAAAAATTTTCCCTGAATGTGTTTTGTATTTTGAAGAAAAATAAAATTACCTTTTTTATTTATAAAGACACACTGAATGCAGAGAGATATCTTCATATTTTAAGGACGACTGTTACCGATTTGCTTGAAAACTTGCCTTTAGAGGAATATAGGAATTCGTGGTTTCAACTGGACGGAGCGCCAGCTCATTGCACTCAGGAAGTTTCCAGGAAACTTCACCAAATGTTTGACGATCGTCGGTTTAGGCGTTTAGGGCCGTGGGATTGGCCACCGAGATCACTCGATCTCACGCCACTTGACTTTTTTTTATGGGGTGTTTTAAAAGAAAGGGTGTACAGTACTCCAGTGCCTACCAAAGAAGAACTGCGACGGCGAATAGTGCGGTGTATTGAAGATCTAGATCCCCATGAAATTGAAAAAGCAACGACAAGTCGCGTACAAAAGAATATTTTAAAATGTTAAGAATGTAATGGACAACATTTCCAGCATTTATTGTAAAAATGTGATATTTTGTTTACAATTTTGTTATTTTTAATCCTCCTAATTCTGTTTTTTTCTGTACTTTCACATGTTATATTCCAGAAAATCGTACTTTTTACCTAGAAATGCCTGGTTTTTGGACAGTTGTTCCCTGGAAACTTTCAGCCATAGTTAAGAAAATTATTTTGTAATCTTACATACTTCCTCTCGTTCATTGGTGTTAATTCAGGATACATTTGGTTGAAATTTCTGCAAGTTCTGGCAATGATTTACACTGTCCGTGTATAATAAATAATTTCATAAGAACTTTGTTTGAATAATCGATATTTGCATTCACTTTGGAAGATAATTTGAAACACCGTCGATAACTATTCGTAAATTACTTATAAAAGTTACCAAACTGTTATAAGCTTGACAAATCCACTGTTACCTAAAACCAAATTCTTAAAAAGCAAGTTTATTAAGAAAAGTTGATGATTTAGGTATAGGGACATGATATATCATCTTGAAGCATTTTTCATCATCTTCCAATTTATCGAGTAATATACAGTAGGTTTCATTTGAAAAAATGAACTTTTGACCACTTTTATGCATTATGGAAATAACAGTAATTTTAGCACGCCCTGTATGATATGGAGTCGATTTCTTGGTGTTAAGTAAATACTTCGAATTTGTCCAACCTATAATCAAAATATCAACTTTTCATGAATTGAGAGTACTGATGTACTAATGTTCAATTAGGGCTATGTTTTGGACCATATTTAACACAAATTATTTTTTATTTCGAAAACAGATAGAGATAGGTATAGGACATTATTAACAAAAAAGTATTATAATGAAAGAGCGATTCAAAAAATGAGTTAATATACGAAAAGCTGTAAATATTTTAGATCGATAGATCAGGTACCAAAATGTAAGATGTGAAATTTTCAGGGAAATCCTGCTTTGCGTTTACCATAAACGTCTAACCTACCATCGACGGTGAGACACGCTGTATATTCTATCAAAATGTAAACAAAGGCCAACTTCTTTGTGATTTTCTCTTTTACTATACTTTATTGTCACACCAATTTCTTTCACTAATTATTTCAAATAAGATCATGATTCGACTTTGGTTAATTTGCCCAAATTCTGACATTTAGCCTCGAATTGAGAGATTTTGCCTCCAGTTTTGTTGGCTCACCTTGAGTGAAGCATGTTTCACTGTTGAACACAAAGGACCCCGCACTTTTTGCTATATAAAATGGCGTTCTGTCAAATGTTCCAAATTTTTGGTGTTTTGGAGGAGCCAATCTCCCTATGAAATATGTTTGGGCCCAACTCGATCCTATGACTAGTTTTCGAAATACAGGGTGTTAAAGTTAGCAAATGACGACTTTTCCCCATCTTGTATCTCTAGAGAAAATCAATATATTTGAATTTTTTGCTAGCAGTATTTTAGAAATATTCTTTGGCAACTATCCCCCACAAAAAAAACCCAAGAACGCTTTACCGTTACAGGGTGATTTCATTTCATACGCTTGCGATTTTTCGAATTTCGAAATATTGATGCTATATGGTTTGGAAACACTTGTAGGATAAAAATTATCACAGCTTATTTTGTTGTCGCTTCATGTAATATCATCCCATGTCTCAATCATACGAGGCGTTTCACGAATGCTGTGGTATACCGTAATCAATTTCGCTTGAGTTTTCTTTCCCTCCTTGTATATTTGAGTTGATAAATTGTATTCATTCCAGTTTTTGAAGATATGTCATTGTGGAAACTAGAGCATACAGGGTGCTAGTGTTTCCAAAACCAATGTTATAACCACACGAAAATATCGGAAAACAACATTATTTTTCCTCACTCTGTATTTTGGAATTATGACCATAAGGTTTTCTATTTTTTGTTCATTATTCCATTCAAAATATTGTTATTTAGAAGCTGTAGAATTTTCAGCTATTTTCCATGACTAGTTTTTGATGGATTCGGAAAACATTGTAAAGCTTGAGAAAATGTATACTTAATAACCTTATTGTACTTGTACTTTGAGTTGAAACCGATATTGCCAGGTAGAATTTTTTGCAATAATGACAGTCTAACATTCGATCTTAAAAATTAATTTAAAATGAATTCTATTTCAGATGCTTCGAATTGAATTCAACCGGAAATTATGAACCTCGGTCCAGAATTGATTTGAGTTTCAGGATAACATCTTTGATATTTGTTTGTTTTCGTAATATTTATTCAAAGTTATGAAATATTTCAGAGTGGACTAGGCCTAAAGGGGATACCACTAAGGGAAAAAAAAAACGTGCCGGATACTCTACCTCTTGGGTGGTGTGGAAACGAGTTTAAATATTAAATATAATGTATTAATTTTTGTCACAGACTGAGTGAACAATAATCATTAGATGTATGATGTGAAATGACTCATCATTATTACGCTATCAATTCGTGTAGTTGATATAGACTTGTTCTCTTGAAAAATATCCCAATTTTTCGAAGCGATAAAATATGAATAGGCCATATAGTTTAGGAGCATGAACGGTAAAAACGAGGTAGGTAATTAGATTCATCAATAATTTTCAATATCACGAAAGTAATATTCAAATATCCTTCTAGAAAAACACCTAGTATACTAAGATCGAATGTTAGACTGTCATTATTGCAAAAAATTCTACCTGTCAATATAGGTTTCAACTCAAAGTATAAGTACAAGAAAAAAATCAATTTCCGTGAGGTTATAAAAGTATACATTTTTTCAAGCTTTACAATGTTTTCAGAATCCATCAAAAACTAATCATGGGAAAAAGCTGAAAATTCTACAGTTTCTAAATAACAATATTTTGAATAGAATAATGAACAAAAAATACAAAACCTAACGGTTAAAATTCCAAAATCAGAGTGATGAAAAATAATGTAGTTTTCCGATATTTTCGTTGGGTTAACATTGGTTTTGGAAACACTAGCACCCTGTATGCTCTAGTTTCCAAAATGACATATCTTCAAAAACTGGAATGAATACAATTTATCAACTCAAACATACAAGGAGGGAAAGGAAACTCAAGCGAAATTGATTATGGTATACCACAGCATTCGTGGAACGCCTTGTATGATTGAGACATGGGATGATATTACATGAAGGGACAACAAAATAAGCTGTGATAAGTTTTATCCTACAAGTGTTTCCAAACCATATAGCATCAATATTTCGAAATTCGAAAAATCGCCAGAGTATGAATTGAAATCACCCTGTAACGGTAAAGAGTTCTTGAGTTTTTTGTGGGGGATAGTTGCCAAAGGATATTTCTAAAATACTGCAAGCAAAAAATTCAAATATATTGATTTCCTCTAGAGATACAAGATGGGGAATGTCGTCATTTCCTAACTTTAACACCCTGTATTTCTAAAACTAGTCATAGGATCGAGTTGGGCCCAGACATTTTTCATAGGGAGATTGGCTCCTCCAAAATACCAAAAATTTGGAACATTTGACAGAAAGCCATTTTATATAGCAAAAAGTGCGGGGTCCTTTGTTGATTTTATAGCCAAAAGAGAAGAGGAGAAGTTGTATAAATATTGTTATAGTGGTTGATTCACTCATCCGATTAGGAATTTTCGAAGAATATACAAAATCTTTTATTGAATCTTCGAGGCCACGCCCCATCCAAGGTAAGGCATAATGTCGAAGGTTGAGAGAAACAACCAGTTTTCCTCAACGCATGTATCATTCTGAAAGTATCTATTATATTTCATGCCTCTTCCGTTTTACTTCACTCACTTCTGTTGCCACCAATTTGCACCTACTGCAGGAGTTGTTCTTCATTCCACAATTCTATACTTGCTGAGCCAGGTCAGTCAAGAATATAAACAATTACAAGACTTAATTCACTACTTCCGCTTGCTCTAATGCTTTGCTTTGCATTCTGCTTGTTTCGCCTATAATTTTCAGAGACCACTGGAAGGGCATTACCATGTTTTGACAAGTAAGATCATTCCTATTTTTCATCTATTGAATAAGCGGTGTAGTTCATAAGTCCACATGCTGACACCTCTGCGCAGGTTCTACCTGACCGCTACACAAACTTGAGCTCAACCCGACTGATACTCAGTAGTTGCCTCTGAAACGAAGAGGATTAACGAATAAAACAACCATTGTATAGAATATTAATACCATAAAGTAACAATTCTCTTTAGAATTATTGTACAGAGACTCAATAGACTTGTTAAACTGAACGGATATATTTTACCCACTAGCCCCTCCCGATAGAGCATCATTCTTTGAACAGTAATTCTTGTCGTATCGATTGCTAGATTTTCCATCTAAATCACATTTACTTTTCAGGTTATGGTCGTCCATCAATAAACTCCGTAAAATGCACAGCGCAGCCAGTAAACAGAGCCAATCACGTCTCAATTACCATCTAACCCAATACGACATGTCCGTGGTAATTATTGCTTTCATGGGATTTCCAGTGATAAGAGGCAAAATGGTGGGAATTTATGATTTAAGCGAAGATGAAACTAAATGTTTTCTTCATTTTTGGAGGGTGATAGGTTATCTTCTTGGAATCGAAGATAGGTACGTATGCATTATACTTAAAACTGGAGAATTACAGCTTTTATTCATAAACTATTGAAATAGAAGGAACTCAGTCTTATGATTGCGACGGTTGTTATGCAGAATGCAGATCTCACTGTCTTCTTTCAGTTTGAGAAGTTCTGTTGCTATTATTTGTTGTTCCTGCATTTCATGCTTCTGATTTTCTTATCGGTTGGCTTTTAATAATGGCACTTTATTATAAATTCACGTTTTTTCTGGTCTTGAGGCGTGTAAGTAGGGAAGCAGCTGTGTCTGTCTACATTGTAGTAGTACTGGTAGTGTAGTTAACATGTAGTAACGTTTTTTTCGTTTTTTATCTTCTCTGTTTTTTCAAGCTCTTGTATCACCTCCATTCTAATATCTGTTTGTTTGTCTTTCTATCTCTCTGTCTGTCTGTGTGCCTGTCTTTCAGTCTTCCTGCCTTCCTGTCTGCCTACCTACCTGCCTGCCAAAGTCAAAATATACTTCAATGTCAGAAGTTTTTCAACTCTTCGACAAAGCTTTCAAGTATAAATGAAAATGTTAATTGAAATAGGTGTGTATTGATGGCCCCTTCATTTCTGCCATCTTCTGTCAGTCCAGCCGCAACGCTTGGTGAAAACGTTCCAGTCATTGATGAAGAGAATGTACCTGAAATCATAGAAAGAAATAACTCAAAAAGTGTTCAGATGGAAACAATAAAATATTTTTGAATTTATGCTTGAGTTATGCGTTTCAGAACCCATCATGATAGAACTCTTGCAAACTGAAATACATTCTTTCAGACAACAAACACTTCACGTCTTTTCAAAACCGAAAAAGTGATTTGATACTTTTAATGTTTGATGAAAGGTGATTAAACATCTTACATCCATTATAAATTATTGATATTCTGATCAGAGTACTTTTAGGGATTGGCAATTTCAATTCATCATTTTTCCTGCAATATGATAAGAAGAGCTACCAATTGAAAATTTTGTTTATGCTTGTATTTCAAACACACAGTTTCAAGTATGAAAATTGCAACAACTGTTAATATTTTGTGTGTTAAAAACAGAGGTCTACATGAATCCCTATACTTTGCTTTGCATAAATATCGTAGAGCACGCTTCTGTAAAATAAGAACATTCTGAAATCGATAACCACAGCAAACTTCCCAAAATGCTATTCCATACCGTAGATGTGATTCAATAAGATAATGGTACATAGGTTTGGAAGCTGAAAATCCCAATTCATTCCATACAACTCTCAATACATAACAACCAGAAGATAGCCTTTCACATTGAATTTCGGTGTGCTGCTCAAATTTTAATGTACTATCAATATATAGACCTAGGTACTTCAATCCTAATTCATTTTCAACAATCTTAATGTCCAACGGTATATCTTCACGATAACATCTGAAGGAATTCATGTTAGTTTTCTTTATGTTCAGTTACAGTAAATTAGAATCACACCAATCTTTTACTGTTTTCAGATCGAATCGTAAAATTTTATCAAGATCTTCTTTGTCCTGGTGATGCCAAAATATAGTGCTGTCATCACAGTGAATGAACCTGAAATTTGGATAGTCACTAGGTCATTAATATACAATAAAAATAAAACATGGAATACATGGAATACTTTTCAATTCTGAAAATGATGAACTTCTTACTGTCTGATTTCGTTCAGTTAAATAAAAATTGAACCAAATCAGAGTAATTCCACGGAATCCATATTTTTGTTAAGCAAAAGTATCTTATGATTCACACAGTCAAAAGCTTTATAAAAATCACAAAATACAGCAGCTGCCGCTTCCCCTCCATTAACTTGCGAATATACTTCATTCAAAAGAGATAAGATTTCAGCTCCTGCGTTTTTGCTTCTCTGAAAACCGAATTGCTGCCTGCCTGCTTACCCTTTATCTGTCTGTTTGTCTGCCAGCCTGCTTGTGTCTGCCTGTATAGCTGCGTGCCTGACTTGCTGTCTGCATACCCTCCTGCCCCTACGCCAGTATATAGAGCTTATTAGTTACTCTTATTTAATTTTCAGGTTCAACATATGCAGGGATTCCGTGGAAGTGACGAAAGGAATAACAACCCTATTGTTACAAAAAGATATAATTCCCAAAATAAAAGGAGGAGGTTCTCATTTTGAAACCCTGACGAGAGCCTTTACAGCAGGACTGCAAGGTTTTATACCAATACTGAATTACGATCAAACAGTTGACTATCTCCACCTGGTGATAGACAGTATATCCGATGATGATTCATTCAGGCAATTGGCTCCTCCACGAAGAACAAGTAACTGGAACTTAATAACGTCTATCGTGCGGATTATGCAATATGATTTTGGAAGAATCATTTTGAACTATTTGCTGAGGCTTGCATTGTGGTTATCAAGAGTGTTTCCGGTATTTGCGTACTTCAAATTTGGAATTAAGAATTCACACGTGAAGATATGAACACCTGTTAGTTGTGCCTCATGATGGTACTGCAGTAATGAACTTGGTATCATAGATAATTTCAAGAGCATTCATAAAAGAGCATAATTTTAGAAGGTTCTTTTTCATACTCATTTCCATTTGTTTTTCAATGTTTTTGAAAATTTGAAGAGGTAATAAATCCGTTCAAAAGTAATTAAATGGTACAATTCGGAAACTCAATGAGCTTGACTCATATAAACGCTTCCTCAAGTAATTTTGATGTAATTGGTTACACACAAGAGTCATTGTACTTGTGCAACGTATCTGAGTTAATGTATCTACAGTAAGCTGTGTGGTGTCTGCTATAAGTAGGCCCATTGGACACAAGCACGTAGGTCGTAGCGACAAGAGGTTGCATTTTCTGTTACATAGTTGCTCATATTCGATCCACCTACCTAAAATTTAATAATTCTCTTGGAGAAAAAAGTTGGATATGGATTTTCATGAAATGCTAGAAATGATATAGATCACGAGCACTTCTGACTCTCTTGGCATCTCGGAAGAGTAGGTTTTTTGTCACCATATGCAGAGTTTCTCTTCCAGTAATGTGGCAGTCTTGGTTGTTCTGTTTTTTGAGGAATCATTAGAAATAGTTTCCAGAATGGATCGAACGTGACTTAACAAATACCGGAATGTGTACATTTTAATATAGATTACAGTTGACCAACGAAGCTCTCTATTATCATGGAGTTGTTCATCCTCAAGAATTTCGTGCAAGCCTCTTCAGTATTCTCTTTTTCACTTATTCTTTCATGGAGCTCATCAATATTGTTTATTGTTTATTGGCTTTTCCTGAATTTTGTCTACATCTTCATGTAGTTCATCCAACAGAGACCTTAAATGAGTACCTACGTGTACGATTTTACAATTGAATATAAGTTTTGTTTGAGTTTCGAATTTTTTAATAGACTGCAGATAGAAAATTGATATTTAGTGAATTTGAAAACTTCCTGTTAGTTGTTTGAACAAATATTAAAATGTTGTAGATAACAAAAATCAATGACAACAAAAATAGTGAACGTAGGGAACGCTCAATATATTTAAAATCAAACAAGATAAAAACACAGCAATTGTTGGAAAACTTGGTAATTATTTATATATCAAACTTAGCATAAAGACATACAAAATTATTTCCAACAATGGGTATGGTTAGATCAATCGATAACCATTTAATTCATGGTTTGTAGCTGACGGACAAAAGGCATTCTTTCGACGGCTTTGTAATACTTAGCCAAGGGTGTATGGATGTGCGAGTTATCTTGGGTTCGAGCTAAACCATCACCAAACCAAAACTTCCACTCTAAAGTTGCCCACCAAGTATCTCATATTATCTGAATGACATTTATCTTTAAATGTCTGAAATGGCAGTTCACGATGTTATGTTATATTTCACTGGTCATCAATATCTGGAAGTGTACCTTCTTCCTGTGGCTGCTTATAATTTCACTGCACTGAATCTATAGAGTTTCTCAGGGTGAATCCCTTGAAACCACTTCATTTAACAATAATCACCCCGACTTTCATTTATTGGTGTTATAACCGAGCAAAAAGAATGCTGCTGTCTATGGGATACCAGGTATCTGTCTACTTGAGGCTTAACTGGCTCTAATATCTCTCAAAAGTCCGAGATGGCTCAGATCCGGCCGTCTATACTAGAAGACGGTCTTGTGGCTTTATTGGAGATCTAAGAAGGTAGTTGGACTTCCAAAATAACAGGCCCTGGAATAATTCAATGGATTCAATGAAGAAAATAAAATTATGGAAAATGTTCTAACATGTCATAACATGACATAAACGTGTGAAACATGTGAAATATGAAAAAAACTCGATTCGTAAACTGAAAAAATTCTAATACAGATTTCATCGAAAGACTTCCTACACTCCGTATTTGCAAATAAGCGAAAATATTATAAGTTTGTCGAATTGATTGGTCACACTCTCATAAAGAGAATCAAAACTTGCTCTACTATTATACAGTGTGTCAATTTGAAAACTTACCACACCGAATATTTCAGCCCCCGCAGAAAATCTAAAAATATGCAAAAACATGTCAAATTTATTTTTATGTGAAGCGGGGGTGGAAACAATCTCCGAAATCTTAAATGGAAAGGGGTGTCGAGTGATACCTCTTTTTCAAGACCGTTCAATTTCCTTTTCAAAAATACTACATACTTGATATTTCTTTCGAGTACCTGTGGAGATAGCAGGTGTAAACTCTAAAAATGTCTAGGTAACACGTATTTGCAATCAAACTAAATAAAATAACAAAAAGAATTTTATTGCATAAAATTTTCGAAATTTCGACCATTACTTTGTGAACAGTAATGAAGTAAACTCTTCTTTAACGCTATGAAAAACTTCTACCTGAATTTCTCTATTCACAGCTCCTACTCTTCTCTCTCCTCAAATCTTTCAAATCTCGAAGTTATATTTTGCTTTTAGATGCACCTATCGAAAGAAATCTAAAGGCTCTAAGTCGGGTGATTGTGGTGGCCAACAACAGTAATCATAGCATGTTAGAGGAAACATTCGAATTTTTTCCACACCCTGCCCTGGTCAAGTTTGAAGTCATTATTTATGAAGATTGGCACTGACGATAGTGAACTATTTGAGCACTGGCTACCAAGACTCACACTAAGTGATTTCATCAATCTCTTGTGAGCAAAGGGCACTCATTTGCAGCTTTGAGAACATATTCAGTTCTATTCGAGTTCATTATTTTTTCTTTAAGTGAAGTTTCTTCATGTTTTTAAATATTTTTTTAGTACATATATACTAAGTAGTTTCATAAGAACTCGGAATATTTTTGATTTTCAATCGTCATATAATTTTTTTTTTGGTTCAATATCTTATTGAAAAGTCACTGAAGTTCCGAAATTCACATTAATGCGTTAAATCATTTGTACAATAAAAGTCGTTAGAGAAAAAACGAAGGAATAAAACCAATGACAGTTTCATAGAGCTAAGTTTACTCTTCTATTGATTCTCTTCGACCAATCCATTTACCAAGAAATTCATCATTGAGCCACTGTTCAACAACATGGAGATCCACCATCTTGTTGAAAGTAATTATGATTTTCTTGCAAAATCATGTTACCATCAAAATGCTTTTGGTTTTCCAAAGAATATGTTAAAAACGGGTCTATTTTTTCAAGTAGATTCAAATAGAGCTCACCAGATAGATTTTCCTTTATGGATAAAGGTCCAATAATAGCATTTTCAAGAATTTGAATTTCTCTGAATACTGTATATCACCATCCCGAAGAAGGTACGGATTTTCATCACTCCAGTATCGGCAATTTTGTTTGTACATGCCCATTTGAAAAAATCTTCACTCGTCAGTAATTATTGTGCAAAATATTCTGGTTGGCATTCATCAGATCCGCCATTGTTTCACAATATTCAATCCCGTTGAAAAGCTGCCGTAGAACCAACAATTTATAGGGGTTGAATTTATTCTGTTGTGTAAGACATTCCTACTTCAGGTGCCACAAGTGTAGTGGTCGTTTCTGCAAGTTGTACAAAAAGAAATTAACTTTTCACATTGATGTTTTGAAATGACGTTTTTCACATTGACATAACAACAACAAAATATGACATTTCAGTCCTTAGTGTCAAAAATTTGTTTTGTAAAATGGTGTTCACACTTCAACTAACAAAGAACTGAAATTATTATCTTTCATGGGGAGAGTCGAAGATGCGCTAGAAGAACGGCAGCAATGTTCAATGAACGATATCCGAATAATAATTTGAATCATAAATATGTCTTGGAATTGGTGGCTAAGTTTAATGAAACTGGTTCCGTTGCTGAAAAAAAGAAGGAATCGACGCACTTTGGATGAAGCTGCACAAATAGAAGTTTTAGGCTCATTCGCTGCAGAAATAGGAATGTCTCACGAAACAGTAAGGAAAGCACTCAAATTACATAAATTCCACCCATACAAAATGAAGATTCTCCAGCAACTTTTTGTCGATAAATTCGACAGAAGGGTTGACTTTTGTGAAAAAGACGGATCTGATAAATGTCAACCAGAATATTTTGCAAAATATCACCTTTACTGATGAGTGTACATTTTTTTTAAATGGGCATGTTAACGAACAAAATTGCCGATGCTGGAGCGATGAAAATCTGTGTCTTTTTCGGGAAGGTCACACACAGTATCCAGAGAAATTGAACGTCGAGGCTGGTATTCTGGGAAATGCAATTATTGGACCTTTATTCATTCAGGAAAATTTAACTGGTGAGCTCTATTTGAATCTGCTTGAAGCATTAGACCCGCTAATAACATCAACTTTGGAAAATCAACTAGATGCGGCTGGTAATATGGTTTTGGAAAGAATCTTATTTACTTCCAGCAAGACGGAGCTCCACCACACTACTTTCTTCCAGTTAGACAGTGGGTAAATTATAGATTTCCTGGTAGATGGATTGGTCGAAAAGGAGCAATTGAATGGCCACCAAGATCACCCGACTTGGCGCCTCTAGATTTCTTCTTATGGGGCCATCTGAAATCGGTTGTTCATAAAACACAACTTCGAGATTTGGAAGATTTGAAGAGAAGGATAAAAGCTGCGTGTAGAGAAATTCAAGTAGAAGTTTTTCGGAAAGTTAGAGAAGAGTTTGAGAGCAGACTGTATTACTGTTTACAAAATAATGGACAACATTTTGAACATTTGATAAAATAAAGGTCTTTTTGTTATTTTGTTTATGTTTGATTGCAAAACACTGTTTCCTAAACCTATTTAGAGTTTCCACCTGATTTCTCCAAAAGTACTGGATAGAAATATCAAGTTTGTAGTATTTTTGAATAGGTAATTGAAAGGTCTTCAAAATGAGGTACTATTCGACCCCCCTTTCTATTCAATTTTAGGGGTTGTTTCCACCCCCGCTTCAGGGATGACGTAATTTGAATGAAAACTATCTTACAAAATGTCCCTCATAAAGATAAATTTGATATGTTTTTGCCTATTTTTAAATTTTCTGCGGGGGCTGAAATATTCGGGGTGGTACGTTTTCAAATTGACACATTGTATGACTCTTGCTAAAAGCAGGCAACTCACCAACATGATACTTCAATTGATTTTGTTCATCAGTTTCCTCTCATAATTGGAATCACGACTATCAAATTTGTTCTTGTTAGCCCTAGGTACACTGAAAAAAAATAGGGCTTACATTTATTAAATATTTGTTGGGTGCCTTTTATTTACAATGAATAAAGAAAAGAATATTTTATTCCGTACAAGGTGATTTTATTTAATATTAGTAAATGCGATAATATGATATATTAATAAAAAATTAATAGTTTGTTTGAGGTCGATATGTTTATAATTAACAATATAAATTTATTCCTAATGAAATCATTTGTTGGGTGATATTACTAAAATTGTATTCGTTAATAATTATAAGTTTATTCAAAGTGAATAAGTCTTAGTAATAGATAATAAATTAATATTCATTGAAAATACCGCGCTGCCATTATTATCAAATCTCCGCGATAGGTGCCGTGGTGGCTTCGCTATGATGGGCCACGTGTCACGTCGTACGTCTGGGTCTCTCTCGTTGTTTGTCTTCAAGTCTTGTGGTGTGTGGTGCCATTTGTGAATGTTGTGTAGGTTAGGTCGCGTGTTATTTTAATGTGATTGAAGCGTAACTAAAAAGACTAGAAGACTATAACACTTATAATAATTATATGCGTGGTTTGTGCATCTAATCTACAATAAAACATCTGTTGGAAAAATCACAAGTACCTACTTAATAACGCAGTTCATCAAGGCGGTCTCGCGTCATAATCATGGATCAGGTTCAGGAGCTGGAAAAGTTCCTGAATGATAACAGTTTTGTTGATTTGATAAATATTGATATTGATAGTGATTTGATTCCAATTTCTTCCATATTGAATTTTGTTTATTGTTTGTTATGTACAAACGTTTATTTTTAATGAATAAAACATATTAATAATGAATATGTGTTTATTGAATGGTAATAAAATATTGGTTATTAATAAATATTCTTCATTTATTATAAATAATGTTTTATTTACAGTTGATAAATCTATAGTTTATTGAAAGTTGATTTGAATTAACTATTAATGAGAAATATTTAAATAATTTAAATGCATTATTTGTTTCTAATAAATAAACGTTTATTCCGCAATATTTGAATATATGATTTATTAGATGTTAATTAATTTCGTTAACTATAAATAAACTGTTTTTTCAGTGTACAATGTCAAAACACACTCAGCGATACAACTTAATACCCCGTAATTTTATTTAAAATTTCAATAAAATAGTCCAGTCAATTTCATAATCTATTATAAAACCGTAACCCGTATTATCATCAGTTTACCCAGAATATTGCTAGATCACATATTCACATTACACACGGCGATTTATACATGGATCGGCTACAAGTTTTTATTACAATCGTTTAGTATACCCCGTCAAGGGAGTGGTACCGAAACCAGCCTCAGATTCGTCCTTTTGCACTATCTTGAATCTCGTCACCGAATCTCTCAAATTCATTCACAAGAATCGATTTAGAACATTCCCCATAAACTCACAATCAAAGATAATATATCAAGATATCATGAATATTCATTCAAAACCCAGCAAATTTATAAAATCTCTGGGTCTGTCCACGTCTGTCAAGGCGACAATTCATAATACATAATTTACAGTAAACGTATAAAAAACGTTCTTCCTCCCTTTCACCTGCTACAAGACGAATCTCCCAAACTACGATGTACTTCAAATACAAATTCAAAACAATCAGAAAAAAATCGAAATACATTCAAAAACCTCAATCAAATATCTTGGCATCACAATAGACTCTCAGTTGAGATGGAATATTCAAATAGATAATATCACGATAACACTGAGACTACTACTGTGTAAATTTAAATACATGAAAGGAATTTTAATTATAAAACATTTGAAAACGTTATACTACGCGTTCGTTGAGTGTCGAATTCGATATGCGATACTAAGTTGGGGAACAGCACTACCTACTCATATGAAGAAACTAGAGATGCTACAGAAAAAAATAATAAAAAATACTCGAAAAAAAGAACCTATTCTTCAGAAGATCTATATAACGAAACGAAAATATTTGATTCTAAACAACTATTCGTATACAATGCAATAGTATATTAAATAAACATTTAATCAAAAGAATGGAACACAAATACAAACAAAATATTCTAATAGACAGAATGAACAAATCAATCGGCCAGCGATCCCTAATGTATCAAACAAAAAAAAATATATAATACACTTCCAGAAATTGTACAGAACCTATTTAGAAGTAATACACTCCATACAGCTCATTAAATGCAAATTTAAAAGGTATATCGAATCAATTGATAAACTCCACAATGCAATTGAAATCAGGAAGTTCCCAAGGAAAAATGTAAAATTTCCAATATCATAATTCAATCTTATTCAATTTTGCTTTTTACAAGTGAATGTATACTGCTTGTTGAATTATAAAAAATCATCAAAACATTTTATTCCACCTTTATTGTACACGTAATGATATATTCAATATAACACATTTAAAAATACATTGAATATCCATGCAAAACCTCACGGTTAAAATGGATCTCTCTGTTTATTTGCTACCAAGTATTTACATTTGTTAATAATATAACATAACTATAGTTATAAATAATTTACTTATTTTACCATATGTTTGTATGTCATGTTTAAAGCCTATTCCTCAATTTTAAAATAGCACCCTCTCCATACTAACACACCCCATGCACAAAGTTTTACCATTTATGGGCGATCCCCTATTTTATTTGTCATATACTGTAATTTATACATATATATGTAACTACTGTTTTTTGGGAAAATAAAATTATTATTTTTATTATTATTATTATTATTATTATTATTATTATTATTATTATTATTATTATTATTATTATTATTATTATTATTATTATTATTATTATTATTATTATTATTATTATTATTATTATTATTATTATTATTATTATTATTATTATTATTATTATTGTTATTATTATTATTATTATTATTGTCATTATTATTATTTTTTTTTCTTCCCCTTAAGGGTGTACCAGTCAGGCCCTGTCTCCGGTGCTCCGACCCATCCGGAGGGCGCGCTGGTGTCGTTAACCCCAATAACCACTCCCTACGTCTGTAGGGTAAGTGACTATTGGGTCCGAGAATCATGTGCCCTGAGTAGACGGAGCGAACCAAGAATAACGGCCTTCTGCATTCGTGCTGCTAAGATTTCTGCCATATTACGGCAAGCAGGTATTATCTTCCAATTGGAGAGCAGTGTGTCCATCATTCCACCAAGGACTCCTATGATCAGAACCACCATTTTGACAGAATGGTCCGGATACAACCTGCGGAGTTCAAAGAGAAGATCTCGATATTTAATCCGTTTTTCCTCCTCTTTTCGAAAGATATTCATTTCGCCTGGAGCGGAAAACTCCACGACGTATATCGTTTTACTTTGGTGGTCGAGGAGGACAACATCAGGCTTATTGGCTTGTATTTGCCTGAGGGTGGGGAATGAGTAGTTCCAATAGATTCGGCACCTCTCATTCTCCACCACGGACTCAATATCCCCCGGAACATAAGGCAACACCGGTTTCTCGTCTATACCGTACGAGTGTCGTAGATGGTAGTACAACACTCGTAGAGCCGCGTTATGCCGGTGGATATAGGCTGAGACCGCATAACATGGGCATGCTGATAGCAGATGCATTACGGTCTCAGGTGCCCCACGACATGCCCTGCATCGGGTGTCAGGGACGTCTATACCCATCACGCGACTACCGTAGACGAGGGTGTTAAATACACCATCCTGGCAAGCCATAATTAATCCCTCGGTCTCCGACTTTAGCTCACTCGACCTGAGGAAGGCAAAGGTCAAGCTTTTGGATAAGCCAATGTCTTCGATGTTGTGAAAGAAGACACCATGCATTGGCTTATCCATATGTAGCTGTAGCAGGACCTCTGTCTCCGCAGCTTTGATGTGAGCTTTTTGCTGAACGGGTCCCAACTCGGTGACAGAGTTTGGGTTAGCCCGTTCAGTGTCGAATACGAGACCGCACGGGTTGCTGCCTTAAAAAGAAATGCTCCAATCCCTGCTTTTTCATGGTCGCGGACCATGCAGAGAAGGGGATCTGAACTCCGGATGACTTTACAGGCCCCATCCAGAACCATTCTGTTATGCATACTCTCCAAACTCAAAAGTCCACGGCCTCCCCGTTGTCTCGGAAAGTATAACCGTGGAACGGACGATTTAGGATGCAAGCTCCTATTGAGATGCATTATTTTGCGAGTTTTAACGTCGAGTTGTCGCAGCTCTTCCTTAGTCCACTTCAATACTCCGAAAGAGTAAAGGAGGATCGGAACTGCAAGCGTATTAGTTGCAGCAACTTTGTTCTTCCCCGACAGTTCTGATGACCAGATCTGTCAGAGTTTATGCTGATACTTGCCGCGGAGAGAGTTTTTAACTGTGAATACCTCTTGGGAGCGGCGTTGCTCCACCCCTAGGTAGGTATAAGTCTCTCCGGCATCCAGATGATATAGGATGCTTCCGTCTACGAGCTGGACATCCTCTCCGTATTCCTCGCATCGGCCTCTTTTGAGATGAACCGTGGCACATTTGTCGATCGCAAATTCCATACCGATAGCATGCGTATATTCTTCCACCACCCTAAGAGACTGATGTAGATCCCTTTCTCCAGAGGCATATAATTTGAGATCATCCATGTAAAATAGATGGGTGACCTTATGCCTCCGGTTGCTGGGGGTGCCGCAGTTGTACCCACGGGTATTCCTGAGTACAACGGACAATGGCAATAGTGAGATGCAGATTATTATTATTATTATTATTATTATTTTTATTATAACTTCTCGATATTTTGAATAGTTTTGTCTACATGAGTTGAGAATTATGAACTCCCACGATAGAAGTTGATATTGCAATATTTCTGTTGAATAAAAAAAAACGAAATGAAAAAAATACGAGTTTCTTACAGGGTAACCAACAATTCATAACACTGTTAAATCTTCAACAAGCCCTGAGAACTCCAACTGTGACATTATTTACAATATTGGTACTCGATTCAGTCTAGGCTGAGCCCTCAAGGGAAACCTGAAAAATTGCGGTAAGTCATCACATACAGAAGGAAGAATGGGCTATGGGAACCTTTACACCAATTAAATCAGCAAGGCCAGACGAAATCTAACCTGTAGGTACTTCTACAGCAAAGAGCAGACGTACTGATTTGATACATTTTCAGGCTGTTCAGAGCGAGCCTGGTTCATAGCGTATCTAGCATCTGGCGAAGGTGGTTTTCATACCGAATTCGGGAAAATCATCCTACGGCATTGGGATCTCTATACTGTATTCTCGTTTCAAATACGTACGATGTAAACAATGATCAATGCATGCTTGCCGCGTTTCTACCTTGTGATCACCAATTATCGCAACGCTATTGGTCGTTAGAACATCAACCTGACCAGACAGTCCAGACTTTGCACAGTTGTATTCAGGTTGGTTGCATTACAATTATTAGAGCTTCGTTTTGTAGTTGCCGCATTGTTTTCTTTCGTGTATTTGAATACATTATTGATTATTTACTTGGAATATTTGTTTGGTGTAATGTATTGAGTTGGTTTCATTCCTTGGTTTTATTTCACAACGTACCAACGTGTATACGTAATACGTCTCTGTTTTAGTTTGGCGTTTACGTGCTTTTGTTGACATCGTCCGTATTTGCAATGTGAATACACTATAGTAAATATATTGAACTCACAGCGTTTTTTGATGTAGAATAAGAGGCGTATGATATCACACCGTACGGTTCTATCACATTAACCCTCAGGGAAAAACGTTGATCCATCCCTGAAGCAGAGGATATCTGCCAAGCACACTTGCAGGGTAATAAATGCCTTCCTATTCGGGGACACAATGAAGGTGGAAGCCACGTGAGGATGCCCTCAGGGAGTAGTACTATCTCCACTACAGTGAAACCTTGTGATATAGCCTATAAGGAGGCTATACCACAAGGTCCTAAAAATATCTAACCATAGTTTTGAAAAATGTTACTCCTCAATCTGCAACAATGACCTATCAGTTATTACGTCAATGAACAGACTAAGAAACATATCCAAAAAAAAATAAAATAAAATGAATAAGTAGACTTTCAAAAAACTTTTCCGATAAAAGTATCACACCCAGTAAACATGTGGATAATTAGTGCTGTCCCTGATGATAGCTAGGAGTCCTGGTAGTTGTAAGAGGTCTTAGAGTAGTAACATCAGCAACCAGCTTCGTCCTTCGTACTCTTCTAAAGATAGACGATTGTCTCTTCATTGCCTAAACCAATGAAAAGAACGAGCAGGTCAACGTCTTCTCCCACTATGATGACCACATCGACTACTGCTCTTGTTGAAAGCACCGTTATGACGATTTCTTGATTTGCATCTTCTTCGGCAACAGCCACTTCCACTCCCTCCTTCTGAAAGGCGTCACCAACCAAAAATATTCATTAGGCGTCTCTTGTTTTTATCGTTGGCCATTACATGCCCTTAGCAATTTGGATAATTGTGGATCCATCGGACGTCAATTCGTAGATGGAATAAGCTGAGTAGCGCCGGAATCGGTCCGCCTTTTTGACGTTTTTTTGTAGCATCTTCAGGGTAGACGTCAAAAACGATGGAGACGTTCTTACCACAATGGTTATTGACGTAGATGATATAACATGTCAGAAATGTTCAAACTGTTCTTTTCTGCTGCCACACGACCTTGTGCAAGAGGTTGCCACCATCCAAAACGACGTGAGTTCTGGCATCCATCTGCTATTTTTGAGAGAACCGCTAGACCTACATCTAGTACGCTAGTCCGAACCAAAAAATTTAGTAATTGAAAAAGATGGAGAACCAATTGAAAATCCTTAAACCATTACAACTGAGCTCAATAATTTTTTCCTAAAGGAACCATTTGAAATCATACATAAAATAGACCTTAGTAATGCAACAAATAAAACGAAAAATGAGAAAAAAAACTTTCTATGTTTTTATACCACTTCTATTCGTAACCAACGGTACTGCAGTTTCGTCCTATATGGACATTATCGAACAATACAATTGTTATTGTATTGTTTGATAATGTCCATATAGGACGAAACTGCAGTAACGTTGGTTACAAATAGAAGTGGTATAAAAACATAGAAAGTTTTATTTCTCATTTTTCGTGATGATTTCCTACCACGTAGTAACGGCTACATCCATCAATTTATTGAACAAATAAAATATTCTTTAATAATAACGTTAACTTGCATACTCTATTCCTTCAACCTTATACCGAACAAGAATTATATACGATTTTATGTTATAGATTGAAAACCAAAAAGTCCTCTGGCCCAGACGAAGTACCATTATTTTTACTAAAGAAAATGCTTCATACGATAATATACCCAATAAAAATTCTGATTAACATTTCATTCTCTGAAGGTAATTTTCCTAAGATCATTGAAAAGGGTAGAGTCATTCCGATACATAAAAAAGATAATCCAAAGATGATGAAAAATTACAGGCCAGTAACCGTCCCATACTCATTTTCCAAGATATTTGAATACGCATTTTTAGACAGGCTCATGAATTTCATTGATAGAAACGACATCTTAAGTAAAAACCAACATGGATTCCAAAGAAATATATCAACCAATACGGCTTTAGTATATATATAATATATATATATATAATATAATATATATTTTCCCACTGCCGACACTGTAAATAGTCCATACATGCTTAGCAACAAAACAGGTAAATGGCCTATATCATTCGTTTACTAATTCATCTTGACAACGGAACTTAATAGTGTCATTTACATGCCTAGGGTAATAATGACTGACTTTGACAAGTAATACCTTCAGCTTCATTCATATCAATTTTTAGGTTATGAGACCTTTTGAATATTATTGTTGTCTGCTTATTCGGTAACTTAGTTACACGCACAAGCAACTTAGAATGAAATAGCGAACGAATAATCATGAAGGAAGGGTAAGAAAACAAACTTCAATTCAGGCAAATTTTGAGAAATGTCAACAAGCAGCGGGAAAAACGTAATAAGTAACACGGAATGTATCGACTGTTAACATCTTCGGCAAGCGACAAGCCTCGGCTTTGCCTCGGCTCGTACTCGCTCACCTCGAATGTTAACACGTCTTTACATTCCTTGTTACTTAAATAACTATTATTCACACAATTACATAATAACATAACAATGCTGTAAATAAATATGGAAAGACCACAGAAGGACGAGCCTATGCGTGGCTTTCAACTAACGAATACTAAAATGATAAACATACAAAACTAACAAAAACAGGGACAAAAACAAGTATGGTGCAGTATGATGTACATCATTGTTTAATTCAATCATTGACTCTATTGAGGCAGGCGAGTGCCCTTCTGTAATATTTTGTGATTTAAGCAGAGCATTCGACTGCGACAATCATATTAAACTCCTCTCATCTCTGGAAAATTATGGTGTTAGAGTGGTCTCTTTGAATTGGATTTCATCTTTTTTGAAAGATCGTGAACAATATATCTCTTTGCAACACTGTCATAATGATGGAATTACTAAATTTAACTCCGAGTCAGTTTCTATCAATACAGGTGTACCACAAGGGTCTATATTGGGACCAATTTTATTTTTACTATATGTTAATCGAATTGAAACTGCTCTCGAGAGAACTCACTTTACTGCGTACGCAGATGACTTTTCATTGATTGTGTCTGCTCCTGATCAAGTTACCATGGTTGAAAAATGTAGCAATTGCACTTGCATCAGATTACTTCAATAACAATGATCTATTCTTCAGTGTCGATAAGACCCAAATCATTCAATTTCACCATCGCCAGAACAAAATACGACGACTAAAGTTCTATTTTTATAATCATATTTTACAGAGCAGTCCCGACCAGATAAAATTTTTGGGCATTCATTTTGACGAGTTTTTGCACTGGAAGGCTCACTGTTTCGAAATTAAATTCTTTGACGTACCTATTTGTGAATTTACGTTTTGTGTTGGAAATGAATCAATTGCTAAATTTGTATCATGCTCAGGTGGGCTCAAGACTGAGGTACGGTGTATGTCTCTGGGGCGACTCTACAATGACCAAAAACGTATTCATTGCACAGAAACGTATTGTTCGATGTATAGCAAGAATATTCAAGAAGTTTTCATGCAGACAATTTTTTGTCAAATATGAACTTTTACCATTGCCGTGCGTCTTTATATTTGAAATGTGTGTATTTGTATTCCAGAACAAACATAATTTCTCACTGAATAGTAATATCCATAGCGTTAATACAAGAAACAGAGATTTGTTCCATATTCCTTACGCCAGATTCAAAACATCGTCCTCCTCTCCCAACTATCTTGGACTGAAAATGTTAAATCATTTGCCTGATATAATCAAGAAAAGTAGTAGTATTTCTGTGTTCAAATGTAGGTTAAGAAATTTTTTACTTGAGAAATTTTTTTATATTATAGGAGAGTTCTTCTCCTAATTTTATCACTATCATTATATTATATGGCTATTCCTATAATTTTTTGTAAATTAACTGATGGAAAATAAATGATTATTATTATCTGCCAGACTAATCTCAAACGAAATCTAATTAAATTTAGTTCAACTTCATTTCATTTAATATTTGACGAGGTATGCGTATTTCAGAAGATATTTGACAAAATAAGTGACCATTTGAAAAAAATAATGCTTTTCAGAAAAAATGGCATATTTTCTAAGAACTGTATCGTAGGAACCAATAGCTGTATAAAGCTTGTTCTAGTCCCAAATTGTAGAAAATCTAGTCTATCTCAAAAGTATTTTGGATGACTATGATACTGGTCAGACACTTTCTTCACTGATATATTGAGCAAAAAACTGAGAATAGTCCAAAAATTTCTTGTTTTTTTGAGTATACCGCCACTCGCACAGCTCTTTGAAAATTGCAAATCTGGCATTTTAATACTAGTTGAGGTCCTAACAACATAAAAAAATCCTGAATGACCTGACCTTCTGCAAGCACGGATCTACATCTTGACAGGATTAAATTGAATTTGAATGTATTGGATTCGAAAACCCCTTTCAGAGAACTCTCAATCCCGCCAATGCCGTTAAGAAGTAGCGCAAAGCGAGGACTGATATAGGAGATAATCCTTATATACACCCCACTGAAATTACATACACAAACATCGCAAAGCAAACTGTAGCTTTGCGATGTTGCTCTAACTTTATTATAGAAAATTCACCAAACTAGTGTAAGTAGCTGGTAATAGTATTAAGTTGTAGGAGGTAAACCAAGTTTGTTATCACAGTGGCACTGGTATGAATAGTTGTCAACAGAATTGGGATAGTCTTGCGAGTAATTCCTCTGATAGATAAGATTGCAACACGTCCATCAACATTCGAGTAGAACACGGCTCTCGTCGTGTTTCAGACTAAATGTAGCATGAGAGGAGATTGATAAGTCTTAATATGATGGTGTTCATTTTTCATTGACAGGTTCACAAGAATTATGATTTATAATATTGAAATATTCCAGATAAAAGCAAAGAACAAGTTTCATAAGTTATTTTTTTACTCAATGTTTTCACGTAAACGAACAACACATATATGAATACACCAGAATGCACAACTTTGTCCCAATTTAAGCTTCGACGTATCTCCTGTAGTTTAGGAGATCCCAATGGGGGGGGTCGATTTTGAATTGCCCTGTATAAGTAAAATGAAAAAATCTGATTAAACAATATTATTATATCAACACCCCTCCATAATTATATTGTTCGGGATTCAAAAGTCCAAGTCGTCTTTGTTTTGGAAATCCGGTCCTGACAACCCTTTTGTCAAAATATCTGCTTGTTTAACATCGGTAAAAATATATTTCACTCCTATTAGATCTTGTCGTACAGCATCTCTGATGGAGTGATGTTTGATATTGTAGAA
Source organism: Chrysolina oricalcia (assembly GCA_944452925.2). Lineage (NCBI taxonomy): Eukaryota > Metazoa > Arthropoda > Insecta > Coleoptera > Chrysomelidae > Chrysolina > Chrysolina oricalcia. The sequence continues at coordinate 21,763,829 of OX101818.2, forward strand.
TATTCATAGTCTAATTCACTCTAAAATAATTTATTTAACGAAATACAATGATTCACAATACTCTAATTTATATAACAATCACACTACTATTTATATTCGACTTTCACTTCACTACACTTCACTGACTGTCCGTCCCCGCTGCGTGGTTTTTCTTTTTATATTCACCGTTCTTTCGTGAAAATTTCGAGGAAGCCCTCGAATCGTCCAGATTCTACTCGGTGCATAGCGCCTCGAAGGTCATATGCGGCCTACGTGAGCGTTCAGGCCCGGCATCGCCCACAGCTTTGCCACATTGCCCCCATCTTAGATATATTTCGTCCCCTTGAAGTGTGTCGATATTTGCAGGACTCCCCATATCTGCATCGTGAAGTTCAATGGAAATAACACTCCACAGTCTTCATGTTAGGTCGTGGAATAGGATTACAGTAAACCAAAATATGGACGCTGCTGGATCGGAATACTCCAACATACTTCTTATAACTCTCCAATCCAGCCCATCAATACCACAGAATGATTTTGGGTTTGCTAAGTCCACCATCGTATCTCTCAGTTGGGTGAGGCTCCTCCAGACATCTTCAAAGGACGGTTTATCTTGGGAATGTTTCTTGGTCACCAGGTAGTAGATGTTCCTCTGGCCCTTCTTCAGTTGTAGCACACCTCCAATTGCTGGATTCTGTTTTCGTAGTGTTTGGAGTTGGCCAGACTTCTTGGAGAACACCACAGCGATGCCTCTGGATATTCGAAGATCTTCTGCGACGCAGTGTGCTAGGGCGTAATCGACTGGCACTTTGAAAAGGTCCCATGGCTCCTCTCGAATTACCCCGTGTGACTATTTCTGTCCATTTGAGTATAAGGACATGAATTTCTGGAACGTCATCGCATCCTCTGGTGGTCTGAGGGTGCGGACTTGGTCATGGTTTCCAGCGTAAGGGGCCAACCTAATGAAATGAACGACCCTGGGTTTACTTCTGGGAGGCTTGTGGATTTGGCAGAGCTGGTCGTTTATCCTCTTGATGATCTTGTACGGACCTTCCCATGAACTCCGTAGTTTCGGTGACAGGCCCCGGCGACGCTTCGGGTTGTACAGCCAAACTAGGTCACCAACCTGAAATCCTTCAGCATCGGCATTGATGTCATAAGTCGCTTTCATTCGGTCACTGGCACTCTGAATATTCAAACGGACCTGTTCGTGGATGTCCTCCATTCGCTGCTGGAGTCCTAAACTTTAGGTCACAGGGAAATCGCAGCTCTCGGCCCATTATGATACTAGCAGAAGTTTGGCCGGTCGACTCGTGTACTGCGGAACGATAAGCCATCAGGAACAAATGGAGATACTGGTCCCAGTCTCTTTGATGGTCAGAGACTACCTTGGACAAGTGGCGATTGATAGTCCTGTTCATCCGCTCAACCATTCCATCGGACTGTGGATGTAGAGCCGTGGTTCTCGACTTGCGGATGTTCAGCAGTTGGCACATTTCTTGGAACAGGTTGGATTCGAAATTTCCGCCTTGGTCCAAGTGCAGCCCCAAGGAGACACCGAATCGACATATCCACTCTTTCACCAAGACATCCGTGACGGTGATGGCTTCCTGGTTGGGCAGGGCATAGGCTTCGGCCCACTTGCTGAAATAGTCCATTGCCACAAGGATGTATTTATTTCCGTGATCTGATACGGGGAACGGCCCGGCGATGTCAATGGCGATTCTCTAGAATGGACTACCTACGTTATACTGACGCATCGGGGCCTTGGGTCGTGTCCTAGGTCCAATGCTCGCAGCGCAAACAGCACACTTTCTGTACCAGTCATTGACATCAACTTGACAATTGACCCAGTAAAACCGTTGCCTTACTTTCTGCAGGGTCACACCCAGATGTCTTCCAGCAACTCCATCATGGATCTCTCTGTCTTCTGTTCTTGGGAACCACTATCTGACGTCTGTTCTTCCCACCATCTTCGGACTCCAATACACGTTTCAGGACCCCATTGTCCAGGGTAAGGGAATTCTATTGGCCCAGTAGGATTCGACTGCTGGGGAATATCTTGCAATTTCCTGCCATGTCGGTCTTTGATTACTTTTTTTCCAACCGATAACTAAACCAAGATCTGGATCTCTTTCTTAGTCTTTCTGGACCTTGTTGTCTTTCCAGTTGTTGTCAACTGCCGTGGTTCTACAAATCGCTGCTTTCTTCTCTTCTGCTTATCGGCAGTGTAACCAGTCATCTGAGCATGGTCTCCTTGACAGGGCATCTGCGTTCTCGTGGCCACTCCCTCCTCGATGTTCGATTTCGAAATCAAATTCTTGGAGCCTTTCTATCCAACGTGCTACTTGGCCGTCGGGGTTTTTGAACTGTAGAAGCCATTTGAGGGCTGCGTGGTCGGTCCTTAACAGGAATCTTCTCCCGTACACGTATTTATTAAAGAGTTCTACTCCCTTGACAACAGCCAACAGTTCCTGTCTGGTGACACAGTAGTTACGCTCCGGTTTACTGAGAGTTTTACTGAAGTATCCGATGACCTTCTCTTGCCCATCCTGGATCTGGGACAAGATTGCTCGAAGTCCCACGTTGCTGGCGTCCGAGTCCAAAATGAATTTTTCACTTGGAAGGGGATAACTTAGAATCGGTGCGTTGATCAATGCCCCCTACAGCTTCCTGAACGAGTATTGGCATTCTTCAGACCATTGGAAGATTGTTTGTCCTTCCGTGAGCCTGGTCAGTGAATTAACGATGTTGGCGAACCCCAGCACATATCGGCGATAGTTTGTGCACAATCCAAGGAAACTACGTAGTTGGTGTATGTCTCTCGAAATAGGCTACTCCTTCACTGCTTTGATCTTCTCGTCATCCACTGCTACTCCGTGCCCAGAGACAACATGGCCAAGGTAACGTACTTCTTTTTGGAACAGGTGGCATTTCTTGGGGCTCAGATTCAATCCAGAGTTTTTCAGTCGCAGGAGTACCTCCTCCAGGTTCTTTACATGGTCTTCGAACGATTTGCCAACCACAATGATGTCGTTGAGATGTACCAAACACGTCCTTCATGAAAGTCCTTTCAGAACCGTCTCCATCAATCTCTCGAATGTGACTGGAGCATTACAAAGCCCGAATGGCATAACGGTGAAATGCCACAGTCATCAGCCGATGGTGAAGGCTGTCTTTCCTCTATCTTCAGGAAAAAGTTCAACCTGCCAGTATCCTCTCTTCACATCAAGGGTCGAGAAAATCGTGGAGCCAGCTAACGTGTCTAGGGTGTCGTCTATTCTCGGAAGAGGGTAACTGTCTTTCTTCGTCACATTGTTCAGTTGACGATAGTCAACGCAAAAGCGTGTTGATCCATCTTTCTTCTTCAACAGCACGACTGGAGATGACCATGGACTGTCGGATGGTTCAATAACTCCATCTTTCACTGAATATTTTGTCAGCCTCTATCTTTTTGGTAAGAGGAAGTCTTCTAGCTGATTGTAGGATCGGTCGGGCATCCTCAGTATCAATTTTATGCTGAACTACATTCGTTCGGCCCCCTTTTCCTTGTCCGGTATCAAAGATGTCTTGGTACTTCTTGACTGAATCTCTCAATCTGTGCTGTTGGGCTGGTTCAATGCCCTTAGAAGAGATGGTAACCAATTCTTCCAATTCCGCTGTCAGGTTGTTGTCTTGACTAACAGTACCATGTACACTCCTGATTACAGAGAAAATTGACGAGCAGTGCCCCAAAATAGTTCCTTTCTTCAAAGTCACTGGGTAATAATTAACATTAATTACCCTTACCGGCACAATTTCATCAGCACGCAAAAAAGTCTTGCCCAGTGCAATCCCTCGTCGGATTTTCTCATCATGAAGCTTGGGCTTGAACATCACCACGCTTCCATTGCTCGCACCTCCGTCCAAGCGAGCCTCCAGTACGGTCTCAGCCCTCTCAGGTACACTTACATCTTCAGCCAGCAGAACACGAATCATCTATTTGCCTCTTCCATGTAGCACTAGCTCTTCTCCGTTCACACGTATGACGCCCTCTATGAAATTCAATTCGAACCCTCTGGAATTCATGATGTCCATTCCAATAATTGCGTCGTCCTCAATGTCCGCTACTAATGCCCGATGTTACACTTTTGTGCTGCCTAGAATCAGTTCAATCGGTAGCTCACCATGTACAGTGGCCGGCTCCCCTGTTGCTGTGCGTAGCTTCCAGGATTATGGTTCTACTCTCTCTGATGTTTTAGTGAATGCTGGCCCAAGGATTGTCCTAGTCGCACCTGTATCTAGCAGCATGGTGCAAGGTTCTTCCTTCAATGTATTCGAATTTTCTAGCAGCTTTTCTTGAAATTCTTCCTTCATTCCGTCGAGTTTACTCATTATGGAACCCAAATCAATTCCAGAAACTTCGAATAAAAAGGTTTCTGGATCCTCGCCCTCCTGGATTGACCCCTCGGCAAGTCTTGTTTGAAGCGCGGCATTTTTACCACTTGTGTCAAGTTCCCTCTCATCCAGTTTTTGCTTCAATTCCGCAACCTTCAATTTAACCAGGCGAACTTTCCTCGAACACATTTTGTCTTAGTCTATGTCTCACAGTCTGTTTCACGGGTCACCAGTCCATTATTATTATTATTGTCTATTTCACACAGTCTATTTCCCGGACACCAGTCTATTATTATTATTATTGTCTATATCACACAGTCTATTACACGGCCACCAGTCTATTATTATTATTATTATTGTCTATTTCACACGCGAGAAGTGTATCAGTTTATACTTCGTTAATGCACAAAACTGTCAACTTCACGAAATATGTTTATCAGTCACTGTCAATTTTTCGCGAAAACAATTGTCCGAAATACACAAACTGTCTGCTGACACGAACACTCTGTATTTAAACATCGCACTTCTGTCACCAATGTAGAATATTTATAGTCTAATTCACTCTAAAATAATTTATTTAACGAAATACAATGATTCACAATACTCTAATTTATATAACACTCTACTATTTATATTCGACTTTCACTTCACTTCACTGACAGTCCGTCCCCGCTGCGTGGTTCTTCTTTTTATATTCACCGTTCTTTCGTGGAAATTTCGAGGGAGCGTTTTGGCCCGGCATCGCCCACAGCTTCTCCACAATATCTATGTGCTCCGTCCACTTATGATGTTCTGGATTTTTAGCTATCTGGATGGCACCTTGATTACCTTCAAAAATTATTGTTGGTCTCGGAACAGGAAAATTCATATCTTCCGTGATATTTTGCAACCATATAGCTTCACAGTTAGCGTTAGTAAGAGCCATATATTTGGCTTCGGTCGGTTGTACAGTTGGTTGTTTTTTTGTTACCCAAGACAATGTGCAACCATGTACCTTGAACACATATCCAGTAGTAGACTTTCTGTCTATCGTATCACTTGCTCAATCTGAATCCGAATATCCTATCAATGTCGGCTGAGACTTATCTTTCTCGAAAACTAGCTCTAGCTCCAAGTCCGAAGTTAATTTAGTATACCTCAGAACTCTTTTGAGTCCCCTCCAAGCTGTTTCGTTTGGACAATTTTGGAATCTAGAAATTCACTGAAGTACAGAGATCTGGTCGTGATCCCAACATTGCATACATCAAGCATCCAATTAACTGTTTGTATGTTTTTTCGAATGAAATTCCTTCATTCTCCTTCGAAATTTGCATTTTACTGTCTATTGGAGTTGACACTGGATGACAGTCCTGCATGTCAAATCGTTTCAAAACGTTTATCAAGTTTTATTTTTGACTAATGTGTATTGCATCACCGGCAGCATTCCTTTCGATTTTCAGTCCCAAGAAGTTCTTCAACTCTTCAATATCAACCATCTCGAATTCATTTTGAGAAGTAGTTTTCAATTTCAGAATTTCCGTTTCATCTCTCGAGCACAAAATTATATCGTCCACATAGAGAAGCAGAAAAATGGATATACGTTCTCCTAGTTTCATGTATAAACAGTGATCGAACTCTGATTTTCTGAAGTTCAGAGTTATCATGAAACTTTCGAATCGTTCATTCCAGCATCAGCATGCGAGATATGCTCTTTGTCGAACGAAATCTGAATAATCTTATTCTCAAATGTCGCATTCGCAAATTTTTGATAGACAAATTGTAGAATGGTCAAAGGCAGTCTACAATTTATGTCGAATGCGAGAATTTCATAAGATGTCAAATTTATAGGTTGGGTCCAATAGTTTATATTAAATGTCAAAACATTCTTTGATCCTTTTTCAGAGATTTTCGTAGAGGGAGAATGGCAGCTTCAGTAATAGCTATAGAAAATTTAGAAAATCAGGAAATTTATCAGCGGCCTCGAGAGAGACAAGTAATATACAGGAGTGCTTTTACATTCTCATCTGAGAAAAATCTATCAAAACCTTCAGATTAACTTAAGAATTCTCCAATAAAAGAGACTCATCATTATTTTCTTTTTCTTGCATTAAATTTTTTAAAGTTCGCTAATGATTTTGGCTGCAATAATTTTTTTTGGCTTCACTTTCCATTTATTTATATCATTTAATCTGATGTAATCTTAATTTCGAAAGCAAATGTCATTTTTCATTTGTCATTATTATTAACGTTTTACAAGAGAAGGGGCATTGAACACGATCTAACATCAAAAATTTGGTGTTGCCAGCTCATGTTATTCGACAAAATTTATCTCATGCGACATATGTGTCGAACCCATTTGAGAATACCACATGCCAATGTTGTGCGACAATTTCCATCGACATATGTCGAATACCACAAATCTCACTCGACATTCAAGAATAGGCCGCCAGGATCCCAATTCTCGAGTTCAGGAGAACGGAACGCTCCCATAACTGGATGTGACTGTTCACATCGCCTGCAATGTTCTCGCGCTAGAAATCGGTATTCTCGAACTCATGTGATCACAGCCTCTCGAGAGAGTCGTTGACACAACGTTGCCAGACGATTTTTGGTAGAAGCCTTACATTTTCAGTGGTTGAAGGAAGAAGAGTTACAAAATAACCTATTTTGTAAATTAAATCAAAAAATTATGTGTTATTCGAAATTTATTTCGCTTTTATTTATGTCACTTCTCAAATGCAGCGGAAGTGCTTGATTGACTAATACCAGAAAAAGTTTTTTGTCCCGTTTCTGATAACTTCCTGAAGCATAAAATCTCGAAGTAACAAGCACCTCCAACAACAAAGTTATTCAAAACTCATTTATATCACTTTTCGGTGTTTGTAGATATAGAGTATAAACCATCAAGAAGCCAGTGAGGTTTTTAATGAGTCTAACATTTTTCGGGGCGGACGTTCTGATTGCCCCTCTGCTTTTGAAACAATATAAGAAACAGAATCGGTTGATAATGTCGGGAATCGTTGAGACTCACAGCGCAAAACAGATTAAAGGCCTTCCGCGCCAGTGCTACTTTGGATCAAAATCCTACCTTGGAGATTGTTGAGAACAACTTCAAATACTGCACCTGTTCCTTCTGAAGAATCCACCAATATATGAAAAACTAAGAGAACTGAACAGTAAACACCAAATGCTGTGTCAAAATCAAGTCTAAAATGCCAAAAATCAAGGTTAAAAATTAGTCAGTTGGTCATTCTCAGAAGAATTAAGCGATCTCCCACAAAATAGCAGGAGAATCACGTTCCCCAGCTTTCACGCGAAGTGAATGATCACACATCACTTTCTCAAATCTGTGCCCACTTTCTCAAATCTCAAAAAATACTCACTTGACATAAAGAGGCTGGAAATTCACAGTTTGATAGAATGTAATAAATAAAATAAAAAAGAAAAACAAAAAAAGGTTATTTAGGTATTTGGTATTTAGGCATTTATCACATGGAACTTTTGAAATTTTGTAATGAAAAAATGCACGATATCGTCACAACAGACAGTCTATGAGTTTGTGGGCACCGCTTTGTTTGCATGAAAAAAAAAACTATATTCAATATTGATATCATTTACTTTTAAGCTTCATGATGTACCAAATTCTTGCTTTTTATATGTTTATATGTTTTATATGTATTCGTAAATTTATATTGTAATATGTGTTACATTTTTTTGTTATATTTTTTAACTTAAGCAAATAAATATATATTATTATATTTTCTCATGAGAACGATGTTCCCCAGTTTCGAGAATAGACCATAGAAATATATATTATATACTTACTCTAGAATGCTAATCCCCATGTCAAAAGTGTTGTAAAAAATTCAGGCTAGTCCGCAATGCGCAAGCGCGTCATTAGTGATTTTTGTAACAGGCCCAGTGTTAGTAAAATATTATGGTACTTGTGAAGATTAACAAACATTAATTCTGAATCTCGGAGAATAAGGTTGGAAACCTCAAGGTGCTTATACCTGTTATTTGTATTTAGACGATTTGGAAACATATTTTCACATATTTATGATCCCGAAAATTCAGCAAAGGCCATCAGAAAGTAGAGTACGGTTATTATTATTATTTACCGCTCTGAAGCGACTGAGTCTTGGTATCACATTCACTTTTCAGCTGTAGTTAATCAACAAAAACCTACGGAACCACCCCAAATCGTCAGTGCAAATTTCAAGGAAGCACTGGATTGGAAAATAAAATTAAAGTACAAAAAACTAAGAAAATTTATTTCAGCTATTATCATGAATAATTTCAACTCAAATTGGATTTATAAAATTAGATGCTTGGAAGCTCGTGTTTTTTTCCTAGAACAATTCATGTCAAAATAAGCAACTGCATTTAATTCAAATCATTTGAAGAGATTAACATGCTATTTCTACGAATATTTCTGGTTGTAATACCTTAGTGCAATTTCCACAATGGGGGTGCATGAAAAAGTGAAGCCAGAATCATTTTCCTTACCATCAAAGAAAAGCACTTCCTTATTGACATTAATTTTCTGAGGCGATTCTGTGTATGTTTAGTACTTTTTGTAGGAATCTAGAACGGTGTGGTAGAAAGTTGTATCACTCACCATGCATGCTTACGCAGACTCAGCATTGGTACTGCACTAGGTTTAAATTAATTCTATTGTCGTTTTCACATGAATCTTCATGGGGAAAATGTTCTGCTGGGGTCTCTTCTTGAAAACAATAACCAAAAATCATGCCTTCTTTGTCAAGCTAAAATAATATTTAAGCTATTTTGAGCAAAGCATATAGGTACATGAAAAATTTCATTATCTACCAAAAATGATTTATTTCAGGTATTTTTCCTTTACACAACACTAAACAGTTCATTGTTTATTTTTAGGAAGAAACGACTTTATTAGAAATTGTCTTTAAAGGGACAAAATTAATGCAAATTCACGAAAGATGAAAGAATAACCAATGAAAACAAACACCACACAAAACGACAACAGAAAATCTGAAATTCTAGAAACCGACTCTGTCTCTGACAAGAGTGACAGATCTTAGTGACAAGTCTTCCTGTTGATGGAAAAGCACTGTCGCACGGTCATTATAATAACAGTAGCATATGGTACATTATTGTTTTAAATAAATTTCTTTCGCGCCTGAAATTCGGAGTAATTTACTTCTGAAAGGTTCTTTTTGCGCTGTCAAATTTCACTCTTTCAAATGACGTGTTTTATTGCCTCATATCAAACTACTCTGAATTGGAACACCAAATTATTTCCAAACATGGCAACGTTCTACCCAAACTACACTGATGACGCGAATGCGCACATCGTAAACGGGTCGCATACGCGACATGCTTTTCGCCTTGAAAATTGGCGGGATTGGCATTCTAGAGTAAGTATACCGGGTGACCCGGAACCAATTTACCCCCTGTATCTTCGTTGTTATCTTGTATAGATGTTTGAAATTTGGTACTTCGATTTGATGTTCTGTATGTACAATTTAGCAAGCATCAATCCAAATATGACACTTCCGGTTTGACCGGAAGCGCATCCAATTTTTATATTTCAAATGGGAAGTATATATTTTTTTTGAAAATTACAATTCGGTATAGAATTACCTTTACAATGATATATCACAATCGTACTTTCAATAATTCACAATCTGCTGATATAAGTGACATTTTATAAAAAAATTACTTTTTGTGTTCCCCTCGTAACGGAACATTTTCATGAAAGTATGCTGTGGAAGATTGAACAATATCATATAAGTAACAATAATACATGTCAAAACTATTTTCACAATAAGTTTTATGCTGACTAATTATTTTTATAATTTTAGTTTTACTTAATTTTTCAACATTAATACATTAAAAATTCCTACGTATTGATGTTGAAAAATTAAGTAAATTTAAAATTATAAAAATAATTAGTCTGCATAAAACTTAACGTGTAAAAAGTTTGGCCATGAATTATTGTTACTTATATGATATTGTTCAATCTTCCACAGCATACTTTCATGAAAATGTTCCGTTACGAGCGGAACACAAAAAGTAATTTTTTTATAAAATGTCACTTATATTAGCAGATTGTGAATTGAAAGTATCATTGTGATATATCATTGTAAAGGTAATTCTATACCGAATTGTAATTTTCAAAAAAATATATAAATATATACTTCCTATTTGAAATATAAGAATTGGATGCGCTTCCGGTGAAACCGGAAGTGTCATATTTGGATTGATACTTGCTAAATTGTACATTCATAACATCAAATCAAAGTACAGAATTTGAAACATCCATATAAAATAATAACGAAGATACAGGGGGGTAAATTGGTTCCGGGTCACCCGGTATAATATATATTTCTATGTAATAGACCCCCTGAGAGACTGATTCAGTCGATACAGGGATCTATTCAGTTTACAAACCAATTGATTCTCTTTGTCAAAACCTTCTGGTTGGTACATGTAAATATCTTCTTTAAGGCACCCATTCAAGAATGCTATTCTCACATCGAGTTGATGTAAAAACATATCGTATTGCCAAAGCAAAAAGTATTCTGATAGTTGTGAGTTTCACTACCGGTGCGAACGTTTCGTTATAATCCAAACCTGGTTTCTGTAGAAATCGTCTCGCTACCAGCCGAGCTTTATATTTGAGTTTTATACTTCCACTTGATTTCCGTTTGAAAACCCAGTTGGAACTTATTATAGCTGAATCTTCAAGTGGTTTACCAACGTCCATGTTTTATTTTTGGACAGAGAATTCATTTCTTCTGAAGCAGCATTCCACCATTCAGCTTTGACTGGGAAATTTTCAATATCATTTAAGTCAATAGGAACATCATCAACAAAATATTGTGCACACAGGGCAAGGCATTTGAAATCTCTCAACCACATCGGAGGCTTTCTGGGTCGACAATTTCTTGAGCTCTGGAATTCAACGTTTTCGGAGTATTGACCTCTCTCAGTTCTTTCCTCTGTTTCGACTGCCACTTTTGACGTTTCTTCCATCAGTTCGTTTTCATGGAATTTTTCATGTGCTACTTCGGTACGGTTTTCATCTTTGTTAGGTTTAATTTTGAACCATTCACGTGTTGAACAATTTATTCAATGTTCATCAAATTTAACATCATGCACCGAAATGATTTTCATCCTTTCGGGATCCTGAAGATGGTAACCATTAGCAGTGTATCATACCATGATTATTTTGTTCACTTTGGAATCTATTTTCCCTCGTTTCTCTTTCGGAATCAATGCATAACGAATACAATCAAATACTCGAAGTTTTGAAACATCTGGTTTCGTTTCCATACCACAGTTCAGCAGGAGTATTGAACTGGAGACATGATGTTGGGCTCCTATTTATAAGGTGAACAGCTGTTTGTACAGTCTCACTCCAGAGAAATTTTGGTAATTCTGCTCCAGCCATCATCCATCTGGCTTTTTCCAACATAGTACGATTCATTCTTTCAGCTAATCCGTTCTGTTCTGGAGTTTGAGGTATGGTATATTCCGTTATGATGCCTTTCTCCTCACAAAACTTTTTGAAGTCTTGAGATATGTATTCCCGTCCATTGTCAGACCGCAAATGAGATATCTTGCTGCTGAATTTCGCAGTCACCCAGGCTTCATATATTTTGAAATACTTCAATACTTCAGACTTTTTCCGTAAAATATATACAACAGTGAAATGAGAGTAATCGTCTGTGAATGTGAGGGAGTACACTTTTCCATTCCAGGAGTTAGGAGTAATTGGACCACATACATCACTGTGAATTACTTCCAGATGTCTACTGGTTCCCGTTTTCTCCTTTCTACGGAGCAATTTTTTACTGTTTTCCTTCCACACAAGTCTCACACAATTTAGGATTTTCATCTGGTATCAAATTCATTCCTTCAACCATATTTTAATTGAACAACTTCAGAAAATATGTTTGCAACACTTGCAACACTTCGTATTCTTTTGGCAAAGTTGAAAACAGATGACAGATTACATCAAATTCTTCCATTTTTGCACCAGCAGCTTTCAATTCTCGTATGATTTTATCAAACTTCAGAAAATGATCCTGAAGAGAGTTTCCTTCGTATTTTAACGTTAACAACTTCTTCCTCAGATATTTTTGATTGGTAATTCCTCTACGTTCGAAAGTTACTTGTAACGTTGACCAGATTTTCCATGAGGACGTTTTATCTTTGTCATATTCAAGATGACTGCCAGATATACGTTGAATTATGAGCAACTTGCATTTTCGCTCTTTGGCTTTCAGTTTGTTTTTCTTCTTCTCGTCTGATTCTCTTTCGATTTTCTGCAACCACGATTCGTCGAAACGTTCCAACATATAATTTTTTTTCTAAAAGGACTTCCATCCTATATTTCCAATTGTCATAATTCAATCCATCGGACACTGGTATTCTACACTCGTTATCTGGGCCCATAACCTTTTGAGTTATGATTTATACTATTGAAATATTTCAGATAAAGGCAAAGAACAACTTTCATAAATTATTTTTTTACTCAATGTTTTTACATATTCATGTAAACGAACAAAACAAATATGTAAGTAAAATGAACAAAACTGATGAAACAATATTATTATTACAACAATATTCATGTGATTCATGTTCAGATTAGGTACATCGTTAACCTGGATTTATAGATTTTGCTGCTGCGGTTGCAGTAGTGGTGCGAAATTAAAGGTGCGCTTGAACATGTACACATTTATAGATTCGCAGCCTCCGAGCAAGAAAAGATATAGAGAGGGCTTTTCTATTTCTTTCTTGAAAGCAACACACACGACGTTTTTTACAAACATCCATGCCCGAGTCATGGTAAAAAATGGGACTGTCGGATATTTCCGTTTGTACCCGTTGATCAGGTTGTAATTTTGTATTATATTCACTCTCAACTTGGCGATCATGTCTGTTTACGTCCGTTTACGACTTATATATCGCCTTGTCAAATCAAACCATGGGCGTCGCAGCAAGTTGAACATGTCCCTCTTGAGGACTGGTTTCCTTGCCACCGTGACGGCGGCTTCGACGGTCCCCGACAAATGCACTGTACTGTTTTAACGAGTTTGTGTACAGTTGGTTTTCTTGAAGAGTGTCGACGTGAGAATAGTACAGCTAGTTTGTCGGTGACCGTGGAACGCCGCAGTCACGGTTGCAAGGAAATCAATTCTTTTATACAAATGGAAATAAGTACAGTTTGGATATATTAACATTTTCTGAGGAATTCCAAATAGGTATAGGCTCTCCTATCTTTATAAAATAATTGCTTGTTACTGTATATGATTTATAGCCTCAAAGAGAAGTGCAGGAGCTTTCCGACCGAGCTATTCTATCGATAACATTGTGCCTAGTTATTCATAAAGATTGTGAAGTCTTGTTGGAATGTCTTTCGAGTACTCAATACATAGTTCAGTGATATTATTTTAGTTTGAATTTGTTAGTCATGGAATTTACTTTACTGTTCTACAACTATAACAATATAATAACTTGGCAGTTATGTGTAAGTATGAAATGTATGCTATTTTAGAGGAATTCGTGATTGTGAAACCGTTGATATGGACACAGATGATACCAGAAGAAGGTGTTTAAAAGTAGCAACGAGAACTATAATCTGTCAGATACTAGAATACTCAGAAAAGGAATAGAAGAATGCAAACCAAAATTTTAATTTGTTTCAAGCTGGACAGACGATTTACAATTAATAATCAAGTCACCGCTCTACCCTGCACTGAAAAAACTGATGTTCATATTATCAATAAACGTCATTCATCACTATTTTTTACGTCAGTTTCATGAAAAATTCTTTACTATTAAGAATAGGTAGTTATAATACGATATACGCGTTCGTATCATCAATAAAATCATTTTCATTGAAAAGCAGGAACAATTTCCATAATTCAGTAAACGTATTCATCCTTCAGATGAGAATATTCTATTTATTTGATCATGACATGATTTTTACAGACCGTCGAATTGGGCTAAAACGGATATCTGAAGCACTGAATATTTCATACGAACGCGTTCATCATATAGTTCACGTCAATCTGGACATGAGAAGAATTTCTGCAAAATGGATCCCCAAATGTTTGAATGTTGACCAAAAGCGTGCAAGAGTAGTAGCATCGCGTTCGATCTATACTCGATTTTAAAACGATGTAGACTTCTTAAACCGAATTGTTACTATGGATGAGACTTGGGTACATTTCTACGATCCAGGAACAAAGCAACAATCGATGGAATGGCGACACTCCGGTTCTCCAAGACCTAAGAAGTTTCCTGTCCAAAAATCTGCTGGAAAAGTTCTTGCTTCAGTTTTTTGGGATTTCCATGGAGTAATCATGATTGATTTTTTTGATAAGGGTAGAACAATAACTGGAGATTACTATTAGACATTACTGATCACTGCACGGGAAAAAATTGAAGAGAAAAGACGTGGAAAGCTATCCAAAGGTGTTTTGTTTTCGCCCCTGCACACAAATCTCATGTTGCCATGCGAAAAATTCGTGATTTAGGGTTTGAATTACTAGAACACCCCCCTCATTCACCAGATTTGGCTCCGTCCGACTATCATCTCTTTCCTCAACTTAAAAAAAGTTTAAAAGATCGTAAATTTTCTTCCAACGAGGAGGTAATAAAAGCTGTGGAGGTCTGGTTTGCAGAGCAAGAAGAAACATTTTTTTTGAAAGGTCTAGAGGCGTTTGCAGGTTCGCTGTAATAAATGTATCTAATTAAGAGGAGAATATGTTGAGTACTAAAATATTTTGACATTGAAATTTTGTTTGGTTCTATAGCAGGCTATGAATTTTTCAATATATCCTCGTAAATGAGTACACTGAATCCATGTATGATTTTTACAATTGAACGAAAGAATTTATAAATCGTTAACCCAGGTCAATAAATCAATGAACTCATACATAAAATAGATAACCATATGTATACTTTGTTCCAACGAAAGGTGTTCATTACTATTATTGAATACGTACAAAATAACATCAAAGCATGCATGAAATCATGAACCCTTACGTTCGTTATTCAATGTACAATATTCTTAGAATGATGAAATAATACATGGTTTCCACGTAAGTATCCATCAATTCAGTGTATGCTTACATAAAACAATGATCATCCCTAGCATCGATGCACAAATTTCGTTAAAGCGCTAATTCCTACGTTGAAATTCCGTAATCTCATTGGCTAAGAGGACATCAATGACATCATAACGGTCTCCATAACCGAAACAGGGCGCGAAGCATCAGGTGCTATTGTAGTTGGTGATCTGGTGTTGGTGTAGTTAGAAGAAATAGATCACATAATTTCCTTCAAGGAAAGCGAGATCGGCACACAAGTTGAATGAGTGCTTAGGTATTTGATTCGAAGTTTATGAAAGGTATGTATTAGATATGGTCATTTTGTTTTATTCGTTACTAATTATTTTCATTTTCATTTACGTAAGACAATGAAGTGCTTCATCTGCAGTCAAAATATCAGTGCCTTTTCGTTATTAATTAAAAATTTCAAACCGAAAACACCATTTGGAGACAAATTCCGTCATCAGATGTTGTGAGAATGATTGCAGTCAAGTTTTTCAAAATATCAGTAGTTTCAAAAAACACATGAATAGAAAACACATTTTGAATATAGATCTCGAAATGAACGAAGTTGTAATTAATGCAACTTCAATTAATGATTCTGGAAATTTATTACCATCAGAGGAACTTTTGCCAACCCAAGACATTTTCAACGATCATCGAGCTGAGCAAGTTCATGAGAACGATGAATCTACCGGGACTGAGATATTCATTCTGCACATATTCAATGAAGATTTAAATCAATGTGCTGCAGAATTTGTTCCTTCTTTGCACAATAATAACAATTTTTCACGAAAAGATGTTTTTAATATCCAAGAGTCTATTGAAAAACGGTTTAGGAAACCTTTACTGAAAACCTTTAAATGTATCGCTGAATGTTACTTGAGAAAACACACTTTTATAAATAATGAATTGAGTAGCCTCTTATCGAGTTGTGATGATATACTTAGCCCTTTTAGCTCCAATTATTTATTACACAAGTGGTTAAATTAGCATGAATATGTTGACGATATTCAAGAATTTTCAATAAAAATTTAAACAGCTCCTAGGTCCCGGTCTGGTAAACTTGTTATTGATAATGAAGAAGCTTAAGGTATATGGATGCCAATAAAATTCCAAGTGAAATCATTTTTTGAAACAAACGACTCATTACCGTGCACATTACGGCAGATGGAACTATTACAAACTTCTTCAAAATTTACAAACTTTTTGCAAGCAGACCTATGGCAGCAAAAAAGAAATTATATCCTAATAAAACTGTGATACCCTTTTTTCATATATTGATGACATCGAAATCAACAACCCCTTAGGTTCTCATGCCAAAGTTCATTCAATTTGTAACATTTACTATTATTTTCCCTGTCTTCCGGAGGATGATAGCAAATTGAAAAATATTTTTTGGCTGCTATTATGAAATCTGTAGATATAACAACTTTTGGCAATGAAATCTGTTTCAAAACTTCAACTAACGTACCAATTGAACCAAAACAAATTGGAATAGATATAAATATTAATGAATCTGAAATCATGAGAGTATATTTTATCCTAGGATTGGTTATCGGAAATAATTTTGGATTGGATTGGATTTCAAATTTTTTTGCAGATGTAATGCATGACATCTTGGAAGGAATTTGCGACTACAAATTCTCTCAGGCTTTAATTTATTTCACGCAAAAATTGAAATATTTCAGAGTCGATACCTTAAATTTAAGAACCAGAATTTTGATTATGGTTCAACAGAAATCGATAATTTTTCTGGTAAAATTGAACTAAAACATTTGAATGAAAGGTCAAAAAATGTCTGCTAGGGAAATTATTGCTTTTCTTTTGTATTTCCCATTAATGGTTGGTGACTTTGTACCATTTGATGACCCTGTATGGAAATTTTTGATTAATTTTATTAAGATATTTGATATTTTGTTTTGTTTTGAGATCACTGAAGTAGATCCACTATGGGAGATCCATCCATCTCACTCGCTACCACGCTTACCCCCATCCTCTCAGTCTAACACACTGTAACATACCCGTCACAGACCCAGCGAACGCCCTTTTGAAACTTCCGCTCTGAATCTCCCATATCCAAATCTAGATATACTGTTATAAAATCATTTATTTATTTGAGTTAGATTTTCCTTTAGAATCAAAATTGTTTTGGGATTTTATAGAACTCTTTTTTTCAAACAAAGGGCCGTCATTCGTTTCCAAAGATTCATTTACTATCAGAATATCTGAAGGAAAATCAAGAAACTGATAAGGTTCAACTTGTCCCAAACCTCAGTCTGTGGGCTTTACCATATATGCATCCTTCACAAAGTTCAGAACCAAAGTTGACAGTTACTCCTAGATCACGTGCCAGAATTTCTTTAACATGTTTTTTTGTTTTGCTGACCAAGTCTCTCGTGGTATAGCTGCAACAAGTTACTTTTCGTTACGTTGTTCACTTCATTTACTTCTTCGGGAGTGATATTCCTCAGAGCTAACTTGCACAATCCTCCTTACCGATACCTTGATCCAACGAGTATAGCTTCTCCATTGATGATGAAGCTACATTCTTCTGCTCTTGAAATAAACTGATTTTCTGGGTATTTGTCTTGTGCAGATAAAACATAAAACGAATTTTTCTTCATGGCAGGAACATACCACACATCTGCAAGTGTGAGTTTTTGCTGATGTCCACAATAGCTGTGCCTTTTCCCAGTACATCAATACAATCACCGCTGGCCGTAGTCACAGTGTGAGATTCTTCATCCCGTTCAGCAGTTAATAAAGTACTTGATTACGTCATTAGGGTCATTTGCACATCTCTTCTGGAATCTGCCTTGTCAATACTTTTATTATTTGGCTTCGTAGGTGTTCCACCGGCCTTTCACTTTTCGCAACGTCTATGTGGCCTGGTTGCTCACAATGGTTGCAGAAGACTGTTTTCTTAGATTTTACTTTTACGTGATTACTTTTCTGTACCATGAGAACTTCCTGAGTGTTACCATTTTTATTTGATAATGCTTTTCCATAGGTACACAGTTGATTCGTTAAATTATCGATAGTCCGCTTTGATCTTGATATCAGTATCCAACTGGACTTAAATAAGAAATATAGCTAAGGTAGTGTTCCTAATATCTTGCAAATGAGTAACAGCTCTGATCAATCACATTCACAGTTGTTTCAGGCAGACATCTTGTCCTTTAATATTTCAACTTGAAGATCATTCCAGATATTTTTCAGTTTTGATGTCAGTGAGACTATGTCATTTTCCGATTGCTTTTCTTAATTGAAAAATTGCATGCATAGATCATAAGTTATATCATCTATGTAGCCCTCATACAACCTATGCAGTTCCAATCAGACATGTATCTTGCATTTGTGTACCTCATGACCTTTTGGAGTGTTTCCTGCGTCTATTCAAAGTAAGAACTAGAAGAGTATTACTATTCGCTTTGTTGTAGTTTTCTAAATTGACTTCATACTCTGCTTCAGCCTCTTTGGATGGATATTCTGGCAAAGCTGGAAGAGATTTCAAACTACCTTCTAAAACTTCAATAGCACCTTGTATTTCCCTTAGCAGAATATATATCTTGTATTTCCAAGTTGACCAGTTCGACTTTACTTGTTATAATCCAACTTGCACTTTGGCCAATTCCATTTTTGGAAACTTAATACTTAACTTAATTTAACTTTCAACAACTTTTGACTTTTATTTTCAGGCAACTTATACGAACGAAAATAAACCTTCAGTAATTGAGAGAACCACGCTCTGCTACCATGTTGGAGTTTTTTATTTTGGTATGCTTTCAATACAATAAAATAGATTTTTGGACAAGAAAATTGACAACTATTTATTAAATAAAATATACAGCTCAAGAAACTTTTTGTTTATGATAGTACAGGGCATTGATTAAACAGAAAATAAATGATGTTAATGTCAATATTTTCAACAATAAGTACTAATAAAATGTAATTCGAAGTATTTTCTCGGTGACCAACAGTAATAATAATATCAAAATATTGATTAAGTCGTCCTCGACAACGAAATTAGGAAGATTTTCATCATGGAGTTTTCCACTCCAGGCGAAACGAATTTTCTCTGAAAAGATGGGAAAAAACGAACTAAATATCGAGATCTTCTCTTTGAACCATTCTGTTAAAAGGTGAAATGATGGGAACACTGCTCTCGTATTTAGAAATCATACCGGCTTGTCGTAATATGGCCAAAATGTTGAAACCATATGCAAAAGTTTTTTATTAAAAGTTTCTCATATCGGTTATTGCCAGGGGCGTGCGACTAAGCGGGAAACGGCCGACATTCTAAATTCACTATGGAGTAAAGTCACATTGATATGCAAAATATCGAAAAATGTTTAGTTCAGTCTATAATAATAATAATAATAATAATAGCGTCTTTATTATGAGAAAATATTAATAGTACAAAATTTGCAATGTGTTGGCGACATTCAGTCAAGACCGCTCTTCCATGTAACCAACAAACAAGTATAGAATTTTGAAAATAATTTTGACAGTAAATATTATATGAGTATATAACAGAATAGTGCTATAAATAGAGATTAGTGCTATAAATAGAGATTACAAAGTAGGTAGGTAATATAAGTAAAAATTATAAATCATATAAAATAGTTTGTCTTTCGGACAGAATCCAGGATTTGATATGTTTTTTGAAATTGTTCCAAGTTCTGAGATATTTAATTTCTGTGGGAATCATATTATAAATATTGACTGCATTATATGAAAAACTACGTTTAAATTGAGTTGAAAAATGCCTTGGAACGCTGTACAATTCTCTACTTCTGGTTGGACAATGATGAAAGTCGCCAAGTTTATTCAGTTTATTCACGAGGTATGCAGGAGTTTCGTGTTGATTAATTCGATAAACCAACCCAGCAAGTCGGATAGTGAACCTCTCTTCCAAATTCAGTATTTTCATATCCTTATAAGTTCGGGATATATGGTCATATTTCCTGAGCCCATATGAGTACCTTATGCAAGAGTTCTGTATTTTTTGCAGAGTATACTTGTCTTTCGCTAATAAGGATGGCCAATATATTTCGGAGCAGTAGGCAAGTCGCGACAGAATCAACGAATCACATAGAATCCACTTTATATCATTAGTGAGATAAAGTCGCTTCATATAAAGGAGTTTTAAAGTATAATAACTATGTTTAACAAGATGAGCAACATGCTTTTCGAATCTGAGAGTTGAATCAAGATATAGGCCAAGATTTCTACAATGTTTCACAATGTTCAGCTTTTTTCCGTTCAATTTTATTTCATAGTTGGGGTCCGTGGATATCTCGTCACTGTTATTTCCAAATATCATCAATTCTGTTTTCGATTCATTCAGTAACAGTTTGTGAGATTCTGAAACTGAAGCGATCACCTTTAGGTCTTCGTTAATAGCAACACTCGCAAGAAAACTTTCTGATAACGAAAATGAATTGTATAATTGAGTATCATCAGCATATTGGTGCGAGTGACAGTTCTTCAAAAAAGACGCGAAGTCTGCTGTATAAACAGAAAACAGTAGCGGGCCCAATATGCTTCCCTGCGGAACACCCCTAGAAATTGTTTCATAACTAGACTGTTTATCCCCAATCACCACCCTCTGACGTCTTTCACTTAGATAATTCTGGAAGAAACTAACAGAAGTATCATCCAAACCAAAATATTTCAATTTTTTCAGTAAAATTCCATGGTCCAAGGTATCAAATGCCTTACTAAAGTCGAGCAGAATAAGGCAGGTGTTCTTTCTTTCATCAATAGATTTGAAGATATCGTCCGTTACTTTGAGCAACGCTGTAGTAGTGCTATGATTTTTCCTGAAACCTGATTGAATTTCTGATAATAATTTATTCTCAGTTAGATAGTATGTCAGTTGATCAGATACTAGTCGTTCTATTACTTTAGAGATAGTAGGTAATATGCTGATTGGGCGAAATTGTGTTATATTATCTGGATTATCAATTTTAGGAATGGGTATAACATTGGCATCTTTCCAGGCTTTTGGAAATGAAACTTTCTTGAAGCAAGTATTAATTATATGTACCAAGAAGGGAGTTAGTGATGGAAACAGTAAATCAAGCATTTTGAGATTGATATCATCCGATCCTTTGGCATGTGTTTTAATTTTGCCTAAAGCCATTTCTACATCTCTTTGTGTAACATTATTTAATTGAAATGTTTTTTCTAAGTCTGGATACTTAGTGTTATACTTGTTAAGAAGATGATCATTCGGTAGGGGAAGATTGGGGACAGAATTCAAGAAGTAGTCATTGAAAGAGTACGGGTCAATATCACAGGCACTACCACGCGAATCTTTTATTATGTTTGAAGATTTTAGTGATTTCCAAAAAAGTTTGGGATCTGATTTGAATTTATGCTGTAAAAAGGCCTTTTTTTCAGCTTCAATGCATGTATTGACGAAATTTCTCAAATCTTTATACTCTTTGAATGTCTCTTCTGTCCTGAGACGTTTATAATTATTGAATAACTTCTTTTTTAGCTTTGTAAGTAGTTTCGTATTGGCGGTGAGCCATGGGGCCGGAGGTTTCGTCACGCGTTTGGTTATAATAGGTGCGTGTATATTGAATAAATGATTAATGTTTTCATTCCAGAATATAACCATCTCATCAACATTGTCCATATCGAATATATAGTCCCAATCAATTGAGTGCAAGTTTGTTAAGAACATGTTGTGATCAAATTTAGAAAAATCGCGAAAGCTGACAAACTTTGACTGAAATTTTTCCTTTTTGCACTTTAATTCACATTTAACAAGATGGTGGTCTGAAATGCCATCCATATTCATCCATGTCTATCAATGACAAATTTTAGTAACTGCTTAATGTTGGCCTCAATTTTTAATAGGAATTATCTACACTAATTTTTGGGTAGTAGATTACCAAATTAGCATAAATTATCTGCCAAATAAATTAACTGATGTAACAAAATCTTGAATAGGAGTCAAAGACAGTAATAGACCGGAATCCCTCTCCTATTTTAAAAAATGATTAATAACAAGCTGAATCTTCCTGAGTAGCTTCATTTTGACGAGACGCCCAACTTTTTCCTCTACGAAAATTCTCGATAGTGGAAGTTAATGAAATGCGCAGGCGTCGATCATGTCAATTTGGAGACTGTATAAAAGTCATTAATACCAGTGAGTTTTTCAGTTGAACGTCGAGGAAATTCGATGAACTACTCGAAAAAACTTTTGTCATACAAAATGGATGGTAGGACTGAAGAGTCCCCCACTCCCAACATGTACCAATGACGTGGTCATAAAAATTCATTATCAACCAGCGGATTATTTTATTGAATGGTAGGTGTTCCCGGTCCTACGCTCCGAAATTATCAATTCCATGGTAAACAAAAATTTATTAATAACTGTAGGACAATGATAACACATGAAAGGTTAGTGTATTCTTCACCTTAATAATACAGTGTCTTACTAAGAAACGGGCATGTATTGCTGATCCTACAAAAATTATTCAAAATAACGAATTATTTAGAAATTGTGGTTAAGCTAAAGCTAATTTAATATACTCTTATTCGTAAAGTTATGTTACTCTCAATGTATAATTGTTTGTTCAAATATCATAATTTACATGAAAAGTTTATGACAAAAGTGTGAAATTTTGTGTAGCTTTCATAATTTTTATAAAAATATTGAAAACAACAATAACAAAGTAAAAACATTGAAATAATAAATCTGCCCTCCGAGGCGGGTTAAATTATGTCGCATTCGCTTCAACAGATGCAGGGAAACGAGGAAAAACGTGCAACACCACATCGTCGTCTCAAGAGCTGAAATTTATAATTGAAAACTTTCAAAGAGGTCAGAAGAATTGTGAAAATCTGCTCTACGGTAAAATAGGATGTATGGTATCTCCAGAGGCCTCAAAAAGTCCAGTTCGAAAGAGATATATTTTACGGGGTTCGAGTGGCAAAGAAGTTAAAATACCAATTTTTTATCCACTCTGGTCGCCGGTCGTGGGTTCGAAGCCTAGCGACCGCTTATATTTCTCTGATGGCCCGAGAAAGCGGAATAGCACGTAAAAAGATAGAATTCGTTAATCCTTGGCTCTCACAAGTTTCGTCTTTTGAGGGATGTCGTTCGTAAGGGAACGACATTTGGTTAACGGAAAAAACAATTTCAAACAATGAGGAAGGCAAGGGGAAGGAGTGGGAGAGCATTTTCTACCAGCTATTCAAGGAGGTATCACAAGAAGAGATTTCAGAAAAATGTAATTTGATGCGGGTGGCTGTGAATCAGAGAGTGACGGGACTTGCTGGAAATAAGGGGAGTTGATGAGAGGATTATTTCATGAGTATAATTTCACTTTAATTCTTATATCCTAGTGACAGATATGGACAATTCGTAATAATTTTTTCATTTTGTTCCTGAGAAATAGCCTTTTTAGGCATTCAAATTGTCACTGTGCACATGGAAAACTTCATACTGTTGAACTAGCAATCATAATATGAATCCTCATGTAGTTGATGAAGACCCATTCTTTTTCAAAGAATTTGTAAAAAAAAAATGATAATGGTATTGATATTCATCTATTTCTTTGAACAGTGTCTTGTCATGCTATGTAATGCAACACCCTTTGTGAAATATAATTTCTTATTCGAATGGAGGGACGAGCTACAAATTAAATTTAATGTGTTTATTTCTAAAAACAAAATCTATTTCGAATTGAAGAAAAAAAAATCAAATCGATTCATAATTCGCAAAATAGCAGTTATGGAATTTTGGACACCCTGTTGCTCGAAAACTAGCCATAGGATCGATCTGTGAACTGGACAACGTAATGAGGATGGCAGGATCAAAAAAATATCATATAAAAAATGAGGATAAATGTGCCTACTTACAAAATATTTTGATTATTTTTTATTTAATATCTGTAGTCTAGTTAAGCCCGTGGCATACGGTCAGATAGATTGATTTTACTACCTTGAAATGAAGTTAATTCAATTGGTTCGTTTCACCATGAGCCATGAGCTTTAGATTTAGGTAAAACTAACAGTTACGCATACAATTTTTGCGCTCGCCAAATCAACATAACTTTCGCCTACGCAGTTCATTAGCTACTAATATCAAGAATTTTCGTGGAATTGACAATTTTGGAGCGGAGGACTGGGAACACCTACCATTTAATTTGTAGGAAAATATGACCATTCCATTATACAAATATTTCACAAGTTCGAACAAAGTTCGAAAGGTGTGCTCATCTCAAAAATTTGTTCGAACTTGTGTAGCATTACTCTTCCCGGAGTTGTGCAGTCGAGGAGTGCTGCTTGCTCTTGGGCTTTGGGTGTTGTCGTTCGTTGGGGGGGACAGGATGACTCTAATGTTGTCTGACCTAACCTAGCACTGATGAGAGGTAAGAACCTTGAAACATGCATGTATGCAGGTGGTCATTTCCAACCGGATGGGGGATGATACTCATTGCTTGGGAGCAATCAGCATTTGCAACAGTGTCCTCCTATGAGGAACATTGCACGAGTAAATGTCAGATGTATTTCAATATTCGTAGGGGGAAGTAGTTGTTTTCTGACAGATACTTGCCTCACGTTTTCCCACTGTGTGACTTGGTCGAAATTTTTCATTTGATATACAAATATTTATCAAGCAACGGTGAAAAAATCCGCTGGTTATTAATGAATTTTCATGACCACGTCATTGGTACATGTTGGGAGTGGGGGACTCTTCAGTCCTACCATCCATTTTGTAGGACATAATCTTTTTCCGAGTACTTTATCGAAACATCTCGCGGTCCGACTGAAAAACCAACTGTTATTAATGACCTTTTTGCACTCACCAAATCGACATGATAACGATTGCGCATTTTATTAGTTACCACTATCGAGAATTTTCGTAGAGGAAAAAGTTGGGCGTCTCGACAAAATGAAGCTACTCAGGAAGATTCAGCCTGTTATTAATCATTTTTGAAAATAGGCGTGGGATCCCGGTCTAAAATGGAAAGATAATGAAATAAAACTGGGTTCCTTGAAAAATCTAAATTGATTGACTAAGGGCCAGTTTTACAGGTCCCAGTTAACCTTCAAATATCTAACTGAAAGTTTAGACGGTGAATGACATTCTTTCAATGGCGTTGACAGGTTCACAATTTAACTATTAGGTAATTGATCTGGACACTAACTGGAACCTGTGAAACTGACTATCAATTAGATAACTGAGAATATAAATCAATTACAAATAACATTTTTCAATGATATTTTTCGATATTTTGCATATTAATGTCACTTTACTCTATGGTGAATTAGAATATCAGCCGTTTCCTGTTTAGCCGCACGCCACTGGCAATAACCAATATGCGCGTACGTAGTCTAATTGAATGCACCAACTTTTATGAAGAATGATAAACTATTAATAAAAAAGTTTTGCATATGTTTCCAACATTTTGGCGGACACTGTATATGTAGTACTTCAGCACTTGAACACACAATAAAATTGTTAGAAGGTGCCACAAAAAAGCCATTCGTCTAGCAGGTGATGCGTTGCTTATAAGCTCGCTCACTTCTCTGGAACCCCGCTGTTAGGTTGGTAATCTGGTTCTGTTTCATAGGTATTTCCATGGAAGATGAGGCTACTTTGAATACTAATTTTTCATAAACAAAATCCATAGACCAAGAGTGTATTTTGAGTTGTTATTTTGTTTGTTCAAGAAGAATTACTTGGAGTGATTACTCGAGTAATTTTGTTGTGTTGAAAATACAAAAGTGTTATACTTTATGGTGCCTACTTCACAATTTAAAAACATAATATACAGAGTGATCCATTTAATATCAGGCCACAACTGTAACTTTTCTATTTATAGTCCGAAACGATTTGAAGAAGAGAACTTTATTAGCTCTATTACACCTTCAAAATGAAATTCTGAATTTCAAAGCTTCATTTGAAATTTTGTCAAATCCAGAAATTCAAAATCAACAATTTTTTTAAATAAAATCTGACTTTACCACTGGATTTGTGATAATATCAACCAGTGTAACAGAAATAATAGGAAAATATTATATTGTTATAAGCCTATGCTTCTCTGTTGGTATACTTGCGGGGCAATAAACTTCACTGATGAATGAATTTATTTGTATTCGTCTTTTGTTTTGGTGACTTATCTTCTGAATCAGTATCAGTTTTGAACTCTGCTATTGAACAAATATAGTTCTAACATGAATATGTATCTGTCGTGACTCAAACATAATATGCAAAGAATCGATTTTCTTTGTTTTTTAGGTAATGGAAGTCCAGAAAAATTACACTCAAACTGATACATTGTCAACTTCTTTCAAACAAACTACACATACATTCAAAGCAAATTCAGCTCAGTCCCGAGCAGATTGTTAAGAGGACAAGCACCACCAAGCAATATGAATGGAAGATAATAGAGCTAAATAAAGGGTTGGAAAATGATCCAGTCATAGGAATCTCATCGGATGTCATACTTTCCAGATATAGCTTTGACAAAACTTTCAAGATAAGCAAAACGGCCAGGGATGCGTAGAAGAAGGGAATTTCGACAAATATTCGACTGTATTTTAGATAAAAATTGTTGCAATACATGCACTAGAGACAATGAGGCAAAAGTTTCCAGAAAAAACGTATCCACTTTTACTATTATATACAAAATTTCAATTACACTAGAATATTAATTTTATCCCCTCACAGAACATTGCACAACAAACATATGAGTACAAAGGGTCTGGTAGAAAAGAACTGCTATGCAGGATCTGACTGGAAAAGGAAATATCAGTTTTAAAAGCTAGCGTATGGAGTCTTATAGCGAAGAGAGGGCTTGATAGAAAACTCCAAGTGATTTCGATAGAACACTCAATAGATCTTAAAATTTTGCATTGTTACCACGAAAGGCCCAAACTGATCAAATATATCTTCATACTTGTATATACAATTCGAGAAGATTGAAAACAGCAATTTTTTCTGAATATTTCACGATCTATTCACAAATATCCAATTCATATACTGCGTGACAAATCTGTCAATGTGAAACTTCTGCTTGCAGACAGCAACACCTCTTATTATTCGTACACTCGGTGATCAACGGTAAAATTTGACATATTGAAGTACTATATGAATATCTTGTAATTTGTAGTGAAAAGCATGTTATCGGTTTGTGAATTTTTCACGATGAACATAGTTCACAAATTAGTGCGGTTTCTGCAAGAAGTTGAGAATACTTGTCAGTGGCTGGTGGGTGTTGATAAATGTTTTCCAACAGTACCTAATAATTATTCATTCAACCCATAAGGGCACGGAGCAGCTGAATTCTTCGGACCTTCGGGCACTCTCCGAACTCCTTCCAGAGTTGCTTTGAGCACACCAGGAATTGTGAAATATTTCTCTCAATTTCAATCCCACTCATGGAGCGCTTGGACAAATTCATAGAATGTATAATTTGATGTTGAGCTTGAGCCCACGGAGTTTATCGGTCTTATTTTGGGTTAAACTGAAACTATCGTGATTTTTTATCAAGTATATAATATTGATCCTGGTCATCCTATTTGGACATTACGAAGAGCTGGACTATTGTGTAATTCGGAGCCCAGGTTTAAATCCATTTTTCTTTATACGCAATCCTATTATCTATTATGAATTATGCCCGTCAGAATGAAAGGATTTGTGGAAGGCTGATTACCCAAAGATGGCTCGTAAATCTGCGGAGGCGAAGGATTAGAACGTCGATATCGAAACAAACTTTGAATATCGACGTATTTGCACTTAATCTTGTGGGAGGACAGTGTAATGTTGATAAATCACGATTGGCAAAACGCATCGAAATGTCGAGACAACTACGTGAAATAGGCGGGACTCGGACAACGGCTCATTCATTAGTGAGTGTCTGTGTCTATTGCGGAATCTTCTACAGGGTGATTGTTTCTGAAAATCTTCTGAGGCTGAGGAGGAAGATGGAGCTCTTTCGAGGATAGTTACGAAAGATATATACTGGAGATTAGTAACTTGGTGAAATCAGAGGTCACTCAATAGGTGACGCCAATCTAGTTCTCACATAATGAGGCCATGACGTAGCACATGTAAGTCTGAAGATGTCCAGCATGGACGTTATGGACGTTCAGTTACGTTTATAAATGTCCGGTTGAAGTCCACAAATGCACAGATACATTGGATATAACATCTCATGTTGGTACGTACGAGAGTATACAATGGACATACATAATAAACATCCATTGGGAGTGAGGAAATATTTAAAATTCAGGTACATTCAACGGACAATGTGAATTTTAAATGCTTTCATCAATTGACCGGTTGCATGCATGAAGTTCCGGAATGAGAACATATTAGTCCAATCTCAAGCAGCATTTCTCGGACTACCAACTAAATTTGTACCAAATCTGACGACATTTGGTTCGTATTTGGTACAAATATTAGTCATTCATTGACGTTTGGCAAAAGACGTCGTTACACCCGATAGTTTACCAAAAAGTGAAAGTTGCGTATCCCACGACGGCTCGATATCATCCTTCCGACTACCAACCTGAATTGTACCAAATCTGACAACAAATTTTTTGCGAGTATCTGGCATCATTGACGGTCTGCAGAGACATAGCACTTTCGATGAAAAGTCAACTGAAAAGAAGAAGTTGAGCTCTCCACGATTGATCAACGTCGAAAAATGTATGATTCAAATGTGTAAATTATGTAATACAGCGCCATTTATCCATCTTCAATACATTTCTTTTTACTGAAATTATCCCACCTCCTGATTGGACTGGGGCCAGTAAAGGACACCATTCATCTCCCATTTGTATGTAACTGGTTCCACTTGATTAATTTTCTTGATGGAAAACACTCTGGAAGGACGGTTTTCCTACCTTTATACGTCACATCTCAAATCATTCGACTTGTATATATCTTATTCTTCACTTGTATCCCTTTTCATCTGACCAGTTGAAATTGGATATTTTGTTCCAAAAAAGTTCTGAGTTTACGTCACAAATGAGAGTCAACATTTCGTGTTCCATGGTCCAGGTGCCTAAAATGCATTCACGCCGTACATGTTTGAAATGTAGGTGTACTTAATGATATAGAAGTTTTGGAGTGCGTGAATTTCTAAAATTAATCTTCAGTCCCCATTCGGATTATTCGGAACGAATTCTACGAATTCAGTTGATTTCGAAACATAAAAACTGCCGTCCTGAGCCAAAAGGGCGTATCTCAAGAATGACCAGAGATATAGAGGCAGTCGCCTATAAATTTCAGAATTTTAGGTGTATTTTGGATATAAGTCTTCTTTTACTCATGTTTTGAATGGCATAGAACGATGAGATCCGGCCAAATTTGTTATTCAAGTTAAGGGCATGGTCATAAGGAACCTGTAGAAAGTGAATTCTATAATTGAAAAAAATTGAGATACGCCCTTTGGGCTTAGGACGGCAGAATAATTGTTCGGAAAATATTATCACAGGAAATGTCAAGGAAATTACCTGTGATTTATCTAAAAATTTGTTGAAAATTCAAACCTAACACGGATTCGATGATAAACTAATAAAATAATATATTTTTCCCGCTGGCAACACTGTAAATTGCCCCTACATGCTTAGCAACAAAACAGGTAAGTGGCCTATATCATTCGTTTACTAATTCATCTTGGAAACGGAATGTAAATAGTATAGTATCATTCACATGCCTATGGTAATGATGACTTTAACTTTGACACCATCAGCTTCATTTATATCAGTTTTTAGGTTATGAGACTTTTTGAATATTATTGTTGTCTGTTTTTTCGGTATCTCAGTTATAAGTCCAATGAAATAGCGTAACGAATAATCATGAAGAAAGGATAAGAAAACAAACTTCAATCCAGGCAAATTTTATGAAATGTCAACAAGCAGCAGGAAAAACGTAATAAGTAATACGGAATGTATCGACTGTTAACATCCTCGGCAAGCGACAAGCCTCGGCTTTGCCTCTGCTCGTATTCGCTCACCTCAAATGTTAACACGTCTTCACATTCCTTGTTACCTAAGTAACTTATATGTCACAGCCGCTTTTTCATAAGTCAAGTTGGAAATAGTTGGTAAAGGTTATGAATGTCTACTACACAAGTCAATGTTCCTACCTCGAACCGAACAGTATTCAGTGTAGTTTATGCAGTTAAGAACAGGTCGAAACCAAGTCCTTCTCCAACTACTAGTTTTGTGACGACGTCGTACCAGCCCTAATTTTATTGACCAAATCAGTAGAAATTGTGTTTGTGATTAGGTAGGACCGACGTTATATTAAGACGTCGGGCATAGGAGAACAGCATAGAAGTTATGGACGTCAACTAGACGTCCGGTTATGTCCATGAATGTCCAGTGAAAGTACAGTGAAGTACAGTGAAATGTTCAAATGCACTGGATAGAAGATTGTGCGTTTGATCCAAGGAAATATATAAGGTTCACGTACTTCTTATGTATGCCAAGTGATTGTATAGCATAGATCTCATGGATATCCTCTGTGTGTCCAGTAAATGTCGAAATTTACTGGATATAACATCTAATGTAGGTACGCCTAGGATACAACTTCACGTCCATTGGACGTATAGTATCGACCTCAAATACATCTATGGAGATCCATCTATAGCCAGATATGAACATACATTGAACGTTGAAATCAGTATAGGTTTATTTTTAATGATCTTGAATGAGAACCTGTCAATAGATTTTCGAAGAATAACCATAATAACAAGAAATGTTATTTGAAATCGACACAAAAAAATCAATATTTCATAACGAAAATTGTTTGTTTTTGAAAGTGAAATGAAGCATAAAAAACCTCAAATCTTCAATTTTAAAATTTGTGAAAATTAAATACAAATTAGAGTATTAATATTTTCATATGTATAAATTTCACTTATTTATAATAATAAGAATGCTAATCAATGAAAATCTGCTCTTGCTAAAACCCTTTCGAAAAATTTATTTATTTAAAACTTAAAATAATACAGATTCATGACCCCACTAAGATTCCCCATCCAATGCAAATTGTCCTGAAAATTTGTGGAGTGATCCAAGGATGACTGCCTACTGCATTCGTCCGGAATGAATTTCTGCACTATCACGGCAAGCAGGTATAATTGTCAGCTTCGAAAGCAGTGTATCTATCATTCCACCAACGATGAGAATAGTATATTTCATCACGAGTTCGGAAAATAGGCTTTTTCCGTACGTGCGCGACATGTTCCCGTATTAATTTCAATATTTTTCATTTGTAGGTTATCCTAATTTTGGGTATCAGCGGTACTTGTAGCCGTGATGAATTATTACATAAAAACATTGAAGATGCAGGATCTATATTGGTTGCTAAAATACCTGATATGCGCAAGACATTTACTATTCCAAATTCTGATTATATTGAGATATACCGCAAGTATCGAGCACTACGGCCGGCTCATACAAAAAGAAACAGATATTTTTGAAATATTCGAGAGAAAAATGTATTAACCAACATGTGGGGATAAATAAAATAGGAGAAATTCCCAGCTTGATTGCAAAATGGCTTGGACGTTTATAAGAGCTATACAGGTCACTGTTTCAGGTATCTTACTCCTCTGGCCAATGCAAAGAACAAAATTACATCCATAAAACGTCACGGTGGCTAGAAATCTGCATCCGTATCAGAATAATATAGAAGACAGTTTGAATAACAAAACTGAGATTTCTAACAAACTATCGAATTGTCCATCAAACAAATTAAAATATTTGATAAGATTGTGGTCAACTCTTCAAGAAATATCTAACGTTTCTGATCAGCAGCAACATGGAACATCTTCACAGGAATTTATGTTGGAAGTAATTGTTCAAACATTACTATCAATTATTATTCCATAATAGTAATTTACGTAACAAGTCCGGAAAATACTCGCTAACGCTCGTCCTAGAATTTGGTCTACTCGTCCAAAAAAACTGTTTTCGGACGTGTTGCGTACACTATTTTTTTGGCAACCATGTAGAATAACAAATCAATGAGACGCATTTAGTCTAAGAGACGAAGAGAGGTCGACTTTCACCCATCTGTTAACCGGATGAAACGATTCCAAATTTGAATATTTCGAACATTTCAGTTTTTATTTGTATTATATATTGAAATTCAAACAGAAGATAGATACCAACAGAAACTTTCTTATTCTTATTTATATTAATATTTGTATTGAAATTCGAGCAGTGCTACTTTCCCAAAGAAAAAGTGTCCGGCAAGTGAACACTTCCCGGATAGTTGCCGGAAAAAGTAATTTTCTGTTAATTATATCTTTCAGATAGGCAAATTCAGAAAACGAAACGTTACTGACAAAATTAAATAATTTTTTTCCAGACAATGTTCTACAGGTATTGTATAGATTTCTTTGAATTTGAATTTTTGTCATTTTCAGACAGTGGAATACTAAAACTCCCAAAATATCATTTCAAAAACAAAAGATATATTTAACCAATAATCCGTAGATGAAAATATTGATTCACTTTAAAAACGTTTGTACCAGCCAGCAGTAAATCAATGT
Source organism: Chrysolina oricalcia (assembly GCA_944452925.2). Classification (NCBI taxonomy): domain Eukaryota; kingdom Metazoa; phylum Arthropoda; class Insecta; order Coleoptera; family Chrysomelidae; genus Chrysolina; species Chrysolina oricalcia. The sequence continues at coordinate 21,796,821 of OX101818.2, forward strand.
GGATTTAGTAAGATAAGGCACTGAAAAAATTCACAGAGGATGAACGAATTTTATTGTAGGTTTATATATATATATATAACAAGATACGTTATCAGTTTATAGCCACCCTTCGAATCAGTCGAAAAACAACTCCGTAACATAATACGTTCTGTAACAATCGAAATGAAATAAACTCAAATGAAATAGCGTTCTAGTTCATAATAGTTTTTCTGAAATGGATGGAGATGGAGAAGCAATAGTTGTGCTTTTGCTAATTTATGTGATATTCAATCTACTTGCTTCGATCTTCAATGTAGTCAATAACTTCTTCCTACTGAAAGAGATCCAAAAAAGAACTGGTTCAAACGACAAGGTGTTCTTATTGAATTCATTGAGCAGTTCCAAAACTAGCCAGTGCTTACATGAACACCTCCTGATGTTAATTGAAAATGTATCCAAGAAAAGTGTCCTGCAGAGCAACTTTCAACCAACGGGGATCGAACATCGTGTGAAAGCAGAGGATAATGATTATGAAGAACTAGGTGGATACATGAGGCCAGCTATTGATCCACCGTCCATTTACGAAAATTGAGTGAATATTGGAAGGAATATAAAAGTTAATTCAATGATAGAACTGTAGGTTTGAGTGTTTCAGTGACGGAAAAGGTGATATTTGTAGTTATACGTGGATCAAGAATGCATGAGAGTGTCAGTGATAATGTTATTGAATATATTACTTGAGGTTAGAAGCTATACCAATAGCCGAATGTGAGAAAATTCACGAATAAAAGTTATTTCAGTGAAACACAGTGAGTCTTTTCTGTAAGTCAATTCATATTTATTTTCAAATAGGTTGATAGACATAAAATAAATCATTAATTAAATAATCTGAAACACAATGATACCATTATGTCAATGTTGATTGGAAAATATGAAGTGATTGTGGAACTTTGAGAGGCCTAGTTCATACAGGCTTGGGGCTTTAGTGCGTCAGAGTCCGATTGCTCTAATAACTACAGAAGTGTTCTAAGAACCAAACTGAACTAGATATCAGAGTCTATAACTAGAAATTATTGCCAAATAGAATAGAATAAAATAGAAGATGATGCATCCATACAAAATTTATTTTCGAGAAGTTATGCACACAATAATATATAGAATATAATGACACTCCATATTAACACATCAAAAACAAAATCTAGCAGGAACACTACTCTGTTGCCTGCATGTGAGTCTTCAAGTAACAAACTGGAATCAATAATTTTACTTGGCAAGGCTAAATTATTGGAATTTTCCTAACGTTCCCTAGGGAGATAATTAAGTAGTGGAATAACTATTAATTTACTTCCATCTGATGCCTTCATAAAAGGCACAAAGAAGGTTATGTTCATTCCGGGTATTATACTCAATATTCAAAAGGATTGAATTTACTAAGAGCCATTAAACGTATTTCAAGTTGTCATCGTCGTGAAAATTTTGGTATCGGATTTTATAAACCAGTTGAACAATAAAGGTTGAGTCATGCAGCCCCCAGCAGCCGGTTTTTTTCACAAAATTATTGACTTTGACTTTGACTTTGACAAGTAATACCTTCAGCTTCATTAATATCAATTTTTAGGTTATGAGACTTTCTGAATCATGGACGTATAATATAGTATAAATACAGATGGATTCCGCATTGCCATACCTACGACACGGAGTGATTTGAAGTCGCTCTGTTTTTAGGCGCGCGGGCTGCGGGGAAGAGAGAAGGTAGCGATAGACTGTGACCTTCCCACAACAAACAGGAGCGCACGCATTTGCTGAAAATAGGGTTCAATCACAAGAAAAAATGCTGAATTTGAAATAATGATGAAAATATCAACGAAAGTGTTAGAATATACATCCTATAGGACTTCGTGAAATAGAAAAACTCATTTGACATACCTGATGTCATAAAAAACTTCATTGACTCGGATAGTATCGATCCTTAGAAAATTAGGTTCAAAAATTTTTCAAAAAGAAATAAGACTTTTAAGACTTTCGTTTTCAATTAATGGAAAGCTGGAGACAGTCGACTGGAAAAAAAAGAATAAAAATGCATTATCTAAAAAATGGTAATTTATATACTCAATAAATACATGTTCTTATATATATTAAAATAAATGAATATTGTGAAGAATAAATATTCCAAAGAAATTTTCAGCGCATATTATTCAATTTCAGAAATACGAAATTTTAATGTATTTACGACAATATGCAAATAAAATTCACAATACAGATAATCAAACTAACATTTGTTTCTAGAAGATATCAAAAATCAAGTACGTACAGAGCTTCACAAAACCAACAATAAAATATAAATGAAGAATTTGTTTTCTATTCTGAAATGATTTTCATATTTCTTGAGTTCCCTCCTCGAGTAATGATAACCGCCTCTTATACTCATTATCAGAGTCCTTATTCAATTATGTCTCTCAAATTCACTAAACTGTTCCTTAGCTCATTCAAAGTAACTTTGGGCTCCTGCAGGGCTCTAATTCATCTCCCAAGAATATCATATATATTTTCGGTGGGGTTCGTTTCTGGACTTCTCGCGGGCAAGATCGCCTGGAAATACTGGCGGGCCGTGTGGTCTCGTATGGTCGTGCAATCATATGAATTCTTCACCAGTGAATGGAACAAAAGAACAGACAACATGGAGTTCTGGAATTTCGGATACATACTGTTGTCAAATTCGCTTCATAAATGACTACCAGTTTCATACGTGCCTCCAAATTCATACAACTCCAAATCATTACCGATCCTCCGCCAAAAGCAATGATTTACAGAGTGTTACATTGATTGTAGCGTTCTCCTAAACGTCTGTAGACCCGCATTCGTATGTTATTTGTCATGGAACAGAATATTGTCTCATCAGTGAAGAGCACTCGACATCATTCAGCTTCCTGCCAATGAGGGTGTGCACGAGCAAAATCAAGCCGTGACCTGCAATGTTCTGCAGTCAATGAAGACCTTGTTGCTGCCCTGCATGGCATCAAGTTGCGTTCCCTTAAACTTTGCTTGAAGATATCTTTACTAGATTCGATTAGCTTAGATTCAGTTTTAGCTTCCGCGCTAAAAGCCTTCACACCGCGACCATTTCAGACATATTGTTTGTGCCCTTCGAAATCGTTCAGAGCCCTTGCAGTGACAAAGTACGTGTACTGATGTAAAGCAGCATTTGAAAATTCTCATCATTATTATTATTATCACATTGATATTATGGAATTCTTGTATTGTCGTCAGTTCTTGATGTGTGTGCTAAATTTAAGATTATTCAGAGGATTGGAAGTGGGTGGAAATTTAGTTTAGAATTTCTCATTATTATTATTATCAATAAAACATTGATATAAAGAAATTCTTATATTATCGACGGTCCTTGGTAAGTATGCCTAATTTTAAAATTTTCGGATGATTAGAAGTGGGTGGATATTGAATAAAAAATTCACGTCATTATCATTATTACCATTAAACTTTTATAATTGAGTCATTGTTTTACCATCGGTTTATGTGTGCCAAATTTCAGATCATACGGACGATTGAAATCAAATTCGAAAATTCTCACCATTATTATTATTAGGTGCGTTATTATCATAAAATTCTTATATTTTTCGTTAAATTTTAGATAATTCGGAGGATTAATAAAGGGTGAAAGTTGAATTTGAAATTCCAATTATTATTATTATCATTATTTTTATTTCAATAATGGTAGGAAATTCTTGTATTATCGTCTGTCCTTGATATGTGGCCAAATTCCAGATTATGATAATTGGAAGTGGGTGAAAATAGAATTTAAAAATTAACATCATTATTATTATTATTAGTGGAATCGAGTTTCTTCAGGAAAATCGCCTGTATGGAGGAACTTAAAAACTAAAACCTCATCTGAATAAAAATGTTGATCCAAATCCTTAAAGCTGTTTCCGAGATAGCCAAAATAAATATATCAATGTATAAGAATTGCTTCTAAAGATATTAGGTAGATTAGATATATTTGATACCGAAAAATCACGAAATTCTGTCCTGTTTTTCAAACCAGAAGATATGAAATTGACCTAAATAATGTTATTTGTCATATCGTCAGTATTTCAAAGCCAAACAACCTGAAGTGGGTGAAAACTTAGTTGCGAAATTTGAGTTAACAATTTTTACTATTCTCAATTTGTCCTCACCTCTTCAGTGGGAGACTTGAGTTATCAACAATGGACCTTTCCAAGAGATAAGAGGTAACACTGAAATTAGAAAGTAAATACGCTAATATCACTCGGGATTTTTTCTTTCTGACCGCTAGTTTATCTATAATCAGAAGAAAAGTGGTTTCGTGACGACACGTTCATCAAAACTAAACTTGGCAACGTTGTTAAAGTTCTGCACCAAATTCTCATTCAAATATAATGTGTCTTATCACAGTTGTCATTGGATACCAGATGGATTCTTTCGTCTGTTTCTCGCTGCAATCAATAAGAATAGTTTGTCTCTGTCTAACTCATTTGCCTACCCATTTGATACAAGTGAAGCAGTTCCATCAGATCTAAACATCAACGAACACTACCTTGATTTATTTTTCGAGGTTAATGCGGTTTTCTAAGTTTTGAGAGCTTTTGTTGTTTGGTTCTAAAATTTGTTATTAATTCCTGTATCTCCAGTACCTGTATCCCTACAATAACTGAACATGTCGAAAAAAGGCGCTTTGTACCTCGGTAACTTATCTAAACTTTCCTTCACGAAGCCTTGTTCCATATTTTTAATACACAATTACACAAATAAATTCACACCAAATCGTTTATGATAGTTTATGATAACACGTCACTACGCTATTATCGAATTTATCAGTTGAATCAAATAATATCTACGTAGATATTCTTTGGTTGAATGTAAATAAAATAAACATTAACCTCACATCTCCATATAACTTTTGACAGTTGAAAACTGTCATTACGATTTGATGTGTTGTCAATGCTCCTTCTTCATCAAAAGGATGGTCTGTTCAGAAAATTTGAAACTTACAAATACAATAAAAAATAGCTAATATGTGGATTTTTATCTATGAGTTGATCAAGTGACAATGTATTGATTATTTCTCAACGGCTTATATCATGCCAGAAGTTATATTTTTAAGGAGAACGGTATTGCCTGTTTCGGAACGTGGATTATGGTGGGAGATATTTCCGATGAACGTGACGTCAGCGGCACACTTTCAAATGTGATATTTTTTTAAAATGAAAGAAAAATAATGGAACTTTTTGTTAAATGGACTTTTCAGACTAACAGCTACCGATTTAAACGAGTTTTGTTATTTATTTTTCGTAAATGTAAAGGTCCATTTCTTCAGAATCTGTACCTGGGGCTGTTTCAGTGAAACCAGTTGACGATTTTTTCTTGCTGAAATCGTTCAATCTGAAAATATGTAATATATTGTTTTTTTTTATACAAATCTCTGTTATTACTTGAAATAGCTCATAGAAAATAACAATTCTGACGGCTGATAATAATTACCCTGAAGTTGAAGCAACTGAATTTCTTGGGATATACCATTCATCATATAATAAAGGAAGAACCCTCTTCTTCACAAATATTGTTCCACTTGGGTTAATCATCTCGAATGCTGCGTCTTTGAAATAAATGGAACAAATCCTAACAGACTTTGGAACACATTCAGTTGAACATTTCATCCCCAACTCTTTCAACCAAGCCGCTTCAACTGTGACATCAGCTGGAAACATAAAGATAAATCAAAATTTTAATAAATATTTCTTGGACTTTTTGGCAACCTTTTTTTTTAATGCATCATCCAAAAAACTAATGAAGTTAAATATTTCGTGAGGTATCTATTTCATTATCTCCACATGTAAAGGTTTGAATTCACGTATTAATTTCATTTTATTCGGCGAAAACAGATTGATGCTCACTGTTACGCCTATGGTACTTACGAATAGAATCTGCTATGTGTGTTCGAACACATGATTGTTTGCAAACCCAACAAGATTGCACCATTATGATTCTCTTACTATTGTACTGCCACTATGTATCACGAATGAGTTCAAAAACCATTATTTCAGCAATGATCCCACAAAAAATCAATGACAGAACATGACAGAACTGTCAGAAGTTTACTTTGTGGAAAACATCGTTGACAAATGTCCAGATACAATAATGTCTTCACAACCATTTGATGACGCAAGTACTGATTTTTTTCGATAGTTTGGATTTTTAAACTTCTAAGTAATAATTCTAAGTTTGAGTTGCGTGCTAATGTCACCATCACCATTCTCCATTCTTCGATTGTAATCGAATGGAATACGTATAGGTAGTGACACAATAATTATGTCCATGATAAAGACTTATTACCTACGCGATGTGACAACGCCCAACTCGATATCACGACTACAGATTATGGTCATACACGACTTCAAACCAGAATGTAAACAGCTTGGTCCAGTTCAATACTTTATAGGTCCATGTTCTGAATACGATGTTGTCTGTTTATTCGGTAACTTAGTTACGCGCACAAGCAACTGAGAAATGTCATCAAGCAGTGGGAAAACGTAATAAGTAACACGAAATGTATCGACTGTTGACATCCTCGGCAAGCGACAAGCCTCGGCTTTGACTCGGCTCGTACTCGCTCACCTCGAATGTTAACACGTCTTTTCATTCCTTGTTAATTAAATAACTATTTATTGATTCAAATGTGACAGGTGAATTTCTTCAGTAGTTATATATAGCTATATAAACAGAGGATAGCAGGTTGGATACCGGCCAAGAGTTTTTCTCTTTACTTTCTATTGGGGAACTACTGATTTTGGCTGGAATATAGTTCATAATCATTATAAAATAGATGTCTCTGATTTTGATCCGTTTAAAAATAACTCATAGTGGTTAAACCATTGTTCTACATGAGCGGTTATGCTTTCAGAAATATCGTCAACATCTATCATTAATTTCATGTAAAGAGAGAAAGCATATAATATGGACAACACTTCACTTTTCAACAACAAATAATGTCTGGTTAGATCACTGGCATAAATTAAAATGAGCAAGGCCCGCCCCAGTATAGATCCCTGTGGTACGACCCATTTGATAACATGTTCATGACCTATGTTTTCACAATTGTAGACCCTCTGAGTTCTAGTCACGAGGTAGGATTGAAAGATGTTCCCAGAGACTCCTGTCATTCCAAAACTTTATTATTTCGCTTGTGATATTTCATGAATAACATAACCAAAAGCTTGCGACAGGTCAGTATGTATTGTTAAACGATTGGATGCTTTCGAAAGCTTTGAGAATGTTGTTATCTAATCTATGTACTGCATCTACAGTACTTTTCTTTTTTCTACACCCATTAAAAAAATGAAGTTACTGGATTAGGTGGAATTCACGTTTTCCATTACTTCTCAACATGTTGATGAAATGTCTATTTGTCTGTAGTTCTTAGGCAGTTGTTCATTTTCTTTTTTATGCACTGTAAATACTTCACAAGGTTTCTACACAGATGGAAAGATTCCATCAAGAGGACAGAATCTGATGATGAAATTGATATACACTTTTTGAGCAATATATATACAGTGACCGCCAAAAAAAATTTTGTTGGAGTATTGGGAAAATGTTTTGGGGAAAAAGTTTGTGCATGTCCGATAACTTTGAAATCGATTTTGACACATGTCACGTGACCACTAGTATGACGGCAAATTGGAAAAAAAATACCATGAAGAGTCCAAAAGTGGGGTGAGATGGCAAGATATCGAAAAAATTTATTTGAAAAAGTTAATTGAAACTTGATTTTATACTCACGTGCAGAGCGATAAATCAAAAAATTCAAATAGCAATTCATTTTAATATTTTCCGATCTCTTCACAAAAATCAAAGCTTTTTTTCTGAATGGCTTGAACATAGTGCAATATTACTATTTTGTTGATAATGACGAAAGTTTCTCAATTTCTCCTCACCAGATGGCACAAAATTGAAAAAATTGTATTCTGACAGAATCCTTGCTGTTACATTGGTTCGTATCTAACAGTTATATCAGAATTCCAAGACTTTTGTGATGATATCGCAATCTAGAAAAATCAAATATTCTCAAGTTTATGTGTGTAGTTATCAGGGAAACAGAATGTTTCTAGATTGCTTTATTACCACGATAGTCTTGGAATTCTGGTTCAACTGTTAGATAAGAACCGATATATCAGCGAGGGTTCTGGCAAAACCATATTTTTCAATTTAGTGCCATCTGGGGCGGAGACAATGTGAAAGTTTTGTCATCATCATCAGAATAAAAATGTTTCACTACAACAGTCAAGCCATTCAGAAGAAAAAAAACTTTGAATTTTGTAAAGAGATCGGAAAAATTTTCCCCAAAAAAGTTTTTCCAATACTCTAACAATGAACTTTTTTCCCATATGGTCCATACTTTTTGGCGTTCACTGTATATACAGTGCAAACCGAGAAAAATCTACTGGGACGAATGATTGTTTTCAATGGAATGATACCTATGTATATTAGCACAAGTTTTGATGCAATTTATTGATCTTCACCCACCCCTTCAATAGTATCGACTTGGTCCCACTTGAATGTAATTGTCATGTTTGTTTTGTCGAAATATAGCCATCTGTAAATCCTTGTCGTCACTAATGTGAAACTCAGAAGGGTAAGACAGATGTATGATATTTATGATCCATTCTCAAGTCCTTCAATTATACAAGGTGGCTGAATATTATTCTTCAATTCGGAGCTTTTTCATTTGTTTTTTACTGAGTATATTTATCGACTATATGATGTAGCAGTAGGTAACGAATAATTTCTGCATGTACATCTCGAAGGCTATTCATAGCCGTTTTCGACTTATTGATTTTTGAAAGTCTTCAGTTCCACAATCCTTTGCTCTAAAAAAATATGAGTTATTCTGTGAGTTCATTTCGTGTTTTTTAATAGATTTTGTTTATTTTTTGTATGAGTGAGTGTTTTACATTTGAATCATTTTGATATATTTATCGCAGTAATCCTTCGTCAGGTATCATTTTTCAGAATTTTGTATTATTTTAAAATAGCGAAGATGAATTTCAATAAAGAAGTATGATTTTTGTTTTGGGGATGTCTGAAAAAATTGTGTCGATAGCCTCCTAGATCCCCAGATCTCTTGGACATGGATTTCTACGATAAGGATTCGTTAAAAAATCTTGTATAGAGACACCAACAATAATTCAAATTCTAAAAGAAAGGATAATAAATGCTTTCAAAAGTATAACACAGGCGTTTCTACGAAAGGTAGAAAACTCATTTCGAATACAGATACAGGCGACATTTAAAGTTTGTTCATTTTGATTTTCATGGGTTTGTTTACCGATTTTATGATTTGTTTTGTTAGTATTTCGCAAGAGAATTCTATTTACTCGCGTTTTATTTTATTTCAATCAATTCTACATAGAGAAGTTCTACTGGGAGATACTCAAATATTCGAACCCAATTGTTTTAAACAATAACATTGTTTCAAAATCCATAGAAATGCACATGCAAATATTCGTATTCCAATTCTATAACATTCTGTTGAAAAATATACGAGGTGTTCAATTTGAAAAATACAGAATGTTCAATTCAAGAAGTTCAAAATTGAAAAACAAAGTTTTAGTCTTGCTGTGTACTTCAAGGACATGAGACCAGATCAGAAATATCACATCTGTCTATAAAATGGACTTATGATTCTTTCTTCTTAAATTCCATAATCCAGACTTTTTCGTTATTCATCTGTGGATGTTATTATTTTGTCAAAAAAAAAATCATTGCTCTCAAATGGTTAGGAGATGATGGAAATGCTAGTATACATGGCATTCTGATTAGAAAGAAAGATCTAGACCCTGTAGATTTCTCTCGTTTCGCCCTGCATATTGGGCAATATTTTCTGTTTCTAGATTATATATTGTCTACTCCACTTTGGTTTTAAAAATATCTACCTAGTAGACAAAGTTGTTGTTTTTCAGTCACCACTAGTTGTTTTTCAGTCCCGTGGGTATAAAAAATTATTATTTTTTTGTAGAATTATTAATTTTATCCAATAGACACACACATCAAATCATACGTGAAATATAACTGCGAAACCAACTTCAATCAATATGTTCAATGCACTTTTTGATTTTGTGCTCCAATTTTCGTTTGGATGTTGACAAATTAAATGTATCTGTATCTGTATCTTTGGATTTGTTGAATAATATTATTCGAAAAAATGAGATGAGCTACTTCGTTATATAAGTTATTATAGAATCATCATTTTTGTAGTAATTTTGAATACCGATTACTGGCAAGATAGTTGTGGAATTAGACTGAGAGATGGTGACAGATTTCAGGTAACGATTTTCTCGTTAATGCCTCTGAGACCAATGAAAGATAAAAATTCTGACAAGGTCGATGAAAAATTTGAGCGGTCCCCGACTGGCTTTCATATAAAAATTCGATTTTCATTAAAAAATATATGTGTTGTGGGACAATTAAGTATATCGCCGCTGCCATGTACACCACCAACCGCATGTTGAGATAGACAGTAGCAGCGAAAAAATTATAGGCATAAGGGTTGCACGTGACTAAAGGGTGGCCAAAGGGTGAAAATAAAATTTAATTTAGACGATTTTCTCGTTGCTGCAAATTGAAATAATGGAAGTTTCCATCATGAATGTCCCATAAAAAGTGGCATAAGGTTTGCGGATGTCGAAGTGAGGGTAAGTGCCGGAATTGATTTTTTTATATGAAGGCCATGCGGCGACAGCTCCAATTTTTCAACATTTTGGTCAGGATTTTCATATATTTTACTGGTCTCAAAGGCATAAATGAGAACGTCGTCACCTGAAATCTGTCAACATCTTCCAGAATAAATAACAGGATTTGAAAATTTCCCATGAAAATGAGCGGAAACAAAGTAATTTTTGGCAATCACAACCTCCTAGCTAAGATTCCAAATATAAAATTCAAAACTGAAAATAACATTGAGAATAATCCTTCATTTGGTTGGGAAAGATCATCCAAATACATCCTGTGAGATGTTTTGAGGTTCTTGTTTCTCATCAGTGCTGGAATTAGTCATTTAACATTAAAATCTTCTTGTATCACACAACGAATGATAATACTCAAGCCATTTTGTCCACGGACAAATGAAGCCGCGACTTGAATATCGCCAAGGAAATGAAGCTTGGGTATTATCAGTCGTTGGGTAGGGAAGTAGGGATATTTTTCTATTTGTTAAAATATGTGGAGAGATGGGTATTTCGACTATGTAAAAATTACTCGATTAGTGTTTTTGCGAAGTAAGTTGTTATAAGAATCCTCCAATTTTCAAAATTCTGTCTCAAACGACATAAAAGTTACAGAGGCGTTTCGATTGTAGTGTCCACCCGGTATAATAATGATCTTGTTTTGTACTCAGAGAAACTTAATTGTATTGTAGTGGCCGAACGGGAATCATTAGTTTCAGTAGATTTGCATCATCCATATGTCTGTCGATATCACTGTCCCCGAACTTTTATAAAGAAAAGATATTTCAGTCTTTCTCGAAACGCTATGACTTTACTGAACTTGACACCAAACTTTTTACAAGGCTGATGACAACATCAACTGGGAATTTCTGGAAACCATTGCTGACGTAAACCTAGCATGTGAAACTTTTAATAATGAGTTACAGTCTGTAATCTCCCAATGTACTGAACTGAAAATCAATAGGTTTGAAAAATTTCCAAAGTGGTATAACAAGGATATCATCTATAAAATCAAAATGAAAAATAATTAATATTATAACTGCCTACAAATCCTTCATAGAAATATCTGAGAATCAACCCTAATAGTTTTTGGACCTATGTGAATTCAAAAAATGAATAAAACACGTATACCTGGACAGATGTGCTATAACAACAACACAATTTCAACTTCGAAAGAAATTGTCAATGCCTTTGCAACCCATTTCAGCAGTGTATATTCACCGAGTGATACTGATGCTCCAAAAAATATAAATAATTCTCCAGATATCTTAAACAATCCCACTCTTCATCTTACTTTAATCGAAATTTCTGTCGATATAATATTAAATGTGAAAAAACACATTTCTGTTTTTTGTCCTCCCTTACAAATACTCTATAATGCAATGATACGATACGAGAATTTTCCTGACTGCAGGAAAACTTCACGAATCTGTCCAGTTTATAAATCAGGAAAAAACAATGAGATAATAAACTATAGACTGATTGTATTGATGATATCAGCTTTTTCAAAGCTTATTGAAATTATATTGTCGAAACTCATATATAATCACGTAAGTAGTTCGCTCTCGGAATTTCAACATGGCTTCATGAAATCACGAAGCACAGTTTCCAAGCAATGTACGTTCACTCAGTTCGTCTCGAATTCTATGGATGCTAAAAAACAAGTAGATGTAATTTATACCGATTTCAGCAAAGCTTTTGACAGAGTATCACATCATTTACTTTTGAGGAAACTAAGCCACTTTGGAATAACTGCTAATTTAAAAAACCTTCTATAATGCTATTTGAAAAATAGAAAATTATATGTGGAATACGAAGCGGTGAATAATTTCGAGTTTGTGGCTTGATCTGGGGTGCCTCAAGGATCAAATCTCGGGCCTTTACTATTTCTCCTGTTTGTGAATGATATTTATGATAATATTATGTCCAACAAACTTCTTTTTGCTGATGACATGAAAATTTTCAAACAAATTGGTGATATTGCAGACTGCATCTCGTTACAGAAAGATCTTGATAATTTATCTGAATGGTGTCACCTAAATAACCTTCCCTTAAATATACGAAAGTGTGAAATTATGACGTATTCACGTAAACTTTCTCCTATTACATACAGTTATGAACTTAATAATGCTACGATCCTCCGTGTGAATGAATATAAGGACTAAGGTATAATTTTTGACACCAAATTAACATTTTCCTCTCATATCGAATACATTGTCAGTAAATCGATTAAATTACTGGGTTTCGTTGTACGTAATTGTAAAGAATTCATACTGGCCGATGCTAGGAGGTGTGTCTAATTCAGTTTATCGAAACTTGAATATGGTAGCCAAACATGGAATCCATACCATACAAAATACATTGATAAACTAGAGGCAGTTCAACGATTCTTAAAATTTTTATATTTCAAAATACATAATACCTATCCTGAAAGACACTACGCTTATAGCCTCCTCTTGAATGAATTCAATTTTTTGTCCTTGAGAAAACGTCGTGAAATTGCTGATCTGACATTTATTTATAAATTGGTTCATAACGACATTGACTCATCTTGCCTACTATCCCTATTGAATTTCAATGTACCTCGCCTAACTTCAAGAAATAATTTAACATTTCACATCAATATTTGGAATTCACAATCGTTTCAATAGCACATTCAATTACATGAGCAGAAGTTTTAACAACTTGCCGTCTGTAGATATTTTCTTTTATCTGCATCACAATTTAAAAATACTCTACATAGGATTGTTCAGAATTCACGAAATATACTTTTATTTTTAATTATCAACTTCATGACTTACCTCGGTATATATTGAATCAATCCAATCTATATCTAGGTGTTCGGGAGTTTACGGCGATTCATCGGTTTAAACATAAATCAGTGCCAATCAGTCAGTTATGGAAAAAGTCTCGTAAATGTTAAAATCGTTTTTTGGTACATTTTTCGCACGTTCAAAAGAAACACGTAGTTTCTGTTGTTAGGTATTATTGCTATTATTGCTTTACCTAGTATCCAACATTGTGTCGGTGGTGACTATTTGTTCAAATTCAAACTCCAAAGGCCATAGAAGAACGAAGAAAGAAGAACCGACAAGAGAGCTCTTGAGAAGAGGCACCCACGCCGTTTGGAGTTTTCCACCTTACGCCGCGCCGGTACAATTCCCGTAAGTTATATTCGATTATAATTCAATTTAATCAAAATTGCAACTAGACTTGACATCTCTCCACATTTTAATCCCGATCTACCTGGTGAACCTCCATTATTCGAAACCACATTGCTATCGAGGAAATCTATTTAATTATTTTCGAATTTTTTGTCTTTTACACGCACAGGATGATTCCTAACTGAAATAAGCATATCTCCTCTTTATTGTTTGACTTTTTTATTGTATTTTGCTTTTATTGACATTAAGTTCTTTTTACTTGTTCTTGTTCGTAAATGAATACTTCATTTAAATGTAAATAGTGATTTTCAGCTATATTTCTTGTTTAAACATTTTTACTATCTCTAATCTGCCATCATAAACTGTTTTGATCACAATATTACTCGGCTGAAAAAATATATATTCAGTGTTGATTCATTTATTGGTTTTATCATACTGACACTACGTCATTTATAAATGAATTAATAACTTTATGGTAGTGACTTATCTCTACGGTTCGTTTAATTTGAATTTGAAAAAGAAAGAGAGTATTCTCCTGAGATCATAGACATCACATGTCTTGAATTCAACGTATTATTGGTGATCTGTTCTTCTCCAACAGTTGTTTAAGTAAAATAGATAAGGCTTTCGTGGCCGAAATTTGAACTATAACTATTCTTTTTTGGTTTTAAATGTCGTCGTTCTTTGGAATTGTTTCCATACGTTTCGCTAGCGCCAGTGGCTTAGCTTCTTCAGAGGTCCATTTATCTCCGAGATTGATCAAAAACTAACTCCTAAGGTTGACCTAAGGCTATATTTATACATGGCCGGTAGAGTTCGAAGAGTGGCTATAGGGCCTGCTGACATCCTATTGGCTAGTAGTTGGTCGATATTCAATAGGACTTTTCTAGCGTTTTCGAGAATCAGATGCGGTGAACATGATATATTCACCAGACTGGAAAAAAATGATTCGACGTTTTCAAACCATTCCGTGGAATATGCAACCACAAGTTTCCGAATCTGAACGATACGGAAATTTTGCAATATGCAATCAAAAGTTGGAAACTGAACTGTTTAGAATCCTTAGAAATTCATGGACGAAAACATTATAGACGTAACCTAAATGATCAACTGGATTGGTTCAGGTAAAAGTCACTAATTACCGTTAGTCACTAATGAAAGGCCTTGAATAGATTTTAGGGTATTCCAGGACGGTTATTGATCAACTCAGTTAGTTGATAATTACACCAAGCAATAGAGCATAAAATGAGTGAGTTTTTAACAACAATACTAGTCACATATCAACACATGGAAGGCAGTCCGCAGTTATATTCTTTTATATTTTTGAATCGCAATTGTCATTTATTAATTTGTTATAAACATTTAAATAACAAAAGACATGTAATTTTTTATTGTTTTGCTTATAAAATAAAAACTTATGGAGCAATGTGATTGCTCTTATGGAAATAATTGTAGATAATTGAAATACGAACAAAATGGGATACTTTACGACCTAGTCGATTCATTAGTAACGGAGAAAAACTGGAAAAACCAGAATTTTTTTCGATTTTCTAAAAAAAATTATATCTCCGCCATTTTTCAAGAAGTAAGATTGGCCTTTCTTGAAAGTATTGAATCATGTGTACTTTAGATGTGCACAAAACTGGCGCTGTCGGATAATTAGTTTTAGCACACTTGCAATTTGAATTTTTTCTTGCACCATCTTCCAGCGTGTCTGGATGCTCTAGTGATAGCCCGATTTCAATGTCTCAAATAGATTATGAAAAATGCATGCAATATGACTAAAAACAGCCGAGCCCGCGTTAGCTGCCGAGTGGTAGGAGAGTCCGGGAGACGAGAAGAATTCTTCTAATGAACGGGTTACGTGATAATACGCTTTTCCTCATCTCCCGCTCCCTCCTCCCACTCGACCGCTTTCACCAACTCGGCCGTTTTCAGTCAAATTTGCAATCATTTTTTACCCATTTCTCAGCATTTTAGCGCAAAATGAGAATATACATTTTATGGTACTGTACTTCTACTTACAAAATATGTTTGAAAAATTGAAATCGGACTATCACTAGAGCATCCAGGCACGCTGCAAGATAGTGCACAAAAAATCAAATTGCAATTGTGCCGAATCTAATGATCCGTCAGAGCTTGTTTTGTGCACACATAAAGAACACATGATTCATCACCTTCTTGAGATGGACCAACCCTATTTTTTGAAAAATGGAGGAATTATGATTTATTTTTTCAATTTTCCGGTATTTTAAATTTTTCTCCGTTACTAATCCGTTACTCTATGACTTCTCATTTTATAAGCAAAACAATTTTAATAAACAAGTTTTCTTATTTAAATTTTTACAACAAATCAATAAATGGCAGTTGCGAGTCGAAAATATAACAGAACATAACTACGGACTGTCTTCTCTGTGACGGCACAGTCAGTTTTCCACTAGTATTTTTGTTAGGAAAAAATGCTCTATTGTTTGGCCTAAATGTCCACAAAGGACGAAACTGTAGTAACGTTGGTCACAAATAGAAGTGGTAAAAAAACATAAAGAGTATCATTTCTCATTTTTCATAATCATGAAGTGAACTCCTCGTTATTGAATCTCTTTACCAGTTTGTTGGAAATTATCATGGATTGTCTTGTTTATGTTCGGCTTGTTAAATCTTTCTTCTCTTGCCCTTGTAATTTTCACTCACTTCTCCATCTTCTGGCTAAACAACTAAATCTGCCAAAAATGAGATTTCATAACGGATGGTTCTATTTAACATGAGTTCTGATAGTGATTTGCCGGTTGTTCCATGAGCGGTACGTTGTACATCATTGTGAATTTTAGAAGTTGTTTTTTAAATTTTGGTTTTTTGCATTAGCTATTTTTAACCGTCTTAAAATAGCCCCGTTCATATGTTCGACTTTGCCGTTTACTTGAGACCTGTGAGGCGTTGTCTGGATCAAATTATTATTGTATTAACAATAGTTCTTGCACTCTTCGCTGGTGTGAATTGTGATCTGTTTTCTGCTCTATAGATCTTGGTTAGATCTTGGTTTTCTCTAACAAATGATTGATTATGACAGAAAAAGTATTCATTCTGAAGAATATGATTTCATGGTACGTACCTTCAATAGTAGTCTATTATGACCTTTCAAAGAAGGTGGAGGATCTTCGAATGTCCAGGAGCAATGATGTGGTGTTCTCTAAGAAATGTGGCCAACTCCAAACAATTCACGAACAAAATCCAGCAGTTGGAGACGTGCTACAGTTGAAGAAGTGCCAGAGAAGTAACCACTACATAATGACCAAGGAGCATTCCAAAGGTAAACACTCCTATAAAGATGTCTGGAAGAACCTCGCCAACTGAGAGATACAATGGTGGACCAGAATCTTGTGGAATTGGAAATCCCTAAATTGTTTTGTGAGATCGATGGGCTGGATTGGAGAGTTATAAGAAGTATGTTGGAAACGAATTCAGATCCAGCGGACTCAAGATTATGGTTTGCTGTAACCATTTTCCACGACCGTTCATGAAGACTGTGGAATGTAATTTCCATCAAACTTCATGGTGCAGATATGGGGAGTCATGCAGGAATCGTCATACTCCAAGGACGACATTTCGGGATAAAATATCTCTCGGAAGGTGGCAATGTAACGAACTGGAGCTGGACCTGTCGCCTCACCGACGTATGCGGCATGCCGAACGTTTTAGAAGCGAGAAGTCGAACAGCAAGCGACCTCTCTCGGTCCCTCCCATATTTTCTATAGGGCTGCGAATAGTCGAGAGAAGAAATCTTCTGGGATATTTAAACAGAAAGCCGTAATGAAAGAAGGCAGATGCAGTAGAGACAGTAATGGTTCAGCAAAGGTAGTCTGATTTAAAGTTGTATAGTATGACATAATTAATTGTGATATAAATTGTGATCAGAACTTGGATTTTATCTGAATAAATGAATTAGTTTGAACCGTTTAGACTATATTCATCGCAATATAAAATGTTACTTCTCGTGTATACTTTTACACACCATTGTTTTGATTAAACTGTGATCCGTTATTTGAAATATCACAATTGATAATCTTTACATTTTCAAAATCTTGTGATACCCCATGTTTCAGATGAAATTATTTTATTCATTTTTATAAGTGAAATTTTCCATGTACTTATATCAGAAGTTCATCGAAATTTTGACAAAATGTTGTTTCCGTCTCTTCATCATTCTCTGTCAAATACAAAAATTCCAAAATACCAGTTTTTGAGATATAAGCGTTTGAGAAAAGGTTGAGGTAGAATTATAAATAATGGTTAAAAATTGCCACTTGCGCCTAAAGTAAAAATTCATTATCATCGGCCAGGTCGAAAAGTGTACCTAATGTGATGAGGAATGGTTGTAGAAACGCCCAGTATACAGGCCACAAATATTAAGTGCCCTGTATTAGATGTAAGGAATTTCCCAGGTAGCTTTGGACATACGTCGCCATGGCAACCAAATAACGATGTTTGTTGTCAAGAAATAAATGTCAAGTTCGAATCCATTCAGATTCATTTTTAAAATAAAGAAAAGTACGTAATAGCAAATTCAATTATAATTCACAACATGGTCCTTCGAGCCGGATGCTAACATGGTCCTTTTAGTCAGAATGCTAACATGGCCCTTCGAGTCAGGATGCTTACATGGTCCTTCGAGTCAGGAAGCTAACATGGTCCTTCTAGTCAGGATGCTCGTATCACCTGCATCGCAAGTAGAATAAACGGTTATCAGTTCAGTTCAACCAATTTTCAATTCAACCGATTCATTCATTCGGCCAAGCAGTCAGCCGTATACAATAAGGGAATTCATCCTTTCAATATTTATAATCGGTACACAGTCCAGGAAGAAGTTAAAAGGTTAGTGAGCGTTCCTTTTCAATCCTTACTCCTTTCCTATCCTAATATTCAGTATTGCTTTGATTTGTCGAGTGCTTTTGAAACATTTTTCATATTCTGCAAAGCATGGAAGAAGTGCTCAAAAGACTTCACGTAAAGCGCGGAAGTTTGAAAGCATAACTAACTATTTTCAAAAATTATTTCGATAAATGCCAAACATTAGATCTGTCTGAAATCAATTTGATCGAATTCAGAAGCAGACTACATCATGTTGAGGGTGTGTTAGACATTTTTCATGATATTTAATCAGAAATAGAGTGTTTAATTGAAGAAACGTAACTGGTGAACGAATTCAATAATGATAATGAATAATAATTGTGAAGAATTTGAAAACTCACTGCTTTCATCTGCGCATCTGTTCATGTCAAAGAATTTCAACAATGAAAATGTGCCTAACAATGATCATGTCAGTAGTTGCCTTAGTGACGGTGACAATCGATCAGTTACAGCCTTGCGTCACAGTGTGATAGTTTCAAACAGCCCGAGTTTGGCAAAAAATATTCCAAAGAGCTTAATCCAGGATAGTAACCGATTTGTAGCTGCAAATAATACAACTGACCTTGATGCCGCAGGGGTCAAACTTCCTTTAATCAATATACCAACCTTTACAGGGGATTAACGAGATTGGTTACAGTTTCATGATGCTTTTGACGGTCTGATAATGAGGAATTCAAAAATAAATGATATTCAACGTTTTCATTATTTAAGGGCCGCATTACAGGGTGAGGCATCTGAAACTATTGCTAATTTGAAATTAACTAATGAGAATTTCAAAATAGCAGGGGATACACTTTGGGAAAATTATACAGATAGGCGAGCATTGTTACACGATCATACCAAAGCACTTTTCAGCATTGACGTTATCAAAAAAGAGTCTTCGAGTGTACTAAAACATTTGGTCGATCATGTAAAAATGCATTTACGTTCTTTGAAAACATTAGGCGAACCGACAGATAAATGGGACACGCTTATTATTTTCTTAGTCACTAGTAAACTTGACCCAGTTACTACTAGAGAGTGGGAATCTAAGTCATTTGTGAAAAACCCTCTAACTCTCGAAGAAATTTTGTCATTCTTGAGAGAAAAATCTAAAATTCTAAAAAAAGGTTGATGAAAAACATTCAGATTTTTATTCATTCAAGAATATTTCAAGTTCATTGCAAAACAATTCAAAAAATATATTTCATACATTTGCTTGTTCATGTCCAGTTTGTCATTCTGCACACAAGATTTTTCATTGTTCAAAGTTCTCAAAATTGGAGGTCAGTGCACGAATAGAGTTAGTAAAAAATTTAAAACTTTGCATCAATTGTTTAAATCCTGGACACCAGCTAGATAACTGCAAGTATAACAACTGCAGAAAATGCTCTGCAAAGCATAATTTACTGTTACACATACCATCTGAGCCCATTTCAGAGAGCTCAGAGGCAAGCAGTAGTCGTGATACTACAACCGTACGTCATTCAATGGCAAGTGTCAACCTGTGTCAGAAAAATGTCTTGCTGTCAACGGCAATAGTTCAGATAGCCGATACAGACGGTATTTTTCATGACACTTCTTGATTCTGGAAGTCAATCCAATTTTATGAGCTCAAGATTTTGCAAACTACTCAAGCTCAAAATTTAGAATGTCAACCTCACAATTTTGGGAGTGACTAAATTTGAATCTGTAATCATATCTAAATGTCAAGTAGGAATTCATTCAGAACATAATTCATTTTCAGCTTTGATTAACTGTTTGGTCGTTCCTGATATAGGTGATAATTTGCCCGACAAAGAAATAAAATCATCCATCATTTCCATTCCTCCAAACATTCGATTGGCAGACCCAAATTTCCATATCCCTAATGCCATTGATTTACTTATCGGCGCTGATATGTTTTGGGAATCTCTGTCTATTGGCCAAATCAAATTAGGCCCATCTCTTCCGATTTTGCATAAAACCAAGTTTGGTTGGATCGTATCAGGTCCACTTCATGACAGTGCGTTTTTGAAGAATAATACACTTCTTTTTATTATTTTGAAGAATGTTGACATCCAAGAGCAACTTTTTCGCTTTTGGGAAATTTAGGAATGCTCTGAAGATAAGGTTTATTCAGAAGAGGAAAAGGCTTGCGAGCTGAATTTCATTTCCACACATACACGTGATATAGATGGTCGTTTTGTTGTTTCTATTCCACTGAAGGAGACAACTGAAAGGTTGGGTGATTCAAAAGCTCAAGCTCTCAAAAGATTTTTAAATCTTGAGCGAAAACTTCAGCGTAATCAGAATTTGAGAGAATTATACGTTTCTTTCATAGAGGAGTTTCAAGCATTAGGGCACATGTTAAAAATTAACGATGACTCGAGTTCAATTCAATTTTTTCTCCCACATCACGGAGCTCTCAGAGAGGAATCATTGAGCACAAAACTACGAGTAGTGTTCGACGGTTATTTTCCTTCTTCATCAGGTTGGTCAGTCAACGATATCCAGATGGTTGGCTCCACTATTCAAAATGACCTATTCAGCAAGCATACTCATTCGTTTCAGATAGTACAATTATGTCGTCTCGGCATACATTTGCAAAATGTTCCGTCAAGTCCTTGTCAATCCAACACAAAGAAGTCTACAACAAATATTTTGGAGTAAAAATCCTACGGAGCCTATTTCTACATTTCAGTTGAATACGGTAACGTACGGAACTTCATCAGCTGCCTTACTTTCAATTCGGTCTCTGTTCCAGCTTTCTATCGAGAACAAAGAATCGTATCCCAAGGCATCAAGTGTCATTCAAAACGACTTTTATGTCGATGAACTCTTGACAGGGTCAGATTCTTTAGAAGAGCTGACAACCACTTGTAAAGAATTATCTATCATTTTGAAACAAGGTTGTTTTGTTCTGAGAAAGTGGATTTCAAATGCTCAGCAAGCTCTTGCCTTTGTCCAAGATTCAACAACTGATTTGACTATTCTTCGCATAGGTTCACATGAGAATACGAAAATGCTAGGATTACTTTGGTCATCACATTCAGATCTTTTGATGTACAATATAAACATCCACAAACCTACAGGTCATAATACCAAACGAATCATCTTATCAAATATAGCTCAAATATATGACCCACTTGGTCTACTGAGTCCTTGTATTGTTGTTGCAAAAATACTTCTCCAAAAGCTTCGGCTTGAGAAACTTTCATGGGATGAATCAGTTCCTGTTGATATTCACACTAAGTGGATAAAATTTCAAAACGAACTCAGCTCTATTAATAATATTGAAATTCCCAGACACATTAGGTGCAACAATCCCATTCAAACAGAGCTTCATACCTTCTCAGATGCGTATGGTGCTTGTGCATATTTTCGTTGCATCGACACTAATGGAATTTCCAGTATACATCTTCTATGTGCCTCATGTGACTCACATTCAAAATAATGAATGCATCTAGAATTCAATTTCATACAATTTTTCATTGGTCAGATTCCACCATAGTGTTAGGATGGATAAATAGCCCTTCAAATGTTCTCAAGACATTCGTAGGTAATAGAGTGGCTGAAATTCAGTCCAAAACTAATCCTCAACATTGGTATCACGTTGGTACTAACGACAATCCTGCTGATTTTCTATCAAGGGGAATGAATCCATCTTTACTGAAGACTTCACAACTTTGGTAGCATGGTCCATCATGGCTTTCATCAGATTCATCTGAGTTGCCCATGTTGCCACCCGAAAATAATCTGAAATTACTGGAGTTGAAATCCTCTCAATCATTTTATGTTTATTCAAAAATACCTTTCTTAATTAATTTCGAAAGATTTTCGAGTTTTTCACGGCTGAAAGGATGCGCACCGTATTGTTTGCGTTTCATTCACAATTCAAGATACAAAACGTCGAGATGGACTGGTCCATTATCTGTAAATGAGCTGAATAACGCAACTCTTATTTTATCCAATTTATCTCAGTTTCAACAATTCAGTTATGAGTATTCCCAGCTAACTAAAAACGGGTACATACTCAAAAAATGCAAATTTCAGTCATTATCTCCCTTTCTAGATGACAACGAAATTATTCGAATCGGTGGGAGGTTGAAAAATTCTTCTTTAGATTTTCAGAAGAAAAACCTCATTTTACCTATTACACAAAAATGACTATTCAACAAAACTGATTTTTCGAGACATGCACATCAAGCTCTTTCATGCAGATCCCAATCATCTCTTGGCGTCCATCAGAGAAAAATTTTGGCCAATTTCAGGTCGTAGTATAGCCATAAAAACTGTGCAAAACTGTCCAAAAACTGGGTTTCCACTAATGGGTGATCTACCCAGAGATCGTATAACTTCTGTTCTTCCTTTTCATACAACTGGTGTAGATTATGCAGGGCCGTTCCTCCTCGAGGATATAAAGGGGCGCGGATGCAAAACCTACAAGGCCTGGATTTGCTTGTTTATATGCATGAGCACAAAAGCCATTCATTTGGAAATATCCACTGATATGACAAAAGACGCATTCATTGCTACTTTAAGGCGCTTCATTTCAAGGCGTGGTAAGCCTGCAAAATTATTTTCTGATAATGGCACTAATTTCACAGGTGCCAAAAATGAAATTAATGATTTGGTGAATTTTTTAAATGATAATGAAAACTACTTCACATTATTTTGCGCTAATGAAAGCATTGAATGGAAATTTATCCCCGCATACTCTCCTCACTTTGGAGGTATTTGGGGGGTATTTGGGAGGCTGGAGTCAAATCAATGAAATTTCATCTCAAGCGCGTATTAGGTAATGCACTTCTAGTTTATGAAGATTTTCAAACGGTACTCGTGCAGGTTGGAGCAATAAGTATTGCCTATGAGTTCCTATGAGATCCTAACGATTTAAATCCCATCTCACCCGCTCACTTTCTAATAGGAAGACCTTTAACTGCACTGCCATCTGCTGACTTCAAAGACATTCCGGAGGGAAGACTCAGTAGATTTCATCGACTGCAGCAACTTCAGCAGCATATCTGGAGCAGATGGTCCAGAGAATACCTTGGAGAATTGCAGCACCGCCAAAAATGGAGCAACGATCAATTTCATGTGAACATGGGATCCTTAGTTCTCATCAGAGAAAGCAACATTCCACCTCTTTGTTGGCGTATAGGAAGAGTCATCGGTTTGCACCATGGAGAAGACAAAATAACCAGAGTAGTGACACTGAAAACGCAAAAGGGTGTGGTTCGTCGAGCTGTCGCAACTTTGTGCCCGCTTTCTGTCGAAAGTCCAACCTCATCCATTGTGTAAAACAGAATAATTATTTTCAATTTTTGTTCTATGTTGCTATTATGATTTATATTTGTACTAGTTTAGCAAAACTATTCCAAGGCGGGGGCATGTACAAGTCACAAATATTAAGTGCCCTGTATTAGATGTAAGGAATTTCCCAGGTAGCTTTAGACATACGTCGCCATGGCAACCAAATAACATGTATGTTTGTTATCCAGAAATAAATGTCAAGTTCGAATCCACTCAGATTCATTTTTAAAATAAAGAAAAGTACATAATAGCAAATTCAATTATAATTCACAACATCCAGTATGATTGTTTGATTGATTGAGAGTCGCATTTGAAGTGTAATATGAATTATTTCACCACCAAAAAAAATCAATGCATATAGCCTGAAACCACAAACGCATTGTCCTTCCTGCGTTATTTGCTTGCTAGCTTTAATACTTCATCAAGATTCAAAATCTGTTCTGAAATCTACCAATCTACCAATTACGAGACGGGTCCTGAACCACTTTGTTGTTGAGTATTTGGAAATATCACATTGTTATGTATTCGGAATTTCGAAGTTTCTGATATCCTGAGTAGTTGACCAAAGCTGGATTTCGGATCTTCCCCATTCGTGGAGGTAATCATCTCAAAATTAAATATGCATAGCCAAAGTTCAATTAAAACAATAACAACATGATATCCTAGGGGTAACTTAATTTTATAACTCATGCGGAGATAGTTTCGCATGAATAACGTGAGTCTAGTCCGCAACTCATGGTTAATTACCTCGGGAATCAGTGAACTATGGAGTAACAATGCGGTTGTAAAGCACTTTCTTAATTTACGAGAAAAGAGAAGAAGAATATTCTAATGAAACGCCCCTTGAGTTACTGCGATGAAGCTGCTAACCAGCACTTTCTACAGAATATTTCACCAATTTCATTGTTGAAAAGGAACAAACACGTACATTTTTCAATATCAATCAAAAGTAAATAGAAAGGAAAATTTTCAATCTTTTCTTTCTGAAAAAATAATATCTATTTTAGTTTGGGAACATAAGCGTAACGTACTTTTGTTTACACTATTTAAATATTTTTCTAATTGATAAATACACTTTCAGATTTAGTTCAGAGACCTCCCACAAAACTTGTAAGAAGTTCTGCATTGTTGCTAAAGAGCACAAATTTCAGAAATATGCCGGGGAAGTAGTTGTTTTTCTGTCAGATATTACAAAAAAGTAACTTCAATTTCATCGTAGGGTTTTTCCATTTCCAGAGGAGTCATGTATTGATTAAATTTTCAATTGAGAATGTTTCTCTTTAAAACATGAATCCCTTCCAAGAGAGGTTATCTTGTACGATGGAAAACAGCTACTGAATTCCAACTTTCAGTCGCAGATCATTCCACAACTGACTTTATGAACATCCTGTTCATATTTTCAATGAAATCAACATGCCATACCCATGATAGGTTTTATGTCAGAAAAATATTTTCAAAGTTTCACCGCACAAGAAAAAGTCCAACAGTTCTTCATTACAGTGTGAAATTGCTTCTGAAGAGTATGTTTTACAATTATTCCGACCTCCCTGATGATCTTAGAAGAGTGAAATAGATTTTTGTCGACCAAAATGTATTGGAGGCCTAGCGAAAGAGATGCAATTCACACATCAATGAAATGAGAGATTTTCTGTGAGTGATACTTCTGAATAACATTCTTCTTCAACTCATTCATAGATAAGAATCTCAAATGGAAACTGGACATTTAATAAATAATCAACTATCTGATTAAAAATGCAAATTTTCACTTTCAGATCTTTTCTCTCAAGTTATATAGGGTCTTTCTCAATATCTATCAGATGTAGTTCAATGTCCAGCGTGGCTTTATCCGGGAAAGTAGTCGTTTTCTGTTAGATATTACAAAAAAGTAACTTCAATTTTATCGTAGGGTTTTTCCATTTCCTGAGGAGTCATGTATTGATTCAATTTTCAATTGAGAATGTTTCTCTTTAAAACATAAATCCCTTCCAAGAGAGGTCATCTTGTACGATGTAAAATAGCGAATAAATTCCAACTTTCAGTCGCAGATGACTCCACAACTGACTTTATGAACATCCTGTTCATATTTTCAATTAAATCAACATGCCATACCCATGACAGGTTTTATGTCAGAAAAATACCTTCAAAGTTGCACCGCACAAAAAATAGTCCAACAATTCCTCATTACAGTGTGAAATTGCTTCTGAAGAGTATGTTTTTCAATTCTTTCGACCTCCCTGACGATCTAAGAAGAGCGAAATAGATTGTTGTCGACCAAAATGTATTGGAGGCCTAGCGAAAGAGATGCAATTCACGCATCAATGGAATGAGCGATTTTCTGTGAGTGATACTTCTGAATAACATTCTCCCTTATCTCATTCATAGGTAAGAATCTCCAATGGAAACTGGATATTTAATAAATAATCAACTGTCTGAATGAAAATGCAAATTTTCACTTTCAGATCTTTTCTCTCAAGTTATATAGGGCCTTTCTCAGTATCTATCAAATGTAGTTCAATGTCCAGCATGGCTTTAGCCGGGGAAGTAGTTGTTTTCTGTTAGATATTACAAAAAAGTACCTTCAATTTTTTCGTAGGGTTTTTCATTTTCTAGAGGAGTCATGTATTGATTTTCAATTGATAATGTTTCTCTTTAAAACATACGATATAGTTCTTTCATAGAGAAAATAATGAGAAGCTTATTTCAAATAACAAGTCCTCTGATCATATACAGTGTGTCCCAGCTAAAATTTGTCACCTCCCTAATCTCCGAACTCGTGAAAAAATTGAAAATTGCTCAGACCAGTCGATTTTTATGTCAAGGGGAACACTATCACCAAATACATCATCATTGTGTTGTCAAACACTCAGCCCCAGCACCCCCAACTTCAGAATTTTCATTGGGACTACTATACTTGTGATACATCATTTTGAAGGAAATTCAATCCGTAATACATCGGTGTACTGAAATTGAGGTTTTATTGAAGTTTGAATGAAAACTAAGTTTTATAAAGATATTTTTATTTTTCATTACCTAAAATGTTATCATCGTAAGGAAGGTTCACTGTAGGTACACCACTGTATTGAAAAATAAGATGCTGAAAGAAATAATCGTTTAGAAGGTCAGACAGACGTTTATATGAAGAAGAAAGTTGTCGCCATGTGTTTTTGTATGCATATCTTTGTTTACGCAAGAAGTTAGCAATATTGTTGCTGTCAGCTGCAAGTAAATGGCATAACCTTGTTCTTTCCTGATATTTATTATGTGGTGGACTTGAATAGGTTACCAATATAATTATAGTTTTGGGGCTGTTCTCTATAAAATATATCGCATGGACTGATTTATTTTTATATTACTCAGGTAAAGAGAATACCTCTGAGTGATGTTAATAACACCCCTTTCAACCTGCGAATTGGAGTGGTTAACAAGAAATGTATGTTAGTATTACTAAATATCTTATTGAAAAAGTTGAAAAAACGATGAATTTATCATCTTAGATCTCAATCCTCGCATTCTCAGGTCTCAATACTCGCAAACTACACTCAAATGCAAAATAAAACGCAACAAGTTAATATTTGATAAATTTTAAGGTCTCATAGTTTTTTTATTTTCAGTCCGATTTTCAACTTTTTTTCAGCAAACTGTAGATACAATTATTAATTTTACTTTGCAAATTCAATCTTTCATTAAATGCTGGCTTATCAGTCAGTATTCAGGGTTAATTAGAAGTTTGTTGTTAAACCCTAATTTAAAAATTTCCTGTGGAAGAATTTCGTTGTCAACGGTTAACTTTAAGAAATGTGATTTTTTGAAGAGCTGGCTTTGTTCGTTGTTGCCCTAATGTCAGTTTCACAGTGAGAGACCTAAACGAACTCTAACCATGGTTTCAAGTGCGGAAAATTGCGCAAAAGCTGTTGCTCTTATTGAAGATGGACGTAACTATGAATATATTGCAAGAATACTTCATGTTCATCGCTCTACCATCAAAAGAGTAGTCGAACGTTTCAGACAAACTGGCAAAAAAAAGCGTAGGGCAGGTAGTGACAGAAAACGGAAAACGACTGCTATTGATAACAGATTCCTTCACGTGAATACTCTGCGGGATCGTCATTTAACATCAGTGCAGTGTAGAAATCAACTTCAAGAGGTCCGAGGTACAAATGTTAGCAGGTGGACAGTTCGCCGAAGATTGAAGGAGGTTGGTTTTGAAATCTTGCAGACCAGCAACTGGACCCAAATTGCTTCGGCATCACCGAGTAGCTAGACTGTAATTTGCTACTGATTATTTACAGTGGAACTTAGAGCAATGGAACAATGTTCTTTTCACTGACGAATCCAGATTCTTCTCACATTCTCCAGATGGACGAAAAAGAGTATGGAGAAGGAAAGGAGAAAGATTTGCAGAGTGCACGTTCAGTCACTGTCTGAGTTATGGAGGAGGTTCAGTAATGGTTTGGGCAGGAATATCTCGGGAGGCCTGCACTGAGTTGGTGGTCATCGATGGATCCTTGACGGCCCACCGATATATTGAGGAGATATTGAGCAATTCCGTTGTTCCTTCCAGTGGATTTATCGGAGATTACTTCATCGTGATGCGGGATAATGCGCGGCCATATACAGCAAGGCGTATTACACAGTACCTCTCGGAAGTAGGTATTAGAAAAATGAATTGACCAGCATGTTCGCCTGATCTCAACCCCATAGAGCATGTGTGGGACATGCTTGGTAGGTGAGTCAGAGATCGCGAAGTAGCTCCGGCTACGATTAATGAGCTTCTTTTAGCAATTCAGGAGGAATGGCAAAATATTCCTCAAGATGCTATTCGTAACCTAATTGACAGTATGAACCGACGTATGCAGGCAGTAATGAGAGCTAGAGGTGGTAATACAAAATATTAAGCTGTGTAATTTTATCTACAGTTTTCTCGAGAAATTTTGAAAATCGGACTAAAAATAAAAAAACTGTGAGACCTCAAAATTTACCGAATATTAACTTGTTGCGTTTTTTTGCATTTGAGTGTATATCATGAAGGTACTTGTTTAAATAGACCATGTTAATTCATTTATAATTGTCTTATTGTATGGCTTTGATATTTCGTCATTCGGGCAGATACAAGTGGAGTATGTAATAGAAAGAGTTTGTATATGTTGTGTTTATATCCCACCTGATGCGAAATTACAAGACTTAACGATACATATTTACAAAGAACATTATCACTTCCAACTCTGAACACTCTTTTTTGATTATTGGAGACTTCAACCTCACAAAATTGGTCTGGAAGGCTGCCAATGTCAGCAATAACGGATATACACCGTCCAACGCCACTGAGAGAATCAGTGAGTATTTTATAAACTATATGTCTTTGTTAAATTTGAAACAACATAATAATGAATTAAATATGCATGGTAAACTTTGAACTTTTTTTTTATCTAATGAGAATGAACTTGATATCAGAGTATCTGCTTATACTACACCTTTTGTGAAGGAACATTCCCACCACAAAGCTTTGGAAATAAGCTTTAAGATATTGCCAGAAAAATTCTTATCCAGTAGACTGTACACTATGAGAGTCGCCTCTGAATATTATTTCATGGAAGGATATGCTGAAGTTTGCATCGAAAATTTCTACGATATTCTGAATCACGCCACTGAACCATACGTTCCTATCAAAAACGTAAAAAAAAACTCTTACCTAGAAAAAATCTGAAAAAATGTATTGACGATGAGTATAAAACTTACATAAGAAACACTGAAAAAAGACTAAAGAGCGATCCAAAAGATTTCTGGTCATATATTTCTGGGAAAAAACTCAAAATCTATTCCGATGGAAATGGTTCATAACAATTCTTGTGCGGAACATAAGCCATGTGTAATGGATTTTCGTAATATTTTAGTGATGTTTTTGAAAGTAAATACACCAACTGCTTAGTAGAACTAGGTTATGAATGTTCTGCAAAACCTCGACATAAAAAAGGGACAAAGCCCAGATGGAATACCCTCCATATTTATTAAATCATGTCGAGAGTCACTAGTTGAACCGCTATGTATATTATCCAATATATAGCTGAAGGATGGTATTTTTCCCAAGAGATGGAAAGTGGCCCAAATTGTGCCAGTTTTCAAGAGCAGACAAAAGTCAGAAGTATCAAATTATAGACCGATCTCTCTTTTGTGTCTACTGGGTAAGGTTTTCAAATCAGTTTTAGCTACAGAACGTTTGTTCCTACTTAAGCATCACATAACGATTCACCAACATGGTTTTCATAAAAAGAGGAGTGTCACCACTAATCTCTTTCCGTTCGTGTAAGATATTTACAATTCAATGGAACATGGAGCTTCAATATGCGCGGTGTTCACCGACATTTCCAAGGCATTCGATAAAGTA
The DNA here is from genome assembly GCA_944452925.2 of Chrysolina oricalcia. Classification (NCBI taxonomy): domain Eukaryota; kingdom Metazoa; phylum Arthropoda; class Insecta; order Coleoptera; family Chrysomelidae; genus Chrysolina; species Chrysolina oricalcia. The sequence goes on from OX101818.2 coordinate 21,827,279, forward strand.
CATCATCCAACTTTGATGATGAAACTTGGAAATTTTGGTGTACACGGTAATCTGTTGAGGCTCATGAACTCCTATATTTCTGACAGATACCAATATGTCGTGTCGAACAGCTTTCAATCCCATAAAACACTTATCACGTCAGGTGTACCACAAGGGTCACGCCTAGGTCCCTTACTGTTCGGTATTTTTCTGAGTGACATCGAAGAATGTTTTACTGCGTCTAAAATTTTACTTTATGTGGATAATCTAAAACTATACAAATAAATCACGGACAACTTGGACTACATGGACCTTCAGAACGATCTGAATCGTTTTTCAAAGTATTGTACAACCAATGGACTTTTTCTCAATATTCGGAAATGTTCTCAAATTCTCTTCTCAACGTGTTTAACTCCCCTAGCAACCGATCTCTACTTACAAAATCAAACACTGAAATCTGGGGGTTATCCTGGATAAAAACTCTCATTTGAAAGCCATGTTGAGTTAATCGTTAGGAAGGCATTGAAAACTGTCGGCTTTACCTGTCGTGAGTCGTGACAATGTATAACTCCTTGGTGAGACCTATATTGGAATATAATTGCATTATATGGAACCCTGTTCATGACAAGTATTTCTTACGTATCGAATATGCCCAGAAAAAAATTGTTAAAAATATAAATTACAGATAATTCCGACATCGACATTTTGAATGTTATGATGATAACCTCAGATTCTTTAAACTTGATCGTCTATTCATCAGGAGAGAATTTTCCGACATATTATTCGTTTACAAAATATTCCATAATCTTTCAGAAGCTGACTATATAATTTCTGAGTATTCATTCAATTGCAATACCCACATCACATGGAAGACAGTTATATTCTGTAATGTTTTCGACTCGCAACTGTCATTTATTAATTTGTTATGAACCAAAAACGTGTTTTTTTTTGGTAATAAAATAAAAACTAATAGAGCAATCTGGTTGCTCCAATGAGAATAATTGTAGATAATTGGAATACAAACAAAATGAAATGTTTTTCGACCTGATCGGATTATTAGTAACGGAGGAAAACCGGAGAAACCAAAAATTTTTACGATTTTTCAAAAATTCCTAATTCCGCCATTTTTTCAAGAAATAGGGTTTGCCCTTCTTACGAAAGTATTGAATCATGTGCAATTTATGTGTGCACAAAACAGGCTCTGACAGATCATTAGTTTTGGCAAAATTGCTATTTAATTTGTTTGCACTATCTTGCAGCGTGTCTGGATGCTCTAGTGATAGTCCGATTTCAATTTCTAAAACAGATTTTGAAAGAAGTACAGTACCACAAAACATATATTCTTATTTTGCGCTAAAATGCTGCGAAATGGGTGAAAAATGCTTGCAAACATGACTGAATACGGCCGAGCTAGTGGAAGCGGTCGAGTGGAAGGAGAGACCGAGAGATGAGGGGAAGCGTAGTATCACTTTACCCGTTCATTGAATGAATGCCCCTCATCTCCCGGACTCTCCTGCCACTCGGCAGCTGAAGCGGGCTCGGCCGTTTTCAGTCATGTTTGCTTGCATTTTTCACTTATTTCACACCATTGTATCGCGAAATGAGAATATACGTTTTGTAGTACTATACTTCTACTTTCATAATATGCTGTCTGTGGTGCTGTAAACACGTATTGAGTGAGTCCTGAGATTTTACAAGTTCAATGTGGTATTTTGCCCGTTTCTGATAATAATCACTGTGAATCTGTGTGAAGTGACACCTTACGCAAGCTTGTGGAAAGTTTTTTTGGAGTTTATTGGCGGAGAAAAGGTAGATTTGGTCATTTGAATAAACACACCCAAATTTTGTCTACAGTGTTGCCAAGTCATTATAGCATTTTGGAAGACAGATTGTGTGATTTTGTCCAAAACAAGAAACAACAGTTTTACTTTAGAGGATGAAAATGTTCGGAAGCAATTATAATCAAATTAGCACCCAAACTGACTCAGACAATCGAAGACCAACTTGAAAAACTCACAAAAAAACATTGAAAAACTTGAAACCAAAATCAGTGATGTTGTCGGAAAACTAACGTCATTAGAGGATTTTACAAAAAAGAAATTTTGTCTTAGAAAAACAAAATGGACAAAATAGAGACCAATATGACCAATACTCTCAGATTAAGTGAAGTCAAAGAGGAAAATGGCGAAAATCTATTGGGAAAAGTACTTGCTATTTGTAATGATTCGCTCTCAATTAAGTGTTCACACTGGGAAATCAACTATTTAGAATTGGTAAACTGCATGACAACAATAATAAACCCAGAACAATTATCATTACATTCGTGTCGAATTTGAAAAGGAACGAAGTTTATAGAGCAAGATCATTGTTGAACAATGTCAAGGAGATAACGGAAGAAGATATTGTATGAAATATTCGTCGTTTTGTTTTTGCCATTCCGCCAGTGAAGAAAAGGCAAAAAGTTGAACCGATAAGTTTGTTAAAAATAGATTTAAAATAAATATGGGTTTACACGATAGGTGACATTAAGTTGTTTGAAGAATTTATTGGATTGTATATTTTTCTTTTCTTTTCAAACTATTATACTCCATAGTTTATTTTGTACTGCGTAGCAAAATATCATGAATATGATTGTTTTCACTTATTTAAATAGGCCTCACTCAAATATATTATACATTTGCTATCAAAATTGCAGAGGATTGAATACTAAATTGAACGAGTTTTTTAGGAACACTTTAGAAAGATCATACGATGTTATTGTAGCTGTTGAGACATGGTTGCAGGAGGGGGTTTGGGACGGAGAAATTGTGGATATCAATTTTAATGTGGTAAGAACTGATAGGAATAACCAATTAACTAACAAAACTAGAGGAGGTGGAGTTTTAATAGATACTAAGAAAAAACATAAAATTTTAAATATTCTCAAAATGAGTTCTGACTTCGAGGCATTAGTAATACATATAAAGGTAAAAAATGTTAAATATCCTTTTGGTTCTTTGTATATACTATTATGATATGTTAAATGAAGAATGGAATAGGTTTATAGAATACATAGATTGTTAAAAGTTTGATTAAACTATATTACTTTGTTTTGGGGAAGCTCAAAATTGCTTGTATCAATGCTATATTTGCATCAGTGAAGTTGATATGGCAGTAAGCATGATTATTACTATTATTACATTTTTCCATGAGTATTGGTTCTATTTTGAACAGACGTTATTTCACAATTTGTAGCATAAAGTAAATTCTAAAGTAGTTGAGCATATGGTATAAGAAATAGGAACATCTTAGAGGACTGTCAAGTGTGACAGGAAACGGAAGTTTAAAGATTGACATGATCGAAAAGAAAATATGAAATATTTCACAAGAAATTCAGAATAGAATATATAATTGTACATAATAGATTATATTAAACATGGATCTGCAGGTGTAGTCAAGTAAGAACAATTTCTGATTAATTAAAAAGGTTAAAAATTAAAAGTAAAATAGAAGTGCAAGGATTGGTCAATTGAGACAGCAGGAAGTAGGAAAAAAGAAGTTTGGTTTCTTATATATAGATAAACAGGAAAAGAAAAATGGGATTTTTTTTAAAATTGAGTATAGAAAATACAAGATTATTCATGAGAAATTGAAAACTACAGTTGGTAAAAGCTACAAAGAATTTACCATGTCCAGGCAAATAATCATCAATATGAAATTATAACAAAAAGCAGCCACAATACTACCAAGGTATTTATCATCACCTTCATTAAAGAGAGTCCATTGGATACATCGGTTAGTTTCCATACAAATCACAAGTAATAATCAAGATTCATCCAGCCAAACTACAAGAAAGAGACTTGCATTACAAACGAACTTTTACAAGTGTTTAAATTTCTATCGAAATCCCCTCCATAAACTTTTACATTTCTAACAAGTGCACAGAACTGACTGTTTTATTATTTCTTAATGGATTGTATTTTTTGACAATGGACTGTCTTGCTATATTGATTGTCATAGTTTGGAAAGAATTAGAATATAAGATATTTGGAGTAGACTAGTTAATTCTTAATTAGTGTTAGACTATTCTGATCGTATTTCCATCATCATTTGAATTTTTGAACATTCAGTAATAAATATCCTATTTTCTTATTACCATATCAAATTTGTTTCACATCACATATATAATTTTTATTACAAAATTTTTAAATTTACATCTTTCCACAAGCCCGAAGATCCTCCTTGAAAGAGAGAGTCAATCATGTTAATAGGCGTACCGACTGAGCTGGAGCTGTAGATTGAAGGTAATTGGTGGGCATACAAAACAAAAGAAAAATCTTTTCAAGTAATCATTATTTTAGCTACTTTTTTTATATACTATAATTTTTCTAAGACTGTTATTATTATCATTTGAAAAAACATCGTATTTCATAACAATACCTCCCAATAGTGCACTGGAAGTATATGAATCGGCAATAGACTTTATACAAAACAATCTAGTTAATATAGAGACTACTTACTTTTTTGGAGACTTCAATATACCTGAAATTACTGGAATCAATTATAAATATAATATATCGACTAGTAAACTTGATACCATTCACGACTTTTTAGATTCTAACAATTTTAGGCTACTCAATGACATAAAAAATTCACAAGGTGAAACCTTAGATTTGATAATGAGTTCGGAAAACAACTATGAAAACTGTAAAGTACTTAAAGAGGAACTGTCAATCTAAAAAGAGGATATTTATCATCCAGCATTACACATTGTAATTAAAATCGGAGGTCATGTAAAAGGGCAAATTAAATGTTCACAAGAACAAAAACAAAATTTCAAGCGGGCTGATTTTTTTAAACTGAGCGAACGAATCAGAGATACTAATTGGGATAACGTATTAAGCGAGACATCGGATGTGAACAAGGCATTACAAAATTTTTATTCATTGTTGGCGAATACTATTGAGGAGTGTGTTCCCAAATATGTTCAGAATGAAAACATAAGAAGGTTTCCAACTGGTTTACGAAAGAGATTAAAGATCTCATAAAAGAAAAAAATAAATATAGGAGATTGAGTAAAGTTACCGATCATTTCAAGAAAAAATACTTGAAACTGAGAAAGAAGTTGAGAAGCTTGATTAGAGCAGAGGAGAAAATATATATTAAAAGAGTTGAACAAAACTTGAAAGATAATATTAACGAATTTTGGAATTATACAAATAAGAAAATAACCTAAATCTAGGAAAATATATACTTGAGGGAGAAAGCATTTCCTCTAATGAAACAGCAGAAGCTTTTGCAAACTTTTTTTCTTCTGTTTATGTTCCGACTAAAGCTACATACAATATTAACTTCATTACGGACAATGTTACGTGTAACAGTACTTTCGTACTCAATGAAATAATAGAGGACGACTACTTACAATAGGGCGACGAAAAAACTAAAACCTAAAAAAACTGCAGGTGTAGATGGCATTCCCCCTTATGTACTGAAGGCCTGTAATGATTGGTTTAAGAAACCTTTAATGCATATTTTCAAATCTCATTATACCAACTAAAGTGTTTCCTTTGACATGTAAAATAGCTATAATTACTCCAATACCTAAAGCAGGAAATAGATTGGACATCGAAAATCATCGTGGAATATCTTTTATGTGTGCACCATCCAAATTGTTTGAGCAAATAATTCATTCTAAATTATATGACCATACTGAAAACTACATAGTGCCTCAACAATATAGCTTCCTGAAAAGTAAATCAACCAATACCAATTTATTCATCTTTACCAATTATGTATACGAAACTCTGGAAAGTAGGTCACAATTAGATACTATTTTTATGGACTTCCGCAAGGCATTTGACCAAGTAGATCATAATACTCTTTTATCAAAATTGAACAATTTTGGGTTGGCAGATAACTTCGTCCAGTTGATGAAAGATTTTCAGTTAACTCAGGTGTTCCCCAGGGTTCTAACTTGGAGCCCCTTTTATTCATTATGTTCACTAATGACTTGCCCTCTATAGTGAAACATTCAGATTGTCTGCTCTTCGCGGGTGACCTAAAAATATTTAAAATGATCAAAAGCATAAGAGATGGTGTGAAATTACAATGGATATAGACCATGTTCATAAATGGAGATGTTGTCGTGAATTGGGGTTGATTCACGACTAACTAGGTAGATACTGATCATTCATAGATTTAAAACACTTTAGAAAAATATAAAAACATTTATTTTACTATGCACAAATATGAGATTAAGACGATTGAAATTAATGAAGGAAATAATCAATAAAGAATGAATGAATTAAAGAATTGAAGAACCTCTCCTAGTTATTGATTGGATAAATTATTTTAAAAAGATCTTTACTTACAATACATATCGGCATTTACATTTGTTGTGTCTCAAAATAAAATATATTCGCTCACGTACTGAATTGTAGAAGGTGAAAAGGTTACCCACGTATTGAATGATAATGAAATATTTTAATGTACAGGATGTTCCATATATTTTTGACACTGTGATAACAAGTCATATTTTAACAACAAAAAATGCTGCAATATGTCAATTACTCGCGCGAAAAAACCAATTGAATTTGAATATGAAATGAATAGAGAAGTTCTTGGGAGATGCCATGAGGTTAAAGACGTGGGGGTCACATATAGCGACACGCTATCATTCTCAAATCATATCCAAGGTATTGTGTTTTCTGCAAACCGTTTACTGGGATTTATAATAAGACAGACTAGGGATTTTGATAACATAGAATCAATAAAGCTCCTCTACTATACACTAGTCAGACCTAAATTGAAGTATGCATCGATAATTTGGTATGGAGAGAGTCAAATTATACTGCAGAAAATTGAGAAAATTCAAAACAAATTTCTCAGATACCTGTACTTTAAGAAATTTCATAGAACAGCTGACTATAATACAATAAGAACAACATACTTAAGAAATGAGTTCAAAGTGTAATCGTTAGGAAATAGACATATCATGTCCATGTTCAAAATCATCATCTATAACATTAAGTCTCCAGAAATACTAGCCATGATCAGGTTCAATGCCCCGCCTCGTAGAACCCGCACATTTGCTATGTTCAATATCCCTATGCTATCTACCACAACCAAATCTCCAATTGTAAGTATGTTTCGACTAGCCAATGATTTCAATGTACTCATCGACCTAGATTTGACCCTCTCAATAAATAATTTCAGGCGTATTGTAATACAACATATTCAAGACATATATGTTTGATAGATTCTGCGAATCGTTCAATTTTTACATTGATATGTACCTACAATAACTATATAGTGTGATTTACAGTGCTTGATGTAATATAATATTATTTATCCATGTAATGAGACCTCTGAGGTCTGTTTGGATATAAAATAAATAAATAACCAGTTTGAGAAATTGAAATCGGGCTATCACTAGAGCATCCAGGCACGCTGCAAGATAGTGCAAAACTAACTATTCGACAGCGCCTGTTTTGTGCACACCTGAAGTGCACATAATTCAATACTTTTGTGAGGAAGGCCAATTCTATTCCTCGGAAAATGGCGGAGATATGGATTTTTCGAAAAATCGAAAAATTTACCGGCTTTTCCAGTTTTTCTCCGTTACTAATGATCCGACAGGGTCGTAAAGCATCCCATTTTGTTCGTATGTCAATTATCTACATTTCTTTCTGTTGGAGCTACCAGATTGCTCTATTGGTTTTCATTTTACAAGTAAAACAATTTTAAAAAACATTTTGATTGTTACTAAAATGTTAATAACAAATTAATAAATGACAGTTGTGAGTCGAAAACATATCAGAATATAACTACGGACTGTATTCCATGTGATGGCATAATCGGTTTCCTACCAGTATTTTTGTTGAAAATTCACTCATTTTATGCTCTATTGCTTGGTGTATTACTACAATAACTATCCGTTAGTAAGATCAATGAATTCCTATAATTTTGTTCGTAACACCACCCACTTGAGATTTTTCATTATCCCATAAATCTGTTTAAGAAGCATCGCAAAACTCTTCTGTGTTGAAATTATAATTATCTACTAGAATAGATCATAAAATTTTATGATATATATTATATTATTATACAGAGTTAGTCAAATGTATGGACCCGCCCATTTTTCTCAGTTAATATGAGGGTTAACTAAAAATAGTTTGGTCTAAAGTTGAATGGTAGTTCACTCTGCACCTTTCTATGAATTCAAATATTTTTTATATGTGCCATTGGTGGAGAAGTGACGTCATCAGCATTTTTTTCAAATGGAATCATATGTCATGTTTGGTATCGCTAGAAAACTTCCTTTTCTCCTATATTTCAGTAGTGCTAATATTATTTCAATATTCTCGACGAAAGGTACAGTGTATTTCGTTTCTTTGTGTCCACTTCTGTAATTCACCTACGTACTCCCTAATTCGTTTAAAATTTTTCTCAATCTGGGAAAGTAGCCAGTTGGATATTCTAAGCGACTTGACACTTTCATAGACAGATTGTCCCAAATTCTGAATCAGTTTACTAGACGTTACAGGAACATTGTCATATGTGGCGACATGAATATAGATAACTTGAATTTGTCAAACTGTGCGAAAAAAGAAAAAGAAAAAGACCAGTTTTTTGATGTTCTTGAAAGCTAACAATTGTACTTTAAAAATGATAAACCTACTAGAGTTTATGCGAATAAAAATGGCGATACTTCAACGTCGCAAATTGACTATTTTGCTTCAAATATTGATAAGACAATATACGATGAAAAAGTTGAGAAAATATAGATATCAGTGACCACTATGGTTTGATATTTCAATTAAGGGTGGATTATTTTCAAAAAAATAAAAGAGTATTGGAAGAATTTACGAAACGAAATACGTGTCAGGAGAACTTATTGAAATTAGGAGAATTTTTAAGTAATGAAAACTACCAATCTGTGTATGAAAGTGGCTTGCAAATAAACGAAGTATACTCAAATTTTTCCAACATATTACTCTACGCTTTAGATCTCACATGTCCTTTGATTAAAATAAAAATTAATAAACAATCCACAAGAAATGAATGGATAACAGAAGAACTCAAGGCTGAAGGCAGACAACTGAGGAAAATTTATTGTTTGACCAAAGATGGCCACGTTCAAAATGTGCTAAATTTGTATCTTACGATGAAAAAACAACATGGTAAAAACATTAAAGAATGTAAACGATTATATTATCAAAACAAAATAGTTGCATCAGACAGTATTCAGAATAAACAAAAGCAAATATGGAAAACTGTTAATACGTTGACCGGAAAACAAAAGATGATTGAATGCCCATAAGAAATGTATATTCGAAAAGAAAATAAAAAAATAATTGCTGAGTCTTTTGCTGAATATTATGCAACCATGGTTCCAAATAATCTACTACAACAATTCAAAAATGAAATTTTCCTAGGTACAACGGATTTAAACGTCAACATGCGTAGCTTTAACTTCAATCCTGTTACATCGACTGAAGTCTAACGGAATGGACTGCATTTCTACAAACATAATTAAATCTATATCGGAATTCATCTGTTAACCACTGGCATTCATCATCAACAAATCTGTTGACGACGAAGCTTTCCCAGACCTACTAAAAGTTGGAAAAATAATTCCCTTATACAAGAAAAATGACCCCCTCTTAATTGATAATTACAGACCAGTAACCATTTCCAGTGTGTTTGCTAAAGTAATTGAAAAATGTATCTGTAACAAACTATATCCTTTTTTGATAAAACACAATGTAATCAGTAGTTATCAATATGGGTATTGCCCTGGTAAGTCGACAAGAGAAGCAGTTTCAACTTTCATGGAGCATATTTATAGTGGTATCGACAAAGGTAAATTTGTGGCTGCGCTTTTCTTTGACTTGTCCAAGGCATTTGACTCCATAGATTTTGACATACTTGCTAACAAATTATATATCATAGGTGTTCGAGGGAAATTTCTTGCATGGGTAATATCGTATATGAATTTTAGGAAAGTATACGTGAGATGGGATGGCACGAACAGTGGTATATTCAACGTAGACATTGGAGTTCCACAGGGCTCAGTTTTGGGACCGTTTATTTTTCTGATTTATATCAATGACTTACCACAACATTTAGGTACAAAGTCAGTGTCACTTTTTGCCGACGATACTGCAATTTCAGAAGAAGCTGATAGTCCTGCGGAACTCCAGTTGAAGCTGAACACAATAAGTCGCGAATTTTCGAAATGGTGTCACACAAACAAACTCATAGTTAATGCCGATAAAACGGTATTAGTTCAATTTTTCAACCGAAGATACTTGGAGCAACCTATACAGATTGATATCAATAATGTGACTATCTATCCGTTGGAATCCTCAAAATTTTTAGGACTTCATATAGATTCTGGGTTGAGTTGGAAAGTTCACATAAATCAAGTCTGCAAGAGAATAAACACCAGTTTCTACGCATTGGTACAACTCAAAAAGGTTATGAATGAAGAGCATGTGTTCAACATTTACTATGCAATGGTTTATTCAGTACTTTCTTACAATGTGCTTTTGTGGGGAGAAGGAATCAATATTAGCCGAGCTTTCATCTCTCAAAAAAGGATTGTACGTATGATGTATGGTCTTCGACACACAGACTCCTGTAGGCCAATTTTTAGGGAAAGAAAAATTTTAACACTACCATCGATATACATTTATAATTGTTTGCTTTTTGTAAAAACACGGGAGTCTGAGTTCGAAACGAATTCAAAGTGTCACAACTTCCCAACAAGAAATGGAAACCTTATTAAATTGCAACAACATCGTACGAGACTATTTCAAAAATCGCCATCTCTAGCAGCTTCCAAGCTATTCAATTGTCTGCCTTCAGAAATAAAGATTATCTCAATAATATCTACTTTCAAAAGGAAACTTGAAGAATTCCTTTTAGAGGGATGCTTTTATTCTATCAATGAATATTTTGTGTATACTTCCAAGTAACTGTGTTCAATGTTTGTAATGTGTATGATATATTATTTTTTTTAACTACGTACTATATATGTTTCTTTTACTTGACGTTTCCTATATCATTGTAAAATGATCATTTCAAGGAATAAAAACATTATTATTATTATTATTCAGACAGTGGCGTACGTATTTTTTTAAATATATTTTTTGTGCTACATTGAAGTTGTTTAATTAAAAAAATTCAATCTCGATGTTTTGGATGATTTTAATTATTAGAAACCAAAATTATCCCATTGATAAAATGATGAAATTTTTTAATGAAACAATTGTCAAGGTAGCACAAAAAGATATTTTTTTTATAAAAACTCATGTGCGCCACTGTCTGAATCAAATTGCTGTATCGCTAGAAATATCCAACTTGCTACATTCCCTGATTGAGAAAAATTTTGAACAAAGGTGACAATAGGTAAGTTAATTACAGAGGAGGACACAAGAATACGAAGCACACTGTACCCATCGAGAGAGCTAAAATAATATTAGTACTTCTGAAATGAGAAAAAAACAAGCTTTGTTGCGATACATGACATATGGTTCCATTTAAAAATGCCGATGACGTCAATTTTCCACTAATGACACATCTAATAAATATTTGAACTTAAAGAAAGGTGCAGAGTGAAATACGCTTCAACTTTTATTCAATTTTTTTCTCGATAACTCCCATATTAACTGTGATGAATGAGCGGGTCCATACATTCGACTAACTCTGTATAGTGGTAACTTACTGTTTCTCCTTTCAGGTATAAGTTTGTTTTAGCCGTTTTAGGTTATTGTACGATACCAATCTTATATGTAATACATTTTGTTATATTGTGTCACTCTGTTATATGACAAGCTTCTTAAGCTCTGTCTGTTGAGTGACCGTGCTCATTAAATAAATAAATAAATAATATAAATACAAATTTTGAATGAAATGATTCCCTACAAAAATGAAAAAAAATAGAGAACTTAAAAAAGCAGATCGTACGATAGAAATAGACATATACATGCGCTGTAGGTCAAGGGGTCTGTCAGATCTAAAAACCCCTACAAATATATCACGTATTGATAGATCCAACACAGGGATACAACTTCACATGATTAATAACTCTATAACTTACTACAATTTGGTATTTGTCTTGTTTAAGAATTCTACCAAATATTCATACAATCTTATGCTGTTTGTAAGGAATAAAAAACGTTGGTTTAACGACAGTATGTTCAGAAAAATGAGGTCAAATTCTCGAGGACAGTCAAGTTACTCGGATTTGATAAATTTGCGAAAATGTGTCGATACCACTGGAAGGCATTAGTAGGGTCTGCACTATATAGGACAGATATATTGTTAAAAATAAACACCCTGCATATCCTAAACAAACTTCGTGGATCATGTTGAGCCTTTCGGTTTTGTTTCCATGTTTCTTTCAACGTAAGAAACAATTTGTTGGGAACATTCGCTGCACAAAGGTACATAAATATAACAGATCTAGTGAAAAATTGTTCCAGATGAATACACAGGATTCATGGTTCGCAAACCATAAAACATGGAGATACAATAGGAACGGATAAAAAACCATTCACGCCGCTGAACAAAATGGAACTGTATACATCATTTCCGTATCAGACTCCAACGAATACAACAAAAACAAAAGGGACTCGTACAAACTAGCAATCGGCATCATTCAATGCATGCTAAACAAAATACAGTTGGACTCCAATAACGTGTAACTGCATCGTATATAACGATGAGCATTATATTCTGCATTCATGCATTGATATTGAATTCCAATTTCTTTTATATTCTCAACTCGTTAGGCTAATATGCAGAGAGAGTATATTCCTTTGTGTCGATATTTTATATTTTCTCTGAACGTGTCTATGCGTGAAATAAATAGGAATAGTTGGAATCAATAAAAGTAGTTGGATATACCGGGTGACTCAAGAGACATGTAGCAGCCTGTAATTTGTTTGTTTGAAGAAATACATATCTGAAATTCAAAAAGGTGTTTAATAAGTTGAAGTTTTATTGTTCATACTCGTATTTAACATAGGTGATGGTGACAGTGACAGTTGTCATACTAGTCAATCAAAATATTAAAATTTTGAAAAGTGGTTTTTCTCTATAACACGGCGCAGTCGAATAAAATGTACCGAGAACATTGAGTGATATTGAATTATAAACAAATCGTATGATCAAGATAAATTTTTATGAACCAGACACTCTAAACCTTGATGTGAACATAGCTCAATCGAGGTATCAGTGTAACGTTGTGTATTGTGTGAATTTATATAATTATTCGCTATTTCACATTGTTGGTGAATTGCTGTGACTGATAAGAAGTTCGGTCAGAGCACTACTCCACCAACAGTTAATCAAACGGTAAAAATAATGGATGATGCGATAGTCAAACAAATATTGGAAGAAATCAGGAATAGCAAACTAGGATTGAAACATAGTAGAGAAGCTAGTGAGACCAATATTATATTGAAAGTTGAGTACCTCAAGTTCAAGATAAACTACCTTGAAAAAGAAAAGTAAAGAAAAAAATTGAGAAACTAGAAAAGAACGGAAAACAAAATAATATAATCGTTTTTGGATGGGCTGTGCCAAATGAAAATATAACTTCCTAATTTATCTGTGCCGAGCTCAAAAGCATGTTGAACGTTGTTGTCAATCAATCGAATATGAATAATGTTTACTGTCTCGGCAAAACTGTAAATAGACCAGTAGAGATATAATTCATATCATATCTGAAAAAACAGGGAAATTTTTTTTAATTGCAAAAAGTTGAAAGGAAGCCAAATAACAATATCTCACGACCTAACGGACCAACAACGCAGCAAATATAAAATTTTACGCAATATTTTACTACGAGAGAGAGAACAAATTAAAAATTGCTAGATCAGGGGTAACAAACTCGTCGTAGAAAATAGAGAATTTTCCATAGAATATTTATACGAAATAGATAAAGAGGTAGACAAGAAAGCAAGTAGTATCCCGACGACCCCAACTACGTCATATGTTTCAAACTCTGAACATTATCAAACAATAAATCAAGAAACATCAGAACAATTTCATCCGAGAAGCATCCTCCAAATTCAGTAAATGAGTCAAGTTGAACCAGTTCACAAATCTAGTGGAGCCACAAAAAATAACACTGAAGCCAGTCGCCCCAGCTCTAGAGAAACTCACCAGATCACGAACAAATTTCCAAAGATGAAAATCTCCCAAATTCCTCCTCTTATTTTCTCAACCTCTCATCAATAAATCAGTCCGCAATATAGCAGAAACATTGTAATATTGTAGAATTTTAGGTTCCGTTTTTTTAGTCTATTTTAATCCTATTACCATACCAATCATTGAACATTCAGCTTGATAATCAGTAATCACTATACTTAAAATGGATACGTATAATAAAGATTTCAAGGTAAAACAAATGGAAACTTACAAACTTCAAAATGCACAAGAGTTTGATGAGATCTGGAAAGTCAACTGTTCGAAAAATAAAACATTTCCAATACTTCACAACAACATATGTAGCATAAATAAGAACTTTGATGAATTCAAAGTATTCTTTAGCGAAATAAACTGTGACATAGATGTTGTGGTACTTTCAGAAACCCGGCAAATAGCTGACCTAAACTCTTTCAATCTGGAAGGATATAATACCGTTTACATCCAAGGAACATTCATTCAGAATGATAGTGTTGTTGCTTTCGTTAAATCAAACCTGAGCTTTACTTCTTCAATACATAAACTTGGTTATATCAGTATGCTCCAAATTAGAATTAAAATGGCTATGAGCAATATAATAATTTCAGGAATATCGTTACTCTTCTGATTTTCCAAATCTATTGCTTGAGTATCTAGACAATAATGAATCGAATAGAGGTGACATACATATTTTTATTGGAGGAATCAATATCGACCTATTGAAAGCTAATGACTGTACTCATGAGTACATAAGTGCACTAGAAAAGTACGGTTTTATCTCCACCATTAATGGATGTACTAGACTAAATGCATGCTTGTACCATATATTCTTGAAATCAAAAACCAACCTTTACGATCAAGGAATGCCATGTATTATCAATACATGTGTCACAGATCATTCATCAATAGCTCTAGAAATAATTACTGATGAGCCAAAAATAGAAAGAGATGACAATAAAAAATATATCCACCATGTTGAGTATAAAAAACTCGCTAATATCCTTCAAAATACATCATGGAACTCAGTTTACCAAGTACAAGATGTTGAATCTGCAACAAAAGAATTTGTAAACATGATGACATACTCGATAAATAAATGCGCTACAAAGAGATTATCAACTAGAAAATAAACACAAAAAAACCCTTGGATTACTGCCTCGCTAATAAAGTCAATAAATACCAAGTAAAAACTATTCAACAAATAACAGAAAGACCGAAACAACAAATTACTGAAAAATCAATGTAATTCAAGATTCAAGAGAGCGAATAGTTGTCTCGTGTGGAACTATACTAAATACGCCGGAAATGTTTGAACGTGTGCGTAATTCCATGCGTAGACGGGCGGAAGCATGCCTATTAAGTGAAGCTGACCATGTTCAACAATTTTTATAATCATTGTTATTATTATTAATAATTAATGAATTTGATCCGTTCATTTAAACTTACTTTCATAAAATAAAATAAAACTCGTTTTTGTACAAGCTGAAATCCATATTTTTTGGATTCTGATCCATTTTGGAACGGATCTGACCTCTAAGTTTGCTTTCAGTCGATACACAAACATCTCCAAACCGCATCAGTTCTTTGAGGAATTGATCCTGGATTAAAACGATTTTAATTTTTCATGCGAAAACCATGCGTCGGGCAAAGAAAATCCATGAAATCAATTTGCTCATAAATAAGTGAGGATTTCAAAGGTAATCTTCATTTCAAGAGAAAGCAGTGGCGCAGTATTTTTTTTTTCTCCAAAAATATTCAACGCAAAATCCGTACAGACGCCACTGGTAGAAAAAATGATAATATTTGTACATCACAAAATGCACCTTGATGCATAGAAGACATGTACCAAACTTCATCAAGATGACTACAAAATTATCTCAATTATTATTAAAAAACTGATTTTTTTTTTATCCATCACCCAGTATCTCAAAAGTTAAGACCGTTGGACGTGGTGGCCGTACTGGTGGAACGTTCGCCTTTGGAGCGAAGGGTCGAGGGTTCAAAGCCTCGCATGGTTTGCGGTCTCGTGCATGGCATCACACGTTAAAAGGTAAGGGCTGCGTCTTCCCTAGCTCACAAAAGTCTCTTGAAGACTTACGAGGGTTGCGCGTAAGGGTGCAATCGGTTGACGGAAATAACAATTTAAACAATTTAACATACGTTCATAGAAAGTTTGTTTCTTGAAATAAGCCAAAGAATCACTCCCCGAAATATCAGCATGTCTTTAAGGAACACCCTGTTTAGTTCTACAAAATCAACAGAAGGTGGAGATGGTTACGTCCATATTGAAAGTTCTTGAGACTCATTGTTTTCCACGACGTAATGGGATCATGAATGTTCTTGAATTCTTCAGTCGATATCAACAACATATGGAGCCATTCCATTTTTTTTTTGTAATCTCAAATACCTGTCGAAGCAATGTCAGTTCGAAAATCAAGGAGAAAAATTATTGAAAGCTCGAATAGGTCTCGGTGTTACTTAGAAATCTGTGCCAGAAAGACTCTTGAGGAATGACCATACTGTTGAAAAAATTACTGATTTTTGCAAATCTGAAAAGCTGGCCAAGGCGAATATGAATATTTGCGTTAGCAAATTTGAAACAAGTTAACAAGGTCTCCAAATTTTCCAAAAGAAAGAAAGTATTCCAGATGCGGTAGAAAGCACGAAATGTCCTGCATATGGGAAAACATGTAGCCATTGTTCGAACCCAAATCACTTTGCAAGAATGTGTAGAAATAGGAAAACATAAGAAGTATGTTAACTGAAAAATGATAAGGTGCATGAAATATTTGGGTCTGATTCCTCGGGTTCAGTCTTTTCTGTGACTGCAATTTATACCAAAGATGGTTCAAAAGGGAAAAAAACCTGGTGCAAAACAATATTGTTTGAAGGTTGTGAAGTAAAATTCAAACTTGATAGTGGATATCTATATTCTACTAATAGATATGTAAAACAGTTATATAACTCCTTTGAATAGTTAAATAGTGGCATACCGGGATTTTTCTTTCAAAACGATTGAGTCAGGTTCTCATGAAAACTGAACCTGAAAAAATCATTAATTCAGTCATATTTGTATTGTTTCCAGGTATTTTCCACTAGTTCTGGGATTAGAAACATGTATTAAGTTGAAATTGTTCAAAAGACAAATTTCTTTTTAAAATTTCATCAAATCTCTCTCTCTCTCTGTATATATTTATGGTCGTTGCTTCTTTCTCAGGCGCATTTGACCAAATATTTTATGATCAAAACCTTACTATAAAAAACTTCTCCATTTTAGTACACTGACATTATATTGTTTATGTATAACACCTTTTTAATCCATGAGAACAAACTCAGCATTTTCTTATTTTAAAATTTTTCATAAAAAACATATCTTTCCTTTTCATAACCATTCTAATGATCTAAGTATGAATTTTGATAAGGCATACTCAAAAGTGTGATAGTTTTCAATACATTCCGTTGTCTGTCAAATATGAACAAAAATCAATGCCACAATGCATCAGAAATGCAAGTTGCGATTCTCCTTTTTTTCTCGTCAGATGCATGTAAATGCATTTGTGTCAATTAAAATGACACC
Organism: Chrysolina oricalcia; assembly: GCA_944452925.2. Lineage (NCBI taxonomy): Eukaryota > Metazoa > Arthropoda > Insecta > Coleoptera > Chrysomelidae > Chrysolina > Chrysolina oricalcia. Next base: position 21,845,013 of record OX101818.2, read on the forward strand.
GACATGCAATTCCCTACATTACTATCTACCATTTGAAAATTTGCGAAATAGTCACGTCAACAGAACGTTCACAACTGAAAGCAAAATGTCAGCGTAATGCTGATTTCGAAGGAAAAGTAGCGTGATTTGGTACTGTGCACGACTGAATCGCGTGTTAGGAAATTAATAAAACACAGGAAATATTTTTGTTGTTGTCGACATGTTCGAATACCTCCTGAATATCGTAAATGCAAAGGGAAAGTAGATAAGAATTGGTGTTCCTCTTCCTGCTGGATGTGTGGGGTGCATCTAATTCGTCAATCGCTATTGGTATATTTAGCGCACAAAGTGATGAATTGTCGTTCACGTCGCGCGGTAATCTTTTGAGAGCGACAATTACACTTTGTTCTCGAATTACATACAGTATTTTTTCGACAAACGCAGATCCTAGATATAGAAAAAACTCTCGATACTTTATTGAACATACATTATTACCCAATAATAATGGATAACGTCGGCATAGCAATACCAATAATAAGAATTACATGTAAGACATCAAAAGTGTAAATAACTTTTGCCATGCAAAGTCGGTATCGAAATTGCTGGCAATCCAATCCGTTTCCCCCCAAAAAAAATTTGAGAGCTTTAGTTTCGAACTCTGGCGTGACAGTCAAAGTTTCTAACCACTAGTCTAATATGTCAACAACTGTTATACGCATATTTCTCAATTAGACCAAGCTATAGACACAAAATAAAAGACGCAAATGCTTATATTATTTTTATAGGATAGTTCGTTAATGAAAACCCCAGTTTCCGCCCTAGCAAAATCGCTTTGTGGAATTTTTCAAACAAGAAATATTGAAATTGGCTTTCGGTGAATTTGCTCGAATTTCTTATGAATTGTAATACTTGTGATGCTGATCAAATGTCTTTTCTGCACCAAAGCTCTAAATTCAACGGTTTAGATTTTACAGGGTGCTGCAGTTGACTGAATTCGAATAACGTCTCCGATGTCTCAGCCCAACAAAGAACCGGAGACACTACCAATTCAACCAAATTCGTAGACAGAATTCAGCAGAGGCCAATAAACACAAAAAATGAGGTCCCCGAGGTTTCCGCCCAACGAAAAACCAGAGATACTACAAATTCAACCAAGTGATGATGGGGATGATAATGATGAAAAATTATTTCTCAGTGCCTCCATAATTTTATTGGGTGGAGATTTCGGGACCTCGTTTTTTGAATACTGTGGGCCTCTGCTGAGTCCTGTCTACGAATTTGGTTGAATCTGTAGTGTCTTCGCTCTTTTGTTGGCTGGAGACCTCGTTATTCGAATTCAGTGGCCTCTGCTGATTCCGTGAATTTGGTGAGAGTTGCAGTGCCTCTGGTTATGGTTGGGTGGAGACCTCGGATACTTCATTTTTCGAATTCAGTGTTCCTTGCTGTGTCCTGTCTGAAAATTTCAGGAAATTTGCAGCGCCCTCAGATTTGTGTTGGGTGGAGACTTCATTTTTTGAACTTAACCTCTCGTGCCGAAACATTTCTGCAAGTTTCGGAAAATTTGCGGAGTCTTCAGTTTTGTTATGGGTGTACACCACATTTTTCAGAAACAGTGATGTATTTTCCTTGTCTACAAATTTCGGTTAATTTGCAGAACATGCAGGCATACCATGCATAGAAACCTCCTTTTGTTAGAAAAGCGGTTATCTTTTTAATCATTTTTAGTGTTTCCAAAGGTGGGGACCATTTTCTTTGAAGCTGGTTCATTCTTTTTCTTAGATTTTGGTTTATTGATGATGCCTGTGCCGTCGGTTTTCCTGTGGGAGGAAATCTTGGGAATCTTTAGTATTGTTCATTTTTTCCGTTTCACCTGTATATTATTTATTGTATTCATTACGTCTGTTTTTCTGATATTTGGGATTGCAGTGCCCATGGGTTTGTCCTTGATCTTGCTTGAATTAGATTTGCTTTTAGCACAAACAACAATACTGTTAATAAAATTCAAAAAGAGCAGCTTATATGAACCATTCACTATAATTCATTTCAATCAATATTTTTCAACTTTGTAAGCTGAACTCCGCCTATTATGTCGTTATTTTTAATGTATATACTATAATGTTATTTAAAAACAACTGGAATGGACAATTATGATTATTATCATTATTTTTCGATTCTGTTTTGAGTCATGTTTCATTTCCAAAACTGATATTTTGAATTGCCAAACATAAAACTTATTACTAATATCTTCAATTGTGTCCAAGGACTCAAAGGCTTAGGTGGACCAATCCAACATCTAACTGATGAACTGACAAACCCCTATCGACGTAACTTTCATTTTCGAGAAATTAAACAAATTATATCCTTCGCCGCTGTCTAGAACTATTGTCAACGCTGTACAGTAAATATGACAGTGACAATAATTCTGTGCAATACCTTGTGGACAGTAGCAGAACTATTTTTGTCCTTTCGTTCATGTACTACAGAGGAATCACTTACTGGAGCGATTTACCGTTTTTTGTCCAAAGTTTTGAAAATCATTATTGAAAATATAAATCGTTTGATTTTATGCCTGGAAAATAGTATGAATTGTTACTCAATGTTCAGTATTCTAAATTTCATATAAATATCAAAAGCGATTCTTCTCCACTGTCTTTGATTTTATAACAAGATTTTTTTAACTTGTGAGGAAACGTTGACGTTGAAAATTCTGCAAAAAATTGTGATTATTTTTTACTCTGACATTGATATGTTTGAAATGAAATCTGATTAATGGTTTTTGAGAAAACTTAAAAAACCTCTAAAAATTAGGTTTTTATTTTTTTCCTAGAAAACTGTTCATCAGATTTTCTTCTACATCTCTCTATTCATTCAATTTGAATGTCAAAATAACTAAATTTTTTTAGAATTTTTCACATTGCCGTTAATTTTTTCATGGGTTCATATGAACATTTAGTTTTTTCACCAAATGAGAATATTAGAAGGCCGGATTAACTGGCTGAATCACCTAGTATAAATGTAAATCCATTGTTGATGGCTTTGATATCATGGTGAGACGATCCTGGACTGTGTTCAATATTTGTAATAAACAGATTAATTTATCTTCTTCCTTTTCTGATATTCAGGGGATTCATTGAATTTTTGAAATTGTAACACGATTTCAACAACAAAAGTGTGAAGTACAAACCTCAAGCTTGGGATTGCATACATTGGTTTTTCTTACAGGATGTTCATGAACGATTATTTTCAACATTTACTGAGGAAAATGGCGATTTCGAAAATGAGGCAGAAATAAAACCCAGTATTTTTGGCATTTGTAATACTACTGTCGCACTAGCAACAACAACCTCTCTAGCACTGCATGTTTTGATCATGAAGATTTCGGAGGCTTTTCATTGCTTTTGACAAGGATTATGGTACAGGTAGAATAAAAAACAGTTCATATAACGAAAACTAATGTTCTGTTACTTACATTGACGTTTTTCACACACCCCCGTGAATTACAAACTCTTTGCTACGAGTCATCACGTCTGGAACACTTTCTGGATGAATGGGATGTAATAAGTCGCCTTCAAGAAATTGAATAAATCAAATAGTGAACTCTTGACAGATTATTCCCGGAACGGCAAACTCCCCGAACTAAGGAAGTTCCTCTATAGAAATTGTTTTGATAAGCTTTCAAAGTTGATGCGATAGAGTTTCTTGAATTTTGAACAAAAACAATAAAGAAACATTTCTCCCGATTGAAATAGTAAATCAGTAACAAAAACAATTATAAACTGCAACAAAGAATCAAAGTTATTTCAGCTATTTCTTGTTGAGACCGGGAGAAAATGAATTTGTCATTGTCCCATTCGTTTCTTATTTGTCAGTCGATTTGAAAGGATTTTTGGGCGGGTCCCAAGTTTCACGCGTTCACTTGAAACTTCAAAGGGATATGGACGGAGTTGACATTCTGACTGTGACGGAACTGTTTGGTAAGTTTCAGAAATAGACGTCCTACAGAAGAATGTAACGGGATATTTGGTCCTTTTTTTTTCTCAGCACATTATTTGGGTACCGGGTAATTCAGGCATGTAGTCGCGTACCTGTGACTTTCTTTATTTGAATAAAATGCAAATGAATGCAAAAGAATTACTCATAAACTATCCAAATTTTGTCACGTCTTGAAGACTTACATGCCAACTCTTTTTTTGAATGAGTTGTAATTTTTTTTGTTATAAAATAATATATTTTCAATATAATAACCTTATTACTTATTAGTTAGACCTTTTGACTGGTCGGCACTGAACCTTCTTCAGGGTGTCAATGATTGTGTAACATACTTTTACAATTTTTTTTTACAGTATCCTTGAAATATCAGTCCCCAAGGTTCCATAAAACCAAAGCCATTTTGAAACCTATACTCCTTGGTTCATAACAGAAATTAAAGGCGGTATGGCAACCAAAAATATTTTAGAGAAAAGAAAAACATTTCTCCCTATTAACTTGAAAATTTCAAAAAAACAAGGTCATTATTCAAACAAAAAATTGAAATTGCCCACGGAAACTCTATCAAAAACATTTAAAGTAACGTTAAAAATTATAGTAAACTTTTCTGCAACGTCATCAAGAATAAAAAGCAAATGATGAATGACGAAAATAACTTTATTATCAATAATCGCCAGGTAGCCGACAGAAAAATTATTCCTGAAGAATTTGCTGATTACATGAAAACAATTCTACATACAATTTATATGAAATAAATAGTATAACTTCTAATTGGCGTACTGAATTTTTACAAACCATACATTCTGTCCAGATCTTTCAGTGTAAGATAGAGCAAGCTCTCCGAAAATTGGAACCGAAAAGATCTTCCAGTCCTGACAATATTCCATGCTATATTTTTAAAGCTACAAAGATTGTCTAGCATATCCTCTCTTGATAATTTACATTAAATCGTTGGAAATATATAAAAAACGCCGATTTTCAAAAATGACAGACGAAATAAACTAGGTAACTATCGACTGGTAGCAGTATTCAGCTAGTTTGCAAAACTTTTTGAATTTATCATTCATGAGAAATTTCTAATTGAAAAAAAAATTCACCTGGGAAAAATGGATTTACAAGAAGAAAATGGATAGATACTAACTTACTAACTTCAAGTATGAATATTTCTGAATGGTGTAACATCATTCATTCATCTTGCACGATGGAAAATAGCGACTAAATTCTAACTTTCAGTCGCAGATGATTCCACAACTGACTTTATGAACATCCTGTTCATATTTTCAAGATGCCATACCTATGACAGGTTTTATGTCAGAAAAATATTTTCAAAGTTCCACCGCACAAGAAATAGTAAAACAATTCCATCATTACAGTGTGAAATTCCTTCTGAAGAGTATGTTTTCCAATTCTTCCGACCTCCCTGATGATCTTAGAAGAGTGAAATAGATTTTTGTCGACCAAAATGTATTGGAGGCCTAGCGAAAGAGATGCATTTCACGCATCAATGAAATGAACGATTTTCTATGAGTGATACTTCTGAATAACATTCTCCCTTATCTCATTTATGGATAAGAATCTCCAATGGAAACTGGACATTCAATAAATAGTCATCTATCTGATTGAATGTAAATTTTCACTTTCAGATTTTTTCTCTCAAGTTATATAGGGTGTTTCGTAATATCTATAAGATGTAGTTCAATGTCCAGCGTGGCTTTAGCCGGGGTAGTAGTTGTTTTCTGTTAGATATTACAAAAAAGTAACTTCAATTTTATCGTAGGTTTTTTCCATTTACAGAAGAGTCATGTATAGGTTCAATTTTCAATTGAGAATGTTTCTCTTTACAATCCCTTTCAAGAGAAGTTATCTTATACGAAAGAAAATAATGACTAAATTCCAACTTTCAGTCGCAGACTGACTTAATGAACATCCTGTTCATATTTTCAATAAAATCAACAAACTGAATTATTGTATAGCAAATCAATAATGAGTTTGTAGAGACTTGAAGAACACCATACACAGATTTCAGTCAACTAAAATATTTTGAAAAAGGAATATTTCTTATTCGGAATTAGCATTTGGCACAGTTTGAACAACGATAAAAATTTTTGGCAATAATTGATCCAGTGTCAAAAAGTTCATTTAGAATAATAAAAAAAAGTAACCTTGAATTTATTTGAAAAAACAATATTTTACCTGTACTGGTATGATGCGCACTGATGAACGCAACCTCTGCCGCCAGCCAGCTAACCTGTATAACGTCCGGGAGAGTGGGATAGGGAGCATGTCTAAAAACTGGTCTACATGAAATTCTGGTTTTCCTGACGTTGCGATCTCTCGTACTAATATCAATATTTCTTTGGTGCTCGGTTAAATACAACCCTTAGTTAATTGTCAGTATTCGTTATGCCAATTCGTGGATACGGCTATGGTCGACATCGTTTTACGATCGACGTCTGCCTTACGACATCGACAAGGCGGTATAAATCGTCGCTTCAGACTTCACTAGTCGTGAATGCAGAAACTCCGTCAAGCAAAACCAACGGAAAAGACAACGAATAAATCACCGTCGATGGAGAATACCAGACGGATACTTCGGCTGTCATTCATTTATTTTGCTTCTTTGTCTCGTGTTCGAATAATTGAAGTTTATTGGCGGTTCAATCAAAGCTAACAAGATGCACTGAAAGCCAACAGAACGTAGAAACTGTATTTTTCCTCGACAAGGAAAGGGCGGAGTGGAGAATTTGATTAAGCTAAGGCTTGGAAGATGAGGAGCTCGGAAGTTGAGTATCTCGGAAGTTGACGAGCTGGGAAGTTGAGGAGCTCGGAAGTTGAAGAGCTCAGAAGTTGAGGAGCTCGGAAGTTGAAGAGTTTGGAAGTTGAGGAGCTCGGAAGTTGAAAAGCTCGGAATTGAGGAGCTCGGAAGTTGAAGAGCCTAGAAGTTGTAGGATTTTTTTAATACTATGACTTGAATGCTTTTGAAACTATAATTGGATACCAATAATATGAATACTACGACCTTAATGCGTTTGAAACTACAATTGATATTATGAATACAACGACTTAAATGCGTTCAGAACTATAATAGGACACCAATAATAAAGTCCAAGATCTCAGGGTCGTCAGACGTTAATTATTTTCAAACGAACGAAATGAGTTGTGTTAGTATGTACTACCTGCTAGTTTGGCCTGAATACCATTCTTCAGATATTAGGGAATCAAGGCACGTAAGAACATTACTTATTTTAGTTGAATCACCAGTCCATAAATATATTTCCGTAACCCCTGATGGCTTCGTGGACAGTATCACTAGCAACCACTACGGAGCTCCGAGTCCAAATCTGGTCAATTTCTTTTTTTTTAACCTAGCCAGACGCATCACACTAGGGTCAGCCCTACGGTTCGAAACGGCATCGAGTCTGGGATGATTTCTGTTCAAAAAGAAATTTGACTTGAAAACAGAATTATGGTGAATAAAAGATTTCCTTATAGGTAAGATCCCAGGGCCATCAGACATGACTTATTTTCAAAAACATGAAGACTCAGGTTCTGAGTAGTGTCTCATGTACTTTTATTAACTGCGTACTTATGGAGTTTGCTCTGTGACATCTGGGCAGGTACCAGGTGAGAAAGGTACCTAAAATTAATAGTTACTTAACTTAAATTTGTATGACTGATGTTTATATGTATTTTGTAGAATATCACTCTGATGTAATTTCAAAAGTGTCTGACGCTTTTCATGGACCAGAAATCTCCGAGAGACTTGTGTGAGCTAGGAAAGACGCAGCCCATACCTTCCAACGTGTAATGCCATGCTCCAAAGGCGAACGCTCTACCAGCAAGGCCACCACGGCCCATGAACTCAACTTATTTTTAAATGACTGATTTTTACTAAGACAACTATTACAGAGATATATTCAATCAGTCAGACAAATTTTAATGACCAAACATCTCCTAACAGAAAACATTTTCAACGATGAGTATGAGCGCGAGAGCACTATATGCATGATTTCAGAGCGAGTATCATTGTACTGTGTTTGCGTATGTGTCATGTTTAGGAAAGTGTATGGTGAATTATTCTTATTCTATTTTAAAAAGATGAAATGTGAAGAATTGTAAACCTGAAGTCAAAGTACAGTACCTGATTCTTGAAGTGATTGACTAACGAATCCTGGTAATTGGTCACCATCAAACCAATGAAAATTATACTGTTTTCTTCTAACCCATTGTTTTCAGGAGTAAAAATTATTGTTTTTATTTGCATCATTCCAGATGCTAGCAATGTAATAGGCTCGGAGAAATTGTTGAAAGAACTGAGTTTGGCATGGTGGTAAATTGCAAGCATCGAAATTTTTTTTTATTGAATTTTTCGGTAATATCAGAAACGGTGTAATTATTTGAAAACAGCTGAAGCCGGACAGAATCAACGACGAGTACACCAGGAACATTATATACTTTGAAATTTTTTGTATTTTGTTGCATGTTTTCATCGGTAAACTACTCAGAATCTCCGAATTGCATAAAAGTTTGCTGATCATCATATATCATCATTTTTCGCTCTGACAAGCATGCATAGTGCTGTCGCGCTCATACTCATAGTTGAATAATTTCTGTGTTTAGGGGATGTTTAGTCATTACAATTTGTCTGACTGATCGAATATAACTTTGTAATAGTTGTCTCAATAACATATATGAAGATTTCAGACATTCCAAAATAAGTAAAGTCCATGGGCCGTGGTGGCCTTGCTGGTAGAGCCTTCGCCTTTGGAGCGAACGCACGGTCTCGTGCATGGCATCACACGTTGAAAGGTAAGGGCTGCGTCTTCCCTAGCTCACACAAGTCTCTTGGAGACTTCTGAGGGTTGCACGTAGGGGAGCAATCGGTTGACGGAAATAACTATTTAAACGATATATTTTAACAATTTATTTTATGTGGAGCTTTAAAGCGTCTGAAGAAACTTCGGGTCCATGGAAAGCATCTTGACACTTTGGAAATTACTAGTGTTGCTAGTGATAATGTCCACGAACCCATCTGAAGAATGGTCATCTGGCCAAGCTAGCAGGTAGGTATGCGAACATAGTACATACTGACACTACCTACTCAATTGTACACAATCTGCTCGTTCAATGATAAGTAACGTCTGACTGCCCTGGGATCTTGCTCTAATATGAATACAACGATTTCAGTTCAAAACTTCAATTGTTCACCAATAATATGAATACTTCGACTTCAATGCGTTCAAAACTATAATTGGACCCCAATAATATGAAAACAACGACTTTAGTGCTTTGAAAATTATAATTGGACACCAATAATATGAATACTTCCACTTCATGCATTTAATGCTTTGAAAACTATATGTACACCAATAATATGAATACAACGATTTGAAATCAAAACTTCAACTGGACACCAATAATATGAATACAACTACTTGAATGCGTTCAAAACTATAATTGGACACAAATAATATGGATACAACCACTCTAATGCGTTCAAAACTATAATTGAACCCTAATAATATGAATGCAACGACTTTAATGTTTTGAAAATTATAATTGGACACCAATAATATGAATACTTCTACTTCAAAGCGTTCAAAACTATAATTGGATATCAATAATATAAATACAACCTCTCTAATGCATTCAAAACTATAATTGGACCCCTATAATATGAATACAACGACTATAGTGCTTTGAAAATTATAATTGGACACCAATAATATGAATACCTCGACTTCAATGCGTTCAAAACTATAACTGAACCTCAATAATATGAATAAAACCACTCTAATGCGTTCAAAACCATAATTGGACCCCAATAATATGAATACAACGACTTTAATGCTTTAAAAATTATAATTGGACACCAATAATATGAATACTTCGACTTCAATGCGTTCAAAACTATAATTGGACACCAATAATATGAATACAACCACTATAATCCGTTCAAAACTATAATTGGACCCCAATAATATGACTTTGATGCTTTGAAAACTATATGTACACCAATAATATGAATACGACGACTTCAATGCTTTCAAACCTATAATTGGACACCAATAATATGAATACAACGATTTGAAATCAAAACTTCAACTGGACACCAATAATATGAATACAACCACTTGAATGCGTTCATAGCTATAATTGGACACCAATGATATGGACACAACGACTTCAATGCGTTCAAAACTATAATGGGACACCAATAATATGAATACAACGATTTGAAATCAAAACTTCAACTGAACACCAATAATATGAATATTTTGACTTTAATGCTCTCAAAACTATAATTAGACACCAATAATATGAATACAACGACTTTGATGCGTTCAAAACTATAAGTGGGCACCAATAATATGAACTTGTTGTAGACTAGCTGAATTTTCCACAAAAATGCGCGGTTCTAATACATGACTTGATGAATTTTCCACATAAATACGCGTTTCCTATACATGACTAGCTGAATTTTCCACAAAAATACGAGTTTCCAATACATGACTAACTGAATTTTCCTCGAAAATACGCGTTTCCTATATATGACTTGCTGAATTTTCCTTAAAAATATGCGTTTCCAATACATGAGTACCTAAATTTCCCACAACAATACGCGTTTCCAATTTATTCGGAGTGGGGGGGAAACTGTAAAAAATCCTGGGCGCGAAGCGCCCGGAAATATTGGAAGGGGGTGGAGGAGAATACTGTCAAAAACCAGGGAGCAAAGCGCCCTGAACAATTTGGGTGGGTGCGGTGGAGGAAGATTATTTCGTTTATTTTTCAGGATTCAATAAAAAATTAATAAAAACTTTTTGTAGAACCGTTAGAGGTCAAAAAACTGCTCATGTACAGTTTTTTTGATATCTCGTTTAGTTTTCGATGTTTGGTTATTTTCGAAAAAAATGTGAAAATGTGAATTCCCTAATTTTTCATTTTTGAGAAATAATTTCCAGACCGGAAAAAATGTATTCAAATTTTTTGTAGACTTTTATAAGCTGATCAATAAAGGTAGATTCTGAAGTTCGAAATTCTGTTGCCATCCTTGAGTTTTTATTTTTTTTTTCTAAAAAAAATTCAATATTTTGTTTATTTTCCAAGAAATGAAAAAAATTCATTAAAACTTTTTGTAGACATATTGAGTTCAATAAAACTATTTATATAAATTTTCTCGAGATCTCGTTTAGTTTTCGGGTTTTTGATGTTTTTTGAAAAAAAATGGGAAATTATTTCCCTAAAAAATTCCATTACGCAATTTAATTTTTTCTCCAAGATATGAAAAAAATTCATAGGAACTTCTTGTATAACTATGAACTATGAAACTGTTCATTTCAATTTTTTTGATATCTCGTTTATTCTTCACGTTTTTGTTGTTTTCAAGCAAAAAACAGTAAATTTTTCGAGATCTATCCCTTAATTGTTTTACAAGATATAAAAAAAATTCATAGGAGCTTTTTGAAGAACTGTTCGAAAACAATAATATTGTTGGGGGAGCTTTTGATATCTCGTTTGGTATTCGACATTTTGTCGATTTTCAAATTTTCCACTTTTAATCCGACAAAGATTGTCCTCGAGTTATTAAAATAATTCAAATTTCAGAGCGAAATCTCTAAGGATTCGGAAAACATAACGGTTTGAAGTGCTTACGACATACAGACGAACGGACGGACGGACGGAGCTACAGATATACAGACACATTTTTAATTTTTTTTGGCGGAAATCATTTTCCACAAAGCAACTATGGTTCCAAAACTTCAAATAAAAAAGTTGGTGTGCTTCTAGAGAACCTCGGCCTCTGATTGCCTAGTTCCTGCCAGTACTCCATCAATCTCTCAACCCAAGTAACTATTTAATTAGCTGTGAACGATCCCATTCGGCGTTCCATAGCTACAGCACCAGCTGCTGAAATTGCTCGTATGAGATAGATATCAGGTCTTTTTGCAGCTGGTCGATGTTGCACTGCCCTTACTCTTTTTCAAGCACGACCTTTGCTGTTACGCAAAACAAACTGAAGTTAGTTTCATCCAAACATAAAATTTGCATACCTTGTTGTATATACTGATTCAAATTATTGACATATTGCGCTCTAAGTATTTTGTTCCCTTCATTATTAATTGTGATTGGTTCATGGTGGGCATTTTTCAGCGTAAACCATCAATTGTTGTTGTTGATACCGTGATTTGTAAGTGTTGGGAAACTTCAACCCTCATCTGCTTCAAGGTATAACCAGCATCCTCTTCTATCCAAGCTACTATCACATTAATTTGTTTCTCAATCAGAATTTTAGACTTTTTACATGTAGTATTATCCATTGTATGCATGTAATATTTGCTGGAACGTACCCACTCAGAGCGCGGATGCTGAGGCCACCCATCACTCTTCAGCCTTGTTTGCAGAAACTGTTATCCTTTCTTGATCTAGGTTATTATTTATTCTATTTGGAATCTAAAATGAAGTCATTATGAAACCCAACTGCGTATCGAAATGGCATTTATTTCTATATGCATTTTGAATTTTTTCGAGATTGGTAACAATGGTAACATCGACTGTCAGATGAACCTCAGACAAGAGGGATGGTATTTTCAGATAATCAACAAAGAAGAAGAATGAAATTGAATGTTGTGGTGTTGTTTGTTGCCTTGGATGGTGCAGTTATTATAAACTTCAATTGTTACATGACTGGTTTCTCGGGCGTTTATAATTAAATTAACTGGTGTGGTTTGGACTGGGTTTGCAATATTATGCTCAGTGGTCTGATTATTTGAAAAGTGATTCAGACTGCAGTGGGAGTGTGGTAAGGCATGGGATACCTCGAAATTGTGAAATTCCTTTTTGTAAATTGAACGAGATTTTTTGGGCAACAAATCATTCTCAGCCGTTTGAGCAATTACTCTCAATTCAGGATGGGTGCAACTTGAGTTTTCTTCATCAGTCATTCTAAAAAAAGTAATTTACTGATATTTGCATTTAAAATTTAAATAATGTATGTGAACAAATGAATTAACTGACAGCAGTTTTGGCTGAAATTTTCCATATTATTTTTTACGAATAATAAAGTTTTGTAAGTATAGAATATAGATCGATGGCATAGTCGTCAATTTTAGCTTAAGATGTTTTCCATGCACGACTCTCTATAGTCTAGGTTCAATATTAGCCGTCTCACACGTTTTTGGCATATACATATTTTAGAGGCACCAACTGCACACCCCCACAGGCTAATGTTATATGATATATGTGAGTAGATAATCGCGTAGTATAAATCTATGAGCTGTGAAGTTGTTGAAATACGTTTTAATTGAAGAATGGCAGAATAGCCACTATTTTTTTTTGGATAGGTTGTATACAGGGTGGCCCACGAAGTTTAGGACAGGGAATATCTCGGAACTCGAAAGTAGTGGAGAATTGTAATTTCGGAGTTCTGAATAGAAGCAATTGGTGCAGCTTTTTTTGATATAATGTTACCCGCTGAGCTTTTCGTTTTCGGTCACGTGAGTTACGTACCGGTCACTGTCCGCTCCGTACATTCAACCATCCAGGAAGCGTCGACTCAGCAGAAGCAGATATATTGTATTTCAGTAAAATGTTAACTTCATATTTTTCATTCCGAATGCGAATGAACTTTTTATTAAGTCTTGATATAACCTTTGAATTGTAAACTTGTTCAAATAAATTATTTTTTGTCTTTTTAAAAACGTTATTCGTTATTTGAAATACGTATTTCGTGACATCAGATTCAAAATTATTGATGGAACACCCTGTATATTTTGGCATTTTTATGTTACTCCCGATGAAACAATTTCAACAAACCATCACATTTGTGGTCTAAATCGATGATTTCGAAAAATAAAGGTACTTCAATATCCTCTGTCCCACGACGTCTGAAACGAGCAATTGCCAAATTATTTAGGTTTAGGGTCACCCTGTGTATTTGGGCAGTATATTTTATGTGATGAATAAAACAAGGCATAATCTAATCAATCATCCATATTTTATTAAAAATCGTCGTGGGACAAAGGATATTGGAGTACCTGTATTTCTTGAATTGATCGTTTTAGACCACAAGTGTGATAGTTCGTTGAATCTGTTTCAATAGTCATCAAAACAAATCGTAATAACATTCATCTCATTACACTACGTTTCGGTGAAACATAAAATATCATTAGTTTTGTCACTCAAGATTAGATCAGTTCTGTTCATTTTGTTCGTTATGGACTGGACATTCACATTAATGATTTTGAAATTATGTGGATCTTACCACCACGGACTGATTTTTTTCTCGAAGAGTATATGGAAAATTCACAGTAAGTTACACTTGATGTGCACCTTGGTTTTTTCGTAAGTGTAAAAAACGTTGGATGCATGCACCATGGGGCCATTTAGAGGGATCCATAGCGCCATCATAATTTTATTCGCAAATGCCGATTTTATACGAAGAATAAAGATCGGGTTATTTTGAAGCTAGAGGTTCACATGAAACCTCTGGAAAATATTGCCTCAGTGATTTTGTTAAATCGTCAGCGGTTATTTTTGGATTCACTATGTTCACATGTAAATTTGAAATTTTCGGTATTCCTTTTAGTTCTTTACCATTGACTTTAATTCAGTAATTTTTGCACACTAAAATTTCCCTCCTTCTATTTCTGTGGACCGTTTTCCACTCTTTGGCTGGATCCCTAGACTTATTCGTCAGAATTATGATTTCACTACACTTTTGATTCGTTGCTACCTCCATTAAAGCTGTCAAAAGTTGATTTCCTGACACCATTGGATTTCTTGAAGAACTTGGTAATTGTTGGTAATTGTTTGTTCGATTTTATTTCCTACTACAGCTGATCTGGTCTTGTGTGCAAATGTTTTTTTTTTGTTCATCATTGTTCGAAGAATGCACACTTCTTTGTGGAGTCGTATTATTTTTGTCTCACTTTTATTACTTTGTTTTAATTGGCGTTTTCCATTTAGGAGTGTTAAGCCCCAGAGCTACAAGCCCCCGAGATTGGAAATTACTTTATCATTGACTTTTTCTCCAAAAAACTGTGTATTCGAGGTTCTGACTTTTGTCTACTTGTGCTTCATGCACCAATAAAACGGGTGGTGCTCGAGGGGCAAGGGGAATGTCAATCGGTGCTTGCAACCCCACTAAATGAAACGCATGGGCATACGCTCTGGGTAGCTCTGAGGAACTCCTTGCGTTAAATGGAAAGCAGCTAATAAGGCGATATTTTCATTTAATAAGCTGACTTTGTCTCTCAGCTCCGCTATTATGACATCCTTTTGTTTCAGCAAGTAAGTAAATATGTTCAAATCGAATACTTTAGTTCCTGAAGCTTCCATGGCAGTATCGAATTCTTGATCTACCTCTGCGCATATCGGTGATTCACAACATGTGAATTCGTTATTCAAGAGAAATGTTACGTTGCTACAATTTTTAGCACAGCTTGAATGAAAATAGTTTTCACAGTTTTTACACTTGACACCATTTAAAACATTCCTTCTACACTTTTTGCACGCAATTTTCTTTGGGACCATGTCCGACACAACTACACTGGTCTGCGCCATACTTGACATTGACATTGTCTCACTTGTTCTCTTGGAGCATTCCTCGCTTCGCTCGTCGTACTCCAAACAACGCGTGCGACAAAATGGTGTCTTATTAAACTCGTATCATAATATACTATTCTTATACATCCTTCTTTTAATTGGCTGTCTCTCTATTATCACTGATCTGCATATTGGACAAACTTGATCTCGAAGATGTTCCGCGTATTTTGTGTGAGATATGTGATTGCTAACGATCAGTCGTTACCGACCGAAGATATTCGGAGTATATGTGATTGCTTGACAATAATTATATCACTTGTTTTCTTGACATTGAAACACAACAAATTGCGCAATTGTCTTTCAGATTCGTATTGTATATGTTTGATGAATCAATTATGTAGGTACAACTATCTAGTTAGTCTGTAACTGATCAGTTTGTGACTGATCCGAAAACTGTCTGCTGATTTTAGATTCAGGTAGATATAGTCCTGGATATTCCTTGTGCCAAGTTTGACCCGCAAACGAATTCAAGATCCAGAGTTATGCCCAACTCCGCAATTTTCGAGAGTAGTCCATTATGAATGTCACATGAGTGAGGTGACAGGTCCGGAAATATCTCAAAACCTCTTGGATTGTGTTAAGGCTCACTAGAGGCATAAGAAACTGCTTCCAGCAGACACGCTGCTGTTCAAGGTCCGTCTTGAAAGCACTTCGAAATGACCAAAAATCGCTAAATTCTACATATTTCGTTATACATAATAAAATAAGCTATGAAAATGTCTGCTGCTTTATTTTAATATACCTTTATGTGCTACGAACAAGAAAATCCAAACAGCAGAAGTTTATAGTAGAAAATAAATGTTTTATTATTATTACGTCTTTATTTAGCATAAAATGCTAATTTACAAAGTCCCAGACTATACCTATACTATACCTATAAATTTGCACGAAATATAGAACAGTACAATACCAGTAAAAACTAACGATCACACTTTAAAAAAATATTGATAAATAATAATATTTTACATATCAAACACATTGAAAACATATACAAATAAATAAAAATAAATATATAGGTAGATGATATTTCATATACTGAATACAAAAAAAAATTCAAATAATATTTCACTCGTCTTTCACACACTTTATAAAGGAGAAATGAATAAATAAGTATATTACAACTAATTACTTCTTGCATAAGATTGGTCCAGTAATCGCTTTCTTAACTCTACCTTGAATGAATTGATAGCAACGCAGGTCTTCAAAGAATCTGAAAGAGTATTTATAATATCACACCCTTAGGCAACAATAATTTTTCTGTACATCTTTTATTTTTTCTCTGAATATAAATGTCACTTTGTGACCGTGTTGTAATTGTGAATACTATTGTTATATACCAGTTCAGATGACAAATACGAAGGAGCAAGAGAGATTTTCATTTTATGTATAAAAACCAAAGCTGATACTCTAAATAGTGTTTTACTTACATCCAATTTAAAGTACCCAACGTGTATTTGATCGATGTATCTTTAGGAACACCCAAAATTATTCGCATTGCTCTATATTGTATCTTTTGTAGTATGTCATTCATATGAGTAACTTGCTACCTATTCTGCAGATAATCAATGAGCCAT
This sequence comes from Chrysolina oricalcia, assembly GCA_944452925.2. Lineage (NCBI taxonomy): Eukaryota > Metazoa > Arthropoda > Insecta > Coleoptera > Chrysomelidae > Chrysolina > Chrysolina oricalcia. The sequence continues at coordinate 21,862,157 of OX101818.2, forward strand.
CCCTGAAATACTGTACTTTTGTAATTTGCATATTAGTTTGTTTCTATCTATTGTCTCAAAACGCGCGTTGTAGGCATATAAATATAATAACCACAAGAATGCCAAACCCGCTGTCCGAGATTCAGTTAAATAACCCCTCACTGATGATGACCAACCTTTGCACTTGCGCATTATTGCTGTTTCTGGTCACGTCGTTGCCAAGTTTTCTTTTTTTTTTCGTCTTCCAAATCAGGTTCGGAATATCATCTGTGGTTGGGGCAGGTAATTGTGGGAAGTCCAGTAAACTTGACAACACCGCCTTAAAATCCTATCGTGGCATATCAAGCGAAGAAAGATAACAGTGTCGGCTCTTGAGTTTTGGCATTGTTAGGTTTTAGCAGTTGTTCTGTGTTCAGGGAAACTCTGTGAATCTAAATATCACCAATATATTGGTAACGACACACAGGAAAAAACAAATTTATACGGACTTGAATTTGGATGATACGTCCATTATAATAAATTATGACATTGATGTCAACGACATGTTAATCGAAATAGACAGTAAAACGCAAAGTCGTCTCCACAATTTAATTTCCCATCTAGTTCAATAGGATGGTAATACGGTGACTGACCGCTATCAATCAGATAGCCGTCCAAAAGTAGAAGTAGTACATGTTTCGATCCTATATAGGACCATCATCAGCTATTCAAGAGAATTATGGAGAAGAATATTAATGTTGTGAAATAAGTATATATCTAATTGTTTAAAAAATTATTAGTATTAAATATAGTTAAATAACCACATGGTTAATTATTTGTGGTGTTAGAACCACCAAAATAACACCACAAATAATTAACCATGTGGTTATTTAACTATATTTAATACTAATAATTTTTTAAACAATTAGATATATACTTATTTCACAACATTAATTTTCTTCTCCATAATTCTCTTGAATAGCTGATGATGGTCCTATATAGGATCGAAACATGTACTACTTCTACTTTTGGACGGCTATCTGATTGATAGCGGTCAGTCACCGTATTACCATCCTATTGAACTAGATGGGAAATTAAATTGTGGAGACGACTTTGCGTTTTACTGATTTGTATATCCATACCACTCCACTTTGAGATATAATGGACTTCTACCACAGGTTAATGTTAATCGAAGATGGGAATTTCATCATTTAATTTCGTTTCTCCCTTTTCTTTGAGTACTCTGACTGAAAATGTGGTTACACATACAGGGTGTCCGGTAAACCTTGTACAATATTGAAACTGGTGATAGACCATGTCATGACTGTTCAGAATATCGGAATTCCACCTCAGTAAAAATATCACCGTTTTCGAGATAATGGGAATTTTAAAAATTACTGGAAAATCCCTACCTCAACTTGGATTTTTGAGTGCCATGTATACAAATTGAGACAAATTCAAATATCTTTGCTGCTGAAGATTACTGATGAGTAATGCTATCAGATGTACAGAACAGTTTTTCAAAAAGTGAAAAAGTTTTTTAAGAAATGAGGGTGAAATGACAGTATTGAGCATCATCAATTTTTTTTGAAAAAAAAGTTTGACATTATTGTCTGAAAGAAACATAACCAATTGAAAGTGGACAATAATTTCAAAAGAATGCTCATTTTGTCCTGAATCTACCATGGTATAAAACAAACTATAATTATTCTTGGAGGAAGTGATTTCCATTGAATTAGGCGTGGTTTCATTCTAGGCTTCCATCAACTTTTAAACAAAAATCATTTTATTTCGATTTTATCAAGATAAAATGTGAAAATAATCATTAATAATAATGAATTGACTGCTTGGTAGCGTTAAATAGTATGTCTATAAAATTACCTTTTCATGTAATTTTTTTTTTTTTGTTTTGGCATCGACTGCTATGGTCATTAGCCACGTGTTATGGATAGGCCTTGTTACTAACTCCATACGCCACCTTAGGAGCAGCACTGTTAATTGGAACGCAACAGTGAATCGTGCAGGACTCACCCCAGTTGAGCCACTTTCATGTAATTAGGCCTAATAAAATTATCCAAAGGAAATGTCGATTATCCGACATGGCACCGATTAATACGAATTCTTGTGATAAATTTTGCCAGTTATACAGGGTGTAACCAAATAAGTGCAATTTTTTTTAGGAATTGAATTCTTATCGAAAATTAAAAACTTTTCTAACTCCTGTGTTATGTCCGTAGAAGCAATAGTTTCCTAATGAAAAAATAAAATACAGCATTGTGCATGAACGGATCTTCTGTAAATAGAATTGAAAAAATCTAGTAGGTGGCTGTCACATTTTATTTGAATAACTTGTGACTTCTGTCGTAGTTTTTTGAAATTATTCCGCTTGTTTCATTCAGTGCTATTTATTTCTTTGTCATGCCGTACACACGTTATACTTCCCGAGGATATGCGCATATGCACTACATTTATGGTGAATGTGAAGGTAGTGCTACTGCTGCAGTAGCGCTTCATGCAGAACAATGCCCGGTTGAACAATGCCGCTCAGAGAATCGCTGAATTGGGGGCTATAACCTATAACGCATTTGAAAAGGTTCTTCTCGAAAAGATGTCGTCTCTGCGTACGAGTGGATGAAGAATAACATTTTTGTAAAATTATTCAGTGCGATGTTGAATAATCGTTATTGTGGTTTATAGTGTGTGTTGATTCAAAAAAACGTTGAATTAGTATTTAATTCTTTACATCTCATTGAATGCTTCTATGCAGTTTATTCGTTGTCACTCATAATTATTAAATCATTTCATCTTGATAGGATAAAAATAAAAGACATTACTGACAAAGTCTAATGGAGTTGATTTTAGCTCAGAATAACATAACACTCTAACATAATCGAAATTCTACTCCTTCCAAAAATAATTTTCGTATGTTTCATACCATGGTAGAGTCTGGACAAAATGGGCATTCTTTTGTAATGAATAATAACTTCCACTTGGTTATGTTTTTTTCAAACAATAATGTCAAACTGTTGTTAAAAAAATTGGTTAAACTCAAATCTGGCATTTTACCCTCATTTCTTGAAAAATTGTATCGTTTTCTGAAAAACTGTTTTGTACATCTGAAAGCATCACTCATCAGTAATCTTCAGCAGTAAATATATTTGAATTGGTCTGAATTTGTAGACATGGCTGTAAAAAAATCCAAAGTGAGGTAGTCATTTTCCAGAAATTTAAAAAATGCTCATCATCTCGAAAACGGTGAGATTTTTACTGAGGTGAAATTCCGATATTCTGAACAGTCATGACCTGGTCTAGCACCAGTTTCAATATAGTACAATGTTTACCGGACACCCTGTATATACTGACTGACATGTATATATATATATATATATATATATATATATATATATATATATATATATATAAAAAAGTTATTGGGTATAACCCTCAAAATGTTGTGCAACCGTAGACACGTGTTTTGAGCTTAAGCTCTCTTCAGTACGGTAAAATCAAGTGCGAAGATGTACAACACTTGGACGTAAAAATAGAAACAAAGGAAGTCAACAACAGGAAGCCAACCACACATTTGTGGCATCTTCTAACCGATGCCACAATGGTGCCCCTATGGGATCCCCTCTCTCACCTGCGATTGCCAATATATTCATGGAAGATTTCGAAACCAAAGCCCTTTCATCAGCCACTCTTCAACCTTCCTGCTGGTTACGATACGTTGATGACACTTTTGTCATCTGGCCCCACGGGAGAGATACCCTGGATTCTTTCCTGACCCATCTGAACGAAGTACACCCTTACATTCGCTTCACGATGGAGATAGAAAGCAATTCAACTCTGCCATTCTTAGATGTACAAATCACTAAAAATACTCAACAAGGTTTCTTGTACACGGTTTATAGAAAACCCACCCACACCAACCGATATCTCAACTCCAAGTCCCACCATCATCCCTCACAACTCAACTCAGTCGTAAATACTCTGATATCTCGCTCCATCCGACTAACCGACGACCACAACAGACAATCCGAACTTCACAACGTAAAACAAGCTCTCCTACAAAACGGATACAGACCAGACCACATAGACAGAAACATCCAAAAACAGCTTCAGAAACCATTAGTAACCAAAAACGAACCACAAGTTGAAGACCGTCCATCCAAAGTCTTCTTCCCTTACATCAAAGGGGTGACGGACAAAATCAGTCGACTTTTCAGAAAAGCAAATATCAAAACCATCTTTACCACAGAACAAAAACTATCACACCTCATCAGACCAACAAAAGACAAAATTCCCAACGAAGACCATGGTATTTACGAAATTCCCTGTTCTATCTGCCCCCACTCTTATATAGGAGAAACTTCGAAACAGATCCATTTTCGATCCTATCAACACTCCCTTTCAGTTAGAAATCGAGACACCAGCTCCGCGTTAGCTCTTCATTTCATCCAAACGGGTCACCCCAAAGATTTCGAGAAAACGAAAACCATCGCCCCAGTACGTTCAAGAACTTCTCGTTTTATCAGAGAAGCCATCGAAATCGAAAAACGGCCCGATTGCCTGAACATTAAAGATGATAGCCGTAAATTGAACCCCATTTGAAAGCCCCTTCTTCCAACCGTAATTACCAGGCCACGTGAATCTTATCCGCAATCAATTATTATCCCATTAACTCCAACTACACAGCAGGCACCAGCAGACAAGACAAACGAGAAAACCCGTAAGACCCGCCCACCTCCAGGTAGCCAACCACCTATAAATACTACAGTGCAACCAACATTGGATCGTCTTTTGAGATCAAGGAGTAGGCAGGTTGAGACCTTGATATCTCTCAAGACCACGACTCGAGGAGTAGGCAGATAGAGGCCTCGCAGTCACACTCTTGAAAATGGCTCCAAAGCAGGAGCGGAAACGTCGAGTTATAAACTCTCAACGCGGTTCAACCCATGAACTTAGTAATGTACATATTTCTGACCGCGGAAACCTTTCCGAACATATATATATATATATATATATATATATATATATATATATACATACTACTATCTTTAGCAACTCAGGAAACATGCATCCACCATACATTAAAGACTCAGGCGAATTACAACCTCAGTATACTGACGCCACAATGTCATCCTGAATTTTTGCCTCTACTGAACACTTTTTTATTACCAATTTCCAACACTAGAAGCCTCTGATGCGAGTTGAACATGTTGGTTTGTCAGAAATCTGTACATTGTTTGAGGTAAAGTAGAAATCTGAAGAAGAAGAAGAGTTTGCATGAGGCGGTAATGTTAGAACTATGATGAAACTTGTATATATTAGTTCAGCATTCTACCACGTGTGGCGTACACGTCATATACCTACGGAATATATTTTATCTGTTTCAGTAATGTTGCGAACTCACTGATATGGCAACATGGCAACGATTATTACTAATCTCATTCTTGGACAGTTCAAAGCAGGTATGACTTCTTTACGCGGGGAAGTTGGGAAGTTGGAAATTTTTTTTCGGGCATTTATGAAGATACCGTACACGTACAGGGTCATTCATTAAAAATTAACTTCCATTTTAATTTTATTAATACATATAAAAAACATGTACAGCTGTTACTGATTTTTTTTAATAGTTATCAAGAACACAAAGTGTAAAATAGATATTTACCATACAAGATCATGAAGTAGGACTTTTTTATATGAAAGTGAATTTTGCTGAATGAGGTAGAGCCGGAGTTCAACAAAGCACGCAAAAACTTTTTTCAAAAATAAGTGATTTTGTACGCACTTCTGCGAATAAATATAACTTTACGACCTGTGGAAGGTGTGTGAAATCTTAGTTTACGCAATGTCGTAGGAAAATGAATGTTTTCACTTGAACACTCAACATTTGAAAAGTTTAATAATTACTAGTTAATAAAACACTTATTGTCAAATCGTTTATTAATATACAGGGTTAGTCGAGAGGGCCAGGTAGCCGAGTGGTTAAAGCGTCAATGTTTAAATCACTCACGCTTCCGGTCGCCGGTTCAAACCACAGCGACTGCAGAATTTTTCTGATGGCCCGAGAAAGTGGTACGGTACGATACAATGGGCATCTGCCTACATGTCATCGGGTCAGCCTTGGGAGGCTGGACGAGCCTACCACGCACGAGGTGGAGTGTTTAGTGGGTATACCTGAGGGGGATTCAATTCGGACTCAGGGGACTCCCACACTACCTTATGGGATGTACGTGTCAGGCGGGATAAGGTGCCCATAAAGGGTTTCAACCACCGTGTGAGAAAAAAAAAAAACACAAAACAGGGTTAGTCAAATGTATGGACCCGCCCATTTTTCTCAGTTAAGTTCGGATGAAAGTTGAGAGGTATTTCGCTCTGCACCTTTCTATGGATTATGATATTTTTTAGATGTGCCATTGGTGGAGAATGGAATGGAACCTTATGTCATATTTTTAGTATCGACAGAAAGCCTGGTTTTCTCTCATTTTAGTAGTACTAATATTACTTTTACTATCTCGATAGGTACAGTATGTTTTGTATTTTTGTGTCCACCGCTGTAATTCACTTACCTATTGCTTAATTTGTTCAAAAATTTTATCAGTCGGGGAATGTAGCCAGTGGGATATTTTAGGCGATATGGTAATTTGATTCAGATAGTGGCGTACGTAAGTTTTTATAAAAAAAATATTCTTTATGTGCTACATTGATAGTTGTTTCATTCAAAAATTTGTTTTCAGGACTAATAAATGATGGTATGTAATAGCCGCTCTACAAATGTTGTCCAGCAATCTTCTTTTTCATTCACAGAATACTAATTTTTTTGAACTATTGCAACAAATGATTATTTCTGTTTTTTTCTCTTACCTTCTATTTAGGAGAAATTCAGGATTATACGTACGTATACCTACGTACGCCTCTCTCTGAATCAAATTGCCATTTCGCTTGAAATATTTAACTGGCTGCATTCCCCGATTGAGAAATTTGTTCATCAAATTAAGCAATAGATAAGTGAATTACCGAGGTGGACACAAAAATTGGAGAAACACAGCTCCTATGAAGAGAGTTAAAATAGTATTGGTACTACTGAAATGATAAAAAAAAAGCTTTCTAGAGATACTAAACATGGCATAATGGTTCATCAATGACCAATGGCACATCTAAAAATTATTTTAATTCATATTTTTGAAGAATTATTTCCTCCTGTAAAATAAGAAACGAAAGATAGGTACATATGGATCTTTATAGTGAAAGTCAAATATGTTTTCGATTTTTACGCATGAAGATGTTCAAAACGATGAAGTTAAAGTTTCTTTGAAAATACTTAGTTTATAAAACTAAATATTTTCTTCTTGCGAAAATCGAACAAATTTTATTCATTTCATTCATTTTTTTTTTCCTTCCTCGGCTGCTGGTCCTTTCACCAGCTACACCTCAGCCTCTTGGGCTTTTTGTGTTTTCCGTGTTTGTTTTACAGCACCCACTCCGTAACTCTGGTCCCCTGTACGTCTGTACAGGTTCTTCACCGGTTGGCTGTTGTATTCTTCGAGAGTTGAATTGGGTTTCCCAAAAATTGCCTGTCTCTTGCGGTCTAATGCCTCGCATTCTGACAGTATATGTTTGGCTGTTTCTGTCCCTTTACCACATTGTCTGCAGGAAAGTTCTCCGTTGTACAGACCCATTTTGTGCAGGTGTTTTCTCATTGGCCTGTGACCAGTGAGAAGACCCGTTATTGTTCTAACTTGATTCCTGCTCAGCTTGAGTAGTTCTTCAGTTTTGTGTTTTGACGGTTCTTTAATGTATGTTTTCCCGTGCTGCATGAGGGGGGATTCGTGCCACCTCTCCTTTTGTTTTCGCTTGACCCAGTCCCGAATGCATCCTCGAATGTCGGATTTATTAATCCCGAGTGTAGGTTCTGGGCCAATATGGAGTTGATGAGCCCTTTCTAGCTAGCTCATCAGCTTTTTCATTGCCCTGGATACCGCAGTGTCCTGGAACCCATATCAAAGTTAATTTGTTGTGTTCTGTGAGAACACTGAGTTCTTCTCGGCATTCCCATACCAGTCTTGATGTCACTTTCGGGTTCATAAGAGCCTTCAGTGACGCCTGGCTATCGGTACATATTTTGATCCGTGCATTGTGCATTTCCCTCATATTGATTTCTCTCGCGCATTGCAAGATGGCGTACATCTCTGCCTGGAATACAGAGGTGTTTGTTCCTAGTGAGATGCTTATTTGGGAGTTCCTCCCCTCACTGTATATTCCAGCACCAGTTCCTTCTCTAGTTTTGGATCCGTCCGTGTACCAGATCCTCTCTCCAGGTTTGCTCCTGGTGTTGAAGTGTGTCCATTCCCTTCGATCTTGCAGGATAGCCTCGAAGTTGATGTTGAAGAGTTTCATTCATTACTACCCAAGACAAATTTATATTTTCTGCATTAGCATTCAACGGTTTCGTAATATCTTTTCAAATAATTGCTTGAATGAAGAAATTAAATAAACCACGTTCTTAAAAACTAAAGAACACGCTTTACTCCTAACATTGAAAAGTAGAAAATAATTTCTAATATAATAATAACTAAAATGTAAAAAATCTTGGGTGTTCTTCACCTATATTCTTATATTATTAATATTTAGCGTTCGAAAACTATATACGTAAAGAGCACCCAAGCATTTTTTATATTTCGGAAATTATTAAAATTTATTTTCTACTTTTTAGTCAATGTTAGGAGTGAAGTGTCTTCTTTAGTTTTTTGAACTAGAATTTTATTTTTACTTTTTTTAGTTTTTATACATGTTCAAAATTTCAAGCTTAGGAGAAACACCCACTTAACAATTTGGACCTAATCTAACTATGATCACAAAACGGGTCCGCCATCTTGAATTTTTGAATTCTGACAAAAGAATCATAATTTCGAACCCTGAAAACTCCCAGATACCAATTTTGAATATAAACGGACCATTATCGCAAAACTCATTTTGGAGTCGCCATCTTGAATTCTTCAGTTTTGACAAAATAATCATAATCCCCGACCCAAATATCCTCAGATGACAATTTTGAATAGAATTGGCCCATAATCCCAAAACTTGTCTTCCATTTTGGAGCTACTATCTTGAATTTCCCAATTCTATCAATAAAATCACAATCTCCGACCTTGAAAACCCCCAGATACCAATTTCGAGTCGAAGCCGCCATCTTGAATTTTTTTAATTTTGAAAAAAAAAATCATAATCTCCCAAAACCAAGATACCAATTTTGAATTGAATCGGACAACAATCTCAAATCTCGTCCGCCATTTTGGAGACGCCATCTCGAATTTTTTAATTTTAACAAAAAAATTATAATCTCTGACCCCGTAAACCCCCAGATATCACTTTCGAATAGAATCTGACCATATTCGCAAAACTCGTCCGTCATTTGGAGCCACCATCGTAAATTTTTGAATATTGACAACAAATCATAATCTCCGACCTGGAAAACCTCCAGATACCAATTTTGAATATAAACGGACCATAATCGCAAAACTCTTTCGCCATTTTAGAGTCGCCATCTTGAATTTTTCAATTTTGACAAAACAATCATAATCCCCGACCCAAATATCCTCAGATAACAATTTTGAATAGAATTGGCCCATAATTCCAGAACTTGTCTTCCATTTTGGAGCCACCATCTTGAATTTCTCAATTCTAACAATAAAATCATAATCTCCGACCTTGAAAACCCCCAGATACCAATGTCGAGTCGAATCGGACCATTATCACAAAACGGGTCCGCCATATTGAAGCCGCCATCTTGAATTTTTAAATTTTAACAAAAAATCATAATTTCCCAAAACCCCTAGATACCAATTTTGAATTGAATCGGACAACAATCTCAAATCTCGTCCGCCATTTTGGAGACGCCATCTTGAATTTTTGAATTTTAACAAAAAAATTATAATCTCTGACCCCGAAAACCCTCAGATATCAATTCCGAATGGAATCAGACCATAATCGCAAAACTCGTCCGTCATTTGGAGCCGCCATCGTGAATTTTTGAATATTGACTGCAAATCATAATCTCCGACCCGGAAAACCTCCAGATACCAATTTTGAATAGAATTGGAACACAATCACAAATCTCGTACGCCATTTTGTAGCCGCCATATTGAATTTTTGAATTTCAACAAAAGAATCATAATCTCCGACCAAAAAACTCCTAGATACCAATTTTGAATATAAACGGACCATAATCGCAAAACTCTTTCGCCATTTTGGAGTCATCTTAAATTTTTCAATTTTGACCAAAGAATCACAATCCCCGACCCAAATATCCTCAGATAACAATTTTGAATAGAATTGGTCCATAATCCCAAAACTTGTCTTCCATTTTGGAGCCACCATCTTGAATTCCTCAATTCTGACAATAACATCATAATCTCCGACCTTGAAAATCCCCTGATACCAATTTCGAGTCAAAACGGACCATTATCACAAAACGGAGCTGCCGAAGCCGCCATCTTGAATTTTTGAATTTTTACAAAAAATCGCAATCTCCCAAAACCCCTAGATACCAATTTTGAATTGAATCGGACAACAATCTCAAATCTCTTTCGCCATTTTGGGGACGCCATCGTGAATTTTTGAAAATTGACAAAATAATCATAATGTCCGACCCCGAAAACCCCCAGATACCAATTTTGAATAGAATTGGACCATAATCGCAAAACTCGACTGTCATTTGGGCCGTCATCTTGAGTTTTTTAATGGTGACAAAAGAATCATAATCCCCGACCCCGAAATTCCTCAGCTTCCAATTTTGAATAGAATCGGCTTATAATTAAAACTAATAATCAAACCATTCACCCTCATTCTAATACTTCGACAGTAACAAATCTTTAGTCTTCGCAATAAAAATCAGTGAATTTTCCCGCCACTGAAGATTCTTTACTGTTTGTAGGTATACTGGGAATAATACCAGTAAGTTCTACATTAATAAAATCCGATACTATTTCACTCACCTTTAGAACTCCTTGCGGTCAACATCATTTTGTAGGCTCTTGTTGATTTGTCCATTTTCAATTTCCACCAGTACCTCACACAAACAGACTTGAAATAATCATCCGTCAATTGAAAGTATTGGACGCTGGGTAGCTAGGGGATTCCCACAATAACACACTAGACGTGGCAATAGACGTGGCAACAATGCCTGACGTTATAATGTATCGTATATGAGTTTTTAATGTTCACATTTCGGATAAAATATACAAAACTGACGTGATAATGACAGTGATTTGTGAAGAGGTGCCAAGGTACTATCAATAGTGAGAAAACGTATTTTATTATTCTCATATCAGTACCATCTGATCGGTTGAGGTGGGGATAGGGCTGTTAGTGATGAATATACATGAGCCAAACTCAGGCTTTACTTGATTCTTCAACAAGACGCTGTAAGGTATGCGATCTGGTTTGACGTCTTAATGTTCATAGATGTAATATATATATATATATATATATATATATATATATATATATATATATATATATATATATATATATATATATATATATATATATATATATATATATATATCAGGATTTGTTGTTAAATCTATAAAAAAAATTATCAAATGTGGAGTATGTTTGTCTACTTTTGAAGACATTACAGAATCTTCTGCAGATATAGAAAACTTTATATCATTGAATAGAAAAAAAGGTGGTCTCATGAGGCCATCACAAACTTGTATTTTCCATGAGAGAAAAATCCGGCAGGTTCTTGTAATTACTGATAATTTTATGCCAAATGAAACGAAGTTTTTGGAAACTTTCTTACACCAAACTTCATCAATGAGTATTATTTCAGGATAAAACATTATTCAGCTCCATAATAAACCACATTTTCGATATATCTCCTTATGAGGTGAGTCACAAATTGAAAATGATAAAAGCAATAACAAGAATTTACACCAGAATTAGATTTTTAAATATTGCAATGTCGCAAACTGAGAAAATTAGAGGTGAATTTGAGTGAAGAACACACACAAAATTTATATTTTCAAAAATGTAGTTTCTAACCCGAGAAACTATATTTGACAGATTATTTCCCAATTTTATATCTCCAATCAATGATATATTTTGTTTTTCAACAAAAATAGTAGAAAAATTATGACAAGAGTCAACAAGTAGTTTGAACTCCTGTAAAATTTTGTAATTATTACTTTTTGCATTGATAACTAATTAATTAATCAATCGAATTGTAGAAGTAGAAAACCCACTTCAATATCTAGAATTTCGAAAATAGACAATACGACTACATAAAGGAAGTGTTTCCTCACTCTGATATGGATTCCAACTATAATAGGCTCAACGGTTTGGGCGTGAAGAATTGAGTTTTTTTTCTGATTCACCGACTGAGTGGAATCAATTTCCATCAAAATATAAAATTTGAATTTTTTGACGATCACAATAATTTCTCCCTACTTGGTCGCGAGAAAGCACAAAATAGAGGACACACTGAATATTTCTATTTTCAAGAAGTCAATTATTGATTTACTGATATATCATCAAAGGAAAACTCTGTTATATTACAAATGCTATTACCGAAAACTTATACCAGATTCAGGAACAGGAAGTCAAAAATCCTAAGACCGTCCCTAGCGACACTTGCGCTCTATTGCGCATACTAATAGGTTGGTGTAAGTGCCGTAGAGGGACCACGTTATTCTGAACTAATTGGCGTTCTATGTATTATATTTGTAGGTCTAGAAATACCGCTTCAATCAAGAGATGATGTTTCAAACCCGGTTTTTTCGATGCTTTTCCGGGCGTCCACGAAAAACTCAATGATGAAAATAACTGTCCAAGATAACCTGATGATTTACTTATAAACCACTAAGTCCCCCTGCATAACAAGGAGGAGGCAGGGATAAACAACATCAAAGAGACTTAGACCTACAGCATCTAATAGCCTACCAACACCGTAGGATGTGTGCCGGTTTTGCCCGCCCTCTGGTATCCCACCAAGGACAGGATGAAACCCAACACCTCAAAAATGCAATGTTACCCCATCCCAACCCCTCTGTGGCAAGAGATGGTTTTAACATTGTCATTTTATATATTTAGGTGTTGTAATGTTCTATATTATTTTATATTGTAAATTTAATGTTAATAAACTCTTTTTGATTTTTTGATTTTTGATGATGTTTCCAATCATGTAAGATATTTTGTACAGCACTCTCGCAACTATGTGCCTTTTTGAAACCTGATTGATTATTGTACAAAATGTGATTAGTCGAAACATAATCAGTTAACTGAGTACAGACTATTTTTTCAACTAACTTTTCAATTGCTACTAGCATATTTATTGGTCTAAAATCGCTCGCTGTTTTAAAATTGCTAATTTTTGGTATCGGAATTCCAGTAGCAAAAACAATGTATTGATAGTTTTTTGTTTTATGCTTTGAAGTTCGTACCAGTGGCGTCGAAATGAATGACTACAAGTATAATTCGAGACAAAAATGTGCAACTTAAAAAATAAATAAATAGCAATGAGAAACGGTACTTCCGTGTTTTCTTCTATTTGACCACACTAACAAACTCCCGCAGGGTCGAAGCAACATAAAATGGAAGCCATCAATGTATTTTAATAATATTGTTGGAATGACAATTTTCTTCTCCATCTAAATAAAAATAGGAGTGAAGCAAATAAAATCACTTGGGACTCGGGGAAAGAATAAAAATTATGCAAATGAAGTAGAAATGCGGCTGACAAGTAATTACGAAAAAATGAAAAAATGACGTCGCCGTCTCACAATGAGCCTTGTTACGTCGAGAATGGATGAACAAAACAAACGTTTGTTGGTAATTTGAATAAAAAGAGTTGCACGACGCGCACTGAGCATCCATATTTGCATATTCAAATGTTGTGGCCGTCGCAATTACGTCATAATTGAAACGGAAAAAGAGACAGCGTCCCCAGCAATTGATCGTTAGCAGCTAGGGGGTTATAGGCAAGTACTGTTTGTCAGTTTTTGGAAAATGCAGATATATCAAATGAACATAATTTTGAAATTACAATAAGCTCTCTTTTCAAACCGCGCACTTATCTAATAACAATATTGTTATCCTAAAATGAATAATCATTAGAATGATTTTTTTCAAATTCAATATCTTTTTAAAACAAACGTCAAAGAATGAAATAAGGTATCCTCACTCCATACAAATTTATAACCCCATTTAAATTTCTCACCTTGTACAGATTATCCAATAGAGACGATTCATTACATACAGTGGTGGTGAGATATACCTGGGTAGGTGAAAAAACTTTCAGTCTAACTCCACCAAAAATAATATTAATAATTCGTCTTTATTCTTCATAAGTATTAGATATAATAATGATAAATGAACTTAAAAATAACTTTTAAGAGAAAAGCTTTTATTGATATGCACTAAAAAGTAGAAAATAAATTTTGAAGTGAATTAAACCAACCATTTTGTTAGATTATAAAATTTTAAATCTATCTATGTATTTCATATTGCTAATTAAATTTTAAATTACCTCAAGATTCATTCTTGCGACTAGCTTTCATATCATTCAAAATTTTATAATGTAACAAAAGGATGGGTTTAATTCACTTTGAAATTCATTTTCTTTTTTTCTTGGTGCATTAAATATAAGCTTTTCTCTAAAGTTATTTTTAAGATCATTTATTCATTTCTTTTTCAGTTTTCTGTGAATATTTGTCTGATAATTTCAATTGATGCGTCATAATTGCAAGGTCGCTTGCCTGTTGATTCAACGTTGGAAATTTTTCCGAATTTCTATGCGTTTATTTACTATCTAGCTTTCGAGGGGGAAAGGGTACCTTTTTTTGAAACCGTATCATTCAATGGTCAGAAAATTCTCACTATTTTTTCGAATTTTTGCGATTTCTATTTCGCGAGTTTTCCAAAAAAAAATTCTTGACAGGAAAGGGGGTGAGCCACCCGGTCGTTTCTTTTTCATCATCAATTTCCATGTCTGAAACTGTACAAACATTTTCCACATTCCTCTGCGTTCTCTCTCCAGCTTCTGAGAGGGGGCATGAGGGTGATTTTTTAAAATCATAATAATCGTCGGTCAGATATTTTTCACCATGTTACGATTTCATTTTCATTCTCTAACTTTTTTTGGGAAAAGGGGTGTGACACCCTTTACCTAATTTTTTTTTCGCTTTCGTTTTGACTTTCAAATCCGTATATGAAGTTTCCCAAACTCTATGCGTTCTCTTTCTAGCTTTCAGGGTGCAGAGGAGGAAAATTTCTTTCTTCAAACCATAATATTCGACGGTCAAATATTTTTCACAATTTTCACAGATTTTTCCGATTTTAATTTAGTTAGTTTTTCAATTTTTACCAGAAACGTGGGAAAGCAAGCCCCCATCTACCTAATTTGTTTTTTACTGTAATTTTTGACGTCCAAATCCGTCAAGAAAACTTCCGAAACCCTACGCGTTCTCTATCTAGATTTCGGGGGGCAGGGGGAACAATTCCTTTTTTTAAACCATTCGACGGTCAAATATTTTTCACTATTTTTACGGATTTTTTCGATTTCTATTTCGCGAGTTTTCCAGCTTTTTTCGAGAAAAGGAAGGGGGGACGAAACCCTCCTACCTAATTTTGTTTCGCTGTAATTTTTGACGTCCAAATCCGTCAAAAAAACTTCCTACCCTACGCAGGGAGCGGGGAGGACAATTTCTTCGACATTAATGTATTGTCGTCGGAACTGAACCAACATGTAAAATTTCAATTCCATAGAATAAGAGGAAGTGGTTCTACTTTAGCTTTCAAGATTTGCACCTATCTAACACACACACACACCCACCCACACACAGAGCAAGTTAAATGAAAGCTTTTAAAAAAGGACAATATACCAATGATGATGAAAATGCAAAGTGTCAGCGTAAGCTGTTTTCAAACTCAACAAACAGAATGGGTAAAAATTTGACGCATGATAATAGGCGTTTGCCATGTTATTCGAACTGCGAGACAAAATGCAGTCGATCAACACCAAATGTGTGATGATATGTATTGGAGAGTTTCAGCGAGGGGACACGCAAAGCCGCTAAGACGTAGGTAGGGAGGGGTAAACTATGTCAAGTGGTTCAGTTGACTAGTCAAGTCGCAGAATCGCAGCCGCGCCATAATATGTGCTGGTTGACTGCGTTCTGTCTCGAATAGCATAGCAAACGCCTATGATGCGTCAACTTTTTACTAATTCTGTATACCTGAAGGGAGAGAGATATTAAAAAAATACCATAATATATAAATGTAACAGTAGAGATAGGAGAAATGTATAACTCTCGGAATAAATATTAGCGCTCTGGTGCAGTTGATAATGTATAGAATTAATACATTAATCGACTTACCTGTAGGAAGATCAATCTAAATTGTTCGACCTCGTATTCCGGAATATTTCATATGTAGTAGTATCGTTCGGTGTCATGAACCACACGTTTAAAGATAAAAACACAAGTTTTTCACTATCCTGCCTGACCAGAACTTATCATTGTATTGGAGTGTGTAATTTTTCGCATAGATTTCAAGGGTTTTAGTGGCAGGGTGGGACTGAAATATTCCGGAATACGAGGTCGAAGAATTTAGATTGAGCTTCCTACAGGTTTTCATTTCATTTCTTTTCATATGTAGACGTTTAAAGATTCAAGCAAAATCTATGCAATAGATATTTATTTTAGTTATTACAAACAGAAAAAATATAGTATAAACATCCATATAATTATTCTAAGAATTTTCCATGGAAAGAATAGTCTTTGCGAAAACTGTTGGATCTTTCACCACAGGCATCTTATAGAACTTGTTGAATACATTAGAATTTTTTGACCAACCTACAGTATTACGAATTGTATCGATATTAATGCCAGCTCTGAATGCTGCAGAGGTAGAAGCATGACGTGTACTGTAACCTTTGAAAATTGTTCTGTCAATTCCACTGTTAAATAATGTCTTTTTTTCCAGCGACTTAAGGTCTGAGCGGAAGCAGCTCTGTGAGGCCTTTTGTAAGTCAAAAATAATTTATTAGAAGTCAGAGTTGAACGAATGTTTTCTGTTACTTTTAAATAATAGCACAAAGTGGAAGCTACGCAAAGCTCAGGCTTCTCTAGAAAAACTGGGAAACTGAGTGGAGGACTTAGTCTTCCGGGACCTGAAGTTTAAATTTTTTCAGTTATTCTGATTTCTATAAGATTTGTTTTCATGATTATACTATCTGTATTGATAAAAGACAGAGTCTGCATTCTATGACCACAAGTAAGGGCCAAAGGAGTTAGGAGCTTCAAAGTCAAAACTTCTAATGAAAGTGTCTCCAAGGGAAACCGATTCTCCATATATCTCAATACTGGAGCTGGATCCCAAGTAGATGAGTACCTTGATTTGGGTGGATTTAAGTTATAATAATCCTTTAAAAATCGCTTAAATATTTTTTCATCTTTTTCAGCAAAAACGAATATTAAAGATAAGGCAGATTCATAACCATTAATTGAACTGAATGACAAACCGTTATCTATAGACATACTCAAGAAAGATAATATAAAATTAATATCATAATGAAATGAATTATATTTTTTAGTTGTACAATAATGCCACCATTATATTGGCACAAAGTGGTTTCTGCGAAAGATGCAATGGGTAGAGGAATTCCTACCTTGGAGATACCTTGCTTTGAAAATGCCTTCCGGATAACCTCCCGACTGCCAGGGTAAGGTATCTGTGGTTCGGATGGGGTTTCCTAAAAGGTGAGGAAAGTAATGTTTCTGACGGTCCAAGGATTAATGTTTCACTACAAAGCAATTTATGGAAAAGAGGGAAACAAGGTGGATTTTTCCAATTTGGTACTACGACAATTCCAGTGGCTTTGTCCAAAATAATTTTTTTCAAAACTCTAGCAATGACTGGAAAAGGTAGAAAAGCATAAAAGTTCAACGAAGTCCAGTTCAATGTGAAATAGTCTATAGCGATAGATTCGGGATCTGGACCCCAAGAAACAAAATTTGAACATTTTTTATTCAGTGAAGATGCAAAAATATCGATATCAGGTTTTCCAAAGGAATTAATAATTTTTTGAAATTAATTGCAAGCCAGCTCATATTCTGTTTCAATTTTTGAAATTCTGGATTCAGCATCGGCCATAGTGTTGTGTGACGAACTGATATAAGAAGCGGAATCAATTATATTTCTATACTCATTCCATTTCCAAATCTCATGGCTAATATTATTTAAATTATCGAATTGAACACTACCCATTTTATTAACTGTGGCGATTGCTGTAACATTATCGATGCGAAGGAGGATATTACAGTTTCTTGAATGTTTTGCAAAAGACTTCAGACTATTAAAAGCTGCCAATAACTCCAAATATGTCTTTTACATTGGGATGCATTCCAAAAACCTTGCGTCGTTACATTGTTACAGAAACCTCCCCAGTCAGTTAATGATGCATCTGAGTAAATTTCCAAGGCAAATTCTGATGGTTTCATATTTTTGAAAGAGTTAGATATATTTTGTAACCACCATTTTAGGTCTGAAGATAAATATTGAGGAATTGACATAATCTGATTATAATTTCCACTAGATTTTTTCAATGCCAGCCACTTTTCTTTCTCAAAATTTTTAACATACATCCAACTATATTTTATTGCCGGAGAAGCTGCTACAAGCTGGCCAGTCAACCTAGCAAATTCTCTAATTTTGCATATTTTCTTATTTAAAAAATTTTACAAAAAATTCAACAATTTTTTTTTTCTGCGAGGGCAAGGAAAAAGTCATTGTAACAGTATCGTACTGAAAACCCAAAAAAGTTAAAGATGTGGTTGGATGCAACACACTCTTTGCATAATTAATAGTGAAACCTAACGAAGTTAACAAATTTAATGTGCAAGTAACATTATCCTGACACTCCTTATAATTTGACCCCAATAATAATATGTCATCCAAGTAAATAGCAGACAAAAAACCCCTTGCTCTCAAGTACGCCATAACAGGTTTTAACAATTTCGTAAAGACAAAAGGAACAATATTCAGACCAAAAGGAAGAACTGTAAATTCGTAAAGATTTCCCTACAAAGTCAAATCTCAAAAATTTTCTACAGTCCTGGTGGATAGGCAGAGAAAAATAGGCAACTTTCATGTCCAATTTAGTTAAAAAACAATTTTTTGAAATTAACCTTGAGACAGATCTATAATCCTCCAACTTGAAATGTGGAGTAATTATGAACTTATTCAAACACTTCAGGTTTATAACAAATCTGTACCCCACCATCTGATTGTGGCACTAAAATATAAGGGGAAAGAAATTCCCCCGGACTGTGATTACAAATTTGAATGGCACCTTTAGTTATTAATTCATTTATTGCAGATTCATAAATTTTGGCTTGCTTCCCAGCAACCCCGTCTTAAACAGCCGGTATCCCTTTTTAGGGGATATATAGAAAGGTATTATATAACCCTGAATCCATTTAACTACTTGATAGTTCCCTAGAGATTGCCAACTAGTTATATGGTTCTTTAGATTTCCAGCAAGTTTATTAACTCCTATCTCTATCTGTAGTTCTTCTGTCGATATGGTTGCTTGAATGTCCGTTTGTAATTCGCCCCCTCCTCTTTTGGTCCCTGTCTGCGGTCCATGTAGTTTCGATTGTCGAATTTCTTTGGATACTTCATTTTTGCCCTGTTTTGTTGGCCCCTGTGTTTAAATGATGTTTTTCCCCAGAAACTGAACTAAATGGCCTTGTTTGCTTAATAGTGGCTACTGCTTTGACTTGGTTGGCTGCTGATTTGGATGACTGCAACTATTTGACTTTGTCCAAAAGATTAGTACCATATAAATGCGTATCGATCTCTTGATTCATCAAAGATTTTTTAAAGTCATTGTTGAGGAACAGAGCTATCAAAAATATTCTGTGGAGAGACACTCTATGAATAATATCAGCAAATATTTTGTTTGCGTCACCTAAAGTTTGCAATGTATTTGTATCCTCAGTCGAGGTTCTCATAAGTCTATTCATCAAACTACTTAAAGCCGATATTCCGGCGGCAATCTGTGATTGTGAAGCAATGAGATCCTTATCCTCCCTTAATTTATTATCAGTTGATATATTCCTTATTTCCTCATTGAGGATGGGTGCTTCAAAAAAGTCACATTTTTTAGGAGACGGGTACTTAACCAACAATTCTTCTTTAGTATTTTTGTCCAATCCGTTGCTGAAAATGTGCTTTAGCCTTGAAACAATTCCATTGTGAACTGGATCACTCAGTTTGATATTTGAAGAAGGATCTATACCCATAATATCGATCAGCTCACTACTGTTCAAATCCGAAGGATTTGCTGAATTTTTGCGGAGTTACTTCTGAATCGACATGTACATCCGCTAGCACTGGTATGTTTCTAGCTGATTACAAACTAGGATCACCTAAAAAAAGAAGTGATCATTCAAAAAATCGGCCAAGACTCGCTTGCCATAGCTGAAGAGATGATCCGGAAAAAACCAGTGACAAAAAACCAAAGGTAACAAGCCTATTACTAGAATAGCTAAGGAAAGTAAAATTCCATCATCCAAATCAAACTCGAAAACTCAAGAACATAGAATGTTTTTGATTACAGCTACTTACTTTGAGAATTTTCACTGTCGGAAGAAAAATCTTAAATTTTTCTTTGTAATTTTCTCATTTTTCGAAGTAATTGTTTCTTCGGGGGTATATCCGCACCAGAACTTGAAGAGAGAGATCGACGCGACGTCGTGTTTTGGGCATTTTGATAAACAATTTCATTCACAATTAATTTATTCGTGGTATTCCGATGACAAACGACAATACAATGATAAGTTCTGGTCAGGCAGGATAGTAAAAAACTTGTGTTTTTATCTTTAAACGTGTGGTTCATGACACCGAACGATACTACTACATATGAAATGTTACGGAATACGAGGGAAGAACAATTAAATATAAAACGTATGTATCAGTTGTAAGGAGTTTTCTGTTGCCGAACGCCAGCCTATGATGGTACGTTCAGTATATATTAGTCATGTGCCGCGCATCGTCATATGCCGGTTTTTAGGGACAAACGACAATACAATGATAAGTTCTGGTCAGGCAGGATAGTAAAAAACTTGTGTTTTTATCTTTAAACGTGTGGTTCATGACACCGAACGATACTACTACATATGAAATGTTACGGAATACGAGGGAAGAACAATTAAATATAAAACGTATGTATCAGTTGTAAGGAGTTTTCTGTTGCCGAACGCCAGCCTATGATGGTACGTTCAGTATATATTAGTCATGTGCCGCGCATCGTCATATGCCGGTTTTTAGGGATCTTCAACAAAATCGTTTGGCTGGCGGGAGGCGAGAAAAATAGCATAAGAATGGGAAGTAAATTGGTGTTGACTCGCGAGTTGGTATTGAGTTTCTGAAATCATTGTTCTTGGGGTGATTGTTTAAATATATTCATTTGTGTTGAAGTGATAACTATGGTTGGAATAAAAGGTAGGAGTTATATTTGTTTGAAATTGCTTAGAATTATCTTCGACAAATGGCTATAA
This sequence comes from Chrysolina oricalcia, assembly GCA_944452925.2. Classification (NCBI taxonomy): domain Eukaryota; kingdom Metazoa; phylum Arthropoda; class Insecta; order Coleoptera; family Chrysomelidae; genus Chrysolina; species Chrysolina oricalcia. The sequence goes on from OX101818.2 coordinate 21,883,684, forward strand.
TACCTGTTTGAGTGAGTAGTTGTTGGAGTTTACTTTCAATAAAAGAAAAGCAGGTTGTTATTTAGAATCAGTATGTTTCATTATATTTTTCTTGGATGTACTTTCCATTGCTAACGAACAGTCGTTACCGACCGATGAACCCTTTACTCCCATAAACACCTAACTATATAGGCTTATTATGGCAAGAACCTGTCAGAAAACAACTACTCCCCTGGCTAAGACCACGACGGGTATTGAATTGAATCTAACAGCTACTTGTGCAACGTTCCTCAAAACATCAGAGGACGCAATTGCAAGTGCCCTCTATGACCAACCAGCAGAATTATGTTTTGATTTGGACGGGGTGACCACCTGCAGACTAGTTTCGAGGTTGTTGCCTCTCATCAGTGCAAGGGCAGGTCAACACAGACAGCACTGAAGCCATCTGTTCCCCGTCCAAACCAATATACACTCCGCTGATTAGTCAATTCTGGTTCACGAGATGAAAGCAGTTTCTAGGCCGCTCCACCTAGCGAGCAGAGGAAGACACTCCGAATCTCCGGGTTGAGAGATTTAATCGAAGAAGACAGAAATCTTTGGGAGATCGTTTGCTAACGAACAGTCGTTACCGACCGATGATGAACCCTTTACTCCCATAAACACCTAACTATGTAGGCTTATTATGGCAAGAACCTGTCAGAAAACAACTACTCCCCTGGCTAAGACCACGACGGGTATTGAATTAAATCTAACAGCTACTGTGCAACGTTCCTCAAAACATCAGAGGACGCAATTGCAAGTGCCCTCTATGACCAACCAGCAGAATTATGTTTTGATTTGGACGGGGTGACCACCTGCAGACTAGTTTCGAAGTCGTTGCCTCTCATCAGTGCAAGGTCAGGTCAACACAGACAGCACTGAAGCCATCTGTTCCCCGTCCAAACCGATACACACTCCGCTGATTAGTCAATTCTGGTTCACGAGATGAAAGCAGTTTCTAGGCCGCTCCACCAAGCGAGCAGAGGAAGACACTCCGAATCTCCGGGTTGAGAGATTTAATCGAAGAAGACAGAAATCTTTGGGAGATCGTTTGCTAACGAACAGTCGTTACTGACCGATGATGAACCCTTTACTCCCATAAACACCTAACTATGTAGGCTTATTATGGCAAGAACCTGTCAGAAAACAACTACTCCCCTGGCTAAGACCACGACGGGTTTTGAATTAAATCTAACAGCTACTTGTGCAACGTTCCTCAAAACATCAGAGGATGCAATTGCAAGTGCCCTCTATGACCAACCAGCAGAATTATGTTTTGATTTGGACGGGGTGACCACCTGCAGACTAGTTTCGAGGTTTTTGCCTCTCATCAGTACAAGGGCAGGTCAGCACAGACAGCACTGAAGCCATCTGTTCCCCGTCCAAACCAATACACACTCCGCTGATTAGTCAATTCTGGTTCACGAGATGAAAGCAGTTTCTAGGCCGCTCCACCTAGCGAGCAGAGGAAGACACTCCGAATCTCCGGGTTGAGAGATTTAATCGAAGAAGACAGAAATCTTTGGGAGACTTTCCATTGCTTGTTGATTATTAAACAAAGAAAATCATGTGGGAGTTCTGTTCGTGGCAGCATGAACATTTTGAAGAATTTGTGTTTTGCTCTTACGATCATTGGTACTGAAATACTGAATATTTAATACTTGTTGATATTTGTATTGATGTTTACAAAAGTAATGTTTTGGAAAGGAGTTTTATTTGGGTATTTATTGGTTGTACATGAGTCTCAGCACATTGGAATTGAGTGAATATATTCAGTTTAGCTATCGAAAATTCAAGGACTTGTAACGTGCCTGTGTGAGAAGTTACATGTCATTCGGTGATTTGCAACGTGCCTGTGTGAGAAGTTGCATATCACCGTTGTATTCATTTCAGCCTGATGGTTTGTAACGTGCCTGTGTGTGAAGTTACCTATTATTGGGCTGATTTGAGTATTTATTGGCTTGCAACGTGCCTTTCTGAGAAGTTGCCTGCTTTTGTTGGATTTTAGAGAAACCAAGGACTTGTAACGTGCCTGTGTGTGAAGTTACATGTCATTCGTGATTTGCAACGTGCCTGTGTGAGAAGTTGCATATCACCGTTGTATTCATATCAGCCTGGTGATTGTAACGTGCCTGTGTGTGAAGTTACCTATTATTAGGCTGCTTTGAGTGTTTATTGGCTCGCAACGTGGCTTGGTCAGGCGTTGCCTGCTTTTGTTGGATTTTCGAGAAGAGAAGGACTTGTAACGTGCCTGTGTGAGAAGTTACATGTCTGTGAGCTGTATTGGACATATAATAATTACTAACGTGCCTGTGTGAGAAGTTACGTGTTATTATATGTACAGTACTGAGATGAGGTACATTGACTTGCAACGTGCCTGTGTGAGAAGTTGCAAGTCAAAGTGTTGACTCATCAGTTCATTTTTATGAGTTTATTGAAAATGAGATTTGCTTGATTTGAAAAAAAACTCTAGCATTGTTAAAGAGAATCCATTGTATTTTGGCTCATGATATCAGCCTTTATGAAGTCTACCCAATGATTCTTTGGATTAAAAAAACCTAACACAGTTGACCAGAAAGTGCAAATTGAATAGTATCAGGACATCTCCATTTGGTAGTTAGCCGAGGCAGTTTGAGCGTAGGGACAATCTATTTGCCGAGGTGACCTTTCAGTTTTTTTTGAAGAAACTAGGAGAATGATCTAAATTCACTGGGCAGAGAGTTAAAACATGTCGGAGCGTTATACGAGAAGCTACGAGTAAAAAAAGAAATTTGTGCTTTGGAATAACGAGTGTTGTAACGAGTCAAAAATTTGTTCAAGTCCGAGAATGTATTGATCGTTTCAAATAGATGATGTGGCTTTTGGGTTGTTACAATTTTGTGTAATGAATGAAGTGTATTTTTCTAAGTTACTCCAGATTAAGCTAATACCGTCAGTCCGCTGCCAAAATATGTAATGATTTTATAACGTATGACCCTAAGGGATTTGGTAGTTACAAATATAATGATCGATGAACTAGCAAAATTAGCGCTTGCCGGGGAATATAACAATAATAATGATGATAATAATAATAATTTCTTTTCTCAAATACCTGCATAAACACGTATATAATTTGTCAGAAACTAGTTCATTATTGTTGACATTGCATCAAGAAATCACGCATTTTAATGATAGTTTAGCATATGCCAAGCATACCAAACGATATTCCATCGAATAAAAATCAGACGGAAACCGATCGTCATACACGTGTCGCGTTGGTCTGAAGAGTCACCATTTAATGCCCTCATGTGTGTTAAGAAATAGGGCATTGTTGAATCTATCTATAATGATTATAATAATTATTATGTTCCACGTGCTAGAGCTAATTTTGCTTGTTCATTGATCATTATATTTATAACTAGGTACTAAACCCTAAAGGGCATACGTTATAAAATCATTACATATTTTGGCAGCGAGCTGACGGGCTACAACCAGCTTTTTTCATCCACTCGGAAATTGCTCAAATTCACGAATCCCAAAATACAACCTCAGGCAATTATTTTGAATACGTTGCAAGCGGTGACGATCAATAGGGTGAGAGGCTGACCCGTAAATATTGTAACAGTACGAAATTTTGGAAAATGTAAGTGACTCGCAAAGTTTAAGCTTCAATTCCGTCGAAAGTAAGTCCCTCTGTTTATATTAAGTTGCCTCAAGATATTATACGAGGATTGACTGAGATGACTGACATGTTTAGTAAATCTGAGGTCAGGATCAAGCTATAAGCCTAAATTTTTGAATTTTTTCACAATTGGAAGTTACTCACTTCCAAGGTGTATTTGTATGGAGTTCAATGGAAGTTCTCTGTTGTTCCTGGATGCGAATAACATCACCAAAGACATTTTTTGATTGAGTTTGAGTTTATGGGCAGAAGAAATATCGAAGATAGATTGGAGATCCGTCTTTATTTGAGTTTGTGCCAGGTCTAGGTTGCGAATGGGAAATGAGAAATGAATCTGGGTGTCGTCGGCATTGTGGTGAATGGTACTAGTATTGACAGTTTGGTGGAAATCAGATATATACGTATAGACTAAATAATAAGGGCCCAAGGATAGATCCCTGCGAAACACCTTTAGTTACAGGTGAGGCGTCTGAAATTACTCCGTCTAGGATAACCTTTTGGGATCGGTCATACAAATATTTTTTTTTTTAAACGTACCGCAACCTGCGAGAATCTTAACGCGATTAACTTCTGACACAGGATATAGTGGTCGATAGTGTCGAACGCTTTACTATAATCAAGTAATACCAAGCAAGAAACACTACCCTCATCCACAGCTCTGAAAATGTCGTCGGTAATCGAGAGAAGAGCTGTGGTAGTACTATGTTGCGGTATGGATCACGACTGAACAGAAGAAATAATTTTTTGTTCGTTTACGAAGAGATTTATTCGAGCCTTCATTATCACTTCCATCACTTTGAAAAGAGTGGGTAAAATGGAAATAGTTCTGAAGATCCGATAGGTCAGAGGAAGAGATACACTTTGGCAGTGTTATGACTAAGCCGCTTTTCCACAAGTAAGGAAACTGTCCCATAGTTAATACAGTATTAACAATGTGTGTAATGTGGTTCAGTAAATAGTTATCAAAAAGGTGGATCATCAGTATTGAAATGTTGTCGGAACCTGTCGCATCGCTCTTAATTTTATTTGGAGAAAAAAAAATTACTGCTCTCTTTTTGCTCTTTGTAGTGGTCAAGTAGAGAAACCTGGTATGCAGATCTATCAGGCTGCGATATTGAGTTTTAGAATAAATTGATACGATTCAAATCAATTAGGATTTCTAGAGATCTGAAAGTATTCCAAGTTCTTTTGATTCAATAATTTTCATTTTTAGATATTATGTAGTCGGAAAACTCACATCAAGGAGGATGCTTCGATGGATTATTCCTTCATCAGCAAAATGGGTATCGGATACAATTTGATCTGAAGAAAAGCGAAATGGGTTACAATAGAATTGAGAATCACATTAGTGAATCATTTAATCTTGTTAGGGGCGAAATTTAGGAAAGGAGATCAGTGAATGTGCAATGATGTTTCATGCCACTAGGTTTAGGTTAGGTTTGAACATGAGTGGGCCCGAATCAGGCCCTCCACTAACATACCCAGTTGCTCAGTGGAACGAGGATTCGACAATGAAAAATTGATTTCGATAAAATTGAAATATGGGGTTTAATTTTCCGGATCGTCACGGATTTATCGCCAGTGAAAAATCCTAAACCACCCCGATGGAATGGGACAACCCACTGCACTAATATTACTAAAATATTAAACGTTAGATAAAAATAATATACAGTGTGTCAATTTGAAAATGTACCACCCCGAATATTTCAGCCCTCGCAGAAAATCTAAAATTATTCAAAAACACGTCAAATTTATTTTTATGGGGGACATTTTGTAGGATAGTTTTCATTCAAATTTCGTCAACCCTGAAGCGGGGGTGGAAACTACCCCTAAAATCTTAAATGGAAAGGGGGGTCGAGTGATACCTCATTTTCAAAACCGTTCAATTTTCTTTTAAAAAATACTACATACTTGGTATTTCTATCGAATACCTAAAAATATTTAGGTAACGCGTATTTGCAATCAAACTAAATAAAATAACAAAAAGAATTTTATTTCATAAAATTTTCAAAATTTCGACCATTACTTTGTGAACAGTAATAAAGTAAACTCTCTTTAACGCTATGAAAAACTTCTACCTGAATTTCTCTATTCACAGCTTCTGTTCTTCTCTCTCTTCAAATCTTCCAAATCTCGAGGTTATATTTTGCTAACAACCGATTTTAGATGCACCTATCGGAAGAAATCTAGAGGCTCTAAGTCGGGTGATTGTGGTGGCCAACAACAGTAATCATAGCGTGTTAGAGGAAACATTCGAATTATTTCCACACCCTGCCCTGGTCAAGTTTGAAGTCATTATTCATTCAGTCAGGCCAGTTCACCAATTGTAGTTGTAGTTCACCAGTGCCTTGGTGAGTACCGGTGTGTACACTGGGTACGACACAATCAATCGAAGTGCATGTGTGTTCCATTGGTTTTACCGATGAAAAAATGACATAACTTCAAAAATCCGCAAAGCGAACGTAGATTTCTCGAAAATATATAGCTTTCAATATCGCAAACAATACGAGAAAATCTCCAGGAATGAATCTTCCCAAGGTCCATTACCGATGATCAAAACTCAATTTCGATTAAGGAGAATTCGAATAGGTCAGCTACTCATGTCACTCCTCAAAATCTCGAACCGGAAATCGTCACTCCAAAAATAACTCAGACTTCAAAGTCAAAAACTGTCACTATCAGACAAAGTGCTTTCTTGTTTGTTCGTGGTCTGTGAGATCAGTCCAGGAACTACCTCGAGCTACTCGGAGCTACTCTTTGGGACAATTGGACAACGACTCAAATGAAAAGAACACCTAAAGATTCAGTGTTGCCAACTGAACCAAGACGAAAATGCCATCGTTTCAATCTCAGAACCAAACACATACAAGGTCAAGTATTCGAAAGTAAAGTAGGTACAAGATAGAGATAGAGTAGGAATGGGTTTTGTGTTCTTAACACAAAACAATAGACTAACCAAAAGGATGTTTATAAAATAACGCCGTCATACCGCAAAATAAAACAACTGAAAACTGTCATCAGCTCAAGGCCGGTTCATGTCCGCTCGAACTAGTACGGCAAAGGTAAGTACTAACAGTCGGAACTATTTCAAAGTGACAACTTGATCGTTGTCATGTACAGCTTGTTCCGAATGTTCTTCTTATTGAAGGAATAAGAAGAAGAACATTCGGAACAAGCTGAACATGACAACGATCAAGTTGTCATTTTGAAACCGTGGCGTACAGAGTGGAAAGTTTAAATCAATGACAGAGAATTTCTGATGTTATTGTATTGAAATAGAAAGGGGTTTCTTCTGCAAAATAAACCCGTAACAACCTGCAAGTTCATAGTGGAAAACTATAACTTCAAAAAATCAAAAAATTCAATTTATGAAATTAACTGGTCCTAATTACGACCATGTTCCGCACGTGATACGTGGTTCACAAGTGTTAGGGGCCCTGATAGGTCCACTCAAACAACATATTAAAAAAAAAATCAAAGAAAGACTTAACTTGATCTGAATACTAGAAAGCAACAATAGGTTATGAATTTGACATCTGTCATATAAAAGTCAGTATTTTACAATATCTAGTTCTATAATTTGGAGTTGCGTTTTTCAAAACAGAAATAACATCTGAAACAAAATGACGATGGATGGATAAATACAGCTATCAAACATTTCTTTGATAGATGTTTACAACAAATAGGCCAGTAGATATAGGCATGATTTTTCCAAAATTTGATAGTAATTACAAAAGTTTGAAAACTCCAGTGGGATGAAGAGTACGTTCAAATGATATTTAGTCTAATTTTGCAACACTGTTTTCTGAACGGAACCGGGATTCAAATGATTAAGGCGGAAAAAATTGCAAAAAATCTGCAAACTTTCGAAGTGTTGACAAATAGTAGTTTACATCTCCTGATCAATTTACAACCATTCAAACTAAACGGACATGTTTGTTTTATAAAAAAAAAAAATTTTTCTATCCAAATGTTTCGAAGAAAATTTCAAAAGTTCTGCAAACTCGAAAAATTAACTGAAATACTTTTCTTGAGAAGTGGTTTAATTTGCAGCCTTCTGCGTCAAACGGAAAATATATTTTTCCATTAATATACTTTTTTTGTTGAAATAAGTATCGGGAATTTTACAAAAGAATTGAATAATGGTTGCGAATGAAGTTTTTTTCACATACAATGTTTTCATTAATTTGCAACTTGGCCTGCAACATGTAAATGGGGGTAAAATCAGAATAAAATTATTTTCCTACTTATGATTCTTCTGACTATGTTCTTATACTACTGAAATGGGTACGGACGGCTTCTACAAGTCCAAGAATTCCTATTTGCATATCTTCATTGGTCCTCGTCAGGGTACGATTGTGTTTTTCATTCTGCTTTGAGCCAGTTTCATCAAATTTTCAAGTTCCATCACGTATTTGGTCTGAACATTCTTGCCAGGAAACTGCTCGTTGAAAATTCTAGCTGCAGCTTTAGCGCAATTCAGTTCTAGAAGTTCTTTCATTTCTTCTAAAGAGTGAACCATTTTTACAGTATTTTACAGTATCTCACACTCTCAAATACAACCTACACAAAGACTGAAAGTGTTCAAAGATAACAAATACTATTGGTTCTATTGTCAAAATACACAAAACAAAAAATGCACATGCACAAAATATGTGTTGTGCTTCCGATGCAGTGGCAGCGCTGGACCTCTTTTTATGTCGAGAGAGTTCCACCGGACAAAGATTAGCAGTATTTCAGAAAAGGCACATTTAAACTAATTTTAATTATTGTTCCGGTCGAAAACTTTATATATTCAAATACGTCGAGGTAATCGAAAAACTTACTATTTATCATTATACCTACCTTTTTTAGTTTGTGTCTAGTGTGACGCAATATTTTTTATATTTGCGTTGAAGATTTCACTTTTGTTAACTCGTTATTTTTCATTATTTACCTTATTCTTCATTCAAAGAAATACATAAAACATCTTCAATTGACTCATTGGATATGAATTATTTGTATAATTCCATTCTATTTCTTCAGCCAATTGAAGTAAAGAGAAAGGTTAAGCGAAACTCATTAAGCTATTCCGTCGACACAGAGAGTTATTGGACGCTCCCTAAAGACGAGAAGAAATAAATCTAGTGTTATTTTGACATATACGCATGCGCTTTTTGAGCCACAGCTACGGTTTTCCTTAATAACCATAATGCCTGTCCATAATTAATAAGGGATATGATAATTTTATCGTTAAATTGATGGATGACAATTTTGACATCTGATACCATAGAAATATATATTATATACTTACTCTAGAATGCTAATCCCCATGTCAGAAGTGTTGTGAAAAGTTCAGGCTAGTCCGCAATGTGCATGCGCGTCATTAGTGATTTTTGTAACAGGCCCGGTTTTAGTAAAATATTATGGTTCTTTTGAAGATTAACAAACGTTAATTCTGAATCTCGGAGAATGAGGTTGGCAACCTCATTGTGCTTATTCCTGTTATTTGTATTTAGCCGATTTGAATACATATTTTCACATATTTATGACCCCAAATATTCAGCAAAGGCCATCAGAAAGTAGAGTACGGTTATTATTATTATTTATCGCTCTGAAACGACTGATTTTTGGTATCACATTCACTTTTCAGCTGTAGTTAACCAACAAAAACCTACGGAACCACCCCAAATCGTCGCGTCGCGTCGGTGCGAATTTCTAGGAAGCACTGGCTTGGAAAATAAATTGAAAGTACAAAAAACTATGAAAATTTATTTCAGCTAATATCATGAATAATTTCAACTCAAATTGGATTTATAAAATTGGATGCTTGGAAGCTCTAGGGTTTTTTTCTATAACGATTCATGTCAAAATACGCAACTGCATTTAATTTAAATCATATGAAGAGATTAACATGCTATTTCTACGAGTATTTCTGGTTGTATTACCTTAGTGCAATTTCCACAATGGGGGTGCATGAAAAAGTGAAGCCAGAAGAAATTTCCTTACCATCAAAGAAAAGCACTTCCATATTGACATCAATTTTCTGATGTGATTCTCTGTATCTTAAGTACTTTTTGTAGGAACTAGAACTCATAATATAAGCGGTGTGGTAGAAAGTTGTATCACTTGCCATGAACGCTTACGCAGACACAGTATTGGTACTGCACTAGGTTTCAAATTATTCTATTGTCGTTTTCACATGAATCTTCGTGAGGAAAATGTCTGCCACAAATTACAACTTTCTCACTCAAATGTTCTGGTGGGGTCTCTTCTTAAATACAATTACAAAAAATCATTCCTTTTTTGTCAAGTTAAAATAATATTTAAGCTATTTTGAGCAAAGCATATAGGTACATAAAAAAATTCATTATCTACCAAAAATGATTTATTTCAGGTATTTTTCCTTTACACAACACTAAACAGTTCATTGTTTATTTTTAGGAAGAAACGGCTTTATTAGAAATTGTCTTTGAAGGAACAAGATCTATGCAAATTCACGAAAGATGAAATAATAACCAACGACAACAAACACCACACAAAACAAGAGAAAATCTGTAATTCTAAAACCCGTCTCTGTCTCTGACAAGAGTGACAGATCTTAGTGACAAGTCTTCCTGTTGATGAAAAAGCACTGTTGCACGGACATTATAATTACAGTAGCATAGGGTACATTATTGTTTTAAATAAGTTTCTTTCGCGTCTAAATGGTTCTATTCGGTTTTAAAAAGTCCTTAATGCTCTGTCAAATTTCTCTCCTTCAAATGACACGTGTTTTATTGCCTCATAACAAAACACTGAATTGGAACACCAAATTATTTTCAAACTTGGCAACGATCTACCCAAACTACACTGATGACGCGCATGCGCACATCGTAAACGGGTCGCATACGCGGTATGCTTTTCGCCGAGAAAATTGGCGGAATTAGCATTCTAGAGTAAGTATATAATATATATTTCTATGTCTGATACAGAGTTTGTTTTGTTATGATTGCCTAACACTATAATTTTTACTCATCTTTCAACGATTTTCGGGAATAGTGGCATTGCAAGATAAAATGAATAAAAAAGCGAAAATTGAGAAACATACCAGATAAAGATTTACCTATGAAGATGACATGGCACAAAGATTTTTCAATAAGAACGTTGAAACAGCATAATATGTTATTAATGGAAATTTGGCTAAAGAAAGTGAAAGTTGAACAAATCAGGTATAGGATATAATGTTCGTATAAAACTAATTAGAAATAAGTATAACCAAGATATATAATTTATTCGTTTTAAGATCAGGAGTGGAAGAGCCCCAGTGTGAAAGGGATGCCCTGCTTCAAGAAGTGAATGCCTTGTGCCAAGAAAATAATTACTCATTCAAAGAGAAAAAAGTCCAACAACTTTCAGAAGCCTAACAACTTTGCAACAAGGGGAAACTTTTTGTGACAATATGAATGAGACATATATATCCACAGAATCTGTAACGCTTCCTCTCAATCCAACAAATGATCACGATTATGGTAAATATTATATAATTTTAACCTACGAGGATATATTGAAAAATCCTTAGCCTACTATAGAACCAAACAAAATATCAATGTTGAAATATTTTATTACTCAACATATTCTTCTCTTAATTGGATACATTTATTACAGCGAACCTGCAACTTCTCTAGACCTTTCAAAAAAAATGTTTCTTCTTTCTCTGCAAACCAGACCTCCACAGCTTTTATTATCTCCTCGTTGGAAAAAAATTACGACCTTTTGAACTCTTTTTCAGTTGAGGAAAGAGATGATAGTCGGACGGAGCCAAATCTGGTGAATAAGGAGGGTGTTCTAGTAGATTTTTTGCATGGCAACATGAGATTTGTGTGTAGGGACGTTGTCCTGCAAAAACAAAACACCTTTGGATAGATTTCCGCGTATTTTCTCTTTATTTTTTTCCAGTAGAGTGGTGAGTAATGTCGAATAGTAATCTCCAGTTATTGTTCTACCCTTGTAAAAGTTTGAATGTAAAATATCTTATTTCCTTCGATAGCTGTATGAGAGAAAATGGACGGTAGCCGAAATGAATTGAATTTATGATTTAAGAATCTTACCTTCGTTCCGTAAAATCCTTATCAGGGGGATCCTGACTGGACAGTCTCCGGGGGTTGCGTGGAAGGATATCTCCCTGATCTCCCTTGGAAGAAGTGTGAATAAGCGTTGCACAATGCACAATAGTAAGTTAAAAAAAAATCACTAATGAGTTCGTGGAGAAAGTCAAGTTCTCCCGTTGAGATTTTATGAGTTCGACCACTATCGATCGAGTACCGAATAGGAGTGATCTTAAAGGGCATTTTTACTCGCTCAAGGAATATACTGTTATACACAGTGAGCAAAACAAGTGAGCAAAACAAATGATTGATCAACACGTCCAGTTGCAGGAAGGTCGTTTTTTTAGAAATAGGTAATAACTGTTATACTTATAATACAATAATTGAAGACAAAACACATAATAAAGAAAGTTGAGCGGAAACGCGACATGCCGCCCAACTAAAATACACGGTATTTTACGGTGCATCGAGCGGTAAGGGGCAGAACTTGCTTACTGGGCGTTTCAAAACGCCAGTGGAGACCTTTACCGAAGCCACCCTCACCATCCATCATGACCAGGAAATGTTTCAATGACACGACCCATTTGCCATTGCCGGGGGGGGGGGTAAATTATCATTTTTAATGAGGACTAGAACACCTTCTTTCAATGGCGAGGAGTCGTCCACCCATTTGGCACGCTGATGGAGGGTATGTAGGTATTCTTTGGACCAACGATCCCAAAAACTTCTATGTAACAAGGAGAGAAGCTCGAAACGGCTGAGACGGTTTGGTGGAATATTTCGAAAGTCTTCTTCAGGAAGGGCAGTCAAGGGGTCCATTGTCAAAAAATGCCCTGGAGTTAAAGCCGTAAAATCATTAGGGTCATTGCTGAAGGGAGTCAATGGCCGAGAATTCAGAGTGGCTTCTATTTGAGGGAAGACGGTGAGAAGTTCCTCAGAGGTTAGGATCTGATCCCCAATTACTCTTAAAAATGTGTAAAATGTAATGTAAAATGTGTAAAATGTGATTTTACGGATTTGATACCGGATTCCCATAGACCTCTGAAGTTCGGGGCTGCAGGGGGGTTGAAATGCCACGTAATTCCTTCAACTGAAGCTGATTTTTCGAACATTTTGTTCAATTGCCGATGGGCACTAACAAAGTTTGTTCCACAGTCGCTATAGAGATGAAGACATCGTCCACGACGTGCAACAAACCTCCTAAGAGCAGCCAGGAAGGCGTCTGCGGACAAGTCGGACACTAGCTCTAGGTGCAAAGCCTTAGTGGCAAAACATACGAAGAGGCACAAGTACGACTTCAGAACTTTAGCACCCCTTGTCCTCGACATAGTAATGCGAAAGGGCCCAGCAAAGTCCACTCCTGTGTGAAGAAAACATTTCAAGCGAGACACACGTGCGAGTGGTAGGTCACCCATGGCAGGTTGGATTGACTTAGGGTTAATCCGCCAGCAGGTGACGCATTTAGAAACGATGCGTCTGATAGATCTCTTTGAATTGATTATCCACCAGTTTTGAGCTAATAAATATTGGACCGTCTGTATACCGGCGTGAAAATATTTCTGATGGAGATTCTCAATGAGGAGATCTGTAAATCTACCACGACTGGGCAGCAGTACTGGGTACTTTCGAGAATCGGGAATCGGAGCGTTCCTGAGTCGTCCTCCGACGCGGACAAGACCCTGACCATCAATAAAGGGGGACAGTTTACGAAACATTTTGGGAAGCACTTTCCAATCTTTCAGTGGGGATATTTCGTGGGAAAGGCATACGGATTGAGAATGTTTGGCGAATATCAATAGGGAATGATGGATTTCGAAAGAAGTGAGGAAACCTGTCCTTTTGGGTAACTTTAAACCGTTATGTGTTAAACGGCAGATAACCAACAATCCGAGTCGAAGTCATGAGAGAGGAATAATTTTCGAGGAGAATCTCAAGAAAGTTGGATTCAGCAATAGTGACGTTCAAAGTCACCCGACGTTCCTCTTCCATAGCGGCAGGAGGAGTCGAAAACTCTTGGTCGGGAAGGCAGTTGGAGGTGAGGAGAAACTGAGGTCCCGCCCACCATGTGGTACAACTGAGGAATTCGCTAGGTAAGAGACCCCTAGACCCCACATCAGCTGGATTGTCAGATGAGGGAACATGATACCAACATTCCGAGGAAGTTCTTTCTCTAATGAAGGAAACCCTGTTACTCACAAATGTTTTCCAACGATAAGAAGGACTCTTTATCCAGCTTAGAGCTACCCTAGAGTCAGACCAACAGTAGGTCTTTTCTATATGAAGTGTAGTTTTGCAAACACTGCGAACAAACTCGGCTAAGCGGGCAGTCAGAACGGCAGCACAAAGTTCTAGCTTGGGCACCGAAATTCTTCTCAACGGGGCAACCTTGGACTTGCCACACACAAAGCGAATTGACTTTTCTCCTGTCTCTGACTGAAAAAGAAGATAAACGACAGAGCAATAACCTCTTTCACTCGCATCACCAAAGCAGTGGAGTTCACAACTTCGAAAATTTTCTATAGAAAGTCGTCGTGATAACGAAAACTCCGACAAAGAAGGAAAATCGCCAATATATTTTTTCCAAGTTCGGACGATTTCTGCCGAGGGTTCCTGGTCCCAGTCAATTCGGAGAATCCAAATTTGCTTAATCAGATGTTTCTTGAGAAAAGTAAGCGGAGCTAGAATCCCAAGAGGGTCGAATATTTTGGCGAGGGTAGAAAGAATATTCCTTTTGGTACAAGGGGATTTCAATGTATTCACTGAAAACTTAAAGGAGTCCGTGGATGGATTCCACTGGAGCCCCAAAACTTTACACGACGCGTCAGGTGAACTGTCGAAAGATAACGGGTCGATACAGAGATGAGTGGGGGGAAGGTCAGTTAAAAGAGCAGCATCATTACTGGACCACTTCCTCAATTCGAATCCGCCTTTATCTAGAAGCGATATCAACTGGCCTTTGAGGAGTGATGCAGTTTCGAAGGAGGGAACTGACACCACAATGTCATCGACATACGTAGAGGAGCGTAACGCCTCAGCAGCCAGGGAGTATTTTTCGCCATCTTCATCCGCAAGCTGTTGGAGGATACGAATAGCCAGAAAGGGAGAAGACGATACTCCATACACGAGTGTTCGGAGACGATAGGTGCTAACGGGATCTTGGGAAGAGAACCGCCAAAAAATACGCTGAAGGTCTTGATGTTCATTAGAAAGAAGAATTTGCCTGAACATCATACGGACGTCTGCCGTAATAACGTGAGAATGGAGACGAAAGTTTAACAAAATAGAAACGATGTCCTGTTGAAGCTTTGGACCTGTCAATAGGTGATCGTTCAGGAAAGGTTGATTAGGAAGTTTGGCCGACGCATTGAATACCACTTTCAACTTGGTTGTCACACTGTCATGCTTGATAATGCAGTGGTGGGGAATGTAGTAAAAATGAGGCAACTCCTTGTCATCAGATACGAGCTCCATGTGATTTAGATTAAGATATTCTCGCATGAAGTTTTTGTATTGCTCATACAATTCGGGTTGTCTCACTAAACGTTTTTCCAAAGAATAGAAACGCTGGAGTGCAAAGTTTCGAATTCCAGGAAATTCAGTGATGTGTTGCTGGAGAGGAAGATTGACAACGAATCGACCATTTGGAGTACGAGTTGTGGTGTCCAAGAACGTTTTCTCACAGAAGGCGTCTTCAGGAGAACTTTCCATGACTTCAGGGATAGATTCCAATTCCCAGAATCTTCTCACCGTTTCCTCCAAAGGGGTTACATCACTGACGGTACTGAAAAGGGCAATGGTGGAAGTGGGAGGGCCAACATTGCATTTTCCCATCAAAATATACTCGTAACCAAAGATGGTGTTGATGGCATCCGGTTTTCCTTCAACTCCAGGAATACGTCCGTCAAGAAGAACTTGAGAAAAAACGTCAGCACCTAGCAACAAGTCAATTGAACCAGGAATCGAAAACTGTGGATCCGCCAATCGTAGGTTGGAAAGGTGTATCCAATCATTTGTATGGATTTCGGAGTAGGGTAGGTTGTCGCAAATAGTTGGTAGAACTACAGTATCAACAATCAGTGTCGGAGAAGTTTGTTGCAATGGACGAAGAGAGAGGGTAAGCCCTCCTTGAGTAGACTGGGCGCGCATGGAACCCAATCCCTGAATGCTTAGAGAAAGAGAAGTGGGTTGCAAGCCCAACCGTTTGACACTTCTTTGACTTATGAATGAAGTCATGCTTCCACTATCATGGAGGCATCTGAGGGGTTGAAATGTTCCCCTGCTATCCATAACTTCAACTCTGGCCGTGGATAGGAGCACAGCGGACTTGTAGCGGGAAAATGCAACGTTAACCGAAGCTGCGTTGTTGGTGGGTATGGAACGGAACCCTGCTGATCTGGAAGTGGATGGAGCAGAACCAAGATTGGTAATAGTATCGGAAGAGGGGGAATTTTCAAAGTGCAAGAGAGTGTGGTGCGACTGTCCACATTTGTGGCATTTATATGAGCTCTGGCAAGATTTGAAGCTATGAGAATGGCTTAAGCAATTTGTGCAAAGCCTTTTATTTTTTGCGAACTTGTAACGCTCGGAAGCGGCAATATTCATGAAATCAGGACATTTGTATATATTATGATCTGACTTAGAGCACAGAATACACTTGGATCTAACCTCGTCAGTCTGAGCTAAAAGGGTAGTAGAGCGGTTACAAGAGACAGATTTGGGTTCAAATTTCTTTGAAACAGGAAGTTTGCGAGAGAATTTCAAGTTATCCAAAGCATTGCAATGTTTTGCTAAAAAATCAAAAACATCCCTATATTTAGGAACATCCGAGGAATTGTGATGATGCTCAAACTGAGTGGCTACACTGATATCCACCCTTTTTAAAAGCATCTGTACCAGAATAAAGTCCCATTCAGCTACGGGAAACAAGTTCTCAAGAGCCGCTAAATTGTCGGAAAATATATCTAAGAGTTGTCGCAACTCGATGGGGGAATCACTGTTCAACTTTGGAGCATTGTCCAAGGCCGACCAGTAAGCAGAAGCGATTACACGCTTGTTTTTATAACGTTTGACTAATGTGTAGTATGCAATAGTGTAATTGGATGACGTCATAGGTAAGGTTTGGACAAGTTTCAAAGCCTGGCCTCTCAATGAAGTAAGTAAATAGTTGAACTTCTCTATTTTACTCAATCCAGGATTATTTCCGACAAGTGAATCAAACATTTCTATGAAAGAGTGGAAAGTGAGGATATCTCCACTAAAAACTGGCAATTCTACCGTAGGGAGCGGTATCCTACTGGCAGAACCTGAATCGTCAGTATTATTTGCGGTTTTTTCAGAAAGTTTCGTAAAATGTTGTTTCAAATTGTTTTCTGATGAGGTCCTCTTCATCAAAGGCGGTGCTTTCATCGCTACTAATCAGGCCGATAACTGAGTTATGATTGGTAAAAAACTCCTTTTTGATGTCTTCTATAGTCTCCATATATTGTTGAAATAATGGAAAATATAAGGCATTTGCTTCGGCCCTTGCGGAAATCTCGCGTAACTCTTGAAGCCGATTGATTTGAGTTTTCCTGAACGCTTGATATTTTCTCAATTTATCTGTCATTATGAACGGAATTAATACCTATTGATGAAATAATTATAAATCAAACTCCTAGCAAATTTAGGCAAAATGAATGATAGGTGAAAATTGGTAGCACAAGCGTCGAAAACCGAGTGCAAATTTAATTTAAATTGAAAATATTGAAAATCAATAAAGTTAATAAATGTATTTGTCTCACTCTGTAATTCCAGTCAGCTGAGCGTATTAGAGGCAGCCTACTGTCCCGTAGCGGTCGACCAAGGTTTTATGCAGCGCAAAAAACTCCAATAGTAGCAATTGTAGCAGTCGTTTTTTATATTGGCTTCAATTTTATATTATTTATTGAATAAATGTAAATTTAGCGAGACCGGAGAAATTGTTATTCACTGCAACTAAACATGCAAATCAACCCAAATTCAGCAAATCCGTGCGCGAATGACCAAATGTAAAAGTTTGAATGTAAAATATCTTATTTCCTTCGATAGCTGTATGAGAGAAAATGGACGGTAGCCGAAATGAATTGAATTTATGATGCGAGCCCTTTAAGAATCTTACCTTCGTTCCGTAAAATCCTTATCAGGGGGATCCTGACTGGCCAGTCTCCGGGGGTTGCGTGGAAGGATATCTCCCTGATCTCCCTTGGAAGAAGTGTGAATAAGCGTTGCACAATGCACAATAGTAAGTTCAAAAAAAATCACTAATGAGTTCGTGGAGAAAGTCAAGTTCTCCTGTTGAGATTTTATGAGTTCGACCACTATCGATCGAGTACCGAATAGGAGTGATCTTAAAGGGCATTTTTACTCGCGCAAGGAATATACTGTTATACACAGTGAGCAAAACAAGTGAGCAAAACAAATGATTGATCAACACGTCCAGTTGCAGGAAGATCGTTTTTTTAGAAATAGGTAATAACTGTTATACTTATAATACAATAATTGAAGACAAAACACATAACAAAGAAAGTTGAGCGGAAACGCGACAACCCTTATCCAAAAAATCAATCATGATTACTCTATGGCAATCCCAAAAAAACTGAAGCAAGAACTTTTCCAGCAGATTTTTGGACACGAAACTTCTTAGGTCTTGGAGAACCGGAGTGTCGCCATTCCATCGATTGTTGATTTGTTTCTGGATAATAGAAATGTACCCAAGTCTCATCCATAGTAACAAATCGGTTTAAGAATGTCCAAATTGTCGTGAACTGTATGATGAACGCGTTCGTATGGAATATTCAGTGCTTCAGATATCCGTTTTAACCCAATTCGATCGACGGTCTGTTAAAATCATATAATGAACTGCATCGATATTTTCGGGGACGGACAGAGAAACTGGCCTTCCCGATCGGTCATCATCTTCAATGAAAAATTTACCTCTTCTGAATTTTTTTCAAATTCTCATGGAAAGAACGCACGAAATGATTTTTTTTTTGTGAATTTAGGAACAAAATATGGTTAGGTGGCCGGCCGACGTAAACTAAAAGCATTCCAATAACTCTCATTTCGTTAACAAAATAAGGCTGATGCAGTAATAAAATAAGTACGTCCCTTAGTATTTCAAAGTTCCAATAACTCTCTAGTGTTTTCGTGGAAGATGCCTTAGCTGCAAACTGGTCAGTTGGCAAAACTGTGTCACTACGTTAATTTTCATTCAGGAAGCATGAAAGATGATTAGGTCCGGACTGACTCTTGATGAAACAATTATTATTTTCTATTATATGAAAATCATTTTCACTTTGAGATTTCCTGGCAGAATAATTATTGTGGGGAAATTTTTAGCTGAGTATTTTGTCGATATGGATTGAATCATATACTAATGTTCACAAGTTTTGGTTATTCAGAAAACAGGTCAGTTGACTCGTGGCTGATTACGTTCCTGTCATAGTGTAAATGAATTCGTACAGTTCGTACAGTAATTTTCATTGTTGTTGTATTGACAACTGGAAACGATGTGATTCCGGGTGGTAAAATATCCGGAATGGCGTTATTCTGTTTCGGTAAGGGAAGAAAGGCTTGACGTGGTAGAAAAAACACTGGTTCCTGTGATAATCTTGTTCTCCACTATGGAATGGTAGTTGTTAGTCAATCAGAAGGATCTTTGGGTGTACGGCAGTAGTTAAGGCCAAAACCAGCGGTATGGTTTCAG
Source organism: Chrysolina oricalcia (assembly GCA_944452925.2). Lineage (NCBI taxonomy): Eukaryota > Metazoa > Arthropoda > Insecta > Coleoptera > Chrysomelidae > Chrysolina > Chrysolina oricalcia. Next base: position 21,903,152 of record OX101818.2, read on the forward strand.
CTGAACAATAGATATCGAGGTAACATCTTTGCCAGTACCACTATATTCGAACTGGTTATCCAGAACTGTTTGGAAACAAAAAAAAGGAATATTTGTTTTATTATTAATTTTCTTTCGGCAATTGTTTTGAGTTTATTCGGTCCAATGTGATATTTATATCAATATAACAATTTTTGGTTTATGAAAAGAAATCAGAGACATGTAGGTATCAAAAGATACATGTAAATATGCTGATAACCATATTGTGCACTCTTTTTGAAATTATCACTACGTGTGGTATATAATTTTGTTTGTAAAATAAAAGTTTTGATTCCTTACAGTTCAGTTGTGGTAACAAGCCAACATACTCATCGTAGGTAGCTAATAAAACTATCGATCACTGAGCTGTTTCTTTATTTTCTTGTCTGTACTGTCTACACATGTGACAGACCGTTGTGACTAGCTGGTATATAAAATCATTCTGAATATTGTTTTGTTGGGTAACATATTCCTTCCTTTCATTTAGCACCTGTAGACTTGAAGTGTTGAGCACTGAGGTCCTTAATAAATTTGGAGTTACAGCATACATGACTGACAAGTGTGTAAATCTGGTATTGCGATACAGGTGAGCTCGTTTCTTAGGAGGTTGGGTTAACCGGAGAGTCCTTTGACCTCCCAAGTTGTGTAATGCCCGCAGGGACGTAGCATCAGTTTTTTTCTTTGGTGTTTTGGCATTGACTGCTATGGTCATTACCCATGTGTTCTGGGTACGCCTTGTTACTGACTCCATACGCCACCTCAGGAGCACTGTTAATCGGAACGCAACAGTGAATCGTGCAGGACTAACCCTAGTCGAGACACGATATTTTAATAATTCAATTGGTTAGATTGAATAAAAATATTCCAGCTACAACTAGGGTTCAAACTCCGGACCTTTGGCTCAGAGTCGGATGCTCTAACCACTGCGCTACGCTCAGATATAATTTCAATTATTATCTCGAAAACTATCTGACTGAATGTCACAAATGACATGTCATTTGAAAGAGAATTGAATGCACTTTTATAAGAAGTATCATTTGACTCCTTGTTCTGTTTGAAATAGAAACGGTTGGTTCCGCTCTCCCTTAAGAGATGAAGTTGCAGTGTTGAAAATGGTAAGAAAAAACCTCCCCCTTCACAAATGTAATTACGAATACTAGCAATATTTTTTTTTTAAAACTTTGGAACTTGAATCAGATATTTCGTCTGTTTCGTTTTAAATGGTGACCCCTATAAATCAGATGTTGACTTCAAATTTGTTTTTCAATCGTTGTTTGGTTTTTATTTAAAATTTCCAAATGCTCTATTTTGCTCCAATTCATTCAAATCTGTGAGTTCAACGTTTCAATTTTCACTTTTTTGGTCGTATCGACCCGTCCATGGACTCGAGGACTATCTCACCGACGTGAATTCCGCATAAACCAACTTGTCACATTGATTTCGCCTCCAGGAATGCCGAAGAGGTGTGCAAATGCACAGTTCATTATTATGTCTTCATGCATAATGCATGTCTTTTCGTCATTCGCTTCGGTGCCTGTTCATCAAATTATCTTTCAATCTATTTCGATTTTCTGTGTCTAAAAATTCTTTTCTCCCAGAAGATATCAAGAATCACTTGATTCCAATCTGATAATGGGCTATACGGGGTGTCCAACTATATTTTTTTTTCTAAATATAATGGAATGAAATTTTGAGGATCTGTACGAGGATGTATTGATATCTAGTTAGCCTAGATCAGTTTCCTGCATGATCAAAATATTGCGTTACCATAGCAACGAACAATAACTTATTAGAAGTGTTAGTGTAAAGTTTGACGTCAAAAAAGTAAACCAGAGTTACGCAATAAAATAAAAGAAAAAATATGTCCACTGAAATTGTGAAAATCGAAGACTTGGAGTATCGAGACATCTGTCATTAAAAGGGTTAAGAAATAAGCAGATTTACGAAGATATGCTTAATACCCTTGGTGATCAATGTCCTTCGTATGCGACCGTGAAAAATTGGACTGCAAGCTTCAAAAGAGGTAAGTTTTCCATTGAAGATGATTACCGATCGGGAAGGCCAGTTTCTGTGGCAGTCCCCAAAAATATCGATGCAGTTCATGACATGATTTTAACAGACCGTCGAATTGGGCTAAAACGGATATCTGAAGCACTGAATATTTCATACGAACGCGTTCATCATATAGTTCACGTCAATTTGGACATGAGAAAAATTGCTGCAAAATGGATCCCCAAATGTTTGAATGTTGACCAAAAGCGTGCAAGGGTAGTAGCATCGCATTCGATCTGTGCTCGATTTGAAAACGATGTAGACTTCTCAAACCGAATTGTTACTATGGATGAGACTTGGGTTCATTTCTACGATTCAGAAACAAAGGAACAATCGATGGAATGGCGACACTCCGGTTCTCCAAGACCTAAGAAGTTTCGTGTCCAAAAATCTGCTGGAAAAGTTCTGTCTTAAGTTTTTTGGGATTGCCATGGAGTAATCATGATTGATTATTTGGATAAAGGTAGAACAATAACTGGAGATTACTATTCAACATTACTGACCACTCTACGGGAAAAAATGAAAGAGAAAAGACGCGGAAATGTATCCAAAGGTGTTTTGTTTTTGCAGGACAACGCCCCTGCACACAAATTTCATGTTGCCATGCAAAAAAATCGTGATTTAGGATTTGAATTACTAGAACAGCCCCCTTATTCACCAGATTTTGCTCCGTCCGACTATCATCTCTTTCCTCAACTGAAAAAAAGTTCGAAAGGTCGTAAATTTTCTTCCAACGAGGAGGTAATAAAAGCTGTGGAGGTCTGGTTTGCAGAGCAAGAAGTAACATTTTTTTTAATGGTCTAGAGACGTTGCGGTTTCTCTGTAATAAATGTATCCAATTAAGAGGGGAGTATGATGAGTAATAAAATATTTTGACATTGAAATTTTGTTTGGTTCTATAATAGGCTAAGAATTTTTCAATATATCCTCGTATGGTGGGCGTTTCTGGATATTCCCCACAGAATCTGCATGTGCTGTCTTCCTCTAAGCCTAGCTTCCTAAGGTGTTCTTTGAGTCTGCAGTGCCCCGTCAGAAATCCCATGATTGTCTTCAGACTAGTTTTGCTGAGGTTAATCAGTGTCTTAGATCTTGCCCGGCTGAAATTGCCGAGGAGATCTTTTTTCTCTGAAAAGAGATTTCTACTTTTTGTGATTCTTTTCAAAACCGCGGACAAAGGAGAAGTAATAGCACAGATTGATACAGTTTCACCGAACTTAAAATGCGGGAATATGTAATCGATCAACCAACGGAATCGAATGTATATGTCATATGTTAATATACAGGGTATTCCACATTCGATGGCCTATTAGAGTTTTTGGAGAACGGAACGATGGATCGTATCAAAAATTTCTGAGCATGGATAATTGAACATGCTCTACCCGTCTAAAATGTTTTCGTCAATACAGTGTTGCCACTTGTATCAGAAAGTAGTAAATACTTTGTTATTTTGAATAAAACACCCCGTATATTACATCATTTTTGGAATCCTTATAAGATTCCTCACAACTTATTCAGATGATTCTCTATGCCTATATGTGATGGTTTTCGAGATAAAAATTATTTTGTCAAATATTTGTGTAAAACCTGACTCCAATAAAAAATTACTTTTTTTTCAGAATGCAAATTAAAAAAATATTTCAATTTGGGACATAGCTGCATAAAACCATTGAGTATTCTGGCGAAGAACTGGCTCTCAGTTTCAGCATACAGGGAGGCTCAGAAGTACGTTCCTTTCGGGGACTCATGAAAATGATTGAAACTTAGGATTTCCAAGTGGAACACCCTGTATACTATCTGATTTTTTAATACAACTAACCAGTTTGAATAAGTTTCATCGACTATGTCCTATACCTATCTCCTATCGTTTATGAGATATTGATGATTTTATGATTTTTGAGGTCTGTGCAAGTATACAAGTTCAAGTATAAATTGTGGAAAATCTATCAAATAACAAATAAGACCTTCATCTTTTTTCAATAAGATGTAATTGAATACATGAACTTTCCTTCATACTGGCTGTACGATAAACATGGTTATGTTGGCAGTTTGAAGAATGAAAAATGAAATTGATTAAATTCATTCGTCACAAGAGATAATATTACAAAACTCACTTAGCAATAATTATAACACATTTGATACTGAAAAACAAAATTTCAGTAGCTTAGATGCTAGAAATGTTGACCATTCACTTGCAAACATTGATGGATTGACGTTATTACATGATCAGTCGTGGCTCTGCGGATTTCCGATGGGTCGATTTCTCCGAAAGCACATCTTACCCTGTCTTCCAGTTCCTGTTTTGTATTCACAGGTGTTCTATAAACTTTTCTTTTATTCTTCCCCAGAGATAAAAATCTAGGGGAGTGAGATCTGCTGACCGCGGCGGCCAAATCCAAGGACCCAAACGTCGTATCCACCGATCTTTGAACAAATTATAGAGTTCGTTGCTCACTTCACGTGTACAATGTCCAAGAGTCCTATACAACTGATACCAACAATTATAATATAAGTTCAGAGGTAAATTGTCCAAGAATTCACTCACAGTTGTTCTCAGAAAATCAAAATATTTTTCAGAATTAAACTTTTCCTCATAAATGCAATTGATCTATCATCCACGAGCATACAAAACACATTGAAACTAAATATTTTTGTTGAAATCTCCTTTCTCTAATGAAATGAGGGTTTTCTGAGGCCCAGAAATGATTATTCCGACGATTGAATATTCCCTCACGTGAGAATTGAGATTCATCGGCTCAAATAATTTTTTTCAAAAAGTTGGAATCTTCGTATGTCCATGTTAGTAACATTTCGCAAAAATCTACAAGTTTCGGTGGATCATGTCTATGTAAAGCTTGTAGCCTGATGAATTTATAACCGTGCACATTATGTTTTTTTTAATTTCTCCATATGGAAGTTCGAGAAATTCCCAAATCCACCGCAGCACTATAGTAATAGATGCATGAGAATAAGCATGAAAATATCCCAGAAAATTGATTTCATTATCCATGTCACCAGTCACCTGATTCATTTTATTTCTTGAGGCGTGAACTTATCCGAAGTTGAGATAATTTCGTTCAATTCTTCTGAATTTCCGTTCGTCTATTGTTGGTAAATGTGGATATTACTCAATAAATCTTCTACAGGTCCTCAATATGATTTTATTGCACTCACCATGAATATAAAACAAATTCAGGATATCAGAGTTTGATTAATTATTATTTTTCATTTTCACCACTGTGGTATGACAATCGGACTATTTAAACAAGTTATTGTCATGTTCATTCTTTTGTTCTTCAAATCTGGCTATTAGGAGCAGATCAGACACACTATTATTTTTGTTGAAATTCAGTAGCGAAATCCAGAATACATTCATCAGGCTGCAAACTTTGCATAGATATGATCAACTGAAACATGAAGAATTTAGCGAAATGCTATTAAAATGGACATACGAAAAAGTAATATATAGAGAGTTTAATCGTCGGAATAATCATTTCTGGACAACAGAAATTGTATGCTTATGGATGACAAATTTTCAATTTGCATTTATGGAGAAAAGTTGAATTCCGGAAAATATTTGGATATTCTGAGAAGAACTCTTGGTGAATTCTTGGACAATTTACCTTTGAACTTATATTATAATTGTTGGCATCAGTTGGATGAGGCTCCTAAACATCGTACACGTGAAGTGAGCAGAGAACTCAGTAATTTGTTCGAAAATTTGTGGATACGACGTTTGGGTCCTTGGATTTGGCCGCCGCGGTCACCAGATCTCACACCCCTAGATTTTCGTCTCTGGTGAAAAATAAAAGAAAAGATTTATTGAACACCTGTGAATAAATAACAGGAACTGGAAAATAGTGTAAGATGTGCTTTCGGAGAAATCGTCCCATCGGAAATCCGCAGAGCTACGACTGATCATGTAATAACGTCGATCTATCAATGTTTGCAAGTAGATGGTCAGCATTTCAAGCATCTAAGCTACTTTATTTTTGATTTTCAGTATAAAATGTGGTATAATTATTGCTAAGTGAATTTTGTAATATTATTCCTTGTGTCGAATGAATCTGATCAATTTCATTTTTCTTTCTTTAAACTGTCAACATAACCATATTTATCGTACACCCAGTATGAAGGAAAGTTCATCTATTTAATTACTCCTTTTTTAAAAAAGATGAAGGTCTTATTTGTTATTCGATAAATTTTCCACAATTTATACTTGAAATTGTATACTTACACAGACCACAAAAATCATTAAATCATCAATATCTCATAAACAGTATGAGATAGGTATAGGACATAGTCGATGAAACCTATTCGAACTGGTTAGTTCTATTAAAAAATTAGATAGTATACAGGGTGTTCAATTTGAAAAAACTGAGTTTCAATCATTTTCATAAGTCCCCGAAAGGAACTTACTTCTGAGCCTCCCTGTATGCTCAAACTGAGATTCAGTTCTTCGCCAGAATACTCAACGGTGTTATGCAACTATGTCCCAAATTGAAATATTTTTTTAATTTGCATTGTGAAAAAAAAAGTTATTTTTCATTGGTCAGGTTTTACACAAAAATTTGACAAAATAATTTTTATCTCGAAAACCGCCACATACAGGTATAGGGAATTATTTGGGAAAGTTGTGAGGAATCTTATAATCATTCCAAAAATGATGTAATATACGGGGTGTTCTATTTAAAATAACAAAGTATCTACTACTTTCTGATACAATTTTTCATTTCATTTCATTTCATTTATTAACAGTCACGAAAGAATATAATACAGTAACATGACTATAAAATACACTAATGCGACAATGTCAGAAGGTGGATAATTCGAAAAGACTAACCAATTTGGCAAAAAAAGAAAAAAGAATACGACATATAAATGTATAAATAAAAACAGAGATTTAAAAACAGATAGGAATGATCTGAAATCACCATAAAATTCTTCCAGCGAATAGTAGGTTTTTTTTAATAATAACTTTTTCATGTCCCTCTTGAACAAGTGAATATTTCTCGATTCTGTATATATTTAGGAAGGGTATTAAATAGTTTGCAACTACTATAAAAGATACCCCTTTGATATAGGCTGGAAGAATGTTTCGATGGAAGCAATTTGTTTTTCATACGAGTTTCATAGGTATGTTCTACTATTTCAGATTCAAAATATGATTTATTTTTGAAAACAAAGCAAACAACATCATAGATATAAATCGATATCATTGTAAGAATTGAGAGGCTCTTGAAGTGTTCTCTGCATGATTCTAGTGGTCCGATTTTTGACACGATACGGACTGCCCTTTTTTGTCACATGAAAATTCTATGAGCATCCGTGTAGTTCCCCCAGTGCATTATACCATACTTCAGATTTGAGTGGAAACATCCAAAATATAAATGTTTGACAATATTCTTGCTACATTATTGGGATGATATACAGAGTGCATAGCAGGTTTTAGCAAGTTTCGAGGCCAAATTATTGATATGTGTGTCCCATTTCAAGTTACAGTGGAGGGTGAGACCTAAAAGTTTTGTTGTGTCAGAGCAACAAATATCAGCGTTGTTCAGAGCAATAGTATTGGGAGTTACAACCTGAGAATGGCCAGTTCTAAAAGTAATCAATACTGATTTTTCATTATTGAGACACAGACAATTTTTCTCAACCCATTCACTCACATTCTGATACACTTGATCTGCTTGGGTTATAACATCAACGATGTTATCGGACACAAAAAGAAAAAAGAACACAAAAAGAAAAAGTATCGTCAGCATAAGCTACGAGTCGAGTAGTAGCATGACTCATCTGTTCTAGTAAATCATTGATATAAATGAGAAACAGAGTGGGCCCCAATATGGATCCTTGTGGTACTCCAACCCTAACTGGAATCGAATCAGAGACAAAGCCATTGCATTTGACCTGTTGGTATCTATTTCCAAGATAAGAATCAAACCACAGAAGCGCAAGGCCCCTAATGCCATATCTCTGCAATTTGTATAGGAGAACTTCATGATTCACGCAATCAAAGGCCTTGGAGAAATCAATAAACAATCCTAACGCAACTTTTTTCTTGTCTAAAGCCTTAGTAATCTCATCAACAAACTCACACAGTGCTGTGTCGGTACTCTTATTCTTTAAAAAACCATGCTGGCAATCTGAAAGCCTTTTATTTTCCATCAGGAATTTCAAAAGCATTTTATTCACGAGAGTCTCAATTACTTTTCCAAAGCTTGAGCATAAGGTTATGGCCCTGTAATTGGTGATTGATTTGTTCCGTATTGCCGTTTTTATGTAACGGGATAACACTGGCTTGTTTCAATTTTGATGAAAAAACTCCCTGAGATATAGATGAGTTAACTATATGGGTAAGTGGTTCGTTAATTACTTCGCCTATTTTTTTGAGTATTGTATTCGATATTTCGTCACAGCCTGATGAATTAGAGTTTCTCATGTTCTTTATTACGTCTATAACCTCATACGATTGAGCTGGACCAAAGAACAGAGACACATTGCTGGTTTGTATACTGCTATCTATGAAATCGTAGTCAATTGATTGCGTGATATCATTTGCAGAGGTAAAATGACCAGAAGTGAAAAAATTGTTGAACTCGTCGGCACAGTTTTCAATCCCAATTTTATTTCCATTTACATTGAGTTCAATGCGCTGATTTGACTTACTTTTCCGACCCGTGGTGATGTTAACTATGTCCCAGATAGTTTTGCCTCTATTATTCGACTCTGATACTTTCTGGTCGAAGTATCTTTTTTTATTTTCGGACAATTAGTTTTGGTATCGTTGATTGACCTCTCTGAATCTTGGTCTGTATTCTGAATATTGTCTACTTAAATCTGCATATAGAGAGACTTCTTCTTTTAACCTTACAAGTTCTGCCGTAATAGCACATTGAAAATTTTTATTAACTCTTGGTATTTGCTTCTTCCAAGGAAAAGAACTTTCAAAGTGAAAATGTATAGTTTGCATGAACATTTCAAAAGTTTTCTCACAGTTACCTTCAATCAATACATTAGACCAGTCTTCCCGTGATAAGTAAAAACGAAATGTGTCAATATTATTATCATTTATAGCTCTCCTGGTACATATTGAGCTTTCTAATTGAATAGATGTACTGAGAGATACAAACTGGGCAAAGTGACCCGACAAATTTGATTTGATCACTTTGAAGTCCTCCACATCGGCATTATGGTTGACAATGATATTGTCTATGAGAGTTGAGGATTTTGGAGTTACTCTAGTTGGTTCATTTATTATAAGGTCAGAAAATGTAAATTTTAGACTATATTCATTCAACATGTCAATGTTGAAGTCTCCCCCTATTATAATCCTTTTATTGAGATTCGCTATAATATTGAGAGCCTCATCAAATTTCGTGAAAAACAAATTGCTATCGCATTGAGGTGGACGATAGATACATAAAACAATAAAGTTATAGACTTCAATAGCGCAACATTCAAAGACATGTATACAAGATAAATTTTGTATACTATGTACAATCTTTGTTTGAAAATCTGATTTAGAAAAAATGGCAACACCACCATGTTTGTATACAGGGCGACAAAATGCAGAGCTAAGTTTATAATTTACAAATTTTATAGATTCCAGCTGTTCCTCAGATTGCCAATGTTCACTGAATAGTAAAAAATCAGGATTGTTTTCGTCAAGAAATATTTGTAATGCTAAAATTTTATTTCTAATGCACTGAATGTTCTGATGGATAACCGAAACACTCAAACTCCTACTAAGCGGATGGTGTAGCTTCTTCATGTCTCTATCTGTAGTTGCGACAGTCTTGGGTATAAAAAATTACCATTATTAGTTGATTGCGTTAGCCCATAATTGAGAGATCCTAAACTCAGCGAACTACTATTGATATCCTTCTCGGATTTTTTCTCAAGTGACAACAGTGAATTTTTATTGAAAACTTTTGGTGCAATATGTGCTATTTAACTACTCGAATCAGTGTAATTCAGTATGTTTATGATTGATGTGGCTAATGTAAGTTTGTTTATTCGAGTCAGACTATTGTAGCAGATTTTTCTCAAATAGTTGTTGACCTCTAGAAAATTACAGTTGTGTGGTTGGAGCATATGTAAATATTTTGCATTGGAGATATTTTTTTCATAGACGATTTGATTGTAATATTTTTCCTGGAAGCTGTAGGGTTTAGATAATATTATCGATTGTTTGTGTTTAGTACAATCCAAGAATTGTTTCAGCATGTACTGATTTATATTATTTGGCCATAAAATAATAACATCATTTGGGGAGTAGTTGCAAGACTCCTTCATTACTGTGGAGATTAATTCTTCATCATTTGCACCTGGCTTTATCACAGACTGGATAGTGTACTTTGAAGTGCGATTTGATAGATAGTATGCCAGATGTTTTCCATGATTGCCAGCTACTATCTATATTTTTGGTTTAGAGCTGGTGCTTACCACATTCCTGTTATCTACTGGCCGTCTTCTGTTCACGTAATGATTCGGAGATCGCTCTTTTACTTCAATATTATATTCATTATTATTACTATTTGTTTCTTTTGGAGTTTTATTATAGATTTTATCATTGAGTTTTTCATATGTATCGTTTTCATTTGTCAGTTTGCATAATATTTGTTTGTTTTTTACGTGGACAGTAAAACTATAGGCAGAATTCGCATCACATAGATCAAATAAAACTCTTAACAAAATTTCGAGAAAGCCCTTCACTCACCTTTGGTGTGATTCTGTATGTGGTTGTTGGAGTTGCGTCAAGCGGAGCCGGCCGGCGGGAACCTCTTGGTTGTTATAAGCGGGTTACGAAACGAAGCGGATTGCATAAGTAGCGTGAAAACTTTCAAGCGCGTACTATCGAACAGTAGTACCATTCAAAACGTGTCAGCGTGTCACTTCTCATGGCTTGACTGCCGGAATGTCTCCTGACCATTCGCATGCGCAGAATTTCCGAGTGAGGTGCTTTCGAAGCCCGAAAATTCAATTACCAGAAATCTGATGTGATTTGATATGCTTATAAAAAAATTAATAATTCAAATAATTCTGTGTACTTAACAATATTGAATTGCTCTGATTCGAAAGTTCATTTGCATAGTATTCATTCTCTTTAGTCAATGTTTCAATGCTTATCAACATGTTATTTTTCAGAGTTACCAACTCTAATAATTCGTTTTGCATTTCTTCCGATTTAATATTCATAGTGTCAATTTGTTTTAAAAGCTCTCTATTCCTATCGTCCAATTTTGAGAGATCATTTTTCATTTTGTCTATAGTCTTATTTTTTTCGTCAATTTTTCGGGAAAGAACCTCTTCGCAGTTCATAGCCTCGTCTTGATAATCAGTCGAAAGTCTTTTTAGCTTATCTTTTTGTTTATTATCAATTTTCAGCTTAAATATATCTTCAAGTAAATTATCAATTTTTTCTTCACAGTCTATCTTGGTTTTCTCAATTAACATATCTTTTTCTTGGTTTTTAATTGTCAATTTTTCAACAAGACTTTCAAGTTCTTCCATATTTACATTTTCTTTATATTTTACTATATAGTCATTCGAACATAGAATTTTATGTAGTTCAATTTTCCTACCTTTTTTCTTCTTTTCCTAGCAGCTGGCGTGAAATATGTTCAGACAGTTGATACAGAATACATTTTGACATTATTTGGATCGGCAGCATGTGAACGTAGCCATGCCTCTATGGGGCGATTCCAGTCCTGACCTTAAAAGTGCCTAATTTTGCTGGACTATGTCAACAGTTTACTGTGTTTTTACCGTTCGTTTCAATCACTTTCTTACTGTTTTTTTATTTTGTAAGACGATTCACTTCAACACTATAGATGCAAAATGCGTATTTGTTTGTGATGGAATGACAAAAGGATTATTTCCAGGTGGTTGCATGCAATTTAACTCGCAGTTTGATACCAAATACGGTATTTAAATAACTTTTTATCCTAGGAATTTTAACGAATTTTGAAGAACCCACTTCTACATGTACAATTCACTGAATTTCTATCTCTATATCTGTGAATTGGCAACACTGTATTGATGAAAACATTTTAGACGGGTAGAGCATGTTTAATTATCCATGCCCACAAATTTTTGAAATGATCCATCGTTCCGTTCTCCAGAAACGTCTGATAGGCCATAGAATGTGGAATACCCTATATATTTGTTACTAGAGTTGAAGGTGATGATGGTATTTGAGTCATTCGAAAGAGTATGGAAGTTTTTTGGACATTTTTCTTCCAAGCGAAATATTCAAGAATGATATATTATATTGATGAGTATGTACGGGGTTGTCAAACTTAGCTATCATTTGGGAAAGTCTAGTTATTAGAGACACAAAACGATTCATCCGTAACCAAAATTCCTTCATGGCGACTATGTCGAAGGGCGTGGCTAAAAACTAAGTCGAGTTTATTTTTGAGAATCCACAAAAATTTTGTTGCAATTTAATTGTCTAGCCATTTTTATATCTATTTATTCTATATTTATTCCATTTTCACACATGACTTTTCCCAGCAAATAAATTTGAAAACAACCAAAGCCAATTGAGTTTTCTTATAATTTAGTAAAATTGTAATCAAGTCAAAGCAAACAATATTATCAAAGTCATTGAGAATATTGAAGAATGTGTAAACATCGAGCCAATTCCGGTATCCACCAATGAAACGACGAGGTGACGAAGTATTTAGGTAAGTAATTTCATTGTTATAATTGAAATCACATTTTTATAGCTGAATTAATTTCCACAAAAGTGTTATTCAGTGAAGTTGTTTGTTAAAGAATATTATTTTAGACAGAATAGAACAAAACATATTAATTCACTAGCTTACAGAATTCACACGCTAACGGCCAACCAGCGCTCTGAATTATATGTATAAATAAGTAAAGGGAGGGTACATAAAGAGTCATTCTAATCTGATATTCAATTAATTGAATGTTCAATCCACCTGATTAAGACTTGCTAGTAGAAAAGTATTCCTTCTATAGAACCCAACAATTCGATTAGTACACATTCGAAATACATCTCAAATCAACCTCGAATTCGGGTAATTTCGATAAAACGATGCTGTCCGTTGTTATCATCAAAGTCAATATGGTAAGGGCGAACCCACGTACATGCACCATTAAATATAAATGGTAATAACTGAGCAGTTAGTGTCGAGTCTCGACCTGCCGTTCGATTGATTAAGTCGTCAATCACAGGCTACGCCGAACAATCATAGTCGACTGTGCATCAAAGCCGCCCTCGAAGTAGACGGGTTTTTCGAGGGGTTGCCGTTGGTGGTTTTCGATCCCGCCAGACGTTTGTTCTATAAGATTGGCCTTTTTTCATTGAATTTGATTAATTTCGCGTGGTCTCGTTGAAATTTATCGAAGACGTCTGAGAGTTATTGGTCGGGGTTGCGCTATCGGAGATAAAAAGGTGAACGGGACTTGCTGGGGTTGTTTTACAAAATTGTTGAAATGAAATAGGTCAGTATAGCGGTGGCGAATATCGCCAAATTTTGCATTCAGCAATTGTGGAGCAAATATGCAAAAACCGATAAGTCCATATTTGTTCATTCTGAGATAAAGACGAACAACTTCCACAGCGCGATCCCAAAAGAATTTGAAAAATTCTTTGACTGGTCTCAACTATCCGTGGTTCATACAGGCCTGTTGAGAGGGAGGGGGCAGCCCGGGTGGCAACCCCGGGGCCCGAGTGAGACAAGTGGGCCCGGCGAAGCCGGGACCAATTTTAATCTTAATAACAGCTCACAACACTTAAAAATGTAATATGACCAAAAATAAACAGATGTAAATTGTAACAGAACGTATCGTATGACCAGACATAATAATTTACCCAACCCCTAGTTAATTCTCTCAGGTCAAAAAACCGTCGAACACTTGTGTAGAAATAACGTTATCCTAACAAAGATTCTCACAAATACATTGGTTACGAAGGAAAATCTTTAAAACGAGTGTATCTTATTACTTTTAAGAGACTTGTAATAATATTTCCAAATGAGACATTTCAGAGTATCAGGAAACCTTTCAATATCCCAATAGTTTGCATATGTTATTTTTGTTGAGAGGCACAGATTTTCATGATACCCAGATAGGCCACCCAGAAAGCACTTTGCAGAGAGGGTAGATGATCGAATTATGAAATTGGTCACAATTTCGAAAGTTAGTCTTTCCTTTCATTCGTTCAAGTCAACATGTGGTTGCGCAGTTTTATTAGTTTACTCAAGTTATTGTAATTGTCATATTTCAACTCTGTTCAACACAATATTCAATCTGGGTACTATCGTTAATATTCATCCTTTGAATATATATAAAGTCGATCTTTTCCTTAAATTATTAGTAAATTGTCTGGCCTCATTCACTTTTTCCGGTTTAAATTATATTATCAGTTAAAATTAGAAGTTGCTTCATCAAATAATTTGAGAAATGTCCCAAACATCTTTTGTTGTTATTCCTCATTGTTTTGTTTAATAGATATAAGTGTTTTGAATTATGGTTTTTATTTTCAAAAATTCAGATTCCAGTTTACAAAAATCCTTTTGATTTGAGAGAAAATTATTTTACTTAGAGTTGAACAGAGTAAGTAAATTTGAGTGATAAAGTGAGTTCCGCAACGAGTTCTCAATCCATCCACAGAAAGAAAGAACAACTGGAGCATCGATTATAGAAAGTCGAGATCATCTGATGAAAAAGTAAGGTGAGTTAAAAATCTTGAATGCTCTGAGGTATGATTCCTAGTTCCTAGAAAATTAGAGTCCAACGTTCTCAATTATTATTATGTTTTAACGACTCCGCTCGGTCGAATCAGTTGTGATAATGCTCTATTTAAATATAAAGACAGCATTTGTTACAAAATTTATAACAAAAGAATACCTATTTGTAGAAATAACGAGAACCCCCTCCTTACATTTAATTTGATCATAATGAAACAAACGAATTAGGTAGCACGGTATACTTGAGTAAAAACATAAGGTAATCAATGTTCCTCTTTAAAGCCAGACACCGCCTCATCCCGCACCAAGGAGACTAAAATTTAACAAGGAGGGTTTAATGAGCTGTAGCCAATCAGAATCTTGTAGCATCAACGCGTCATAGTGACGTACTTGGATATGAGTACAGAGTCGAACTCGAACCAAGCAACAAAACTGTCAGCAGTTACTCTCATATACCAAGAGCTAGTCCGTCACTGTCTATAGAGAACGGCGGCCATGACACGTCCTACTACGTCACATTTCGTCACAAATGTTCTTTCATCTCTTTCTACTAGTGTCCCCATTGTCTTATGGGATTTAAACACTCCTTGTTAAATGTTAGTCTCCTTGACCCCGCACCACATCACCCCTTGACCCCGCACCACATCACCCAAATGGGACAGGGGACAAGCCGGACAGGGTACCGCAGAGAGCTCGCAGCTCGCAACACATTCATTAATGTGCGTTTGTTCATTTATGGGTTATGCTATTTGTTTATTTGGACGGGCCTACCGCGACCGCGTGTTTACTTGTTTAGTTTAGACCTGAAGTTCAGTGCTAGTGCTTCGTCAATCTTCGCTTTGTGTTTCTTCAGAGAAAAATTTCAGTAAAGGACCCCGCAAAATCCTTATGGAAAATGGCTCTCGTCTAAATTCGCTGAAACTTTGCAGAAAAATAGTATTTGGTGTGCTGATCAAAAGTCTCAATAGGCACAACCCTATACATTTTCAACCCCAGACCCGCTATAGCCCCCAAAGCCCCCAATGTACACATTCCGGTGTTCCGGTTTCCGGTTTCAATTCATCTTCGAAACGTTTCTTTTCACTGCTCACCCCTTTCTCCAACCGAATCCTACCCCCTTGAAAGAGGTGCGCAGTGGAAAGAAATGCTTTGAAAATGAATTGAAACGTATGCATTAACACACCGGAAAGTGTACATTGCGGGCTTTGGGGGGCTATAGGGGGCTATAGGGGGTCTGGGGTTGAAAATGGAGGGTTGTGCCCATTGAGACTTTTGATCGGCATACCGAATACTATCTTTCTGCAAAGTTTCAGCGAATTTAGCCGAGAGCCATTTTCCATGAGGATTTTGCGGGGTCCTTTGATCAGATGATCAGTTAGTTATATTTTGTGCCACGGGTATAAATTAGCTTTCGGCTTTTATAATGGCAACGAAGCTGTCAGAGTGACAGGGTGGCTCGCGACTAACTCAAGTGGAGACGGAAGTAGGTCATAACAAAACAAATTGTGATGAGATGTACGAATGTGGGCGCCAGCTATATGAATGCAAGCTCACCCTATAGAGTATTTATACTGATTCCCATATAACACATTGAATATTGAAGTTACCACACTCTAAATGATAAACAGCTTACTGTTTGAAGGAGTATAATTATTAAAATCAAAATGATAGTAGTAAATGACTGTTACGGGTACGTTCTCACACAAAACTAACTAACTATATAAATACCCAAATATCATTAAAATCGACCCCACAATTGGTATACAGGTACAGTTCAATGACTAAATATGTTTCAAACATTAACAAACCTCTTAGGTGAGGTTATACAGGTACTAATAGAAAAAGGATTAAATGTATCGAATATCACACACAAAATTCATCTATCGCTGTATGGTAAGAGGAAAAATTATCAGTTAAACAATCCGCAATAGTATGGTGCACCTTCCTTGTAGCATTCACACATTAGCATTATATTGAAGACTATGAAAAGGATATCAGTACACGGTAGGATACTTAGTGTTAGTAATAGGATACCAGGTTGAACGTATCTGCAAAGTTGCTTCTTACAGTATCGGCTACAAGTGAAAGAAATGAGGATGATACAACCAAGTTGATCGTAGCTGCAATGTTGCCTCTTCGAAAGTCTTCGCTACCAGTACATGAATGCTATAGTAGGTGGAAGATTGTTACCAGGAAGACATACCATGCATCAACGGAGTCATGAAACTTTCTCCAGAAAGGAAAGAAATACTTCAGTAGGATCAGAACTATAGAGCCCTATAAATAAACCCTGCAACAGTGGAAGATGCTTTCGGTAGGCCCTTTCAGATGTCAAAATATCCTGGTCAAAGGGTTAACAGCGGCACATAGGGTCCAGTACCCTAAAGGCCTTACTGATCAGATCCTAAAATACATGAAGAACTGGCAAATGATAGAAGAATACCATGTGCGAGACTCACCAGAGATAATTGGGTTATAGAGTCCCCCGAGAGGTAAGGTTCAGAAATATGCATATACAGCAATTCAAACGACTATACGAAAACTGGAACCTTTTGGCAGTTGGAAGATATAATCCCTCCACGGACGATTCAAATAGAAACAAAATTCTTACAACTCATTCCCCAATCATGTCGAAAGTGAAAGCACAGCTTTGTGGTGAAAGGTGAAAGTCGAGCTAATTAATCTTCTTCTTCTCAAACTTCAAGTCAAAATGTCAAATCCGTGTGCATTGTTGCCAAGTACACTTCTAGAAGGGTATTACACTTTCAACTTATTATTCTCTTTCCACAAGCTAGAAAGATATTATGAAGCCCTATCCTCAAATGAAACACACCTGAGTAATACTGCATGGCATAACCCATTTCGCCTCTTCAGTTATAAAATAACCAAAGGTCACTCCGTGCTACTCCAGCTGAAAGCAGAAGTCACAACAACCACAAGTCTATGGCCTACTCCACTTAGTGCACACACCCAAGACGTGGAATGAAAAGTGTTAACAGAGTTCCAAAAGTAAACAACTAAAAAACGAATGACAATTAATAATCTTGGGATAACTTGAAATATCACGTTACCAAAACATGATGACGTAAATGTAAAATGGATATACCTGGTAGTATTATGATGAAAATACGCAATGGGGACGTCTAGACAGAATACCGTACCGTAGGTGAATCTTCCGTGTTCAATTGAGAAATAGTTGGGATGGATTACAAGTGAATACACTCTCGAAAAAGCAACATTTTCATAGCAATGTAGGTATTGTTAGTGCTGAATAAAAGAATATTATATTCAATATTGTGTGCGACTGGACATTCCTAAAACTCATGAGGAATAATTTTCCCTAATACAGAGGAAAAATCGGCACTGTTTTTCTACAGGGTATAGTCAACAACATGCTCAACTCTTCAGTGAATGAATTCGCCTACGAGGTTACAAATAGATTGAGTTTATCATTGAGGATCAATCAGAATGGTTCGTTGATCGACCAAAAAATTATGCAGCTATGAATACAGAGTGTTTGGAATAGGGAAGGGTGCATATTATATACAGGGTGGCCTATTAATGTGTGGAACTGCAGTATCTCGCCTATCATGAGGAGTATGAAAAAATGTTTTAGATAAAAGTCGTACGGTTCACTTTGTTGCTTGTTACAAAAATATTTCGAAATATACAGAGTGTTTCTTCAAAGCGGGGCAACACAAAGCATCAGTTTTTTAAATGGATCACCCTGTGAATTTTCTCACCATTGAACTGAGCAAAAAGTTATTGCTGAAAGAGAGAGAATTTTCGGAACAACAGACCGTCACAAATACTATCATAAATACTTTATGAATAGAATTCTAGCAAAAATATTTGTGTAATGCAGAAATTAGGAATGATAAACGTTTATCTAGGTTTTAAATCAAGAGCTAGTTCAATTACTTCATTCCAATGATTGGAACCTCCTTGAAATCAGATGATTAAACTCAGTTCATTCAGTTCAAATATATAGTCAACGGAAACATACTGAATATCCTCAGGACATCAGATATATTTCAAGCTTGCTAAATCCTACAAAAACAAAAATTTGATTATTTGACACCCTCTATCATCGAACCTTTGGGTATCACGACGTAGTAACGTTAATAGGAGATGACTTTAGGTCTCAGTTGAGGACGAAGTCATAATTGAAGTCATGATTATCAATAATGATTAATTTACTCAACTCATAGTCTCGAAGGGGAATTCGTTTACTTACCTAAAAATTGATAATATTGGAGACTATGCTGTAGAAAATCTTTTTTTTTTGTTTTATAGAAAAATCATTCACGAACTTAATAACGCTCAATTGAACAACAGCTGACTATCGTTAACAAATAATATGTAAATGTTTTTCATTTATCTGAATTCACTCAAAAATAATAAAATTTGTGATATGGAATAATGACATGTATATACAGGGTGTTTCTTAAGTACGTGTAGAAACTTCAAGAGCATATTGCTGACGTCGAAATAAGAAAAAAAGTTCCCATAAACACATGTCCGCAAGTTATTCGTTTCTAAGATACAGAGTGTCAAAATTTAATTACTATATTTGTTTTTGTGTGAATAAATGATATAATATTTGTGATATTCGAGTAAAGTTTGATATTTGGGATGATATTTCAATGACAAAATCAAAGTTTGTGTTAATTGTGAAAAACTAATTTCTAATTGAATTATTTATTTTGAATTGAAAAATCTTGTCATTCAAAATCACTTGCATCGATTATTTCAAATCTCAATAACTCGAAAACAGTTGCTCGTCACTGCGAGCAACTGCAGTGACCTCTACCAAGAATATATTTCTTACACAAACTAAATAATGAATATTCCCAGATACCAAACTTCACCCAAATAGCAAAATTAGTTTGAAATTATTCACAAAAAATAAGAATTCAACTTTGACACTCTGTATCTCAGAAACTTGTGGACATATGTTTATTGAAACTTTTCTTCTTATATTGATGTCAGCAACACGCTCCTAGATTTTCTACACGTACTTAAGAAACACCCTGTACAGTGCGGGTTTTCTTAATATCATCCCGCCCTGTTGACTTTTGAACGGTTTGAAGTACAAACATGAAACAAAAACCATTTTGAATGGTATTACCGATACTACTTTTTGAAACGAAAGACATTGTGATTGATCTACCTATAGGGGGGAGGGCACATTAACCTAAAAATTTTAAATGGCATGGGGATTCCAGTGACACATCGTTGAAAAAACAATACAATTCTCTTTCCAACCATCTACATCCTTTTGAATTTCGTTGAAACTTTTTCTAACAAATTCAAAATCAAGTATAACTGCGGATCCGAATGCTATACCAAAAATTTTGAACGGTTTGATCTGGAGCAATGAAACAACAATTATTTGAATGATAATACCGATACCTACTACTTTTTGAAAGAGGATACATTGCAATAACTCGACAGATGTCGCTGGGGGCAAAAATCAGCAAAAATTGGTTGAAAAGAGAATTCTCTTTTAAACAAAGTATAATTTAACACCCTTGCCATTTGAAAATTTCAAATTGATGTGACCCCCGCGCCCTCTAACGGAAAATCGCAAATCCCAAAAAATAATATCGGTGATAACATTCAAATTGGTTTGTTTCATGTTTGTACGTTGAACCGTTCAAAAGTTAACAGGGAGGGGGACTAAAAAAAGCCGCACTTTATTATATGAACCTTTCCTTAATCAAAACACTCTGTATTCATAGCCTCATTATATTTTGGTAGATCAACAAACCATTCTGATCGATTCTCGATAATAAACTCAATCAACTTATCTTATAACCTCGTAGTCGAATTCATACACTGAAGAATTGGGTATATTGTTGACCACCCTGTAGAAAAATAGTGGCGTTTTTTTATTCCGTATGATGGAATAGTATTTCTCGCGAATTTAAGGAATGCTCAGTCGCACACACTATTGAATATAAATGAGATATTGATGTTTTTTATTCAGCTGAAAATTCATGATTTGGCGCCCTCTAGCGCCGAATCTAGTCATACGATCGAGTTGGGCCAATGGAGACTTCTACTCCGAATGACTCCAGCTACAACATATCAAAAATCCAGCCATTTTTACCGTAACACTTTTTCCCATAAGATGTGTGCTTGGTCCTTTTCGTCCTTCAAGTATATTGAAGCATGCACACAGCTTGACAATTTCACTTGAGTTATTATATTGCCAAATTGTAGCAATTATATCATTAATTTGAATGTTCAATGATATGAATTGTCGTCGTATTATCAAATAAAGACTTCCGAGTTATACTTGACGCAAAATACTGTATTTTTCAAAAATGCATAAATGTATGAACAGTGTTTAAAATATTACTCTACGCACAGTTGGGGATTTTACGCACAGTTGATTTTTTACGCACTTGTTTACACACTGTTGCGTAAAACCTTAGTTTACGCACTGTTGTAAAAAAAATTAATTTATTGAATGTTGTGCAAGTCATGTTGTTCGTGCTATTAAAAAGGAAAGAGAAGCTGCTAAATATTATGCCATAATTGTTGACGCTACACCAGATTCAGCTCATGTGTAGCAAACAGTTTTTATTCTTCGCTACATTTTATTGGATGAATTGATAAAGATAATAATAAGTATAAAATACATGAACGATTTCTGGAGTTTGTAGATTGTTATAAGAAAACTGGTGAATATATAGCTTCATTAATTTCTGTAACTCTAGAAAAACATGATATTCCTCTCTCAAAATGTCGAGCGCAAGGTTATGACAACGGAATCAACAAATGTTTTTCATTTATCTGAATTCACATAAAAATTATGAATTATGGACCCTTCCATATTCCAAACACTCTGTATCCATAGCTTCAGTATATTTTGGTCCATCAACATACCATTCTGAATGATCCTCAATGATAAACTCAATCAACGTATAAAAATAGAAAATAGTTATGAAAAAATATTCCTCGCGAATTTTAGGAATGCTCAGTCGCACAAAATATTGAATATAAATAAGATATTTATATATTTTAATCAGCTGAATTTCTCCAAAAATCACAAAATTATTTATTTGGCGCCCTCTAACGCTAAATCTGGTCATCCAATCGAGTTGGGCCAATGGAGACTTTTACTAAGAATGTCTCCTGCTACATATATCCAGCCATTTTCATCGAAAGACTTTTTTCTATAAAATGTGTGCGTGGTCCTTTCTAGATGATAACAGATTTTTTTTATTTTCATATTATAGTTCATCGTTTGAAACACAATTAGTTTCCGCGGCCAAATTCAAGGCAGCTCAACGGTAGAACGCTGACAACGCGGAGCCCTTTTTTCAACATCACATGATAAGTTTTAATAATAATAATAATAATTCATCAACCACTATGGAACAATAGGATACATTTGTTAGGTCAGATAAAAGGTACACAAATATATGAAAAAAGTTAAAAATAAAAATTAAGATACAATGTACAGATGAAAAACACCAGTCACAGTAATTGAATAAAAATTGAACGTTACTGCTTTACATACACAGTTATGAAAGAAGTACATAAAATTTAATGAACAACTATCATTCAGATACTCTTGCAGAGTATAGTAGCACCTGTCAATCAATAAACATTTAAATTTATAATATAAATTTTTGTCACTTTGAGGATTTATTATGTCATTTGGCAATTTGTTGTAGAGAGACAAAGCATTGTAAGCAGGGGAGTTTCTGTATTTAGAAGTTTTGTGACTTGGCATCCGCAGCTGTCCTTCGAATCTTGTTCTTTAAGTATGTGTTGTTGCAATTGTTTCGAAGGACTAGGTTGTTTCTAGCAAATTTGACACATTTAAAATTATGTATAGATGGAACAGATAGTAATCTTTCTCTTATGCAAACTGGTTTGCAACTATCTCGATAGTCCATGTCGAAGATAAGTCTCAAAATATGCTTTTGGGCCACAAAAACTCTATTTTAATCTGTACCGCACCCCCATGCCATTATGTTGAATGATATATGTGAAAATGCCATAGCAAAATAAATACTTGGTGATCTTTCTTTTATTACACAGGATTTCATTTGTTTGATTGCGAAGAATGCTGTATTGAGTTTATTGCAAACACTATTGATGTGCTGATCAAAATTCAGACGTTCGTCCAACAGAGTTCCCAAGAATTTTACAACTTGCGACATAAAATTTGTTATATTATCTTTCCTATTAAAGAATTTCATAGAGACATACTCCTTAGGGTTCAGAATGAGTCTGTTACGGTCACACCAAGATGCAAATGTATCAATGATTATGTGATTATGTGATTATGTGGTATCATCAGCAAACATAGTTGAGTGGCAGTCTTTTGTATATTTAGGCAAGTAATTAGCAAATAGCACAAATAATAATGGACCCAAAACCAAACCTTGTGGAACACCTATTTCAACATATTGTTCACTCGACGTTGCAGTATTATATTTGACCGTCATACAACGGTTTTCCATGAATGATCTCAACCACGTTGAAATATTTTCTGGAAAAACAAATGCATCTGTCTTCATGGGTTAAGAAATCCGAAGATATCGTATCAAAAGCTTTCGATACATCGAAAAACAGACTGATAACTATCAATCAATTTCTGCATATGTTATGGCTACTCGTTATTTTGATGGTGAAAAGCCATTTCTCCTACTAATAGGATTGACCAGGGTGTGGGTAAATCAAATACAACGTACAAACGTCAGGTTGTAGGGTGGTATAATTTCCTTTCTAAATCAAACAAGGTATACCGGGTGGCTACGGAAGTATTGCCTACGGAATATCTCAGTTATTGTATGAAGTAGGTTTGTGAAATTTGGAGCGTCGATATAATGACATAATAGCTAGAATTTGAGCATATTGACATGTCGAGGTTAACTTCCGGTCTGACCGGAAGTAACATCAACTTTCTTATTTTAAATGGAAACCCAATTTTTTTTTCTTTTCGCGTTATTCAGCATTCAATTTCCTTTCTAATGACATATCACAAGTTGGTATCCAACCAGAAACTAGATCAGAAAAAAATTATTATTGAAATTCACCGAGTAGGCCGTGGAAGCAAAATGAAAGCCAAAAATTGAAAAGTTGGCTATGGAAACCATACGTCACTTGATAACAGTTGCTACTACTATGATATTTTATTTTCATTCGTCGGCGTTATAAAAAGCCGCCAAAAAAATATTGGAAAAATTGGGAAAAAAACAATACTCTGTAGGTCCATAACTTAAATAGGAACATACAACTTTTTCTTGCCTGTACTATTCAGCATAACCATTCCTTTCTAATGATATAATAGAAACTAATTTTTTGAACTGAGATACCGAAAAATCCAATTATTATTCTTCAAATAACAAAACAGATTATCGCCATACGCAAAAATAAAATTAAAAATAATGTGGACTGATAAATTATATCCTGTAGGTTCTGGGTTAAATAGGAACATAAACGTACTTGGTCTGTGCCATCGTCCATAGATATTCTAATATCTACCTATGGACGATGTTTGTGCTATTCAGAATAATCATTCCATTGCAATAATCATTCGAACCAAAATATTAACAAGTAGGCTGAAGTATTTTGGAATGAAACAAAAAAGAAATGAGAGCTGTCACGAACGCTGCTATCCATATTCTTTTGACGTTCGAAGTAGTGTTTTTGATTCTGCCATTTTAAAAGGGTTTGGAAATCGATATCAGTTAGTGGAATATTCAAAAAATGCCGCGTTATTCACGAACCGAACAAATTGACATGCTTCTCATTTATGGTGAATGTTTAAAAAAAATTTATGCCGCTGAACGATTGTATTTAGAGCGATATCCAGGGAGGCAGCAACCGTCAAGAAGGTATTTCCAGTGGCTTGAAGAAAAATTAAGAACTGAGCCTGATGTTCACGAAGACCAAGAAGCATTTGTTATTAATGAGGAAACTGAAATTAATGTATTAGCTTTAGTACAATATGATAGCACAATTTCCTCAAAGCAGATTGGCGCTGAATTAGCTATAAGTAAGGACTCTGCTAGGAAAATTTTGAAAAAACATCGATTGAAATCCTTCAAGTATCAGTTGCATCAACATTTGTATGAAAATGACGGTGAAAGGCGCCTGGAATATTGTAATTGGTTTCTTCGACAAAATGCTGAGAATCACCTATTTAACTATTATATCTTGTTCACGGACGAGTCAAGATTTACCAACAATGGATTATTTAACAGGAATAATACAAGGTAGGTACTGTACTTTATTTGGATTATTGTCGATAGTCGAAGTGTAAAGTGCTAAAAGTGGGAACGGTCTTTTGTTCCAGGTACTGGGCGATAGCAAACGAGCACCGGTTTCGACAAGGCGGCTTCCAGGAGAGATTTGGTGTGAATGTTTGGGCAGGAATAGTTGGAACTCATATTGTTGGCCCCATTCTTTTTCAAGGCCAACTAACCGGAGAGAGATACTTTAATTTTTTAACGAATGAAATTTCGGAATTCATTAACAACCTACCAGCGGAAATAACTGAGAGAATGTACTTCCAGCAAGATGGCGCCCCTCCGCATAATTCAAGAATAGCGAGAAATTATCTTCAAAATCGCTTTCAAGAGAGATTTATAACAACCCATGGTCCAGTCAGGTGGTCACCTGATCTTACTTCGTGCGATTTTTTCTATGAGGGCATCTTAAAAATAGGGTGTATCCCACACAGCCTACAACTCTACATGAGCTAGAAGTAAAAATTCGTAGAGCTTCCCAAGATATCACGCCCCAAATGTTGAGAAACGTTTTACATGAAAATATCACCAGAGTCAATAAATGTATTGACGCTGAGGGAATGATTTCGAACATTTGTTTTGAATTTATTTTATTTTTAATCCTATCAATTTGAATTTTTTTTTCGATAAATCTGTTTTTTGTTATTTGAAGAATAATAATTGGATTTTTTGGTATTTCATTTCAAAAAATTACTTTCTATTATATCATTAGAAAGGAATGGTTATGCTGAATAGTACAGGCAAGAAAAAGTTGTATGTTCCTATTTAAGTTATGGACCTGCAGAGTATTGTTTTTTTCCCAATTTTTCCAATATTTTTTTTGGCGGCTTTTTATAACGCCGACGAATGAAAATAAAATATCACAGTAGTAGCAACTGTTATCAAGTGACGTATGGTTTCCATAGCCAACTTTTCAATTTTTGGCTTTCATTTTGCTTCCACGGCCTACTCGGTGAATTTCAATAATAATTTTTTTCTGATCTAGTTTCCGGTTAGATACCATTTTGTGATATGTCATTAGAAAGGGAATTGAATGCTGAATAAAGCGAAATGAAAAAAATAGGGTTTCCATTTAAAATAAGAAAGTTGATGTTACTTCCGGTCAGACCGGAAGTTAACTTCGACATGTCGATATGCTCAAATTCTAGCTCTTATGTCATTATATCGACGCTCCAAATTTCACAAACCCACTTCATACAATAAGTGAGATATTCCGTAGGCAATACTTCCGTAGCCACCCGGTATATCAAGTGTTTAACAAGAGAGCAAAATAATTCAATAGAGTTAGCAATGCCTAATTGTTGTACGGAGTGGGCAGCTAGATAACTAGCAATAAATAAACGTTCTACTCAAGACCAATCTACTAGCCAAGCAGGGCTGGACTAAGGTAAAGCACTACAAAAGCTACAAGAATTCCCCTTTGAGTATCGATACCTAAGGTGCACAACTAGCGTAAAGGTAAGTAATGGTTATGTGCAATTCATGAATAAAATACTATAGTTCACTTGGTTTTAGCATCTAAAAGGTCGGCATCAGGCCATACGTTGGAGGTAACTTGAAATTAGAAGGAAAGATACAGCTCACTTGATTAAGAGGCTCCTGGCGTGATGGCAAGCAGTGGAAATCATGCAGCGTACTACAAGCAAATTAGGTTGGCCTACTCAGCATAGATCTACCACTAGCAATAGGATGGAGTGAGGTTGGAACCTCTGTTATCATCTCTCGTACTAGCATCAGCGTCTCAGGAGTATAGCCAATCTCTACGCTGGAAGAAATACTGCTTCCGAGTATGAGGAACTTGTGCTGTACCCGGTATGGGAAACTGAATAACCCCAATTAACAAAAAGGCCCTGCAATGGAAATTTAACTATTGTATGACTGAGTTTAAACGGTAGTTTAGCTGAGTTCTGATATAATAATGAACATAACATATCTACATGTGGGGTGGCCTCGAGTATCTACTCAGGTGAGTGATTTTAATTGAAATTTGGTAACTGTGAGCAAATCCCCTTAAGAACAGTCAGTGGACCTTCCTTTGACTATTATTTCTCAACAATTACCAAGGTTTTCTCAAGAAAATCCGCAAAATCGCGAGACACGTTTTCCAACCTTCTTAGGTCACCAAAAAAAATAACGCCTCGAGAATACCCTTTTTTCTACCTTAAAAATCCCTCTCCCCTCTAGTTACTTTCAGTGGCTCTCCTTAAATTCTAGGTTGAGAGTACTGGCTGTCCAAACAGAGAACGAAATTTGTTCAAATGTACTCTGAGCTGTCAACCAAAGTGAGGTTACGTTACTATTGTTATTATTCATAACCCAGATGAATTTGCTATTCATTCCTCTAACTATGGAATATATTCGCCATCACAACTGGAATTCTGCATTGCTCAATTATCCAAGCGATGAACCCTTTGGACTTCCAATTACCACGGAAGCAGCTTCGGTAAGTTCTACGTATCTTTTCAATACCTAATCACCTTTTATTTCAGAATTCTCCACGACTGGATTATGGCTCTGGTGAATTAATATATTTCAGTCTGATATCTGGAAATTATTATAATAAACTGACTTTTCGAACTAGTTCGTATAATTTCTGAATCAGTACTACGTATCCTTTGTAACTTTCTGGTAAGCTCAAAGTAACCCGTAGCACATAAATGAAATTGAGCAAATGGTGAGTTGCTGTTTCTGTAGAATGGCTTTTTATGAAGCCATGTGGATTATTACATAAGAGTTTGTTGGCTTTCAAATTATCCACTAAACTTTTATGTTAGTACTTTCTCAAATAGCTTGGACGAGGAACAAATCAAATAAATTTGTCTATAACTATTAATCTCATCTTTATCACCTTTTTCATAGAGAGGTATAACTAAAGCCTTTTGGAACTCAATCGGAAAATATCCTTGCATGTAGGACTTATTTATCAGATGAAGAAATATCAATTATAAGGTCAATTACATTTTTGATGATTATAGATAGTTCTTCTATACCTACCATCAGTTGATTTTTTTTTTTTTTTCAGAGCATTACATATTTCTGAAAGAGGGCTGAATGATTGTGAAATTTTTACTGGTAGTACAATGGTAATGGTTTTGGTAATGGGTGGGGGACGCAAGCGTCAGCGACTAGGCCCCAGTGGGCCCTTTTCGCAATCCCCGGCATCTTCACTCATTCCATGGCGGATACCTGCTCGAACCTCTTCGACTTTCTTACGAAAGTCGAAATGTCCTTCCATTGCAATGAGTGCAATTCTTCCTCTTCAATCCTGAGGCCGCAGTGGCCGGTTAGAACTACCACCAAGAGTCGGAGTTTTTTGAGGCTTAGCTTTAGTATCTTGGCAGTTCTTGCTCTGTCATTATAGACCATTATAGACCAGATATTTACAAGCGACCCACATGCTTGTTTTGTTTTTGACAATCAGATATCAGACCATCGTACAGTCTTACTGGAGCCTATAACTAATAACACTCGTTAGGAAAAGCAGTCAACCAGCGAAGTCAAAAGATTGTTTTCTGAATCAAACATGAACAATTTTCAGGAAACGATACAGAAAGAAAAGTGGACTGAGATTTATCAGGTAAATTGTTTTGAGGAAGCATTTGACACATTTTACAATATCTTACTTTATAATTTTGAGTTATGTTTTCCAAAACAAAAGTATTATTTAAAACAAAATGACAAAAGATAGATAAATTTAGCCATCAAAGAATCTAGTGCCTCACTGAAAAATTGTTCACTTTGAAAAAATTTGATATTTCTCTAATACATGTTTACAAAAAAGCAAAAAAAGATCACGTAAAATTAACCAAGGACACCATAAAAGAATACTATCAGAATAAAATAATAAATGCTGAAAATAACTCTAAAGCATTGTGGAATGTGGTATCTGAGATAACAAATAAAAGAAAGGAAGATTCAAATATTACTATCACTATGGAGGGTGTGTTAATTGATCAACCTCAGGCTATCGTTAATAATTTCAACTCATATTTTCTAGAAAGCCCAAAACCCCTAAATGACTTCAACGCTCACTCTATGTTTTTGGCCCTTTTAGCAAAATGGAACTTTTCAATCTCCTACTAGCAAAAATTTAGAATAGAGAATCTTCTGGTATGGATGAAATACCGGCATTTATATTAAAAAAAGTTCTACACATAATTATGAAACCAATCTTGTAAACATGTCATTTGAACATTGGGTTTTTTCCTCGAAGATGAAATTAGGAAAGGTTACTCCTATCCACAAAAATAAAAAACTAAATACTATCGAAAATTTCAGACCTGTCACTATACCACAAACATTATAGAAGATTTTTGAATATTCTTTTTAGAACGAATGTTAGATTTTATTAACAAGCATAATATTTTAAATTCCACCCAACATGGTTTTCGCAGTGGTAAATCCACTCAGTCTGCTTTATTGCATTTTTATAATACTCTTGTAAATTTTATCAATGACGGCGAATGCCCTGCCGCAGTTTTATGCGACCTGAGCAAGGCGTTCGACTGCGTTAATCATCTAAAATTACAAATACTACTAGTCTTATGGTTTCAGGGGAAAACCTCATAACTGGTTGAGATCTTTTCTTGAAAATCGAAGCCAATGTGTGTCTTTGAGGTTTGATCATAATAACTCAATAGCACTTGTGACATCTGAAACAGGATCGGTGTGTATGGGTGTCCCACAGGGATCCATATTGGGACCGATTCTCTTCATTTTATATATCAACAGATTTGAAGATAATACAGTCCACTCAGATTTCGTTGCGTATGCGGACGATATATCTATTATAAAGTCACCGAATAATACATTACTATTGAAACAAGAAACCGAAAGATTACTGGACGCCGCTTGTACATTTTTTAATAACCACGATCTATATTTCAACGCTAAGGAAACACAGGTAGTTCGTTTTCATAACTATAAACAGCCATCAGTTGAATTACAACTGGATTTCAATAACACAGTCCTGTCCGATACAGATACAGTAAAATTATTTGGAATTTACTTTGATAAAAACATCAACTGGGTGTCACACTGTGAGAATCTAACTTCAAAGTTACACTCCTCATATTATATGTTCAGAAATTTGAAAACAGTGCTGGATGTTGACCAGCTTGTAAATATCTATTATGCACAAATTGAATCTCGTCTTCGATATGGAATCTGCTTGTGGGTCATCTCTACCAAGTCAAAAGATGTATTTATAGCACAAAAGGCAATTTTAAGGTGCATTTTTAACATCCCATTTAGAGAAACATGCAAATTGATTTTCAAATCTAGCAATATTTTAACTCTTGCTAGTTTATACATATTTGAAATTCCATGTTATATTTATTGCAACATAACCTATTTGAACCTTAACAAAAATATTCATAATGTCAATACACGCCAGAAAGGCCTAATTCACACACAACTTGCGAAATACAAAATAACACAAAATGCACCTAATTATATGGGACCACGAATTTTTAATCATTTGCCAGAACATATCAAATCAAGTATGACTCCTAAAATATTTAAAAAGCGCTAGTGCAAGATTTCTTGAATTCTCCTGTACAATAATAATATATTTTTGTAATATGTGTTAAGTTTTAGTATGTACATGTATGTAGTTTTAGGTTTTGACGTTTCCGACACGATGTAATCATTGTCTTAAGGAAATAAAGAGTATTTCTATTTCTGTCGGGCCCCGATATCATCTGCTTTGGCTGTCTGCAGCCGTCCATCCCTCTCCACTCTCCTCCTAATGTATCAACTTCCCACTCATTCAGTGCCGTTGTTACCTATCTCCTTGTTATGCCGATTGCGGGTTCGGGCCCGTAGTAGGGTTGCTCAGCTCCTTGCTTGGCTAGCTTGTCCGCCTGCTCGTTGCCTTCAATCCCTGTATGACCCGTGACCCACATTAGCGTTATTTCCTTTTCAGCCGCAAGACTTTGCAGGACATCTCTGCACTTCTGAACCAGTTCTGATCTGGTTCTGGTTGCATTCAGAGCTCTGATAGCGGTCTGACTGGTAGTACAAGGTAATGATAGATTTTGCCCAAAGTGGCTAATTAGACTTAATTCCGTAGCCTTACAAAAATAGTGAGCAAATACCTTAGCTACTACTACATTATCAACAATTTTCAAATTATTCTTCAAAGAGATTATTTTAGTATCTGACGAATTTTGTTTCCCTAGTACATAATTCTTTATTTTCCATGTCTCTTTGGTTTTATTCTGAGCATTTCAATTTTTTTGAGAAATTGTTCGTTTTCCTAATCACTGACCTGTGCTCCTCCAACCTATTCTCATAAATTTTTACAGCTAATATAAATGAAGTTGCGGGAGTCGACACTATTTTTTTAAATATTTCCTCTTCTTCCAAAACATTTGCTTTATATTTCTAACGTTAATGGTTATTTGAATAAAATGGACTTTTACTTCTGGACGCTCTTATTGTTCATAACTTTAGCAATTGATTGAAACTTCTGCACATCTTTCTAGACGTAATTACAAATCCAATGAGTCATCGCACGTATTTCAACTCGCTTTAGCACGTTTTTGAACGTGTGAACTAGTCTATCAGAACTTCACTCGAAACTTCCCAACCATATTTCATTCCTAGCTAAACTCTAAATAAAAACTAAGCACTGTTACAACTTATCTACTGATCCTCCCTTGAATTATTTCGTCTAATCTATTACCGCCGCCCATTTAGTATTCAAGCTGCCACTTAACTTTTCTCATAAGTCTATTCAAACACCCTATTGTTGTTTTAGAATAAAGTTTGGGTACAATGTAGCTTTTAGCGAAGGCAATTCGATAGCACTTAAACTAGGTTAATATTGAAATTATCCCTTCAGCGAGTGGTTCGATATTGATGAGAATATTGGGATATTGTGGATGGCAAAATTGAATTCGTTCAATAACACTCAGCTTGTTCCTGATGAGAGTATACCGAAATACATCAATCTCAGCATTTTACTAGATCGTCATATTATAGAATGTTCCAGTACTTTCGTTTGTCACAGAAAGGACCCCGCACGAAAACATATGGAAAATTGGCTCTCTGTCAAATCTGCTGAAATTTCATTATGGGATAGGTCGTTAGAAAAATAGGTCAATTTAAATTGTGTTTTACGTGTCGTTACTGAGATATAAGCAGTCAAAGTTCTTAAAAACATCATACTAGTAAAAAAATACTTTACTCACGTGTTTTAAACAATATTTTTTCTACAATTGTCAAAATATAGGCCAACCAATTTTTATAGGTTTATTAGCTACTCAACTCAACCTCACCCAATTTATGGTGCAAACGATTAACAAATTAATAACACAAAAAATATCAACTATAGGAAAAGACACAGATAATAACAATAATAATAATATTCAATAAACTGTTTTTGACCTTCACAGGGTTTATTTTGTAAAAGTAATGTTAAAAGTAAAGTAAAAGTTTTGGCAATGGAAATTCTTGACTCAGTAGAATCATCAATTGTATTCGCTGATAAATCAGAAGTAATTACTAAAATTGTTTCATTTACAAACGTTTTAGTTACTGTAATAGTATTTGGGTTTCTACTACTTGACGATGTTGATGGATTCCAGTCATAATTTTTGCGGCGCATTCCAATTTTGTTTACATGGATTCATCAACGTACCCTTCTGCAACTGTACTAGATTTCCATTCTCCGTGTTTTTCCACTTGTAATGAATCGCCACCTGAATTTGCCAAAAGTGTCGCTGATGATCGCCGAAACGCATGTCCAGTGTGTAAGATTCAGGGTTGGATAAATGCAGATATTTTGCAATCACTTATGGAATTCTCGAAAATAAATAATAATAATAAATTGAATGAAAGTTTGTTTTTGTGGAGGATATTCGTTTCTTGACATACCTTTTTGGGAAGTTTAACCTTCCACAGTCTGAAAATGAAAAAATGTTAATTCAAAGAAATCTGTACAAGTGTAGAGGGGCAAATTGATTATTGCCCCTCTAGATTTCTTTGAATTAACATTTTTTCATTTTCAGACTGTGGAAGGTTAAAATTCCCAAAAAGGTATGTCAAGAAAATAATAAATTGCTTTTATTTAACCTGGCGGAGTTCAGCTGTTGCTGCTCTTCCACCCAACCATGACAAGTTCATAATCACAATGTTCGTTCGATCCGTGACAATATTTCCATAGTATTTAGTAATAATAAAATAAAATTGACATATAATTGATTATAACCCTTTTTGGATCACTGTTTGTCGAGCAACAACTTCTTCACTGATTTTCTAAATGAAATGACGGGCTGGTTTTTCATATATTCCTGATATTCATTGAATTTTGATGCTGCCTGATATGAAAAAGATCGTTTGTAGAAAACTGCAAGAACTGAGTCCTGAAGAGCCCCGTGAACAACACCAAGCTCTGTCGATTTTTGTATTTTCAATAACAACACTTTGAGTTCGTCTATTTAGGAATGACTCAATTTATGAGCAGTATTTGTGGTCAAAAGAGAAATATTTTAATTTTATACATAATAATTCATGATTCATGGTATCAAATGCTTTGCTATAATAGTCAACGGAAACAATCAATTCAGTTTTATTTTTATCTAAATTAGCTATTATTTTATCAGTAATCCCTAGCAGTGCGGTAATAGTGCTATGACCAGGTCTGAATATATGTTGATGTATAGATAAAATTTTATTTTCATTGACGTAGTCATAAATTTGATTATGAATTGATTTTTCCAGAATTTTTGAAAAGGCTGGTAATATATTTATAGGTCTAATGTTGACAAAACTATCGGGTTTATTATTTTTATTTTTTGGAAATATTAGTGATTTTTTCCACACCTCAGGGTATAGTCCATTCAATATGCATTTATTCATAATGTGAGTTATAAACGGTATTGGGTAAGGAACACATAACCTGATCATTTTTATTAAAATTCCATTGCTTCCTTTCGCATTTGACTAAATGTTATTGATCACAAATTCTACTTTTTTCCCAGTGACTGGTACCATGAACCTATAAAGTGTTGTACTGGACCAAGCTGTTTACATCCTGGATTGAAGTCGTGTATGGCCACAATCTGTAGTTGTGATATTGAGTTGGGCGTTGTCACATCGCGTAGGTAATAAGTCTTTATCATAGACAAAATTGTGTCACTCTACGTATTCCATTCGATTACAATCGAAGAACGAAGAGTGGTGATGGTTACATTATCACGCAACTCAACCTGTATTACTTACAAGTTTAAAAATCCAAACTATCGAAGAAAATCATTACTTGCGTCTTCAAATGGTTGTGAAGAAATTATTGTATCTGGACGTTTGTCAACACTGTCGAATATCAATGTTTATGTTTTTCACAAAGTAAACTTCTGACAGTTCCGTCATGTTCTGTCATTGATTTTTTGTGGGATTATTGCTGAAATAGTGGTTTTTGAACTCATTCGTGATATATAGTGGCAGTACAATAGTAAGAGAATCATAATGGTGCAATCTTGTTGGGTTTTTGCAACCAATCCATGTGTTCGAACCCGAATATCAGATTCCTTTCGTAAGTGCCATAGGCGTTACAGTGGGTATCAATCTGTTTTCGCCGAATAAAATGAAATTAATACGTGAATTCAAACTTTCAGATGTGGAGATAATGAAATAGATACCTCACGAAACTATTAACTTCATTAGTTTTTTGGATGATGCATTAAAACAAAAAGGGTGCCAAAAAGTCCAAGAATTGTCTATTAAAATTTTTATTTATCTTTAGGTTTCCGGCTGATGTCACAGTAAAAGCGGCTCGGTTGAAAGAGTTGGGGATGAAATGTTCAACTGAATGTGTTCCATAGTCTGTTAGGATTTGTTCCATCTATTTCAAAAACGCAGCATTCGAGATTAACCCAAGAGGAAGAATATTTTTGGAGAAAAGGGTTCTTCCTTTATTATATGATGAATGGTATATCCCAATAAATTCAGCTGTTTCAACTTCAGGGTAATTATTATCAGCCGTCAGAATTGTTATTTTCCATGAGTTATTTCAAATAATAACAGAACAAAAACAATATATTACATATTTTCAGATTGAACGATTTCAGCAAGAAAAAATCGTCAACTGGTTCCACTGAAACAGCCCCAGGTACAGATTCTGAAGAAATTGTTGATAACTCAAGTCCTCCACTGAAGAGGTGAGGACAAATTGAGAATAGTAAAAATTGTTAACTCAAATTTCGCAACTCAGTTTTCATGCACTTCAGGTTGTTTGGCTTCGAAATACTGACGATCTGACAGATAATATTATTTAGGTCAATTTTATATTTTTTGGTTTAAAAAACAAGACAGAATTCCGTGATTTTTCTAAAGAAAATGTGTAGTATTAGTTGGTAGCAGTATCAAATCTATCTAATCTATCTAATATCTTTAAAAGCAAATCTTGTATATTGATATATTTATTTTGGCTATCTCGGAAACAGCTTTAAAGATTCGGATCAAAATTTTTATTGGGATAAGGTTTTATTTTTTAAGTTCCTCTATTCAGGTGATTTTCCTTAAGAAACTCGATTCCACTAATAATAATAATAATGATGTGAATTTGGCCACATATCAAGGACCAACGATAATACAAGAATTTCCTACTATTAATGCAATAAAAATAATGATAATAATAATAGTTGGTATTTCAAATTCAACTTTCACCCTTTATTAATCCGAATTATCCGAATTATCTGAAAATTTTCAAAAATTTCCAGAACCAACAACAATACAAGAATTTTATGATAATAACGCACCTAATAATTATAATAATGATGAGACTTTTCGAATTTGATTGCAATCGTATGATCTCGTATGATCCGAAATTGGGCACACATAAACCGATTGCAATACAAGGACTTAATTACAAAAGTTTAATGATAATGATAATAATGATAATGACGTGAATTTTTTATTCAATATCCACCCACTTATAATCATCCGAAAATTTTAAAATTTGGCATACTTACCAAGGACCGACGATAATATAAGAATTTTATTAAATAAATGTTTTATTGATGATAATAATAATGAGAAATTCTAAACTCAATTACCACCCACTTCCAATCCTCTGAATAATCTTAAATTTAACACACACATCAAGAACTGACGACAATACAAGAATTCCATGATATCAATGTGATAATAATAATGATGAGAAATTTCAAATGCTGCTTTGCATCAGTACACGTACTTTGTCACTGCAAGGGCTCTAAATGATTCTGAAATAGTCGCTTTTAGCGCGGATGCCAAATATGAATCTAAGCTAATCTAATCTAGTAAAGATATCTTCAAGCAAAGTTTAAGGGAACACAACTTGATGCCATGCAAGGCAGCAACAAGGCCTTCATTGACTGCAGAACATTGCAGATCAAGGCTTGATTTTGCCCGCCAGTATTTCCGGGCGATCTTGCCCGCGAGAAGTCCTGATACGAACCCCATCGAACATATATATGATATTCTTGGGAGATGAATTAGAGCCCTTCAGCAGCCCAAAGTTACTTTGAATGAGCTGAGGGACAGTTTAGTGAATTTGGGAGACATAATTGAATGAGGACTCTGATATTGAGTATAACAGGCGGTTATCATCGAGGAGGGAACTCAAGAAATTAGCAAATCATTTCAGAATAGAAAACAGATTCTTCATTTTTATTGTTGTTTTTGTGAAACTGTCTACGTAATTGATTTTTGATACCTTCTAGTAAAAAATGTTAGTTTGATTATCTGTATTGTGAATTTTGTTTGCATATTGTTGTAAATACATTAAAATTTCGTATTTCTGAATTTGAATAATATGCGCTAAAAATTTCTTTGGAATATTTATTCTCCACAATTTTCATTTATTTTAATAGGTATAAGAACATGTATTTATTGAACATACAAATTAACTTTTTTTAGTAAATGCATTTTTATTTTTTTTTTCAGTCGACTGTCTCCAGCTTTCCATTAATTGAAAACGAAAGTCTTAAAAGTATTTTTTTTAAATTTGTGAACCTAATTTTCTAAGGATCGATACTATCCGAGCCAATGAAGTTTTTTATGACATCAGGTATGTCAAATGAGTTTTTCTACGAAGTCTCACGAAGTCCCATCGGATGTATATTCTAACACTTTCCTTGATATTTTGGTAAAGGTAAGCTCATCGGGCTCATTCTCGAAACAAAAAAGAAAAGTGGTGTTACTTAAGTAGTTTTATCTCCAGAACACGAATCCGAAAGAATTTCGTGGGGATCTCTTATACTTTTCGAGTTATGACCTTTTGAATCTTGAAAATCCACCATTTTCAAATACGATTTTTTCGATCAAAAATGGAAGAAAATGCCTCCTTCTTTTTGTTGACACTTTTTTGAGACCCTAATCAACTCATATTTCACAACTACAAGCACTAAAACCAAACGTTTTATACAAAAAATCAACCTTCTTATAAAGTATACATAACCCTTCCCACATCTCTAGAACGAACGCCAATGGAGAATGAGGTTAAAAATAGTGTAATATAAGAAGGTTGATTTTTTCCGTAAAACATTTGGTTTTGGTGCTTGTAATTGTGATATAAGAGTTTATTAGGAAATGAAAAAAGTGTCCGCAAAAAGAAGGAGGCATATTTTGCCATTTTGACCGAAAAAGTCGTGTTTGAAAATGGTCGATTTTCAAGATTCAAAAGATCATAATTCGAAAAGTATAAGAGACCCCTACGAAATTCTTTCGGATTCGTGTTCAGGAGATAAAACTACGTAAGTAACACCACTTTTCTTTTTGTTTCGAGAATGAGCCCGATAAGCTTACCTTTACCGATATTTTCATCATTATTTCAAATTCAGCATTTATTTCTTGTGATTGAACCATATTTTCAGCAAATGCGTGCACTCCTGTCTGTTGTGGTAAGGTCACAGTCTATCGCTACCTTCTCTCTTCCCCGCAGCCCGCGCGCCAAGAAACAGAGCGACTTCAAATCACTCCGTGTCGTAGGTATGGCAATGCTGAGTCCATCTGTATTTATACGATATTATACGTCCATGGCTGGTACTAAATGAAATGTCATATCTGAATTGAATGCCTCATTTTTGTGAAATTCTATTGTATTTGCTGAAGGTTCAGAAGATACATCTTTTACTGATTTGATAAAATGTTTATTCATATCATCAGGACGTTTCAAGTGATCAGGAATAGAATTTCGGTTTTTTCTATTCACTATATCAAATAAATGTAGAGTATTCCACAAATTTTTCGAAAAGTTGTTTATTTCTACAACCTGGCATATGCATTTACCGTGTCTCATTTGCAAACAGAAATTATTGGTCAAAACGTTTTTTGGTCTGTAGCTATTATATTTTTTATAAATATCAGAAAAATTCAGATTGTCGATGGGCGTTTCTCCGATAACCGTAAATCGATGCTCAACATGAGTTTTTGTAAAAGGAATTTAAATAATCACAACATCTTATTCACTGACTCACTTTGGCTGCCAGTCAAAGGTTCAAGCCCTATAGCGACTGCAGAAATTTTTCTGATAGCCCGAGAAACTGCTAGGAATTGCACGTAAAAAGGTATGACATCGTTAACCCTTAGCTTGACTTCGGAGGGTTGCCGTTTGTAACGGGATGACAGCTGGTTAACGGAAAAAATAATTTTATTAACAATTTTCTTTTCAATGTGCTCAATTTTTATTTTATGCTATTTTTCTCGTCGGCATGCTCCGATATTAATGCAGCCTAGAACAACATTTCATTGGAGATTAAAGTACATGATTATAATTGCAATCAACATTTACCTTATATACCTTATATACCTTATATACCTTATATACCTTATATACCTTATATACCTTATATACCTTATATACCTTATATACCTTATATACCTTATATACCTTATATACCTTATATACCTTATATATCTCATCAGAAGCTTCGAAGAAGAACTTATAAATTTCACTTCTTGTAAAAGTTAGGGACTTTTTAGGCTTATAGCCAACAGATTTTCTTTTCAAATATGAAACCAATTTCGAATATTGCTGATGTCAATATTATTATGCACTAACAAAGTTGATTTGAGTTTCGAATAACTAGACCATCGGGTGGAACTTTTCATTTTCTTTGATTTTTCATCCAGATATGTAAACAATACTCTCTCTGTAATGCTACTTATCTCTTTTTCTTCACGTCATACCATGAATGACTCACATTCTTTCAGATACATCTCCTTCGATTTTTCTGGTTGGAGGTTGAGTATTGCCATTTTTGCACTATCCACGATCTCTTCTGGTGAAGTGTAGTGGTATATGTTTTTGCCTGAATACTGCCGCCGTGAGCCGCCTTGATTTTGTTTCGCTTGTTATCCATATATCTATTAACTACAAATATTGATAACACGCCATAAGACGCAATGTAATCAAATTGAAGCCAAAAATATCTATCTTACCTTTTTTCAAACGGGGGCTGGGAAACTATTGCGCATGCCTCGCATGCCGAATTCTGAATCACGAGAAATGTCATATATTGAAAATGGGCTAACATTTTTATAATGTGGATAAATGAAGAATGAGAATTATGCAAGACGGTCAATTAAACTTCGTGTCATTAAAAAAGCGATTCATTGATCCATTTGTAACACAATGTCTGTTACCTGCTACTAGAGTTTCATCAATCAATTTTCTGCCAAAAGCGGATAAAAACTCACTAAACTTGAAGAAATATGGATTGGGTATGTGACAGACAGTTGTTTGAAAAGCTCAATCTCGTTCCACATCGGCATAATAACTGCCGAGAAAAACAGTTTGCTGGTAGTGATGTATTTTTTGCCTCCTGAACACGAACTCCAAGTAAAACGCGGCGATCTTAAATTCCTTCAGGCATGAATCTAGAAATTTATAAAATGTGTCATATTCTCAGGAATAAAACCCATTTAGTGTCGTCCTCTCTTATAATTTGCAAAATCTACACTTGCTCTCTGTAAACTTATTCATATTATGAGGTTATGTTGGAAAGATATGCTTCTCATATGTTTGATAATTGCTGCTGCCGAATCATGCACGCTAGAAAGAGATGAAAAAACAAAATCGTGTCTTTGAATAGTAATTTCTGGCGCAAGCGCATTAATTTAACAGCTTCCAATTCGAAGTCGATGCTCATTTCTTTTGGCATCACATAGGCTATCCTCATTATCCATATTCGTAGTTAATAGATATATGTTGTTATCATGCTGAATTGTAGACGCGCGATCCGCAACAAACGATCACTCCTATATTGTCGCCTGGTAACAACTGTGAAAAAAGTGCACTTTTTTCACACTTTTCCGTAATAGGTATATATTATTTAAATTTGTTTTCCATACAAAACGTTTTATTTCTTACGTTTTATTTCAATAGTTTGATAATAAAAGATTGTTTTAAAAAGTTTTTTTCACGTTTATTTCATTTATATCTCCGTTACTAGCGGTGGAAAATTCTTCACGTATGGGGTCGAATTACTACTTACAAGTTTGGTCGTATTACTACATCAATTTTATTCCATATGTGGAACCATTTTCAACTTTGAAGATTCAAATTTCTGCGCAAGTTCATGAAAACGCTTCTCCTATATGCACGGAAGTTTGCTTGTTAGGAATC
Source organism: Chrysolina oricalcia (assembly GCA_944452925.2). Taxonomy (NCBI): domain Eukaryota; kingdom Metazoa; phylum Arthropoda; class Insecta; order Coleoptera; family Chrysomelidae; genus Chrysolina; species Chrysolina oricalcia. The sequence continues at coordinate 21,943,834 of OX101818.2, forward strand.
TATTCCGCCAAAGAGGTAGTTCACAAAGCGAGTGAATACGCAACTGATAATAAATAGTCATTAAAGTCCTGTTAGACTTCTGCCTAGAAGTTGTAACAAGAATTTAAGTTGTCGTGAAGTTTTGAGATCTTATACGAGTAACTCGACGGATTATTAAAAGTTTTAATATTTTCTTACTGTCTGTTCATCACAATCTACTTAGGAACTTGAACAGGCAGGGTGAGGTTAAAATATAAATACACTTCACTTTAAGCAGAATGCTATAATTTTCGCTTCATCAACAACACTTTACCTCATGAAATTACTTAGCCAGAATGCGTACTGGGAGTTTGAAGTTTTCAAAAACTAATTTCTAGTTAGCTACTCGACTTGAGAAACCCATTTTAATTAATCTTTCGAATGTCATGCTTGGGCAATTTCCGCCTGAGTTTGGGTGAATTTGATGGCCTCTAGCCAAGACATTTTGTTTATTCAACTGGAATTATACAGAAATGGAAGAAATTTATCGGAAAATGCATTCTCAATGCATTTGGTTGAAACTTCATGTAGCCAGTCGACCAGTACAAAATATAACAAATACACGCGGTGGAGACTCAAGTATTCAAATGGACCACTGTTTCCTTTCCTATTTGAGTCTATCAATTCAGTATTCGCACTTCGCAGTCATGCATTTCGATATTCAATTTAGTAAGCCCATAACGATTGAAAGTAGGGACAACCCATTGTAGAGTGGTCCAGTTAAATACTTGAATCTCCATCGTGTGTATTTGTTATATTTTGTACTGGTCGACTGGTTTCATGAAGTTTCAACCAAATGCATCGAGAATCGCATTTGCCGATAAATTTCTTCCGTTTCTGTATACCGATAATAGGCTCCCGTAAAAACTGCTGCTGTTTCATACACTCTGATGTCTTGATAATCTACACATGTGAGTGAAACATTTATTGACAAACATGTAATGAATGCCAGACAATACAAAAACGAGGAGAAAAAAATATCTATTGTACGAATCAAGATATTTTTTCTTTTTGATTCGAACATATCGGCTAGGAGAGCGCCAACATACTTTATAAGCAATTATACTTCGAGTGGCCACGTCCTCGATATCACCTCGTAGTTAGTATTAGAATTGTTGGATCAAAATGGATGCGACATGTAGATGGCGATAGTGAGCTCGCATCCAAGTAATGTCGTAACTTCAGTGATCTGGCCTCAAAGTCATGTCGTAACTTGATTGAAACAATGGGACAGCATTAAAATCAGGGTTTTTTGAAGGAACCTGCATTAAAATGACGTCAAATATTCATGTTTGTAACTAGTCACGCTAGATGTCACTCGCGTTTGCGTCCAACACCAATTACACAGGCATTGACTATCTTACTTCTATATAAACAATGGTATTAGGCTGTTACCGAATCGAATTGCAGTCTCTTAAAATGAGAGAAAGAGTAACAGGCAAGGACCAGGTGGAGAATGTTGTTGAGGTCCAACTTTAAGGAAAAAAATATATAAACATGAAAGCACTCAAAACGGTGAAATGGGATGCAGTTTAGAAGTTGGTTTTTTGCGAGTTGCGGCAAAACGTGACCTCCTATCGGAAAATGTGGATAATGAAAAAAACAAAAACGTTTGTATTAAACACTTTTCGACATAATCTCAAATTAACCGTCAAAATGGCGAAAACCAGATTTTTCATTATCTTTTTTCTAGTATTAATGATTTAATTTATTGGAATATTTTTTTTTGGTATCGAATGATCATGAGTTTCTCGCAATTCAGAAAACGACTAGTTTTCGAGTTATGTAAATTTTTCGAAAAAAAAATACTCTTTTCTTACACGAACAATTGTCTTGGTGTTTTTTTGTATTTTGAAGATCTATAGGTGATCACTTCAATTATTGAAATATCTACTTTGGCATAGTCTATATAACATAATAGATAATTTATCGTTAACCGCTTAAAATTGCGAAAAATAATCTCTGAATCAGTACTTTCTCAATATTTGCAATGATTTTCGACAATCTTACAAAACAAAAACAAAACAAAAATTAGTTTAAATTAAATTAATTATAAAAAAATATTTGAATACATTATTACGCCACATAATTGATTGATTAATATGATTTTTATTTTTTTTTACAACTATTTAACATAATATTCATTGTGTCATTTAAAATTTTCTTTCATTAAATTTAAATAAATGAAAAGAAACTTTTATTTAAGTAGTCTTTATTTTGACATATCTGCCAAATTTTTGTGAATCATAACTCGTAATCTATAAAGGACCCCGCAAACTTCTTACGGAATTTGGGTCCCGGAGGATTTCTTTGAATTTTTGGTATGATGTAGTCCAGGTAATTCTCAACCAATGTTACCATTGCGCCAACCCAAAAAAATGAACAGTTTTGCTGCTAGGGGGCGTTGTAATCACCCCTTGCGCAGATTAGATTATTCATTTTTGAACCCAGCAACAATATTTTCACTTGTTTCATTGTTGCTAATGTTGCACAATATTGTGCTGTTTATAAAAAAAAATTATTACCCCCTCCCCTTTTTCCCCCAACTCCTATTACGAAACGCAAAAAAATATTTCTCGAGTGCCTTCAAATGTATCGTCGAATGTTTAAATATGCCTAAATAAGGGACATAGCAGTTTTTATGATTTCCCCACCACCCCCCAAATGACAAAAAACGAAAAAATTTTGGTAGATTTTTCTGATTTTTTTATTTGATACAGTTCAAGTTATTTTGAATAGAAATAAATCGTGTGACAAACCCCAAAAAGGAATCGTTTTGATGCTAGGGGGCGTCGAAATCATACCTTGCTCAGAATAGACTATTCTTTATTTTTATTTTTTTTTTCTTTGGTGATTTGGCATCGACTGCTGTGGTCATTAGCTATGTGTTCTTTATAGGCCTTGTTACTAACTCCATGCGCCACCTCAGGAGCAGCACTGTTAATTGGAACGCAACAGTGAATCGTGTAGGACTCACCCTAGTCGAGCCACGAGATTTTAATAATTTAATCGGTTAAATTAAATTAAAAAATCCCAGCCCAACCAGGATTCAAACTCCGGACCTTTCGACTCAGAGTCGGACGCTCTAACCACTGCGCCACGCCCCGACATGACTATTCTTTATTATAGGAGGAAACAATATCTCTACGCCCCTGGAATTGAGACGTCAATATCTAAGCCTAGCATACGCCTCGAAAATATCCACAGATAATAAACATCCGACTCATGAACACACCTTCTCGAATTATTCTAACAATGCCCTCCGACAGAATAGAAGCACCAGATACCCTTTCAACGTACGAGTCAAAAAACATGGTTTCACTTTCACCAACACCCTATCAGCTCACGAAGAATGTCCACCACCCTGGCTTGTGAAAATTCCTCCCTGTAATACTTCCCTCACACTCTTTCCCAAGCCCATGACCTCCAACCCTGAACTCCTACAAAAATTCTACGAGATAGAAACTAAATACAGAGGGTTCAATACTCTCTACACTGATGCCTCTAATACATGTAATGGCCAACGAATTGGCGCAGCAGTCATATCAGAGAACAACATATATAAGTTCAGTCTCCCTCCAGAAAGCTCAGTCTATACAGGAGAACTACAGGCTATAGCGGAAGCCATTAATCTGTCAACAAATCTCAATGCTGAGAGCACGGTAATTTTCACGGATTCCCTGAGTTCTGTACAGGGCATCAAGCAGCTCTACCCTAAACATCCCATCCTGAAGAAAATCAAGACACAGCTGTACGAGATGAGGAACCAAGGAAAGAACATCGAACTAGTGTGGATACCAGCCCACATAGGCATCCCTGGTAATGAAAAGGCGGACATGGCTGCAAAAAATGCTAGCGTAGATCCACTCTCCAGAATCATAACAAAAATCCCATATACAGATTTGAAACCAAGTATTAAAGCATATATTCAAAATCTCTGGAGAGACAGATGGCATGAACAAACAAATAATAGATTACTGAAAATAAATCCAAATATGACTCCTATACAATACATGGGACTGTGTAGAAAATATCAAGTGACCCTCTCCAGGCTCCGCACTGGCCATACAAGACTAACGCATCAACACCTTCAACAAGAGCCCAGAAGATGTGAAACCTGCCAAACAAATCTCGAGGTGAACCACATTCTCCTGGACTGTCCAGTGTACCAACAACAGAGACATGTTATCGGCCTACCTCGTGACCTACGAACAATCCTCGTGCCACAGAACATTGATAAACTAATTAGTTTCCTGAAATGTATCAATGTATTATGTGAAATATAGAATGTATCGAACCCCGCTAATAACCTTAATGGTTGATGCGGGTAAACATGAAATAAAAAAAAAAATAATAACTCTACGTATTTTTGTTTTATTTTATGCCGAACAATTGTGTAAATTTTTATAAATTGAAAATCTAAAACCTACCCCTTACCTCCAACCCCTATTTCAGAAAAAAATAATTCAGGCACCACCTCAAATTCAAATTGTGGATCTCTAATTTTTATTTATTTTCAAGATATTCGAACAATTAATTGATATTCAAAAAACATGAACTACGTCCTACTATGAAGTCAGGGAACTCCACCAATATTTTTCTGAATGGAAGGAAAGGTGAAATTAAACAACTGTACGATTTCCTCAATTTGAGCTGATTAAAACATTTATTTTGATAAACAAGTAGTAATTGATCAGCATAATCTAAACTAAAATACGTAGAGCTGTTATTTCCGCCCATAATAATGAATAGGATATTCTGAGCAAGGTATGATTTCAACGCCCCCTAGCATCAAATCTATTAATTTTTGGGGTTTGTTACTAAATTTATTTTATTCAAAATAACTTGAATTGCAATCCACCGATTTTTTTTCGTTTTGTGTCATTTTGGGGGTGGGGGGATAATCATTAAAAATTGCTATTTCCCTTATTTAGGCATATTTAAACATTCGACGCTTCATTTAAAGGCACTCGGGAGATATTTTTTTGCGTTTCGTAATAGGAGTTGGGGGAAAAGGGGGAGGGGGTAAGATTTTTTTTTATAAAACAGCACAATATTGTGTAACATTAGCAACAATGGAACATGTGAAAATATTGTTGCCAGGTTCAAAAATAAATAGTCTTATCTACGCAAGGGGTGATTTCAACGCCCCCTAGCAGCAAAACTGTTAATTTTTTTGTGTTGGCGCAATGTTAACATAGATTGAGAATTACCTGGACTACATCATACCAAAAATTCAAAAAAATCCACAGGGACCCAAATTCCATAAGGAGTTTGCGGCGTCCTGCAGTGAACAACAAAACATAGTAGTACCTTTTGTGTGAGTACAAAGTAGGTTATCATGAGGGAAAAGATGAAAAACGTTCAGGATTCACGAACGAGGACAATAGTTTTCCTTAAACCAAAGCGGGACGCGGGAGCCGGAGCGGGAACGGAAAATGGGAACTGTGCGAGCTGATAGAAAACAGTGCACGGAGCAAACCAAACAAATTTCTCTGTTTGCCTGCATTTCGGAAAACTGATAGTCCCACCGGTATGCATATTTACATATACTGCTGTGGAGTTTAGTTTTGCGTTCATCCCGTTCACTCTCCCGTCCCGCGTTCAAGCGTTGGTTTTGGGAAACCTTTATTCTTCTCCAAGTTGTGCCTCGTAAGCATGTTGCAAATGGATGCGCTGTTTGGGAAGGAGTAAAAAATATATGTTGCAGTTGATTCAAAAATAATTTTCTTTGTGAACTGTTCGGCAGCACATACAAATGATAGGATAGAACGTTGGCCCATGCCACAAGAAGTGTCGATTATCTACGAAGGATGCCCTTCAAGGGATATGAAGATTAAGTTGGATTATCGAGAAAAAAGTGGTTTTTCTGAAATCGTTCAAGAATGCCCACTTTCTCGGAGCAACTTTAGGCCTCAAAATACGCGAATCTAGTATTTTAGTCCGTTGCTAAGCAACGAACTTTCCCGGACCGTTTTCGGACCTAAACGGTTCGGGAAAGTACTTTCCCGTATCGAAAACGATAATGGAAAATTTTTGACGGCTTGTTTACATTTTAGACAGTTATTGAATTCACGCAAACAATATGTAGAATTCCTTACTTTTTGATAATGCTGATTGCGATTTCAGAAAAAATAGTATATATACCTCGTAGTAAAAGCACATTCCCAGACTTCAATGCTTGTCGTCCGGGAATGTATTGCTTTTACTACTAGATACACAATATACTATTGTTGGATAGGTACCCGATTGCCCCCCTCACTGTTCAATCAACTTCCGGTTGAAAGCATTGTTGAAACTGTTATTTTAGAAATGGCTAAATTAACCAGGCTCCAGACAATTTGCATACGTCTAGGACGGTCCCGAAGGGCAGCAAACGGACCGGAAGTTACCCTTTACCGACAGTCCATTGAGAAAATTATGAATCAGAGATACCTGTTGTCGGTTTTTCTCGATTTTAAGCGGTTTAACGATCAATAAACAACCAAGTTACATAGAAACATAGAACAATCAAAATGATCACTTATGGACCTTCGAAATACAAAAAAACTCCAAGATGATAAGGGTATTTCTTATTTTTTTTTTTCGAAAAATAACCTAACTCGAAATCTAGTTGTCTTCTGAATTGTCAAAAAATCATGCCAATTCGACACCAAAAAAGACAAATTTTTATATACAATAAATCATGTATACGTGCAATTACAGAAAAATCGGTTTTTCGCTATTTTCACAGTCGAAAAGTATTGAAAACAAAAGTTTTTGGTTTTTTCATTATCTGCGACTTTTGCATCGAACATTTTCCGCTAAGAGGTCACGTTTCGCGTTGTGGATGTGGATGTTGGAATGATCGAAGAAGTCACTTTAGTAGCTTTTTGTCGTATGCTCTCTCAAAAACTATCTCAAGGTACAAGATCTGATTAATGTCTATTATGCTCTGGCATTTTCAACAATCAGTTATAATATAATTTCTTGATGCAACCAGAGTCTTTACCTTACAGAAGCATAGAATCCGTCTTATTTTCAACTTGAAGAATCAAGACACCTGTAGAAATAATTTCGAGAAACATCGAATACTGACAGTGGTCAGCATTTAAAATCACTCGATTCAACGAATCTTCTGACCATAGTTCCTTGATCACTTCCGCAATAGTTTTGATTCAAGCTCCTTTCATATTAGAGATACTAATGTTCATATCCCTGGTGTAGGCGTACTTCTTTAAATACTCCAGCAACCATTTATCATTCGACAAACACTGGAAAACACTGTTAATAAAGCAAGTGTTACCAATATGTCTCAGCCCACCCATATGGTCTATACAGGGTGATTCAGAAGTAGTTTGATAAGCTTCAGGAGAGGATTCCTCTCAATATTCTAATATGAATTATCTAAATGAATATGTGTCTGGAAACGCTTCGTTACCAAGATATTTTTATTTTCGTTTTTTTCAAATAACTTTCGAAATTCTGACCTCAATTGAATGAAAATTGGTACTGAGAAGTTTTTTGATGTGTCAAATTCGAACCTGATGTTATTTTTGCTGTTACTCGTAGGGGGCGCCCCCTACCCGTCTTTTTCTTTTCTGAAGATTCATAACTTTTTTGAGCGTACTTCTAGCACCGATTCCTCTATTATATCTACGTTAAAAACGTACCCCTGTTAGAAGACCCTATAAGCAACCGTTTTCTAGATATTGGACTTGAAAATTTCGAGTAGATTATTTGATAATCGATGCATGCTGAAGTTATTACCATTATTTCGTATTTTTCACAAGATTGCTTAGGAAATGGATTTGTCGTTTGAGTAAGTATTTTTAGTAATTACATATTATGTGACAGTTAAACGTTTTGTTGAATTTCCTGTAATTTTTCAAACACTAATTTTGAAAAGATGGATTAGTCGAACAATAATGCTTATTTAGCCGATATGCATTTTGTTTATGGCCTTGCGGATGGCAATGCGCGCGAAGCAAGTCTTATTTACCAGGATGATTACCAATCGAGTACTGTCTTCAGCTCCACCATTTGCCAGTCTCCACCGTCGTTTGGCGGAAACAGGTAGCTTTAAGAGGGCAGCTGATATTATTGGAAGACCACGAGCAGTTCTAAACCCGGCATTGTAAGAAGCTGTTCTGAACGCTTTCGAGGAGAATCCAGAAACAAGTATAAGAATAATTGCTGAAGCTCTAAATCCTCACAGTTTGGAGAATTATCCGCGATCAACAATTTTATCCATACTATATTCGAAGGGTACATGCTCTTTTGCCACGAGACTATCCCCAACGCATTACTATGTGGTTTTCGAAAATTGGCTGAAAATCTTCAATTTTTAAGATATTTACTTTTCACGGACGAGGCAAACTTCTTCACAAACTTTCATAATGACAATGTTTGGGCTATGGAAAATTCGCAGGCAGTTAGTGAAAGACATTATAAGAATCAATTTTCTGTCTATGTATGGGCGGTAATAATTGATAATTACTTGATAGGTCCTTTCTTTCTTAGCTCCGACTGAATGGCGCATTTTAAAGAGACTTTTTAGAAAACGAATTGCCGGGACTTTTTCAGAATATACCATTAGAAATTCGTATCCGAATGTGGTTTATGCATGATGGGGCTCCAGTCCCTTTTATCGTTGTAGCCAGGGAATTTCTCAACACTGTCTGTCCAATTGCATAGATTAGAAGAACCTATCCAGGCGTAGGCACCAATATCCCCAGATCTAAACCAGCCAGATTTTCATTTTTGGGGACATTTGAAGTCACGAGTTCATAAAATTCCTGTAACGAACGGGGAAGATCTAAGAAACCGAATAGTAGACGACTGTGAAACAATAAGAAACATACCGATAATTTTTGATCGGGTACGAGATTCAATAACTAGAATACTGAATGCATGTATCTTTGCTGAAGGTGGACACTTTCAACAATGCATTTGAACACAATTCAGTTTCTTTCATTTTATTCCACATATTAAAAAAATTTAAATAAAATGTTGATATTTTTTGCAAATTTTATTGAAACAGGGACTGATTCTGCACCCTTGATACAAAAATAACTATTTCGCTTAAGGATGTCATACAGGGAAGTACCCAAAATCAATGAACTCTTCAAACGAGTAAAAAGTAATAGAATAGGTGGCGCCCCCTATAAAATAACCGAAACTACTAAGTTAAACATAAATTTATTTCCTAAGCAATCTTGTCAAAAAATGCAAAATAATGGTAAAACATGCATCGATTATTATAAAATAGTCTATTTGAAATTTTCAAGTCCAAATTCTAGAAAACGGTTGCTTTTATAGCGATTTCTAATATAGGTAGCTTTTTTAAGTAGATATAATGGAAGAATCGATTTTTTTTACTGAATAATGTGCTAGATATACGCTCAAAAAAGTCATGAATCTTCAAAAAATAAAAAGACGTGTAGGTGGCGCCCCCTACGAGTAAGAGCAATAATAACATCAGGTTCGAACCAGACACCTCAAATAACCTCTCAATACAAATTTTCCTTTAATTGAGGTCAGTATTATTAAGATTTTGATAATAATTTATTTTGTAATTTGTAATTTGAAATTATTAAATACCATTTATTATGAATTTTTGAATTATTATTATTATTTATTTACAGAATCTTATGCAAAGTCAAATCTACCTTGGCTCGGTGGAGCATTTCTTTGCCTCTCATTGGGATTCTCTGGGTTCCAGGACTCTTGATGACGTCAGAAAAATGAATATTATAATAAATGAGAAAGACCATAAATTTCAATAAATATATCGATTTAATATATGCAAAAGAATAAATGAATCACTGCTGAAGTTGATAACATTCCATTACTTCATATTTCAATTTTAAATGTGAATGAACAAACCTTATTCCTAAAATATGCGCTATGACATAATATAGTCCGACCTCCCTAGCCTTAATAACCTCGGTTGGCACAGCTTGCCTATTGAGTTATTATCCTAACCCAACTAATTTATGAAGTCCCATGTCTTCGCGTTTTCGATTAATAATTAATAATACGGATTGTTTGTGAAAGAGTTTTTGGTAAATACGAGTTTATTATCACTTCCGTGCACTATTAAAAAGTAAATGGATATCGTTTATGAGCTCAGGGGAAAATATATGCATATATCAGACAGGAATAAGTTGCAACTTTTTGTAAGGCCTTTACCTGCGCGTGTGTTTTTGGTGTTGAATCTCTGCTTGTCCTTTATGCTGCCTCCATCTTGAGAAGTGACTACTGGAAGTTTTCTTCCATCCACTGAATGAATTATTTGGGAAATATCGAGGTAATTGTTTCTGAACTTATCTATCTGCACTGCACTATTATCAACTAATTATTTACACATTTTGGAAGAATCATTTTACATTTTGTTGCTTACAAATAATGTTGCAACATGCCTCCTTTTTAGTTGCTTTCATTCTCCCCTTCTTGATAAAAAAATGAATGTTCATGTTTCCTAGTAACAGGAAGTGAAATCTCTTAAATGTTAATGTTTATTAATTTATTGCTTATTAATACTATATCTAGAAAAATGGTTTTGATATCTTTAGAAAGCTTGTACTTCCAGGATTCTTACATTATTTATCAATTCTGATTAATTTATTTCCTTCTTTGTCAAAATTTCTTTGCATCGTTTGGTGTCGTGAAATAATTGAATATCCAACTTCATCAATGTTGTCATTTATTTTATTTAATTTTTAAAATAATTCTTGTTTATATTCCTCTTTTTGCATAAGTATTATTCCTTTATGTTTATAATCGACCAAGTATGTTTTTATTTGAATCACTATTGCTATTTTCTTACATTTATCGTTTGAAATTCCCTGAATTCTGTTTGACAGTTATTACGTCAAATGATGATTGTGGCTTTGCTCATATTATATGGGGTACCTAAAAAATTCTTCCTTCTTTGACTTTCAAAATGTCCGTCTGTTATCCAAAGTTTCCACTTGATTCTAGAGATGCTGTGTACTTAATTTTGTACTTATTAAAATCATTATTTAAGAAAAACGAAAATGAAAATGAAACTTTAACACCCTGTCTTGGAAACGAAGCGTTTCCGGACATATATTTATTCAGACTATTCATATTAGAATATTGTGAGGAATTATCTCCTGAAGTTTAAAGTACTTTTGAATCACCCTGTATATGAATAAATTGAGAATAAAATAAGAGAATTCAGTACTGGAAATCTTAAATGTATATGCAATATTTCATGTTAGGATGCCTTTGCAATAAAAACTTAACATACTTACTAGTTTTCTGCTTTGTTTACTTGATCCTCATATTTTCTCTAGCCTCCCGACTATATTTTCTTCAATCTTCTTTCTCTTTTCAATATTTGCATTCAAATGTGAAAATGGAATGATACTTATTGATAGTAGGTATCTGTATTATTATTAGATGAGTTAGGTTTATACTCCGCCGTAAAAATATGTTTCATCTGATCTTGAGATCGTTTCATTCGCATTTCTTCATCAGAATTGTGTTACAGCTGAGAGTTGAGAATGTTTCACTTACATTAGTAAGAATGAAACTCCAAGAAGTTTTGACAAATCTATTGCTACAGAATGTGTACATTTTGACAACGCCATACTCAATTTCTTTTTTTAAACCAGTGTAAGTATGAAAATGAAATGGCCTCGACCTCACTTGTGCCAAAATATGTATTTATTTCTCATAGTTTTTGTGGGTGCATGTGAAAAGTGCTTCAATATATGGATAATGCAGGTGAAATTCTCATTAGAATGCTGTTCATAAGTTTCTGTCATTCATACTTCGCATGACTGCCATCAACGACCAACATATTTGTGCAATCTGAAATAAATTAAAAATTATCCCTTGTAATAACTGACTCAATCGCAGATTCAATAAGATAACTTCAGGACAATTCTGAGCATACATTCATGAAATACAGAGATTCGATCAACCTTCATGTTAACAGATTCGTTAGCTGTTAAGTATCAGCAAATTATTCAACAATTTTTTTATAATACCTTCCCTTACTCTTCTCTATCAGGGATGTAGTAGTAGTTCTTTGGAGAGGCCGCAACCGCAGCCAGGCAAGTACTCCCTCATGGACCCTGTTTGCCATCCCCTGTTCTCTACTTATCTACATTCATCCTCCTTGTCTCCCTTTTCGAACCTTCGTGACCTCCTTATGAAAGTTAGTATGTCTGACCACTCCAAGTCGATTAGTTCCTCTTGTTGGAGTTTCTCGACTCCGAAGGTTCCAAATCTTAGCCTCCCGTACACTTCACACTCGCCGAGAAAGTGAGATGAAGTTTCTTCGTCTTCTTCGCATTTGCGGCAAGTGCGGCTGTCTTCTATACCTATAAGTGATAAGTGTCTACCTAACTTGTCAGGTCCTGTTAGTATTCCTATGAGGAGGCGTAGTGTTTGGCGGTTTTCTGCCTAAGAGCCATATCGCCCTTGACTTACCGGAGCCGGACACAAATTCTTTCAACTGCCTGCAGCCGGTATTATCCCTCCAAAGTTTATTCAGAGGTTTGGCTTCTTGCGATGCCTAGTACAGGCTACGGCCCCCAGAACGGCATTGCGAATCCGGATCAGGCAGTTCGTCTGCCACCTCGTTTCCGCGCACCCCTCTGTAACCTATGACCCATACCAGCTGAAGTTCCTTCATTTCGGCTAGCTTCTCGAGCGCATCTCCGCATTCCTGTACAAAATGCTGAGCTTGGTTTAGGATGGTAGATAGCTTTGAGCGCTGCCTGACTATCCGAACAGAAATACATACACTGCTCGGACCCTTCTTTCGCCTCTTGCCTCGTAACTACGGTTATGATGGCGAACACTTCAGCGTGAAAAACTGTTGTATATCCACCCAAAGTGTAGGTTTCTCCTACGTCTCTTCCATCCAGTTAGATTCCTGCACCCAAAACCTGTTGTCAGTCGACGTGAACCGTCCGTAAAACATATTAGGCTTCCTGTGCTAAACTCCACCGTGTTTCCTTCACATTGTTCTCTACTTGGAATAGTAAGAGTAAACTCTCTGTTCCATCGCAGTCTGTCTTTTGCGCTCTTCACTCTGAGGGCAGAGATCGGGATCTTGTGCTCCGCCCACTTCACGATTTCCGCATGACCTATCATCGCTCCTTCGTTTACCCAGACTCCCGAGTCCCGCATCCTCGAATGGGCTGCCATTGCCTCCCTCTTGATCCAGACTGGAAAATTATTGCCTTATGGGTAAGCAATATTTGTAGCGCAAAACTGTTCCATTCAAGATGTTTTCCTACGAGCAATGTTACTTTGAAGGAATTGTCATTTTGTTACTTCGACACCCTGTATCTCGAAAACTAGTAGTAGGATTGAGTTGGGCCCATAGACACTCTTGTTCAGGAGGTCATATTCTAAAACACACCAAGAATTCAGAAGAATTAACCGGTGACAATTTTTCCATAAGGCTGCTGCCTGGTCCTTTAAGGATGGTGAGCATGAATCGTTACTGACGTTGAGAAAAAACGTGGTTGCCATTTTCGAGATAGCCGAATTCGTCGCCCATTTCTGAGTACCCAGTATAATTTTTGTGAAAAGTTTCCAAAGATTTTGGAATTTTCAGATCTTATTCAGCCAACTTGTGGCAATTTTTGACCTGACTCTATTTGTTCACAAAAAAAAAAATTTTTGTGAAGGGCTGCACCTGTCAAAATTTAAAAAGTTATTGAAACAACTGAAAACTAGAACCCTTCAGAGATATAATATTACTTGTGAAGTAGTATTGACATTCACCGTAGATTCTAAAAATGCAATAAAAAACAAGTTGGGGTCTTCTTCCATTATAAACGGAAGTCGTTGGCAACAGATAATATTTTAACTGAAACAAGCTCCTCAGAAGACGAATTTTCAGAAAAAAACTCCCATATTTATACATGTAGAGTCTGCTTATCGTGATATACCAGGTGTAGGTTCATGGACTTTTCGTATAGGTACTCACCTTGACACTCAGAGTATTTTCCATGCTCACAATACCATAAGACGAAAACGTCATCGGTTCAAAGCTATTTGTCATCAGTAAGAGAAGTACTTTTTTGTTGTTTTGATTTCAGGTATGCCAGGGACATTCATAAGTTTTTCGGAAAAGTTTTTCAGACTGAAAAAAATATTTCATTCAGATTACATTAATGCAATTTTTCAAGGTTCCGAAAGAGGTTATTTGATACATGCAGTGATATGACACCATGTGTGGGAGGGTTTGTCTACCTTTGTTTGAGAACCCAGAAAAAAGGCAGTTGAAGTTCTATAAATTTTCAAGTAAGTTGAAGTTTTATAGCTCTTCAAACAAGTTGATATTTGAAATCGTGATGACCAATACCGTAATCATAGTCGTATATTTTTAGTCTGATTCACTCTAAAATAATTTATTTAACGAAATACAATGATTCAATAACACAATACTCTAATTTATATAACAACCACTGAACTAATTATATTCGACTTTCTCTTTCACTGACTGTCCGACTGTCTGCGTGGTTCTGTTTATAAACACCGTTCATTTTTCTAGAATTCTAGCGATATTTCTATAGGAACGTTCTCCGATTAGACCAGATTCTTCGCGAAACGAAGCGCCTCGGGAGTAATTGACGGTCGGTCGCTGGCTACGTAAGAGTTCAGGTCCGGCATCGCCCGCAGCTCCGCCACATTGCCCCCTTCTTACAGATATTTCGTCCCGAAATGTCATCCTTGGAGTGTATCGATATTTGCAGGTTTCCCCTTATCTACATCGTGAAGTTCGATGGAAATAACACTCCAGAGTCTTCACGTTAGGTCGTGGAATAGGATTACAGCAAACCAAAATCTGGATGCCACTGGATCGGAATATCGTCTCCAACATACTTCTTATAACTCTCCAATCCAGCCTATCAATACCACAGGATAATTTTGGGATTGCCAAGTTCACCAAATTCTGGTCCACCATCGTATCTCTCAGTTGGGTGAGGCTCCAGACATCTTCATAGGACGGTTCATCTTGGGAATGCTTCTTGGTCACCAGGTAGTAGATGTTCTTCTGGTCCTTCTTCAGCTGTAGCACACCTCCAATTTCTGGATTATTCTGTTTTCGTAGTGTTTGGAGTTAGCCAAATTTCTTGGACAACACCACAGCGATGCCCCTGGACATTCAAAGATCTTCTGCGACGCAGTGTGCTAGGGCGTAATCGACTGGCACTTTGAAGAGGTTCCGTGGCTCCTCTCGAGTTACCCCGTGTGACACTTTCTGTCCATTTGAGTATAAGGACATGAATATCTGGAACGTCATCGCATCGTCTGGTGATCTGAGGGTGCGGACTTGGTCATGGTTCACAGCGTAAGGGGCCAACCTGTTGAAATGATCGATCCTTGGTTTACCTCTGGGTGGCTTGAGGATTCGGTAAAGCGGGTCGTTTATCGTCTTGAGGATCTTGTACGAACCTTCCCATGAATTCCGTAGTTTCGGTGACAGGCCCCGGCGACGCTTCGGGTTGTACAGCCAAACTAGATCACCAACCTGAAATCCTCCAGCATCGGCATTGACGTCATAAGCCGGTTTCATTCGGTCGCTGGATATTCAAACGTACTTGTTCGTGGATGTCTTCCATTCGCTGACGGAGTTTGCTGATGTAGTCCTCTCCAGCGGTATCCTGTCCTGGTGGCATCCTAAACTTCAGGTCACAGGGAAGTCGCAGCTCTCGGCCCATTATAATACTAGCAGGGGTTTGGCCGGTCGACTCGTGTACTGCGGAACGGTAGGCCATGAGGAACAAATGAAGATACTGGTCCCAGTCTCTTTGATGGTCAGAGACTACCTTAGACAAGTGGCGATTGATAGTCCTGTTCATCTGCTCAACCATTCCATCGGACTGTGGATGTAGAGCCGTGGTTCTCGTCTTGCGGATGTTCAGCAGCTGGCACATTTCTTGCAACAGGTTGGATTCGAAATTTCTGCCTTGTTCCGAGTGCAGCTCCAAGGGGACACCGAATCGACATATCCACTGTTTCACCAAGACGTCTGCGACGGTGATGGCCTCCTGGTAACGTATTTCTTTTTGGAACAGGTGGCATTTCTTGGAGCTCAGCTTCAATCCAGAGTTTCTCAGTCGCAGGAATACCTCCTTCAGGTTTTTTACGTGGTCTTCGAACGATTTGCCAACTACAATAATGTCGTCGAGATATACCAAACACGCCATGAAAGTCCTTCCAGAACCGTCTCCATCAATCTCTCGAATGTGGCTGGAGCATTACAAAGCCCGAATGGCATAACGGTGAAACGCCACAGTCCTGAGCCGATGTTGAAGGCTGTCTTTTTCCTATCTTCTGGAGCCAGTTCTACCTGCCAATATCCACTCTTTAGATCAATGGTCGAGAAAATCGTGGAGCCGGTCAACGTGTCTACGGTGTCGTCTATTCTCGGAAGAGGGTAACTGTCTTTCTTCGTCACGTTGTTCAGACGATAGTCTACGCAAAAGCGTGTTGATCCATCTTTCTTCTTCACCAGCACGACTGGAGAGGACCATGGACTGTTGGATGGTTCAATAACTCCATCTTTTCCCATTTCACTGACTATTTTGTCAGCCTCTTCCTTCTGGCAAGAGGAAGTCTTCTAGCTGATTGTCGGATCGGTCGGGCATCCCCAGTATCAATTTTATGCTGAACTACATTCGTTCGGCCCCCCTTTCCTTGTCCGGTATCGAAGATGTCTTGGTACTTCTTGACTAATTCTCTCAATCTGGGCTGTTGGGCTGGTTTAATACCCTTGGAAGAGATGTTAACCAATTTTTCCAGTTCCGCTGTAAGGTTGTTGTCTTGACTAACAGTACCGTGTTCACTCCTGATCACAGAGGAAATTGACGAGCAGTGCCCCAAAACAGTTCCTTTCTTCAAGGTCACTGGGTAATAATTGACATTCATTACCCTTACTGGCACAATTTCATCAGCACGCAACAAAGTCTTGCCCAGTGCAATCCCTCGTCCAGTTTTCTCATCATAAAGCTTGGGCTCGAACATCACCACGCTTCCATTGCTCGCACCTCCGTCCAAGCGAGCCTCCAGTATGGTCTCAGCCCTCTCATGTACACTTGCATCTTCAGCCAGCAGAACACGATTCATCGCCTCACTTCTTCTATGTAGCACCAGCTCTTCTCCGTTCACACGTAGGACGCCATCTTTGAAGTTCAATTCGAATCCTCTGGAATTCATGATGTCCATTCCAATAATTGCATCGTTCTCAATGTCCGCTACCAATGCCCGATCTTTCACTTTTTTACTGCCTGAAATCAGTTCAATCGGTAGCTCACCGTGTACAGTGGCCGGCTCTCCTGTTGCTGTGCGTAGCTTCCAGGATGATGGTTTCATTCTATCTGGTGTTTTAATAAAAGCAGGTCCAAGGATTGTCCTGGTCGCACCTGCATCTAGCAGCATGGTGCAAGGCTCGTTGTTGGTGAGTCTACAAAGAGACCATTGTTTTGACGTTGCAGGATAGCGACATATGCATTGCTAACGGGGTCTTGCTGGATACAGGTCGACGATTGCCCCTCCTCATCGACCTTCTTCCGTTTTCCTGCATTGGTGCCGATTCTGTGAATGTTGGTCATTTGTTACGCACATGCCCAATTTTGCCACAATTCCAGCATCTCATCCGTCTTCTCTCAGGCAACATTTCCTTCACCACCTTCCTTATGGCAGCTTCCAGGTTAGCAAGCTCCTGTGTGTCTTCTTCAATAACTCGGACTTTACTTTGGCTTCTGCAGGATTGCTTCGCCGCCTCAAATTCCAAAGCGCGTGCCAGTGCATCCACGAGATGTGTTGGACGAGCTAGTTTCAATGCTTGTCTGGTTTCCTGGTCACGAAGTCCATCTTAGAATGCCTGAACTGCTAGTCGCTCCATTACCTTTTCCGGTGTGGCTGGGTATGTAAGTCGAAACAAGCGTGCAATGTCTGCTTCAAACTCCTGTAGGGACTCGCTAGATTTCTGGCAGCGGTTTTTGAGCTGTGAGTGGTATACATGTTCTAGATGGGTCTGTCCATGCCGGAATTCGAGATGTTTAATCAGCTGCTGGTAGTCCTCTTGTTCCTGTGCCGTGAGGGTTTGTAAAATATTTGTTGCTTCTCCACGCAACGCCAGTGTTAATGCTACAGCTCTTTCTCCTGCATTCCATCTATTCGCCTTTGCTGCAGCTTCAAACTGTCGGCGGTAGTTTGCCCATGGTATTTTTCCATCAAACTGAGGTGGTTTCATGGAGATCTTTCCTGTTTACGAACTGATCTTTACATCTTTCAGACCCTTTTGAACATCTTCCAAGTTCAAACTCAGCTCTAACATTGAATTTTCATTGACAGATTCTGTGTTGTGGGTAGTGTCAGTCTGGCTTTCCATCTTACTGATTTTCTCCTTCATTTTATTGATTTCCGCCTCGAGTCCGCTTTTGATTGCGTCACTGATTGTTTCCTTCAATTTTCCCATCTCTTCTTCAATTTCATCTTTGATTTTCTCCATCTCTGTCTCGACAGTCCCCATTCTTTCTTCTAGTCAATTCGCCACGCCACAAAGTTCTTCTTTCATGTTCTTTGAGTTTTCTAGAAGCTCCTCTCTCAAACCCTTCGAGTTTTCTAGAATCTCTTCTCTCAAATTCCTCGAACTTTCTTGAAATTCTTCTTTCGGACTATTCGAATTTTCCAGAAGTTTTTCTCGGATTTTGACTTCCATTCCGTCGAGTTTACTCATTATGGAACTCATATCCATTCCAGAAACTTCGAATAAAAATGTTTCTAGATCCTCGCCCTCCTTGATTAATCCCTCAGAAAGTCTTGCCTGAAGCACAGCCTTTTTACCACTTGTATCAAGTTCCCTCTCCTCCAGTTCTTGCTTCAATTTCGCAACCTTCAAATCGACCAGGCGAACTTTCCTCGAACACATTTTGTCTTAGTCTATTCTCACTGTCTATTTCACAGGTCACCAGTCTATTATTATTATTATTGTCTATTTTACACAGTCTATTTCCCGGACACCAGTCTATTATTATTATTGTCTATTTCACACAGTCCATTCCACGGCCAACAGTCTATTATTATTATTGTCTATTTCACACGCTAGAAGTGTATCAGTTTATACTCCGTTAATGCACACAATTGTCAACTTCACGAAAAAATGTTTATCAGTAACTGTCTATTTTTCGCGAAAACAATTGTCCGAAATACACTGCTGTCTACATACACGAACACTCTGTATTTAAAAATCGCACTTTTGTCACCAAATGTCGTATATTTATAGTCTGATTCATTCCAAAATGATTTATTAAACGAAACACAATGATTCAATAACACAATACTCTAATTTATATAACAACCACTGAACTAATTATATTCGACTTTCTCTTTCACTGACTGTCCGATTGTCTGCGTGGTTGTGTTTATAAACACCGTTCATTTTCCCAAAATGCTCGCGATATTTCTATAGGAACGTTCTCCGATTAGACCAGATTCTTCGCGAAGCGAAGCGCCTCTGGAGTAATTGACGGTAGGGCGCTGGCTACGTAAGAGTTCAGGTCCGGCATCGCCCGCAGCTTCGCCACATTATTCATAAACGTCAAGTAAATAGTAAGCCCGTGATGCATTGATATCCGTGTGTGTTCTGGAAAAGTATTTGTTTGTTTTTGTCACTTTAGACAGCTAGGCGGCACGGGTTCGATCTCCAAAATCCTGTCATGGAGCTGAAGTAGTTCTGATTTCACTTTCATTTAAACTGTAGCTCCCGGATCTCCCTTGCTCACACAAGCTCTTCTTTTGAAGATTTTTCTCCGAAAACCTGGGAGTTCCGTAAAAACAAATTTTCACATCAAGAATAACCTATTATTTGAAAATGTAGGTATAATAATTTGGTAAATCGGATTTCAGAAAGCTTATACCGAACTGTTGGCTTTATTTGCAGACGATACTTCACCAGTGGTTACAGGTCGTAATCCTGAAGAATTAGTATTATCCACTAAACAGATCATAGAATCTTCCGATAGATTGTGTATATATTTTTCTTTCCAGAAAACCACGAACTTATTACAATTTGATCTATATGGAACAAAAATATGGTGTCAACTCGAAGCACAAAATTTTTGGGTATATAATTAAATCAAAACTTACGTTTTACCAATCACATCGACATAGTCAGTAAAAAGTTGAATAAATCTAGATTTGCAATATCACGCATACAGTCGTCAATGCCAACTGAGTCTTTGTTGACGGTGTATTATAGTCTTGTCTACAGTCACATGTCCTATAATGTCGTTCTATGGGGAAATGCAGTAAACAGTGGAAGAATTTTCACATCACAAAAAAGAAGAATTCGCACTATGTTCAAATTACCTTCGCAAGAGTCGTGTAGGCCATACTTTATATTTTACAAAATTCTAACCTTCCCATGCCTGTATATATTGGAATGCCTAATGCACATAAAGGAAAATTACTTGCCTTATATCAGCATAATCTAGACACATCAATTCACGCATTTTTGCACATTTTTCAACTTTGTATTGAAAATATAAGATTTAAATTAACATAACAATACTTTTGATGAAAATCGTTTATTGACAGCAGTGACAGCAAGCAACTAAAAATGACAGTATGACAGATATGGATAACAAACGGTCGTGTTCCGATATTCTGAAATTCACAAGACACTTTTCGCGCTACCTCTCATGAAACCCTGTTAAGTCTCGTTTATACCCGCGCGAATTTTGCAATTTTTCTGCGAATAAAATGTATGTGTGAATAACCATGTGTTCTGCATCAACGACTGGTCGGGCATGACTGGTAACCATTTTATTCCGCGATATGAAAAAACCTTCGCAATAACTATGTGGCATTTTATTACCCTACTTTTTGGTATAACATCGTAATGTTGCAGTTTATCGAGTATTGCATTATATTTCTCCACGTAAAAATTGAACCTTTCTACAAAAAGTAGAGAAAAAAATAGTGCTCGCGTATTTCTGGCTATGAATCTTCACCAAGAAATAAGGAATGAACCTTCCTACAAAAAGTAGAGAAAAAATAAAATAGTAGTAGAAAAGCGCGCGCTCGGCCGACATTTACATGTGGCCGAGCGCGCTCGCTTCGCTCGCGTATTTCTGGCTATAAATCTTCACCAAGAAATAAGGAATGAACCTTTCTACAAAAAGTAGAGAAAAAATAAAATAGTAGAAAAGCGCGCGCTCGGCCGACATTTCGCAATTCCAATTCCGCGCGCGCGGAATTGCGAAATGTCGGCCGAACGCGCTCGCTTCGCTCGCGTATTTCTGGCTATGATTCTTCACCAAGAAATAAGGAATAAACCTTTCTACAAAAAGTAGAGAAAAAATAAAATAGTAGTGGAAAAGCGCGCGCTCGCGTATTTCTTGCTACTGATCTTCAACAAGAAATAAGGGATAAACCTTTCTACAAAAAGTTGATGTAAAAAGATAAAATAGTAGTAGATGAAATAGTAGTAGAAAAGCTTCGCTCGAGTGTGGTTCTTGCTATACACCTTCATCAAAGAATAGACGAGGAAGGTATATCGTAACAAATGTCATCCTTGTCGCAAACTGATTCCAAACAAAGAATTTTAGGTGACATTCTTTGTTAACTATTTGCTGCTTTGCTTCTCAAATTGTGTTTGGTTGTTTGAACTCTGTTAACTCAAGCAAAAGAAGTTGAAAAACTTCAACGGAAACAATATCGGACAAGCTGATTTTAATTCGAGGAAGGTTTGTTTGGAATCAGTTTTTGACAAGAATGACATTTGTGACGTCATCAGTTTCCTCGTTTGTACTGCCGTGCTTAGCCCAGAGTGGCGGTAACTGACATTAGTCTATATTATAGGAAAAAGAGTTTGGAATTTTTATTTTTATATTTTAGTACATGTTCAATTTGTACCTTCATTTGGGTTGCTTTAATTTATTACCAATTAAAGCATCCCAAGTGAAGGTACAGATTCAAAATATACTAAAATATCAAAACAAAAATTGAACACTCTCTTTTCCACAATATACCTTGTCGAATGTCAGTTATCTCTGAAGAAAGTTTGTTTCCTCTTAATGTCAGTAAATTTTTAACTTCTAAAGACTTGATCATACTCTCGCAAAATTCGCAATTTTTCTGCGAATAAAACGGTTACGTCTTGCCCGACCAGTCGTTGAAAGAGAACACATGGTTCTGCATCCATTTTATTCGCAGAAAAAATGCGAAATTCGCGAGGGTATGAACGAGACTTAACGGGTTTCATGAGAGGTAGCTCGAAAAGTGTCTAGTGAATTTCAGAATATCGGAACACGACCGTTTGTTATCCATATCTCTCATACTGTAA
Source organism: Chrysolina oricalcia (assembly GCA_944452925.2). Classification (NCBI taxonomy): domain Eukaryota; kingdom Metazoa; phylum Arthropoda; class Insecta; order Coleoptera; family Chrysomelidae; genus Chrysolina; species Chrysolina oricalcia. Next base: position 21,966,182 of record OX101818.2, read on the forward strand.
TTTTTAGTCACTTGCTGTCAATAAACGATTTCCATCAAATGTATTGTTATGTTAATTTAAATCTTATATTTTCAATACAAAGTTGAAAATACTGCAAAATGTGCCAAAAATGCGTAAATTGAAGTGTCTAGATTATGCTATATAAGGCAAAGGCAAATTTGCTTTATGTGGAAAAAATTTGATGTTGAAAATACCCTTTTTGTGACATTTAATTGGTCGCAAATCAAAAACTAAGTGAGAGCGAGGCTATTCGACTTCAGATTTGTGTTCAAGGACCTCGAAATAACCCCCAAAAAAATTTCGTCAAAATCGGGGTTACTACCCTAAACTGCAATTTTTCCCAAAATTTGAAAGATCCCCCACTTACCAGGGCATCATATTTTAAAACCACTTGCCGGAGATGATGAAAAATATCAATAAAAAAATATTCAAAAGCAGAGTGAAGTCAATACTATCGTCCGAAGGATACTATAGCATTGAGGAATTTATGTCAGATTGTTACTTGGATCAATTTGTTTGATGTCTTGAGTAAGTCATTAGTAGTAAATAGTATGTCTTTATACCCTTAGTGTAATATATTATTATTTCGTACAGTGATTAGTTATATTATGTGTATGTCCTATCCAAATTGACTTGTCCAATACATTTTTGTCAATGTCTGAATGGATCAATAAAATAGTATTATTATTATTATTATTATTATTATTATTATTATTATTATTATTATTATTATTATTATTATTATTATTATTATTATTATTATTATTATTATTATTATTATTATTATTATTATTATTATTTTTTTTTTTTTTTTTCTCCGTAGGAGTGTACCAGTCAGGCCCTGTCTCCGGTGCTCCGACCCATCCGGAGGGCGCGCTGGTGTCGTTAACCCCAATAACCACTCCCTACGTCCGTAGGGTGAGTGATTATTGGGTCCGAGAATCGTGTGCCCTGAGTAGATGGAGCGAACCAAGTATAACGGCCTTCTGCATTCTTGCTGCTAAGATTTCTGCCATATTACGGCAAGCCGGTATTATCTTCAAGTTAGAGAGCAGTGTGTCCATCATTCCACCAAGGACTCCTATAATCAGAACCACCATTTTGACAGAATGGTCCGGATATAACCTGCGGAGTTCAAAGAGAAGATCTCGATATTTAGTCCGTTTTTCCTCCACTTTTCGAACGATATTCATTTCGCCTGGAGCGGAAAACTCCATGACGAATATCGTTCTACTGTGGTGGTCGAGAAGGACAACATCAGGCTTATTGGCTTGTATTTGCCTGAGGGTGGGGAATGAGTAGTTCCAATAGATTCGGCATCTCTCATTCTCCACCACGGACTCAATATCCCCCGGAGCATAAGGCAACACCGGTGTCTCGTCTATACCGTACGAGTGTCGTACGTGGTAGTACAACACTCGTAACGCCGCGTTATGCCTATGGATATGGGCTGAGACCGCATAAGATGGGCATGCTGATAGCAAATGCATTACGGTCTCAGGTGCCCCACGACATGCCCTGCATCGGGTGTCAGGGACGTCTATACCCATCACGCGACTACGGTAGACAAGGGTGTTGAAGACACCATCCTGGCAGACCATTATGAATCCCTCGGTCTCCGACTTTAGCTCACTTGACCTGAGGAAGGCAAAGGTCATGCTTTTGGATAAGCCAAGGTCTTCGATGTTGTGAAAGAAGACACCATGCATTGGCTTATCCATATGTAGCTGCAGCAGGACCTCTGTCTCCGCAGCTTTTATGTGAGCTTTTCATTATTATTTTTCTCCTTAGGAGTGTACCAGTCAGACCCAATATTTCACCAATACCCAACTGCCTTATAAATTGATATTCGGCCTGCTGAAACATCAGAGATTGCAGTGCGTAGATCAGCCGCCTAATATTTTCTATCATTCTAGGTTTTTCTTTTGTAGCAGCGAACCATGATAACAGATAAAGCTTGTAAAACTTGCTCTACAACTGTTTGAATTAACAGTATGAGTAATCCAGGTTTGAATCCAAGAAGTTATACAAACGGGGTAAATGTGATATACAATGACAAATTTGGCCCAACAAAAAAATTACAAGGGGTAAATGTGTTATAGCAACATTTTGAGGTCCATATTGCGTTTTTATTTAAATAACATATATCATACCTTTTTCCAAACTACTATTAACTACTAAGTATATAAAAATTAGAATTACATTCCTACTTACCAAAAAAATAATATATTATTTCACCAACGAGGTAAATGTATAAAAAAATATGTGTTAAAGTGAAACGCACTCTTCGCTTATCTGTAATCAAATGCAATTATTATTATTATTATTATTATTATTATTATTATTATTATTATTATTATTATTATTATTATTATTATTATTATTATTATTATTATTATTATTATTATTATTATTATTATTATTATTATTATTATTATTATTATTATTATTATTATTATTATTATTATTATTATTATTATTATTATTATTATTATTACTGTGAACTCACTCGTGATAAAACAACTGCAAGAAGTTCTTTTTACCATTGATTCACCGAACTCAGGGGCTGGGATAACCAGTAGACAGACAAAAACTTGATCATACTCCCGTTTCATCTCCAAATGTTGTGTACTCAAGTTTTTCGGAGAACAACACTTAGTATTCGCGTCACGAATTCTTCCCGCGAATCCAACTCGGCTCTGAGCTTTTGTTGATCGCCTTCAACGTTCACCTGTAAACCCACGTTCATTCCTGAAAGTTTCAGACTGCTGCGATGAATTTATTATCTCGAGCGGTGCAGAGCTAAGCTATGTTGAATGAATGTTAACATCTTGAATTTCTGGCCTTTCATCAATCCCAATAAGACTGTTCCGAGATCGGTCTCTACTTTGGAATAGGTAATTAGTTAAATGACAAGGAAGAATTACCGAGTCGATGAACAAGGCTGAATTCAGCATCTCCAGTTGAGACTGAGGAAGTAACTGTTTGATATAATTATAATGATTTTGTATGCAAGCAACTTTCGAACAAATGTATTCAACTTCATGAAAGCATTCTGAAATATACGTAGATAACTTTTTCTTGAAAATCTGTACTTTTGTAATAAAGATTCCATCACAGCAGACTAGGCAAACCAACGCTTCATTGAAAATGTAGAGAACCCTGGCCAAACGACGCCCCTTTCTCTCTAAAGTTCATTTTGTTACTGTTTTTTCCAATAGGTGATACACCTGCACTGGATCAATGCATTTATTAGCTCACTTGGCACTTCAATTATAATTTAGTTATTCGCGATAACCACGGAGTGGGCGATATCTATATTTTGAAATTTGTACGTGAAACTCCGGGAAAACAAACATTCTGCCATAATATCTAGTGTTAATAAATTGTTGATTATTTTGTTGTTGTTCTATACAGGTTTTAATCTAACCTCTTGCACTTCCGTGAATGAGGGGTGTATAAAGGCATGTTAGAAGGAATGGCAGGTGTGAAAAATGCGAAAAAAATGTTTTCTGAGTTTTAAAATTTTGTGATGTGGGCGACATTTTGGAAACCTCTGGCCGCCTTCCAGACAAGAAAAGGCAATTGCCTGCCGGTGAAGCGAATTAAGATTACGTTTACAGAGGTCTAGAGAGTCTCTCATATATAATTATGGGTTGCAAGCTGATGGAATAGGAATATATCACAGCAAAATGAAAACAAACGAGTATCCGAGTATCCAAACTGGTACACTGGTAGCTGAAGGCAGCACTAGTAGCTGAAGATGTAACACATCACAAGTTAATCAACATAATAGTTCAACTGTGGATTCACACAGGATTGGTTTTATGACCGGATCATAAATGCATCAACGATTGTTCCGGCATCCTTATGTTCCGGGGGATATTGAGTCCGTGGTGGAGAATGAGAGGGGCCGAATCTATTGGAACTACTCATTTCCCACCCTCAGGCAAATACAAGCCAATAAGCCTGATGTTGTCCTCCTCGACCACCAAAGTAGAAAGATATTCGTCATGGAGTTTTCCGCTCCAGGCGAAATGAATATCATTCGAAAAGAGGAGGAAAAACGGACTAAATATCGAGATCTTCTCTTTGAACTCCGCAGGTTGTATCCGGACCATTTTGTCAAAATGGTGGTTCTGATTATAGGAGTCCTTGGTGGAATGATGGACACACTGCTCTCCAACTTGAAGATAATACCGGCTTGCCGTAATATGGCAGAAATCTCAGCAGCACGAATGCAGAAGGCCGTTATCCTTGGTCACTCACCCTACGGACGTAGGGAGTGGTTATTGGGGTTAACGACACCAGCGCGCCCTCCGGATGTATCGGAGCACCGGAGACAGGGCCTGACTGGTACATTCCTTAAAGAAAAATAGTAATAATAATAATAATAATAACCAAGTAATTGTTATAGTGATACAATTTCTTGATAATGATAATTTTATGTTTATATATTTCAGTAGTAAAACAATAACACAAAAAATTAATGAATGTATGAATCAAAAAATTATTCGATGACCCGATCCTCCATTGAGGTGATGTATTTTTTGGATTTTTTTTTGAACATATCTACTTGGTTCAATTCTTCCGGCAGTATATTGAAAACTCTTGCCGCAATCTTTGACCAACAGTTTTTTTAACAATGTTTGTTTTCAAGAATGTACCAAGTCTTTTTCTAGATGAGTAAGAGTGATCCATGAAGTTGAGAATGAAGCGGTTTTCATACAGGTGAGTAAGAATTTTTTGTAAAAATATTTTTCTGATATTGAAAATTTTTGTTTCAGAGAATAAGAGGTCCGAAGGATATGTCCTCTATTTGCCGTACATTATTTTGAGGAATCGTTTTTGGAGGTTAGTGAGTTTTTTCAAGTGGTCGCTCGCGACTCCTCCCCATGCTAGGACTGCGTATTGTATCCTGGATTCTACGAGAGCGTAATAAATGATTTTCATGTAGCTGATATCTGAAAATTTCTAAAAATTTTAAATTTGTGCAGAATACTCCTAAGCGTCGTTGTTATTCTGTTTATATGTTTATCCCAACGCATATGCTGGTCAATTTTGTCACCTAAGTATATCATGATTTCCACTTTTTGAATGGTGTAAGAGTATTCATCTGCGATAATTTTTAGCTCAGTGAAGTCCGATATTAATCTTATGTCATTGGAGACGGTAATAAATTTTGTTTTGTCGACATTCAGAGTGAGCAATTTCTGATTGAACCACTCCACAATTTTTGCCATATCTTTTTCAACGGATTTTTCTCAATTTGCCCAGTTGTCACCTTCGTTGAAGATCGCATTATCGTCTGCAAACCTGATGATATGTCCTTCAACATGAAGACTGAAAATACTGTTCAGATAAATCGAAAAAAGTATTGGCCCCAGAACTGTTCCCTGCGGTACTCCAAAGGTTACTATTCTAGAATCGCTTATTTCATCGTTTATCGAAACGTACTGCTTTCTATCTCGAAGGTAGCTCTGAAATAATTCGAGAGGTGTTCCTCTAATTTCCATATCCTCCAAGGCTTCTATCAACTGTTTGTGACAGACAGTGTCAAAAGCCTTGGAGATATCCAAAAATACAGACAAGGATGGTTTGCCGTTCTCTAGTGACTGATAGACTTTGGAAGATAGATTAGCTATAGCATCTTTTGTTGATTTGCCCTGTCTGAAACCAAATTGCTTATTCGAAAAGAGTTCATATTTGTCCAAATATTTCGTCAGTCTAGTTTTTAAAGTTTTTTCGAAAATTTTTGTCAAGCTAGTGAGCAGTGAGTTGGGCTTGTAATACGTTGTCAGTAATTTATCTCTCTTTTCAAATATTGGCTTCACTATGGCGTCTTTGAATTCAGACGGGCACACTCCATCTTTATACATTTGGTTGATTAAATAATAATAATAATAATAATAATAATAATAATAATAATAATAATAATAATAATAATAATAATAATAATAATAATAATAATAATAATAATAATAATAATAATAATAATAGTTATAATAATAATAATAATAATAATAATGACTTCATTAAGGCGGGGCTCAGTCATAAACTGCTCTAGCCCAACCTGAAATAACAATTCGAATTTACAAAAAATTAAATACATTTTTTGTTATATCAGATATGATAATAATTGCTATATATTATTTTCCTGACAATATTAGATGATAATGGATCAATTTTCAATGAATATAATCACTAACAAGCATTTTTTGCTTCTGTGATACTCTGTTTATTTATTTACAATTATAATTGCTGACTCTTTGAGGAATAGTTTTTAAATATTTTTCAAATTAACAAAATAACTGTTCATTTTGGACTTGAAAGTATTTAGAGTAGTCGTGAATTTGATATTTAAGGGCAGGGAGTTATATATACAGGGTGTCAATTTGAAAACTTCCCACCCTTAATATCTTCCTTCCAGTAAACAATATGAGTAATCGAAAAAATAGGTCAATTTTATTGTCAAGGGGGACACTTTCAAGGACTATTTGTAGCCCTCGTGGTTCAACCCCCTAGGAGGGGTAGATATTACCCTTAGAATTTTAAATGGGAAGGGGGGTCAAGTGGCACATCATTTTGATGGGCGTTCAATTCTTGTTCCAATGGTACCCTGACTTATTATTTTTTGATGAGCATTTTCCGAAAAATTGCGTTCTAAACTAACAGAAGTAATTATTAGAACGCCTATACTGAGATGCATGGTTTGGCCAGAACTGGTTAAAATATTAGGTGGTACCGTTCCAACCCTTTATTAGGGGTAACATTAGCCATTAGCTCCAAACACTTTACATAAAAAAGTAGTCTAATAGTAAAACGTAGATGGTAGTAAAGTTGTGTTTATTAAATGCTGAATTTTTAAGTGTCATCGCAGAAATTGTACAGATAGCCTTCCTTTTTTGCTACTTCTGCTGTAAAAAGTTTCTGTTTTCCGGCAAAAAATTGGTTAGCAAATTTGAACTATGTGGTAGTATTGTGAATACCGTTGTACCTGTTGGGCTGTTTAGGAATTACTTTAATAAGTGTATAAAAGTGTAAAAATGGTTTACATTCTTCAAGACAGAATTGAAATGATTGTAATTTATGGCGAAGTTGGAAAGTGCACACGAAGGGCGGCATGTCTTTTTAACGAAAGACATCCAAATTGTAATGTAAGTCATCGGTATGTGCTTGATTTGGTGAATAAGTTTTACGAAACTGGTTCAGTGACAAATAAAAAAAGAAATAACCCCAGAGTACTAAATGAAGCAGCTCAAATTGAAGTTTTGGGAACATTTGCTGCAGAGCCCACGAGCTCCTTACGATCAGTATCAGAACAGACGGGAATGTCACGCGAGACTATAAGAAAAGCATTGAAAATGCATAAATTTCATCCATATAAAATACAGATTCTTCAAGAGCTCCACGAGGATGATTATGATAGAAGAATAGAGTTTTGTGAAATCATGTCTCATCGAGTCAATACCATCCCTAATCTTCTGTTAAACATCTGTTTCAGCGATGAGTGTTCATTTTTTCTGAATGGCAATGTTAATAGACAAAATTGTCGCTATTGGAGTGACGAAAACCCACATATTTTTCGGGAAGGGCATACACAACACCCACAAAAAGTTAATGTTTGGGCTGGTATTCTTGGAAATGCCATTCTTGGTCCATTATTTCTGGAAGAAAACTTGACTGGCAATCTGTACCTTGATATGCTTGAAGAGACTATCGATCCTCTTATAACTCACGAGCTAGAAACTCAAATTGATGCAGAAGGTAATGAACTTTTGCAGGAGGATCTGTTACATTTCCAGCAGGACGGTGCTCCACCTCATTATTTTCTTCCCGTCCGACAGTGGTTAAACGAGAGATTTCCGGGTAGATGGATTGGCAAAAGGGGAGCAGTTGAATGGCCTCCGAGATCACCGGATTTAACACCCTTAGATTTCTTTCTTTGGGGGCATCTTAAATCCGTTGTTTATAAAACACAACCTTCTGATATTGACGAACTTAAAAGACGAATTACAGCAGCATGCCGGTCAATTCCTAGTGAAGTTTTCCGTAATGTTAGAGGGGAGTTCGAAAACAGACTGTATTACTGTTTAGAGCAAAATGGACAACATTTCGAACAGCTAATAAGATAAGCGTAAGTAGATTTTATGTTGGAAATGTCTTTCTCGCAAATTAAATTTTATTGTGTAGAAGGAAAATAACCACCAAATAAAAAATCCCATGCGTAATAAATTTATTCCTGTCATTCAAGGGTTGGAGCGGTGGCACCTACTCTTCTAACCATTTTTATTAAAGGGAGTCAATACAATAATGCATCTCAGTATAGGCGTTCTAATAATTACTTCTGTTAGTTTAGAACGCAATTTTTCGGAAAATGCTCATCACATAATAATAAGTCAGGGTACCATTGGAACAAGAATTGAACGCCCATCAAAATGATGTGCCACTTGACCCCCTTTCCCATTTAAAATTCTAAGGGTAACATCTACCCCTCCTAGGGGGTTGAACCACGAGGGCTACAAATAGTCCGTGAAAGTGTCCTCCTTGACAATAAAATTGACCTGTTTTTTCGATTACTCATATTGTTTACTGGAAGGAAGATATTAAGGGTGGGAAGTTTTCAAATTGACACCCTGTATATATATATAGAGGATGCACAATACGAAAAGGAGCTCTCAAAGGCAGAGGTGGAGTGTATAGGTACCTGTAATAAGTATGGATTTCGTCTGTTTCGAGACTGAATTTCCTGTGCAAAGACTTATTTTTTTCTTAGATAAGAGGGATGCTGAACAATATGATTTCATGAACAAAACAAGCATAATGGATGTCTCTTCTTAAGTGTAGTTTATTTATTTTGTGTTCAATATATCTAGGTGTAATATGATCTCGTCTTTTACAATTTGTTGCAAATCTCATACAAACATTCTGCACCACCTGAAGACGGTGAGCATCTTGTGCTGAAAGACATGGGCCATATACAATATCACAATAATCAAATAGTGAAAAAATTAATGGCTCTATTAATTTAAATTTTATTGAAGTGGAAAGTATATATTTGAATATGAACAGTGATCTTAGTCGTCCATAAGCAGCTTTTATCAAGTTGTCTACATGTGAGCTGAACGTAAGATTCTTATCAATTGTCAATACAAGACTTTTACTAGTTTCAGAAATTTGAAGTGAGATATCATTCAATTTTAGCTCATTTTCCAAATTAACTTTCGCACACTGTCTGTCAGTACCGATTAACATTGTTATTGTCTTTTGTGGATTGAGGTGGATTGAGCATTTTTATCAGACCAATCTTTCAAAATTAATAAGTCCTTATTTATTTGATCAATTGCATTTTTTTGATCACTTGGCAGAAATGTATGGCATCTGCATATTGATAAAAATGTGAGTTTATTGTCAAGGCGACATCAGCTGTATAAATCACAAAAAGTAATGGGCCTAGGATGGACCCTTGAGGAACTCCGCTTGAGATATTTATAGCGTCTGAATATATCGTATAATTTTCAAGTGAAATCTTAACTTGCTGCTTACGATCTTTGAGATACATGCTGAACCACTCAAGGGCTTTAACTGTGATACCATAAAAAATTCAATTTTGCTAGAATTAATTTGTGGTCTAGGAAATCGAAGGCCTTGGAGTAGTCTAACATGACCATGGCAGTTACCATACCTTTATCAATCCCTACTAGCATGTCATCACCCATATTTGATAATGCGGTTGATGTACTATAACCTCGTCTGAAACCGGACTGTTTCGGGGAAAAATATCAAATTTATCCACATGTTTTTTGAGCTGCATGTGAACCATCCTTTCCAGAATCTTGGAAAGAACATGATAGGAATAACAAGAGCTTGTTTCCAGCGATAGGGCACTTGACCAAGTTTCAAGGAGCAATTTATTATATTTGTGATGGCTTTACAACAATAAGGAAGACACATTTTCAACATTTCTGTACTCATGCCATCTATGCCCATGGCATTGGTTCGGATACTTTTCACAATTTCAGCCACTTGGTGACTTGAAACCTCTTCAAATTCAAGATTTTGGGTAACTTTCTCACAGCGATTAACATTGAAAAATGAAATTGTCTCTATATCTGCATTTTTACTATTAATGGAATTAACAAAAAAAATATTGATTTTATCTGGATCTTTCAACTCATCAGGGATATCTGAAGGTCTATTTTTCTTATGAATGGTCAGCTCATTTAATAATTTCCACAAAAGTTTAGAATTATTTTGATTTGCATTCAACTCATTTTCGAGGAAAGCTTTTTTTTCTCTCCGAATTGCCGAGGTTACCAGGTTTCGCATGTTTTTATAGAAAATCCATTTCACTTGAGATTGATCTGCGGTAATATGCATCATGTGTTTTATGTTTGGGGTAATCCATGGACTCTGTTTCTTTGTTATTCTGATTTTTCGTATAGGGGCATGTATGTCAAAGAGACGAATTATCGCGTTTTCAACGAATTGTACCTTTTCATCAAGGTTTGGAATGTCACGACCATGTGCCCAATCAGCGCGCCTAGCGTGATTATCAAATTCAATCATATTTATACCTTTTATATTACGGGAAAACACAAATTTTTCTTCCCGTTTACTTTTGATAGGCAAATTATGGATAGTTTATAACATTTGTATTTAAAACTGAGCTTGGTTGATTCACCCAAATGTGATCTAAGAGTGTGCTAGTATATAGAGTTATCCTAGTAGGTTTTTCAACGATTTGCGTCATATTGAAAGATTTTGAAAATATTGAATCCAAGAAACTATACTCCTGGCTACTGGTATTCAAATAGTTTATATTCATGTCACCCAAACAGAAAACCAAATCTGAGGATATGATGCAATCAGCCATGATGTCTTCTAAGACTTGCAACGATTTATGAGTCGTTGATGAGGGATTATATACACAGCCAATACTTACAATTTTTCCATTAATTTTTGTTAAGGTGTCAATATTTGACATTGAACATTTTGAGATGATTTTGATTTGTTTTATATAACTACAGTTCCATATATAAATTGCAACACCTCCGCCTCTGCCTTGTCTATCATGTCTGTAGAGCGTATACCCTGGAATCTGTATTTGTGAATTTTGAACTCCATCTGTAAGCCAAGTTTCAGATATTGTAAATATATCATAATTATTTCTAAGCAAGCAGTCCTTCGAACTGTCGAATTTATTAAACAATGATCTTAAATTAAAATGTGCAATTAAAAGATTTTGAATGGTATTTTCTAAATTATCAGCAATTATATCATATTCATTTGAATCAGTCATTTATTTACGCTTCAATTTACTTTTGTGAAGGTTCTCTCCAATAGTTTAACATTAAAAAAAAGAACAATTCTTAGGGCAGTATGGAATGAACTATTCGGTTAAGAAAAAAAAAATGCTTTTTTTTACAAAACAAAAAGAAAGGCATCGTGCAAAAACAGATAGTTCGAAATGAAGTGAAAACAGAGGTCTACCATGATGATTAAATAATGGATACTATAGCAAGTCACTTTCTTGTCGGATAATTTTCTTGTAATTATTATGTAGGTACTGCGAACAATTTTCCATTTCGGCTCCAGACATTTGAAACGCCATATGCATCGACTGCTGCTTTCATAAGTTTCAAATTTGCATGGGTTAGGTCCTCCTTTATAACGAATCCAGTTTTTTTTAATAGCTTTTTGTTGTCATAAACGATCGTTTTAACTTTGATTGATGTAAGTCGCACAAGGGCTGCTCGCGATTTCGCTTCATTACGTTGGCCAATTCTGTGACAGATTTCCACATCGTTTGCAGTCAAAGTAACATTAAGCTTATTTTTGCATGATAGAGTAATTTTTTCTTCTACGATGTTAGAGGTTTCATTCAGTTCTTCTGCTAAGCCATATAGAATCAAATTGTTACGTTTATTGAATTTACCTTTTGTTCCAATGATGTTATTTTAGTTGTATTTTCATTTACTTTAGCCATGTGTGTTTTGAGAGTATTCTCCATTTTATCTAATTTCTGTTTACTTATCATATCTGCCTGTTTTTTACAGACCCTGGTGATCAGTTCTTCCATCGAACCTTCAGTTTGTTGTTGAGATCGTGTGGATTTAGACATACCTCTTTATCGCTGTGGTAGGAATATATAAAATAGACGTCGCACCGGTTCTCTCTCTGCTTGCACAAACTTCAACTTAACACAAAAACGGTGCACCTTGAAACTGGTAAGTTTACTCCTAGATTTGTTTCTAGCTATAATGGCACAATTTCGCTTGTATTCTTTCACTTTAACCCAAGAAATAATCAATTCTTTGGAGAGCTCACACAAACGTGTTTACTCGTGCTTCTTGTCAGAAATAGATTGGAAATGGGTTGAGGGTCGGTAAATTTATTTTTTTTATGTATTTTAGCGTTTCTGTTTTGATGCCGTCTATTCCTGGAGCTTTATTAATTTTGAGAGAGTCTATAGTTTGCTCAATTTCTTTTTGATCGACAAGGCTTAGGAAAAATGTTTGTGGAGAATAATTTCTCACAGGAGGGGGTTCTTAGATTTTTTTATTTCACTTGCGAGATTACACCCCACAGTGACATAGTAGTTGAATGTATTAGCCGTTTCTTTGCTATTCGACGTCATTTCTCCCCTGGCATTCATTATTCGGACAATATTCGAATTTTCTTCATTACTTTCTTTTATAAAATTCCAAAGATGTTTGGTGGAGTTTTTATTTTTCCCGACCTGTTGTTGATAGTAATTGGCTTTAGCGTGTTTTATTTGATGGTTAACTATATTTCTCAATTCTTTGTATTCCTGTCTATATCTTTCTTGATTTATTTTATAAAGTCGATGTAGTTGATTTTTTCTCCCAATAGAATTAGCAAGTCCCTGATTAATCCATTCATTTCTTTTTTTAGGTTTTACTTTATAGACTAATATTTTTGAGTTTCTTTCAGTAGTGTCGATGATAGTTTTCATGAAGTATCTTCAACATTTTCCATGTAGTAAAAGTGTTCCCAATTGAGATTATGCAATTCAATTATAAGTTTATCATGATCTATCAGTTTGTGAATTTTTCTTTTTTTTATTTTTCACTATGATATTTTGCAAAGGCATTTTTAATATCTGAGTGTAATGATCGGTTATGTAAGATTTGAGAATCAATAGCAAACAGTTTTCAATGAATTCTTCTGAACTTAAAACAAAAATATGATCTATTCAAGATGACGTTCCTTCTTTTTCTCGAGTAGTTTTGTTTATCATAGAAATAAATCCATATTCGCTCATTACACTCATATATTCATCTACCAACTCATCGCTCTCCAACACAATATTAATGTTTATATCCACAGCTATAACAGGAGCTTCGCATTTTATGAATATTGTTTGTTCCAGGTAGTGACTAAGTGATTCTACGGAATCATCTGGATTGGTGGAGGGAGATCTATATATCAATGTTATAATTATTATGTTACTGTTTCCAGTTTCAATTTCGATTTGTATTACTTCTGTTTCGCCAATATCAACATATTTGATTCTGTAATTTATATTCTTTTTCAGAAAGATATAAAGATTTTAAACTCGACGCAGGTACTTGTCAAAATAAATTATTTTTTATTTACTCCCAACTCTGACGATAACACCAGAAAAAAAATAAATAATCAAATAATTCAGTTTTTCCAAAATAACTTGAAAATTAAAAATATTTTTTTGAATTTCATAGTTCCATATAGATGGCCCCTCTGTTACGAAACTTTTTTTCTATTTAACCAAAACTGTATCTATTACCGTTTCGGATATCCCCATAGAGGACAACCTCATCTTGGACTCACTGTATAGACCATATGGGTGGTTGAATATTTTCTTTTTTCTTTTTTTTATTTCATTCAGTTGAAATACATATATACCGAGTAACTCGGACTCAATGGGCTGAAAAATATTAGTGCTTTATGAACAGTGTTATCCAGTATTTGCGAATACTAAATGGTTGCTGGAGTATTAAAGAAGGACGCCTACACTAGGGATACGAACACCAGTATCTCTAATAAGGGAGCTTTAATCAAAACTTTTCAGAAGTCATCGAGGAACTGTGGTCAGAAGATTCGTTGGATCGAGTGGTTGTAAATGCTGATCACTGTCAGTATTTGATGTTTCTCAAAATTATTTCTATAGTTGTCTTGATTCTTCAAGTTGAAAATGAGACGGATTATATGCTTCTGTAAGGTTAAGACTGGTTGCCCCAGAAAATTATATTATAACTGATTGTTGAAAATTCCAGAGCATAATAGACATTAATCAGACCTTGTAGATTGAAATATTTTTTGAGAGAGCATATTATAAAAATGCTTTTTAAAGTTTATTACAAAAGTGATTTATTCGATCATTCCAAGATAATTTTGAGTCCACAACCGAGCCCAGAAAATGAAAAGAGTTAACAGCCTGTATATTTGTTTTTTAACAAAAAGGTATACTTGTATCGACGATAGGTGATTTATATTTTCCAATAAAGTTCAAATAGCTGTTTTTTTGCAAGTTAGCTACAGTGTACTTAAATTCGCACCATAGCGAAAATTGTTTGATTGCTGATTCAACTTTATCGGTAACCTCCTCACGTTGAATAAAAATTGTTGAAATTGTTATTCCCTCCAACCGATTGTACCCTTACGCGCAACCCTCAGAAGTCTTCGAGAGACTTGTGCGAGCTAGGGAAGACGCAGCCCTTACCTTTTAACCAATGACCATGACCGATGACCACACGGGCATTTGAACCCTCGGCCCTTCGCTTGAGAGGCGAATGCACTACAAGCACGGCCACCTCGGCCAATTGAATTACCATATGAGTTACCGGGAACAAATACCGCAGTGTCATCATCGTATATAAATGACCTACCCTCCTTAAAAATTCGGACAAGTCATTTATCTAAACCAAGAACATCAGCGGTCCCAGAACACTGCTCTGAGGTGTTCCTAGTTCACTGGTTTGTTCAACTGAATGTGTAATATATCAATAATAGTACGACGATTTTGTGTGAAATATATCAACTAGTCTCTTACTACTCCTATCGCATTTCGCCATGTCAAAAAATATCGCAACAACATGAGAGTCTTTATCGAGAATTTCGTGTTTGTTTTTTATCAAATCGGTTCATGCGGTTTCGGTTGACAGACCCGTACGAAACCCATGTTGATGGGGTGATAGTAATTTGTATTCTTCGAAGAAATTGATCAATCTTATGTATATTGCTTTTTCCATAATTTTTGAGATTGGACTCGAGAAACAAATAGATCTATAAATAGTTTTCTATCAATGTAGGATCACCTTTTTTTAAGGATCGGTTTGCACTTTGAAATTTTCATTATATCTGGAAATTTTCCTACTTCAACTGAGCGATTCATTAGGGGAGTTAGATATGGTGCTAGTTCATGCACACATATAATGTTAAAACTCTTCTAACGAGAAACTTTTCTAATAGATGGCCATTAACGAGTGCTAGTAAAATCATCAGATGTTTTTTGGTGTCAAAAGAAGTTTTCTGTCTCTCAAATTATTGAAGATGGGTGCCATCTTCTGAAGCTGAATATTCGAAATGTTCGACATTGACTTCTTGGCACATGGAGAAACCATTCTGAAAGTTGCTCGTTACAGGTCATAGGTTGAGGGAAGAAAGCACTCATTCAACTCTTAATTGAGTTGAACAAGAGCTTACTCTGATCATTATCATTATTATACCGGGTGGCTACGGAAGTATTGCCTACGGAATATCTCAGTTATTGTATGAAGTAGGTTTGTGAAATTTGGAGCGTCGATATAATGACATAAGAGCTAGAATTTGAGCATATTGGCATGTCGAAGTTAACTTCCGGTCTGACCGGAAGTAACATCAACTTTCTTATTTTGAATAGAAACACTATTTTTTTTTATTTTCGCTTTATTCAGCATTCAATTCCCTTTCTAATGACATATCACAAGTTGGTATCTAACCAGACACTAGATCAGAAAAAAATTATTATTGAAATTCACCGAGTAGGCCGTGGAAGCAAAATGAAAGCAAAAAATTGAAAAGTTGGCTATGGAAACCATACGTCACTTGATAACAGTTGCTACTACTGTGATATTTTATTTTCATTCGTCGGCGTTATAAAAAGCCGCCAAAAAAAATATTGGAAAAATTGGGAAAAAAACAATACTCTGTAGGTCCATAACTTAAATAGGAACATACAACTTTTTCTTGCCTGAACTATTCAGCATAACCATTCCTTTCTAAAGATATAATAGAAAATAATTTTTTGAACTGAGATACCGAAAAATCCAATTATTATTCTTCAAATTACAAAACAGATTATCGCCATACGCAAAAATAAAATTAAAAATAATGTGGAATGATAAATTATATCCTGTAGGTTCTAGGTTGAATAGGAACATAAACGTACTTGGTCTGTGCCATCTGTGCCCCGTTATTCACGAACCGAACAAATTGACATGCTTCTCATTTATGGTGAATGTTTAAAAAAAATTTATGCCGCTGAACGATTGTATTTAGAGCGATATCCAGGGAGGCAGCAACCGTCAAGAAGGTATTTCCAGTGGCTTGAAGAAAAATTAAGAACTGAGCCTGATGTTCACGAAGACCAAGAAGCATTTGTTATTAATGAGGAAACTGAAATTAATGTATTAGCTTTAGTACAATATGATAGCACAATTTCCTCAAGGCAGATTGGCGCCGAATTAGCTATAAGTAAGGACTCTGCTAGGAAAATTTTGAAAAAACATCGATTGAAATCCTTCAAGTATCAGTTGCATCAACATTTGTATGAAAATGACGGTGAAAGGCGCCTGGAATATTGTAATTGGGTTCTTCGACAAAATGCTGAGAATCACCTATTTAACTATTATATATTTTTTACGGAATAGTCGAAATTTACCAACAATGGATTATTTAACAGGAATAATACAAGGTAGGTACTGTACTTTATTTGGATTATTGTCGATAGTCGAAGTGTAAAGTGCTAAAAGTGTGAACGGTCTTTTGTTCCAGGTACTGGGCGATAGCAAACGAGCACCGGTTTCGACAAGGCGGCTTCCAGGAGAGATTTGGTGTGAATTTTTGGGCAGGAATAGTTGGAACTCATATTGTTGGCCCCATTCTTTTTCAAGGCCAACTAACCGAAGAGAGATGCATTGATTTTTTAACGAATGAAATTTCGGAATTCATTAACAACCTACCAGCGGATATAACTGAGAGAATGTACTTCCAGCAAGATGGCGCCCCTCCGCATAATTCGAAAATAGCGAGAAATTATCTTCAAAATCGCTTTCAAGAGAGACTTATAACAACCCATGGTCCAGTCAGGTGGCCACCAAGGTCACCTGATCTTACTCCGTGCGACTTTTTTCTTTGGGAACATCTTAAAAATAGGGTGAATTCCACACAGCCTACAACTCTACATGAGCTAGAAGTAAAAATTCGTAGAGCTTTCCAAATTATCACGCCCCAAATGTTGAGAAACGTTTTACATGAAAATATCACCAATAAATGTATTGACGCTGAGGGAATGCATTTCGAACATTTGTTTTGAATTGATTTTATCTTTAATCCTATCAATTTGAATTTTTTTTTTCGATAAATCTGTTTTTTCGTTATTTGAAGAATAATAATTGGATTTTTTGGTATTTCATTACAAAAAATTACTTTCTATTATATCATTAGAAAGGAATGGTTATGCTGAATAGTACAGGCAACAAAAAGTTGAATGTTCCTTTTTAAGTTATGGACCTACAGAGTATTGTTTTTTTCCCAATTTTTCCAATATTTTTTTTGGCGGCTTTTTATAACGCCCACGAATGAAAATAAAATATCACAGTAGTAGCAACTGTTATCAAGTGACGTATGGTTTCCATAGCCAACATTTCAATTTTTGGCTTTCATTTTGCTTCCACGGCCTACTCGGTGAATTTCAATAATAATTTTTTTCTGATCTAGTTTCTGGTTAGATACCAACTTGTGATATGTCATTAGAAAGGGAATTGAATGCTCAATAAAGCGAAAAGAAAAAAAAATAGGGTTTCCATTCAAAATAAGAAAGTTGATGTTACTTCCGGTCAGACCGGAAGTTAACTTCGACATGTCAATATGCTCAAATTCTAGCTCTTATGTCATTATATCGACGCTCCAAATTTCACAAACCTACTTCATACAATAACGTAGGCAATACTTCCGTAGCCACCCGGTATATTTCCAAAGATTTCTGGTGTAATATTCCTACATGCATCTCTTGTGCTTTCCTCTAATTCACTGATCGTTCCTTGGGCAGTTTGGTAGATTTGAGATATCTCCATAAGGAAAAATCTGAAGGGGACAAATCAGGCGGGCGAGCCATTCAATAGGAAAATATTTTTTTAAATGTCATTGGAGATCGATTGATAGCTAAGTCGAAACGACTTCCAATTCTCTATTCGACAAGCAAAATTTCATGGAAATATTTTTCTAGAACAAAGAGGATGTACTTAATGTAAGAACCCCTATAAACTAATGGTGGATTTATGCAGCAGTCATAAGTCATAAGTTTTAAGTCATAAGAAAGAATATTCGTCAATGATTGGTTGGTCCGTTTATTCCAACCAACCACTGACGAATATTCTTCCTCATGACTTAAAACTTATGACTCATGACTGCTGCATAAATCCACCATAACCTCCACCTAACTAACTTTGAATTAAATGAAATTATGCCTTAATTATTTTCGTCAAATGATGGTTCATAACTTTCAAAATAACTTGGCAAATATTCAGTTTTACAGGCCAGTTACTGACCTTTGGAATGAATAATTTCCGGAAAGATGAATCGGTGTGAGGGGTCCTATTAAATGGACAGCTCGCTCATCTAATTCGACTCTCTCGAATTTTTGCTTGTGGGGATATCCCAAGTCTACCAAACTGCCCCAGAATGATACTATATAAGCATGCTGTCACCCTGGTGGAATCCAGAATCTATCAATACAGTGAACCTTTCTGTGATAGATAGGAAGGCTATATGATGAAATACTGATTTTGCGTCGTATATTGTGCCCCAGAACTAATGCTGTCAGCCTGGATGAGGTTCTCACAAGATCTTTCACAACAGAATCGTTTATAAAACACACGATTTTTTCCGATATGTCGCAAAGCGAGATCTCTTGAAAAAGTTGTAGATAATAAAAAAAATCAAAAACTTTTGTATTCAATGCTTTACGACATAACCTTAAATTAACCATCAAAATGGCCAAAAATCAATTTTTCAGTATTTTTTTTTTTCAAATATAAATGATTTAATTTACATAAAAATTTGTAGAGATGTCTTTTTTGGTGTCGAATGGCATGATTTTTTGGCAATTCAAAAGACGACTAGTTTTCGAAAAAATACCCTTATCATCCAAGAACAATTGCCTTGGTGTTTTTTTTTTGTATTAAGAAGGTCCATAAGTGATCATTTTGATTGATGAAATGTCTGCTTTAGAATAGTCTATGCAACTTGGTCTATTATGAATCAAACTTTATTGCAAACTGAAATAAGTTTACTTGATTACAAGAAATTTTAATTGAAGTATTCTATATCGTTATTTGTAATTCTGTTTCGTAATGGTGTTATTGCAACAACCTTCTTTCTAGTAGCTTTTCATAAATTTTCTTGTAATGATATCAGATTTTCTCTCCAACGTTTCGTTATCGAACAACCATCATCAACTTTATTTTTTTAATTACGGCCATATTTTGAAGAATATTGTGTTTTGAAGTATTTTTTCATCTGAATTCAATGTTGTATCACATATGATAAATCAATAACGTTTCAGATCTTTCTCAGCCATCATCACGAACTTAAAAAAAAAAGTTCGAGTGCGGGTCCTAATTGAAGAAAATTTATCTGAAATTGAGTATCAAAAGTTTGAGTTGACTTGTTGTTGTTAAATAAAAAAATTAAATAACAATAAGTCACACACTCATACAATTAATTGAATAAAAAATATGTGTTGTAGAGTGAACAGACGTTCTGTAGTCAAACAGAAAATTGTTTAATGCTGCAGAAATATTAATATTTCGGTTATTGCCAAGAGCATTTTTTAATGAGTTTTTGACAATTTTTACTGTTACCTCTGCTGCACCGTTTGACTGCGGATTGAAAGGAGGTGATGTTATTTGTGTTATATCATAATTACATAAAAATGACTGAAATTCCGAACTTGTGAAGTTTCGGGCATTGTCAGATACTAGATATTTAGGTATTCCGAATCGGGAAAATGTTGAATGAAGTGCTTTTACAGTAAAACTTGAAGTAATCGTTTTTGTAGGGAACACTTCAATCCATTTAAAATGTGCATCTAGCACAATTAAAAAGTAATGATCTAAAAATGGTCCAAAGTAATCGATATATACTCTGTAAAAAGTTTCTTCAGGCCATTTCCAAGGAATCAATGTATTTTTTGGAGGACTGGCCTTATTGAAAGAATAATTTTGACATGCTTTGGACAATTTTTCAATATCATTATTGATACCAGGCCAGTAAAAATGATTTCGAGATATACTTTTCATCTTGACGACACCTAAGTGAGATGAATGGAGCTGCGCCAATATGCGCTTTCTTTGTCCTTCCGGTATGACAATTCGATGATTCCAGAATAAAATGTCATTTTCAATTGAAAGTTCGTGTCTGATAGGAAAGTATTGTTTGAATTTTACATTATTCTTTGAACTCTTAGGCCAACCAAATTTAACGTATTTGATTATTTTTTGTAAGACTTCATCAAACTGTATGTGTTGTCTAATATGTTCAAAATGAACAGTTGGCAATCCATTTTCAGAAAAATAGTTGATATAATCAACATCAACAGACTTCCACTCACTTTCACTATCTTTGGGTATGGGTAAACGTGAAAGAAAACCTGCATTATTTTCTGCGGACTTCACATATTCGATTTTATAGCAATAATTGGAAAGAATAACCGCCCAGCGGCGTAACCTATTCGCTGAATACTGTGGTATACCCTTTTTGGGATTAAAAATTGCCATCAAGGGCTCATTATCAGTTACTAAGATGAATTCTCTATTGTACAAGTACTGATTAAACTTGCACACGGCATAAATGATACTAAGACCTTCTCTCTCAATCTGGCTGTAACCCTTTTCGGCATCTGAGAGTGTACGGCTCGCATATGCTATAGGTTTCTCTACTTTATTTGGTAAAACATGACTAATCAAACATCCAATCCCATAAGGACTTGCGTCAGTTGTCAGTTTCAGCTCATAGTCTAGATTATAGTGTGTTAATACGCTTGCTGACATTAATAAATCTTCGATTTTTTTTAATACTGAATCACACTCACGACACCAATTGAATGATTTATCTTTTTTAAGCAAGTTGTGTAAGCGATGTAGCACCATTGCTAGGTTACGAATGAATTTACCATAATAATTTATCATTCCGAGTATGGATTTCAATTGGGTGACATTCTCTGGAACTGGAGCATTTTTTATAGCAAGAAGTTTGTCTTGAGACGTATGCAAACCATCCTTATTGATTACATAACCCAAATATTGTACTTCGGACTGATAAAAACTATATTTATCAACACTGACTTTTAAACCGGCTTCTTGTAAACGAACAAGAATCTTTTCTAGTCGTAAGTTGTGCTCAATATTATTTTTTCCGCAAACCAAATCATCTAGAAAAACTACGGACCCTTCAATATTTTGCAATAAAGATTCCATAATCTTCTGAAATTTAGCGCATGCGCATGCAACACCGTACGGTAGACGTTGATATTGAAATAAACCCTTGTGGGTAGAAATCGTAACCAATTCTTTTGACTTGTCATCCAAGCATATTTGCGCATAGGCTTGAGATAGGTCTAGTTTTGAAAAAATTGCTCCACCCTGTAATCTTGAAAATAAATCGTCTATCCTAGGAAGAGGAAATTGGTCAATTTCAAGAACAGGATTGATAGTTATTTTGAAATCGCCACATATGCGAATTGAACTATCCCTTTTCATAACAGGAACGATGGGAGTTGCCCAAGGTGAATAATCAACGGGTTTCAAAATTCCCAGCTCAACCAGTCTGTTTAATTCTGCATCTACTTTATCTTTTATGCCATAAGGTAGGGGTCTAGCACGAAAAAATTTTGGGAGTTATTGCTGCATCTTTCAATTTTAACGATACAGTCCCTTTAGAAAAAGTGCCGAGTCCCGGCGCAAATACTCCTTTATATTTTTCTATTATTTTATCGATACTAGTATGAGTATCGGAGTAATTCACTGAAACCGTGATATTCAGGTGGAATAGACTCATGAAATCACGCCCCAGTATTGGAATTGCCCCATTTTTTATGACAAATATATCTAGAATGTGTGAAACATCATTATAAAATATTTTGGCTTGAAAAATACCTAAAGGTGTCATTTCTTTGCCATTATAAAAATGCAAAATTTTGTCTGATGGAATGAGAGGATACTTTTTGAAGTTTATCAAATAAAAATGTTCCGAAACCGCTGAAATACTCGCTCCTGAGTCCAATTGAAAAGAATACTCTTTGTCATCAATCATAACTTTGACATAATAAGGTTCATTACTTACCGAACAGGAATTGATCGAAAAACATTCTTTATCATTTACTTCTAAAATATTTTGAAAATTCCTAAAACTATTAATCGTACTCTTTTTGTTTGGACAAACTGGTGCCAAATGTCCTTTGGTTTTGCACAAATTACACGAAAATTCGCGATAACGACACTTTATCGATGGGTGGTTCGCCCTTCCACAAACTACACATTTTTGTCTCGCACTCCCACTTGCACTTGTTGACGGTCGACTCTGCGCAGGATACGTAGTATGACGTTTCTTCCTGTCTGATACGTGATGAAGATCTGGTTCAACTTTGATCGCTGGTGTCTCCAACAAGGTATTCTGCTTGGCAGCCATTTTGCATGAAGCTATACGAATGGCTTCGTTGAATGTACATTCTTTCTTCTCCTCGAAAAGTCTATCTTGTACTGCCCCATTTTGAAAACCAATAACGAAACGGTCTCTCAAGATCATATCTAGTACGTTTGCTTCAAATTCACAGCATGAAGCAAGACTTCTTACCCTTGCGGCCCATTCCGATGAACTTTCTTGCGGTGATTTTGTTGCATTGTAGAATTTATACCGATAGGCAAACACTGACTCACTGCCTTTGAAATGGTCGTTGAACAATTTGGTCAAAACTTCAAACACCTTATCTTCTGGTTTATTAGGTAAGGCTAGGTTGTAGATTAATCTGTAGGCTTCTTCACTGAGAGCGTTCAATAAGATGGCACGCTTTTTAGTGTCGTCCGTTATATTATTCACTATGAAGTAGTTATCCAGTCTACGAATAAAGATTGTCCAATCACTAGTATGAGGATCAAACTCTCTGATGTGTCCCAAATTCGCCATTTCATGATAACTACTCGTAAAAAAACTCGAAAGTATTTTATCTCTCGTCGCCAATGCTAATCCTGGGGGTTTCGGTGTTTAGGAACAATAAAACTATAATTCCCCAATTACTAATACAACTATTTATTACCAAGTGTTTGTAACGAACAATAGAAAGGTACTGGCGCTTTCCACCATGCAGGAAATAAAAACAATTGACCGATATAAAAACTCATCGTAAGTATAAGAAATACATAAATCGTAGTACAGTCAGTGAAGTAGAAATATTAGAAATTAATACACTACATTATCAAACTTTTCCTATGGTGAAAAACTACTAAGTATCCATTTTACAAGAGGAAAGCCGGCATTCAACAATCAGAAGTCGTAATGTGTACTGAATTACATTTTGGAGAAATACAACTTATTTTCTGTGGAATTCGACTTTTGTCAAAGCCTGCTGTTTCGATTCAGACTATACATACCCTACATAAACTGTAAAATGAAACTTACGAATACCTCTTTTGCATATTTCAAAATAATGTTGTGACGTGGTAGGTAGAAGTTTTACATTCAACAATAATAAGAAGATGCCAATTCATATTTGATAAACATTTGTTGAAACTGATTTTATAATTTCTCAAAATTGTGCATTTGTGTACTTCATTGTAGCTAGTGTAGGTCTGTTATTAATTCATGGTTGCTCTAGGTCTGATTATTTTAGCAATAATTATTTTTTGTTTTTGTTTCCTATAATCATGTGTCCTAACTTCGTATTCGTGCTTCGTTTTCGAGATACAGGGTGTCAAAGTTCCTTGGCCTGTACGCTCTTCTGATTTAACCCTTATGAATTTTTGTATAGGGTATAATGGAAACCAAAGTTTATGCTCAGCCCATCAACGATGAAGGTATTTTCCTGGAAAGGATTGTTCCAAGCACCACGAGCTATCAAACCAGCAGAGTGCCGTGCAGCTGCAGAATCTGCCGTTTGTAGGTGCGAACTTTGCATTGAAAAAAGTGGAGGTAATTGTGAAAAGATTTTTATTTTTCCATTCTCTGATAAAAAAACAGTGAATTAATTTGTTCTAATTTCAATTTCTTAGGTATTTTATTTTAATTGTTTTTCAAAAATGAACTGACACTGAAAAAGTTGAATTAGCAAAAAAGTTATATTTTTAATTGCTTGATCCAGAAGAGAAGGAACATGCAAAAAAGAACAGTGGTCTACAATGATTCGTCCTAATATTGATTTGTATGCCACTGGAATTGATAATTTTGCACTTAGTACCGCATATTATTATAAGCTTGTCAGATTTTATCAAAATCAGCCATAAGTGGTGAAGAAATCATTTTTCTTAAAACGTTGAACACTCTGTATTTCAAAAAAAAAACAGGTTGGAACACATTCTTGTAGGAAAAGAGTTTCCTTTTTAGCTGAAAACCAGATCTTGAACGTTTGGTGGTTTAACTCTGTGAACTTCTCATTGGATGCTATTTATAAGTTTCTGTCATTCATACTTCGCATGACTGCCATTAACGTCCAACATATTTTTGCAATCTGAAATGAATAAAAAATTATCCCTTGTATCAACTGACTCAATCGCAGATTCAATAAGATAACTTCAAAACAATTCTGAGCATACTTTCATGAAATACAAAGATTCGATCAGCCTTCATGTTAATAGATTCGTTAGCTCTCAGGTATTAGCATTGTTTATATAGAACATAGTTAGTCAACCTTATGGGATTATAATTGGATCAAAATGGATGCGACATGTAGATGGTGATAGTGAGCTCGCATCCAAGTCATGTCGTAACTTCAGTGATCTGGCCTCCAAGTCATGTCGTAACTTGATTGAAACAATGGGACAGCATTAAAATCAGGGTTTTTTGAAGAAACCTGCATTAAAATGACGTCAAATATTCATGTTTGTAACTAATCACGCTAGATGACACTCGCGTTTGCGTCCAACACCAATTACACAGCCTTTGACTAACTATCTTACTTCTATATAAACAATGGTATTAGTAAATAATTCAACAATTTTTTTATAATACCTTCACTTACTCCCCTCTATCAGGGATGTAGAAGTGGTAGTAGAACTTTGGAGAAGCCGCAATCGCAGCCAGGTAAGTAGTCCCTCATGGACCCTGTTTGCCATCCCCTGTTCTCCACGTATCTACATTTATCCTCCTTACCTCCCTTTTCGAACCTTTGTGACCTCCTTATGAAGGTCAGTATGTCTGACCACTCCAAGTCGATCAGTTCCTCTTGTTGGAGTTTCTCGACTCCGAAGGTTCCAAATCTTAGCCTCCCATACGCTTCACACTCGCCGAGGAAGTGAGATGAAGTTTATTCGTCTTCTTTGCATTTGCGGCAAGTGCGGCTGTCTTCTATATTCGAGATAACCATTGACACCAGGTGGCGCTCCAAAACTCCGGGAAAACAAAGCAAATGTCATTTAATTATCTTGTCTTGACAGTTGACGACTTTTTGATATTTTTTTTAATTATTGAATTTTACTTCTACCTCAACTTTGGAGTGCTTTTTTATAAATGCCTGTTGTGAAAATTCATTTGGCTGCAATTTTTCAGTATTGTTTGAACGAAAAATGGCCGTGATCCTGAAACTTCAACAGCGTCTAACCTTGATTGACCTTGATAAGTATTGAAGTTAAAAAACACAAGTACAATTATTATAAAATTCTGTATTACTTCATTTATTCCTCTATTTCGTTGCCTCAGTGAACTCGTTTCTGCAATTTTTTGAGAAGAAATGACAATTTTTATCAATTATTTTAACGATGTGTCTAGAAAATAAATGGATTGATTTATGCCAGTTATGAACCAAAATTCTCTAACTAGATGTGAAAACATTCAAAATAAAGAGTTCACACTGTTCACGGATGCAAATACACGTATGTTTATGAATTACTTTCCCTATTTTCAGTTTAATTCCCAATGTTTTAGCTAATATCTGGTTTCTGGGAAAAGAGTGCATTGAGACATTTGCAGACGAATAATTCTTGCATTGTGGCACTGGACAATTTTTTTTTGGCTTACTTGTCAAATCAAAGCTGTGCTTCTTCCATTAAATCAAAAAAATTTAACCAAATATAGAATGAAAAAGAAATAATCACTACTTTATTAACACGTAATCTTATGGCAGAATGTTTGTTTTCCCGGAGTTTTATATACAAATTTCGAAATGTAGATGTCGCCCACTCCGTGGTGACTCCGAATAAGAGGTTTGGCTCCTTGCTATGCCTAGTACAGGCTCCGGCTCACAGAACGGCGTTGCGGATTCGGATCTGACAAGTCCGTTTGCCACTTCGGTTCCGCGCACCCCTCTGTGACCCGGGACCCATACCAGCTGAACTTTCTTCATTTCAGCGGGTTTATCGAGCGCATCTCCGCATTCCTGTACAACTGCTGAGCTTGGTTTAGGATGGCAGATGGCTCTGAGCGCTGCTAGACTATCTGAACAGATTTACATTCTCTGCTCGGACCCTTCTTTTACCTCTTGCCTCTTAGCTACGGTTAGGATGGCAAACACTTCAGCTTGAAAAACTATTGTATATCTAACCAAAGCGTAGCTCTCTCATACCTCTCTTTCCTCCAGGTAGATTCCTGCACCCGAGGCCTGTTTGTCAGTCAGATGCAAACCGTCCGTATAACATATTAGGCTCTCTGTGCTAAACTCCACCGTGTTTCCTTCCCATTGTTCTCTGCTCGGAAAAGTAAGAGTAAACTCTCTATTCCATCGCAGTCTGTCTTGTGCGCTTTTCACTCTGAGGGCAGACATCGGGATCTCCTGCTCCGCCCATTTCGCGATTTCCGCATGACCTATCATCGCTCCTTCGTTTACCCAGACTCTCGAGTCCCGCATTCTCGAATTGGCTGCCATTGCCCTCCCCTCTTGATCCAGACTGGAAGCTGTGGTAGCCTCAGCAGTACCTCCAACTTCAAAAAATGTACCCCTCTGCCTCCCACGAAAGCTAGATAGAGAACGCGTAGAAATTCGGAAAAAAAATTAACGGTTTCATACGTGGAAAACTACGACAAAAAAGATGTCTGGCTCCTCTATTTTCAAAAAGGTTGCGAAAACAAAATCGGAAAAATTCGTAAAAATAGTGAAAAATATCTAACCATCGAATGGTATAGCTTTGAAAAATTTGGATTGAGGATGCGTAGAAAATTGAAATATTTCCTGATTGTTTCGGATGATTAAAACTATGACGAAAGAGTCATAGTTCAGGGTGCTCAGATCCCCCTAAAGTAGAGCAAAACTAACGAAACTCGAACACGTAATAATTGTGATAAATATCGAATCATGTACCTGCAGACAGTCCAGAAGACACCCTAGTCTTCAGTGAAAATAAACAAATGTTCCCAAATACAGATGACGAAGTTTCAACACTAAACATTTTTTATAACAATGTTCAGTGTATACGAAACAAATTGGGGGTAATTGAAGCTCTGTCAGAGGAAAGGAACTTTGACGTGATGTGCTCTACTGAAACCTGGTTGCGTGAGCATGAAATTTCTTCCTCATTTTTGACAAATTTCAATGTAGCTAGTTTTTATTGTAGGGACTCTTTCGAACACGGTGGTGTCATAATGTATGTCAATAGAAATCTTAAATCCTCTCCAGTATATAAGTTTGATGATTCATACCAGGAAAATATTTTTGAATGTGCTGCTTTTAAATTATCTGACATGAACATTATATTTATCACAATTTACAGATCACCTATTACTGATAATGTGAAAGGATTCTTCGAAAAATTTTCTATAATGCTCCAACGTCTAACAAAGAATAGTAAAGACAAGTTCATTATCAATGGAGATTTCAATATTGATATAAAAAACAAAAAACTAACAAGTACACGAGACTTCATAGACATCTTGGAGTCTTTTGATCTCAATTTCTCTGTAACACAACCAACACGTATATCAAAGAAAAGTGGGACGTGCATTGATAACTTGATAACAAACATAAGTGACAATATTTTAGTTGAAGTTCATGACTTCTGTTAATCCGATCATTCTGGCATTTTAGCTATCTTAAGAAAAGATAAACCTAGACCATATGTCGATGATAAAAAGATTAGAATTATTTCCCAACAAAAATTGTCAAATTTCAAACAAATCATCTCTGACTTATATTGGTCAGTATTATATACTAAAAGAGAAGCGAATGATTCATTCAACCACTTTTTTCAAATTTTTATGAACATCTATTAATTAATATTAACTGGTTTAGCATAGATCTGAAAAAAATGAGAAATGAACTTGAAACAATCAATATCTTCAAAAAATCGTTACAAACACAAGAAGTAATAAGTCTTTACAAAAAAAATTAAATTAAATTACAAAAATGCAATTGATAACGCCAAACGGAAAGCAAATAGGGATTTCATTGAGCACTCAAGCAACAAATCTAAAGCAATCTGGCAATTGATAATTTCTCAGACAGGAAAAAATGCCGTGAAGAGCAATACTAACATTTCAGCAGAAAATTTCAACAATTTTTTTGTGAACGTTGGCAGAGATATCATCAACTCTGTACCCCACAGTAACCTTGACATGATACAAACACTTAGAAATACTCATGTTTCTCCGTGTTCTTCTATTTTCATCAATCCAACCACTGATCTGGAAATCAAGAGTATCATTAGAAATTAAAAAAACTCACATAGTAGGGACATCTACGATATGAACGTGAAAGTAATTAAATATCTATGTGACGAACTGGCTCCCATATTATGCTTCATATTTAACAAATGCTTAGAACAGAGTATATTTCCAGATAAACTGAAAATTGCCAAAGTGGTACCAATTCCTAAAAATACCGATAACAACAATAACAATTCATTCAGACCTATCTCAGTTCTTCCGGTTTTTTCAAAAAATTTCGATTCTTTGCTGAAATCCAGAATTGTTTCATATTTTGAAGAAAAACAAATCTTTGCCAAGGAGCAGTTTGGTTATCGTAATGGTAGATCGACAACCAAGGCATTGATACTCATTTTGGAGAAAATCATGGAAGCAATTGATGAAAATAAGTTCTCGAGCGCCACCATGTTAGATTTATCTAAGGCATTTGATTGCGTCACACATAAGTACCTCTTACAAAAATTAGATTTTTATGGTATCAGAGGTGGAGCACTAGAGTTAAACTCCTCCTACTTGAATCACCGACAGCAAAAAGTTGTTATACCCCCAGGTGAGCAATCAGGTATATTGCCCATCGAGATTGGAGTTCCTCAAGGATCCATATTGGGGCCTATTTTTGTCATTATTTTCAATAATGATTTACCAGAATACCTGAACGTGCATACGATGACACTCTATGCCGATGACACCACAATTTTAAATATCAGCCCAGACATGAAAGAACTATCAGAAATAAATAACGAAATTATAGCTAAAGCTTTGGACTGGTTCTCAGCAAACAGTTTGAAGCTTAGCGAAGAAAAAACTAATCGACTTACTTTCCTGAATCAAGACCAACAAAGCAGTGTTAAGTTGTTATGTATTTACATTGATAGTAAACTAAATTGGAAAAATCACATCGATTATACGGCAAAGAAATTAAATAAAGTAGCATACCAAATCAGGAAACTCACAGAGCTCACCAACCTAGATACTGCGTTAACGTACTATTACAGCAACTTCTATTCTATTTTCTCTTACGGGCTTCTACTGTGGGGCAATTCCGTAGAAAGTGACAGAATCTTTAAAATACAAAAAAAACTTATACGGATAATTGGGCAAACTGGTTTCAGGGATCATTGTAAACCGTTGTTCAAAAAATTCAATATTTTAACTCTCCCTTCCGCATTTATTTTACAATGCGTTATGTATGTGAAAGAAAATGAGAATGCACTCTTTTCTAATTCATCGTATAATTCTTATGACACCAGAAATAAAAAGCATTTGAGCATCCCTTACCATAGGCTGAAAAAAAACTCAGCAACCAATTAATTATACCTCCATCAAGCTCTTCAATAAATAACCGATTGCATTAAAAATATCATCTGCCAAACAACTCAAAGCGACAATCACAAAAATTTTATTAAATGAAGCTTTTTACTCTCTTGACGAATTTTTCCTTTTTTCATTTGATGAGACACCACCGTGAACCTCATATTGCTTTGAGGAGAAATATTGTATGTACGTGTGTTTTATATAATTTTTATATTTTATACTTAAATACTTCAAGACTGTTTTAATCTTGGATTTTTACTTTTTTACTTCTATTGATTTGTTTTGTGACAACCTCAAATGTTTTTATACATAGCTTGGGCTAATTAATTATTATTATTATTATTGTTATATTATTACAATGATAAATACTATTTCACTGGAATGTCTCTTCATTGAAGTACTAGATTGTAGTGAATCAACAGGCAAGCGACCGTGCAGCAATGACGGTTTAATTAAAATGAACAGACTAAGAACATGTCCAAAGAAAACTGAAAAAGAAATAAATAAATAAACTGCACCAAAAATAAATTCTAAAGTGAATCAAACCCATCATTTTGTTACGTTATAAAATTTCAAATGATATAAAAGCTTGATGCGAGAGTAAATCAATTTTAAATTCAATTTACATTAAGAAATACATAGATACTTCTCGCGACAAGTTTTTATATCATTTAAAAAGTTTTGATGTTACTAAATGGTGAGTTTGGGATTTATTTTATACTCTTCATTGCATTTAATGAAAGCTTTTTTCTTGAAAGTTTTTTTTAAAGTTTATTTATTACAAGCCACATCAATATTTGAAAAATTGAAAAAAAAAGTATAAAATTAGTACTTTTCCTCTAAAATCGCCAAAAACTTGACAACGAAACCAGACATAGAAAAAAAAAATGAACAATTTTACAGTCCATGAACAGGTACATAAAAAGTTCTTTTTCAATTTCTCCATAACCTCAAAACAAAATGAAGAAACAGTCGCTTAACCTGA
Organism: Chrysolina oricalcia; assembly: GCA_944452925.2. Classification (NCBI taxonomy): domain Eukaryota; kingdom Metazoa; phylum Arthropoda; class Insecta; order Coleoptera; family Chrysomelidae; genus Chrysolina; species Chrysolina oricalcia. The sequence goes on from OX101818.2 coordinate 21,997,584, forward strand.
TGAAATTTCCAAATTAAGTTGCAAAAATGACGAAAACCCGTTTTTTCATTATTCACCCTCCATTTTCCCTTCCCCTTTTTCGGACGCTGCGCGCCTGGATTTTTCATCATTTACCTCCCATTTACCCCTCCCTACCTTCCCAAAATTTTCGGTCTTTTCGCGCCCGGATTTTTTAATATTCACCACCCTCCGCCCTTCTACAAATTTTTCCAGGCGCTCTCTGTCTGGTTTTCTATCATTTCTTTCCATTTCCCCCCACCTTCAAATATTCCGGGCGCCTCGCACCCGTATTTTTTATTATTTAGCCCCCATTTTCCCATTTCAGATCTACAAGAAGTTCCCATTACACTTTTTCATATCTTGAAAAAAAAACTTGAGACGTTTTTAAACACCATTAACGAAACGAGATATCGAAAAAAAAATGTATCAATTATGCTTTAACGTCAAATTATTAGCAAGTATTGTTGACACCTCAGAATTTGTTTCTTGTCGATTCTTCCGGAAAAGCCTACTGATAATTCAGATATCTCTGATAACCACATGTAAATTTAAGGGTTGTAAGCATAAATCGTATCGTAGAATTCACTGACGTTTTCGAAAATATGTGGTTTCCATTTTCGTAAAAAGTTCCCAAAGATTTAGGAAGCTTCAGGTCTTATCCAGCCAGCTTGTGGCAATTTCTGACCTGACTCTCTATGTTTCCAAAAAAATATTTCTTTTGTGAAGGACTGCATCTGTCAAAATGTAAGGTATTTGGAACGCTAGAGCAGTTTTCTTTGAAATACAATGGAAATTTTGTATAATATTTCTTGTCATCAACTGAATTTTTATGAGAATTTTGGTCCATTCAGAATCGGAGATAATTGTACTCAAAGTTGTTCCCCGATAGACTTTTACATCATAGCACCCATAGGCCCAGTGCAATCATTGTTTCAAATAACACGCTGTACAGAAGAAACGCGTCATACAAATTTGATGGAAAAGTAACAAATGTCAATAAACTCGATAACAAAGCTAATAACCAAATCTGTAAAAATTCGTCCATATAATTATCGAAATACAAGCTCCCAAAGTCGGCAATGTTTTGATCGATGTGAGCATAAAAATGACCACGTCAAGAGCAATGGCAACAACGCCAGAAATATATACTGAAATAAATAAACCAGGAAATATATAAAATTCGAACTCTAGAATTGAAGAATTGGGCAGCTTCCCTGTCCATATTGTCGTCAGCATATAATTATATGGGAATTTTAGAAAAGATAAGACGTGAAATTGGAATAATTTTCTGAACAAAATGGTCAAAGAAAATTTGTGATAACTTTTTTTGGTTTTTGTACTTTTACTTCTCTTTTTAGTTTGGCCCGATTCCATTCGCGTCGAAATTCATGATTGTTTACCTGGAGTTCTGCATATTTGCATAAATCAAGAACAATAATCAAATAACTTTCCATTTTATATTTTTTTTGCAGCTAACATAATGTCAACTCAATTCATCGTGGTATACCATGGACTTCTCGTATAGGTACTCACCTTGACACTCAGAGTATTTTCCATGCTCACAATACCATAAAACGAAAACGTCACCGGTTCAAAGCTATTTGTCATCAGTAAGAGAAGTACTTTTTTGTTGTTTTGATTCCAGGTATGCCAGGGACATTCATAAGTTTTTCGGAAAAGTTTTTCAGACTGAAAAAAAAATTCATTTAGATTACCTTAATGCAATTTTGCAAGGGTCCGAAAGAGTTTATTTGATACAAGCACTAATATGAATAATTCGGTTTTGGTGTTTCATGTACACCTATATACATTATTTGGTTTAATACAATGTTGATGACGTTCATTGAAACGATTAACGGTCTGCAGCCTTTGGTCTACAAAACATAAATGGCTGTCCTTGAGATCACAAAGGAAGTTGTTTTCTGGCGCTCCGCCACTGCGTAAAGTTGAAATCGTGTAAAAACTCGTCTATTTCGTCGGCAACGTAGCCCATCAACCGACCTTGACTCATTATAGTTCTTACGCTTGAACTGTGTTGGTGGAATCGTGTAAAGTAAATAGTGGAAAATGGGAAAACGGATCTCAGAATGGTTAAATTCATTGAAGAAGGAAAGGAAACTTGAGCAGAAAATTAGGAAAATAGCAACAAGCAGTAATTAATAAGATGTTTTGTTTTTTTTCGAACATCGAAAAAGCCAGCAAGCCATTCTATATTGAGATGATCAAACATTGCTCTTTTCATTTTCACTCCGAAAATGATTGGCAATTCTCACTCTCACTCCGAGAGTGAAAAACGATTGGCATTATCATTCCGACTCTGCTACTTCATTTTTCTTTCATCTCAAACATTGCACTTTTCATTTTCACTCCGAAAATGATTGGCAATTCTCTCTCTCACTACGAGAGTGAAAAACGATTGGCATTATCATTCCGACTTAGCTACTCCGTTTTTATTTCATCTCAAACATTGCACTTTTCATTTTCACTCAGAAAGTGATCGGCAATCCTCACTCTCACTCCGAGAGTGAAAAACGATTAGCATTTCCATTCCGACTTTACTAATTTCATTTATTTCATCTCAAACATTGCTCTTTTCATTTTCACTCCGAAAATGATTGATGGCAAATCTCACTCCGAAAGTGAAAAAAGATTGGCATTTCCATTCCGACTTTGCTAATTCAATTTGATTTCATCTCAAACATTGCACTTTTCATTTTCACTCCGAAAATGATTGGCAATTCTCACTCTCACTCCGAGAGTAGGAAAAAAAGATTGGCATTTTCATTCCGACTTTGCTGATTCCATTTAACTCATTGCACTTTTCATTTTTACTCCGAAAATGATCGACAATTCTCACTCCGAGAGTGAAAAAACATTCGCATTTTCATTCCGAATTTGCAACTTGCATTATTCGTTCGTATAATAAGTAACACTTTTTCATTTTCACTCCGAAAATGATGATTAATTCTCACTTCTACTCCGAGAGTGGCAAACCATTAGCATATTCATTCCGAATTTCCTAATCCCTTTTTCTATCATCTCAAAAACGACATTTTTTCATTTTCACTCCGAAAATAATGGGCAATACACACTCTTACTTCGAGAGTGTAAAAATATTAGCATTTTCACATGTGATAAGATTAGCATTTTCACTCTGAATCTGCAAACTAGATTTTTTTTTCTCCATAGGCAGCCCGTCTCGAGCGAGAGCTCATCATCTTCAGATACAGAGGGTTCTGAAGGGGTACAGGATGAGTCACAGGATGTGATGCAGGTAGTTCAGGGGATGAATCCATCCACCGAAACTAAGGTCTGGCCTAACTCAAAGAAATGCCTGGCTGCCAGATGGCAACCCAGATGGCAAACCAAATGGCAACGCCACGAACTAATTCAGAGCTGGAAGGTAATTGCAGTTCGTTGACAGCCCCAAAGCTGAACCAAGAATTTCAAAACCTCCTGACACCAGGGGACTTGAAGAAAGACATATTTCTTTCAGAAAATATAAGAAATGCTAGGAGTGGGTACTTGACTATTCTAAGAAATATAATGACACTTTGGTAGCTTTTTTGTTGATGCTGGAAAATTGATGACTGTTACTCACCATACCGTATCAACGCTCAGACATCAACTTAAGAGTCATCTGAACTCAAGCATACAGAAGGTCGTTACAAATCAAAAAATAGATGAATCTATTGTCGGATCCGATCTTAGCGAGAATTGAGCCTCAAAAGCTTCGGAAACTTCAGCAAAAGATTGGATCCAACAACCATCAATATCCACCTGCAGACCACATCCAAACTGGGAACGCCCCTCTTCCGGGAAAACAGTGCACACAAAAAAGGGGGGCAGGAAGGAATGGCAGACAAAGAATGGTCCAGAACGGTGCACTTCGCACAAAGAGAACCGTCGTCGTTCAAACAACAACGACAGGTTCCTGAAGTAGAGATAAAATATTATGGTAGAATTTCTAACTTTTATGAAAATTGAACTAGAACAACTGGTGATAAAACAATTCTTCATTGTGTACTGGGATATGAACTCTAATTCAAGGAGAAACCAAATCAATACTCGCGTTTTTCAACTTTTTTCAATATTGTCTGAAGCTATAATCTTCTAGCAAAAGAAACCATCGCAGAGTCGAGACTGACACTTCCCAATAATTTTTGCAAAAAAAAATCGAATGAAATTTTAAAGCTCAAATAAATATTTAGCAGTACCCCACTTCAAAATGAAACTGATAAAAAACTGCTTATTTTTCAGTACCAATACGAAAAACGTATCGCAAATGAGCCGGTTGTTGCATTTTTATGGTTAAAATAAGCTCACCAGAGGAAAAGGTGTATATGAAGGAAAATATTTATATCTTTTTATATAAACAGTTTTCAACAATTCGTTCTTTTGCCAAGTTGATTGTAACTCTAATTTCAATTTTCCAACAATCCAATTCGGATGTGGGCATACGAAAACTTCAGAGAGAAGAAAACATGTTTGCATGGAAAGAAAATAATGGTAGATAACTTTGACGCGATAATGTCAATAATCAATCAAAAAAAAATTGGAAGTGGTATATCGACTATAAAAAAAATACAATAGCAGATCGAAAATCCTGGTGGAAAAAATAATAATAATGATATGTTTTTCCACCCTTTCGTTTTTGGTAAAAAATACTCAATAAAATCATTTCGGATGAAGCCGAAGGCATTTTAGTTTTTCCTGTTTGGAAAACGCAGCTTCGGTTACCTATTATTGAGAAACTCAAAGTATCCAACAGTATGGTGATCAGACCTGCCAAATCTTTACTCCATTCTCCTTCCAGGAAACCACACCCATTATGGAAAGTACTTAACGGGGGTTCAGTGAGATTATGCGGAAAGCATACTTATTGAAAGAAGATCTAGAAGAATCGACAGACATGATTCTTGCACCATTGAGTTCCGCAATACAAAAACAGTACAACACTACTTCTTCGAAGTGGTTGATGTTTTCAGAACTTGTGAAAACAAAAGAATTTGATTTCTACAGAACGAATTTAAAGCGGGTGCATTATATGCCACCCTAAACACTCACAAGTCAGCTCTCAGTACTTTATTGCATTTCGAGTCAAAATTACTTTTCAGGTTCCTTAAGGAAGCAATTAGGACTCGACCTAATTTTCCAAGGTATAATGAGACATGCTGGGACCCAAACCCAGTGTTAAAATTTATCGAAAAATTGTCACCCCTCGTATCATTGATTTTAGGAAAAATTTGTAAAAATTTGATTTTAAAATTGGCCACAGCACAGCCTGTGGAAATGTTTTCAAAAATAAAAAATACAAGAAAAGCTGCTGGATGGTCGGACAAGTCGAATACATTCAGTGAATTCATATTAAACCCATTAAGACTGACGAATTTGACAAATATATTTTTGATACATTGCGTTCCTGCTCTGTCATTATGTTAAGTGTTAAACTGTGCGAGTATCATTTGTGTGTAAGTTTTTGGATATACATCGAATCATCAAGTATTATTGATTTCTTTTTCACTGTGGATTTCATGAAGACGTTTATCAAACAATTTATTGAACTGAAGTGGCATTACCAAAAACACTTTGTTAATTCTTCAACAGGATTAGGCAATACTATAGATAGCTACACAATTTCTTTAAACATCTACCTTTGTGATCTCAAGGACGTTGCTACCGCTATCAACATAATTAGAGATTAAACGACTTACCTTAAGGAAGTTCATATCTCATTTATATGAGGTAGCCACGTCCGAAGAAATCACCACCCACCCTCCCGATGACTCGCAACCCCTGTAGCTATCTATCTAGTCAGCGAAAAAACTATATGAGTCAAGGTCGGTGGATGGGCTACGTTGCCGACGGAATAGAGGAGTTTTTACACGATTTCAACTTAACGCAGTGGCAGAGCGCCAGAGAACAACTACCTTTGTTATCTCTTCATATAATTGAGATATGAACTTCCTTAAGGTAAGTCGTTTAATCTCAAATAATATCGTATAAATACATTTGGACTCTGCATTGCCATACCTACAACACGGATTGTTTTGAAGTCGCTCATTTTGCTGGCGCGCGGGCTGCGGGGATGAAAGGAGGTAGCGATAAACTGTGACCTTCCCACAACCGACAGGAGCGCACGCATTTAATAAAATAGGGTTCAATCACAAGAAAAAAATGGAGAATTTGAAATAATGATGAAAATATCAACGAATGTGATAGAATATACATTCGATAGGACTTAATGAGATAGAAAATCTCGTATGACCTGATGTAATGCAATACTTCATTGACTGAGATAGTATCGATCCTTAGAAAATAAGGTTCACAAAGTTAGCAAAATTTTAAAAAAATGACTTTTAATACTTTCATTTGCAATGAATGGAAAGCTGAAAACAGTGGACTGAAAAAAAAAGGAATAAAAAAGTACTGACTGAAAATTGATGATTTATGTGTTCAATAAATAGATGTTCTTACTTATATAGGCAATATAATAAATGAATATTGTGCAGAATGAATACTCGCAGCAAATCCCAGCAGACTTTGGAACACATTCTGTCCAAAGTGTTCCCCTACTTTTTCATCCAAGCCGCTTTTTCTGTGACATCAGCTGGAAACCTAAAGATAAATCCAAATTTTGATTGATATTTCTTCGACTTTTTGGCAATCTTTTTTTAAAAATGCATCATCCAAAGACCTAATGAAGTAGTAAATGTTTCGTTAGGTGTCTATTTTGTCGTCTCCACATATAAAGGTTTGAATACACGTATTGATTTAATTTTGTTCAGCGAAAACAGATTGATACCCACTGTAACACCTATGGTACTCAAGAATGGAATCTGATATTCGGGTTCGAACACATGGATTGTTTGCAAATCCAACAAGATTGCACCATTATGAGTCTCTGTCTAGTATAGTGCCGCTATATAACACAAATGAGTTCGAAAAACACTATATTTCATCAATAATTTTACAAAAAAGCAGTAACAGAATATGACAGAACTGTCGGAAGGTTACTTTGTGGAAATTCAACAGCGTTGACAAACGACTAGACACAACAAACTCAACACAATCATTTGAAGACGCAAGTAATGATTTTTTTCGATAGTTTGTTTTTTGCAACTTGTAAGTAATAGAGGTTCAGGTTGCATGATAATGTCACCATCACCATCCTTCCTTCTTCGATTGTTATTGAATGGAATACGTATAGTAACACACTTTTTGTCTATGATAAAGACACCTACGAGATGTCACAACGCCCAACTCAATATAACGACTACAGATTGTGACAATTCACGACTTTATACCAGGATGTAAACAGCTAGGTCCAGTACAATACTTTATAGGACCATGGTTAGTATAATGATATTAAAATGTGCTCTGCCCACATTTGTGAACCAAGGGTTGAAAACACTCAGAGAGGTACTTTGACGATCATCAAGAATTTAGTGCTCGTTTGATGGATATTTCAAACAAGGTTTGGGTGGATTTTTATTCGTGGTAGGTTTTCAGAAATCTTCAGCAGAATTTCAAAATTCAATAAAATATATGAAACGGACAAAAACAGTATGGATTATCAAAACAGTATAAGTGTTCACATTCGTTGCCAGATATCCTCGACGTTTCGCTAAAATGAGTGGTGGCATTCTCAAGAGAGATTTTTGCATGTTGTCAACTACTCAGTTCACTGTTGTATTAGGTGAGCCCTTTCAGTTGCGCCACTGGTTGTGGATGTCGTTTAAATAAGGCTACTCTAAATATTGAGGCAGGACATGTTTCAAACGAAACAGTTCAAATGCTCTGATTCATTAACATTCGAAAAACGAAAAGAAGATGACTTGAAATCTGTGTCCAATATTCTTGTGAATTATAATGTGAAAATTTCCGATATAAAAGTATTTATAGTTTGGGAAGTCCAACAAAAACCGACTTATCAAAATCACCTTGAGGAATCGTGATGATGCTAGTACTGTTTTAAAAAATAAAACAAGAAGAATACCAGGTATAGTCATTTTTGTCGACCAAACTGAAAATCGAAGGGAATACTCTCTGCCTGTGAAGAAAAAATTGGAAGAACTGAAAGCTAATGGTGATCATTCAAAAACGATCAAAGGACCCCTCACGCTTATTATGAAAAATGGGTCTCTGTCGAATTGGCTATGTATTAGTCAATAGATGCTTCTTAAGTCTAACTTTGAAAATGTTTAGACTAGCAGAACTTTTTATATAAATAGGAGTAGTGTTTTACATGTGTAATGTATTCACACTGTGTTGTGTATGGCAGTTCCTAGTAGAGGAAATGTCTTCTGCGCATGACCATGTCATGAGACACCTAACGAAACAACCTGTAAAACCTGAGCAATATATGGTTCGTGAAACAGTAAACGTGTTTCCATTATTCTCACCTTGCAGGCATAATCCTGTATAACCAAATATATAACAACATGGTTACACCTTTAACAAAAATAGAGTTTTGGCTATATGTTCTGCTAACCAGCGGAACACGAAGATTACCTCTATATCTAGTGTTGTGCTCAGGAACATCCTGATTGAGAAGTAAAATATTCTGCAAATATTCAGGTATCATACCAGTTGTAATTTTGTGAATGAATATAAAGGAGTAATATAATAGATAACTCCTAAGTGGTAACCAATGAAGAGTATCGAGCATTGAATTTATTGACTTATGACGTGCACAACAAAGAATAATTCGCATAGCCCGATTCTGTAATTTTTGTAAGCGGCTTAGCACATTTTGATTCAGCAGATAAAACACATTGGCACAGTAGTTGAAATTCGTTCATTTAAAAATACATCCTACAGGCCATAAGACCGAATTACAGGTGTATGTAATAATATTCTGATACACATGTATACCACTTATATAATACTATACTTAGTTCATAATGAAAAAAGAAATAGAAAGGAAAATAAATCAAAACAAAACTTATTGATATAACATATTAGTTGGAAATCGCATAACAAATTGACCGTTTGAAGTAAGAAATCGACAGAAAGCATATGTCAATATTTTGCAAGTTATTGTAGCTCCTTCACATAGATGTTAACGGGCAATGAAAATGGTGGAAAGAATTTGGAACATCGATATGAAACGTGATATGAGGAAGTATAAGCGTATGTCAAATTATAATTTTACTTCACTGCGTAAGATGCGGGGAACATCTCCTCAAATAGTAAATTTTCATCGAAATTGTTATATTTTTTTTTGCATGGTCATTGAAGTACAGTTGACGATCAACCAACACCCCTATATATTTAAATTTCTCAACTACTTCTGCTTGGACATGCTTATACATTTTGTCTCTACGGACTAACATCCATTTTCTCTTGTTTGTATTTATTTTCAATAAATTTCCACAGCAATAATTGCGAATAGCTTCTAGACTTTGGGACATCGTATTGAAGCATGTTAAACGGTTATTTCCAGTACAATAAATAACAGCGTCGTCAGCAAATTGGTGTATGCAACATCCATTCACCACCTCAACCATATCATTAATATACACTAGAAACAATAGAGGGCCCAGAACACTACCTCGTGTTACTCCTATTTTATTATTCAGTGTGCTGGACGTAACATGGTTAGCTCGTAAGTTTTGCTTCCGATTGTCCAAATAGTCTGCAACCCGTTGTAATGCTGCATCTACAATTCCAACAGATTTCAATTTCTTCCAATAATCGTGTTCTGTCAATAGTTTCGAAAGCCCTTTGTAAATCAAGAAAATCGGTAACTGTGACTGATTTTTTCCTAAAGTGTTCTTCCAATCGTGGAGCACATATTGCAAAGCAGTTTCACAACTGTTTATTACGGAATCATGACTGAAAACATGTAATGGCCTTATTACAATCCAAGTGATCCAGAATTTGATTGTAGACTGTTTTTCCAGTACTTTACCTATTACCTATATCATATTTATTGCTCTCAACTCACATGCTTTATTCGTATTTGCGACTTTAGGCATTGGAATAATTGTTGCAATTTTTACTTCATCGGGTAGTTTCGAAAGAATAATTAATGATATTCAAAAGTGGTTTAGAGATAGTTGAGAAGCATTCTTTCAACAATTTTGTAGATATTTCATCAGTACCATTTTTATTTGTCATTGAAAATATCCTTCATATCCTAAATATCCTTCAGATTCTCAATGGTAATTATCTTGAAATATCTCAGTTTGTGTGAAACATGACCAACTACAATAGGAATTCCAACTTGAGGTAAATCAATTGAGTCACCGATCTGGTTAATACTTCTGACATAAGAGTATTTGACATTTTGAAGTTATCATTTTCAATAATAACATCATCGAATTCGATACTTGCACATGTGTTGGAAACATTATTCTTTGGTTTGTATTTCTCCGAAGTTTGTCACATTTTAGTAGGATTACCAATATTACTATTTATTTTATTCTCTAAGTATTTCTTTTTTCTTGTCTTATAACATTCACAGTAGTATTACGTTTCTGACGGTAGTTTCCCAGTTCTCTGCTATGCGATTATTGACATATATCCTATAGCTTTCATCTCTCTCTGCAGTCTCAAATTGAACTATAACATTCCACATTTCCCGATAATGAGGCAATATTTTTATCTGCCTCTTAGGGTACGTCCATAACGGCGCACCGCACATAGTATCGTACCATAGTATCGCATCGACCTCGCACATAACATTGCCTTCGAGTGTCCATATTGACGCACCACACCTAGCATTTCCTCGCAGTTTATTTTCAACTCCTGACGAAGCAGCAGGGTAAACACGAGTTCTTCTTCATCTTCGTCAGATGATGGTTAAAAAAAAAAGAAAGAAAACAGTACATCCTGTAAATAAAAAACGAAGTCAGTTTGGTGAATACCATCATCTTTATGACGATCTAAGAAAAGAGAAACAGCGTTTTTTTGAGTACATGCGAATGAATATAGATACATTCGACTATATTGTACTCAAAATTGGCGATAAAATACATATATCGTGGCAGAACTGTCATGCTCAGCCCATAATAACTGAAGAAAGACTGATGTTAACTTTGCGGTAAGTACAATTTACTTTATTGAAATAAGTAGTACAAAACTTGACAATAATCACAAGTTCTCATACGTTTGGATGCCTGTTAAGTCATAGTGCGGCTCTCCAGAAAAGCTTTGTAGATGTTCACCAGAAACACCTTGACTGCTACTCGTGCCTGGTTCTGCGTTACCAGCAGAGCGGAAAGGTTGGGAAAAAATTTGTTGACTTTGACGACTATCATGAACTATATTACCCGGGGTGACACTTTCACTTTGGGAACTTCCACCATAAAGAGTAAATGGAGATTTTTGTTGAACATACTGTCTTGATGGTTGTGTAGGAATTTCACTGTCTACCAGCTGCAAAACTTGTATGCGGAATCTCATTTTTTGTTTTGGGTTCATTGCCCTGGCGTGTGGAAGTATGCTCTAAAAAATGCTTCGTCTTCGTCCACTTCCTTTTCGTCTCTTTTGCTTCTGTTTTCCTCTTTTCTTTTTAGGTATGCAATTTTTTCTTGTTCTGCCTTTAGTAATGCTTCCCCAACAGCATCGGTTGTTTTAGCTGTTTTTCGCATTTTTTGTTTATGAAGAACTGGAGCAGCTGAAGTTTTATGTTGTGGGGTTGATGAGCACGACGTTGGTGTAGGAGGCTCTGAATCCATTTCGCTTACAACCTCGTCCATGCTGTTCACTTCGCATGTCTCTTCAGTATCTTCACTATTGGACATATCAAAATTGCCAGTTGAATGTCGTGGCACACACTGGTCTTTTAAAAATAGAAGTGAGTCAAAATATTGCCAAGTAGGATTTTCGTCGTCTTCGGTTTCAACTCCATCCCCTGAATGCTTCACTGGCATTTTTGTCAGTTTCTTTTTGAAAGTTTCCCTGAGTCGTTTCCATTGTGCTTTGGCTAAGGTTACTGAAAAAAATAAGGATTTTTGACTTATTACATCGAACAAAACATTTTTTTGCAGATATATTTCAACTGGCATAGTAGCCAATATTGTTTCCGAGATTTCAGATTATGTTTGGGACTCATGATACAAAATCCATATGCCCATGCCATCTAAACAAGATTTTCGGCAAATAGCGACGGATTTTTATGACATTTGGAATTTTCCTAACTGCGTCGGAGCACTAGATGGGAAACATATTCGTATGCGTTGTCCAAACAACTCTGGATCAATGTATTTTAATTATAAAGGGTATTTTTCCATCGTACTTCAAGCTCTCGCTGATGCAAACTACAAATTTATCAATATTGAAGTTGGAGGCTACGGTCAACAAAGCGACGGTGGTACATTTAAAGCATCTGCTTTATATAAAAAAACTGATCAGTGGAACATTAAATTTGCCTGAAGATAGTTGTCTACCTAATTCGATTTTGATTATTCCTCACGTAATAATAGCCGATGAAGTTTACCTACTGATGAGAAATTTACTAAAACCATATAGTAAACAAGAATTAAATGAAGAAAAGGAATATTTTAATAAACGCTTATCCCGTGCTAGACGAACAGTAGAATGTGCTTTTGGCATTCTGAGAGCAAAATGGCAGCTTCTAGATAAACCTATAGTGACCAGTGCTTCACATGCAGATAAAATAATCAAGACAATTTGTGTTTTACACAACATAATTATTGACAAGGAAGGAATGGAACATAATCTACATTCAATCTACTTTTCGAAATGAAAACATACAAGCAGCCGCAGGAAGACCAAACAATGAAGCAAAATATATCCGAGAAGCTTTTACAAATTTTTGTTGTAATAATCCTATTTGGTCGAATCAATAAAGCCTAACAATCAACAAAACTTGTTAATTTTCTGGACCACCCTGTATTTGTTTTACTTAACTCTCAATAGATACTAAATAAAAAAAACATACAGTGTTCCATTTAAAACAATGAAAGTTAATTTCGTCCGCAAAATTGAACCACCCTATAAAATTTTAACTTGTTCTCAAAATTTGTCTGGCTACAAACGTTTGCAACTCCTGTATATGGACATTAGATTAGAACAAATACATAGTGGTCCATCAGACTATGCATCACCCTGTATAAATATTTCAGAAACTTAAAATGTATGTATCTGGATATGAATAATTTTGCAAACAAATACAAATATCAAAATTACAGCTGTTGCTGAGAACTCAGTCAACTAATTTAAAAAATAATTCAAACTTTACCTGTTGTATTACATTCACTTGCAACTTCTTTCCATAATTTTGTCAAAATTAAACTATTATGATGATGTTTGGTGGTTTTGTCCCAAATTGCCTCTCGTATAAAGATACCGGTAATTAATTTTTCTTTATCCATGATGCTCTGTGCGAGGGTCAAAGAATACTAAACTCGATTTCACGATACGATACTCTGGTACCAGGCTATGGTGCGAGACGCTGTGCGGTGCGCCGTTGTGGCCACCCGTATTGGGTCAACCGCATCAACAGCTTCTAAAATTGTGCTAACCAAACACTCACTTATACGAATAATATCATAGGTTCTATAATCCCATTATATATATACAAATGAAACATATAAACTGAATATAATTTGATTAATATTTGGTGGCTCTTGTCTATTTGTTGCATCTTGTACAGATCCTGGTCAACGGTATGATGATGCAGCTATCAAATGGGAGACTACTGCATGAAAAATCTTCTTTACTGGTTCATGTCATGTTTAAGACATTGTTTTTATAAATATGTACGGATTAGCTTGGGCGATTATTGATAGATGCCCTCCTATCCTTATGGAAGGAGCCGATGCACAATTGGCTCAAAGATTACTTGAAAAGGATAGTGAACCAAATGTTGTTCAAGCACTGGTTGAGATAGAGGATCTAGATACTATAAATGCTCAAATGTGGGCGCGTTTAGATGCTGAACAGTTCCAAGATTTTCCATCTGACGCTTCATTACATGTGAACTCTCATAGTTGGAATTTATCAAGTGAATTTGGCACCGTGCGTCTTATGTCCAAGACAAATTACAGAGAGATCACGACTAAGAATTTCAGTTTAAAACTTTGAGAGATATCAACAGACTACCATGGCATGTTCTTGATTTAGAAATGCAGCTAAATATCAACTGTGGATTTCATACCGACCAACTGATAATAAAGGAATATTTAATGAAGAAGAATCTATAGATGGTTATTAGTGCACTTGTTAATATGTCACCTGTTATTGTCGGTATCTGCGCACATATTGCTAGTGAAATATGATTTTTGGAGTACACATCAACCAATCATTCGCTAACCCTCAACCCCATTAATTGGATCCATTCAAGATGCGTCGAACAGGCCATAGCCACAAAATATTTTTGTATTTCATTTTTTATCAACGTTCATAGTAGGTCTATTTGATTTTGTACAAACAATTACATACTAATCTCAGCTTTGGCTCGTAAGAAAAGAACCACCCCATGTTAATATACTTAGACTTCTCAATACAAAACGTATCGACATCCCTATTACGTTTTTAATTTTTCAGCTTTGAATGCACCTGAAATTACCTTTTTTGAGATAAAATCGGTGACGGTTAGTGTATACTGATGGAAGAAATTGCTCTAGATTATTCTTAATTCATGTGTAAACATACTGCTTGAACTATCGGTACTTGCGCACATCATATGCGCACATCAAGAATAACCTATTTGGAGATTTAGGTATATTAATTTGGTAATACGGATTTCAGAAAGCTTATAGTAAATGTTAAGTATCATTTTCAATTCTTAGTTCAATTGTCTTGATTGTCTAGTCATTTTATATATTTGACTCATTTTATATATCAATATTTTAATCAAATTGTTGATTTCAACAGTTTTATTCCAAAATAGTATATTCCGTAACAAGTGTTATAAACGTCCTTTCAGTAACGAGTATTTTAATCACGAGTGCTGCGTAGCGGAAAGTGAGTTTAATAAATAATGTGCTTTGAGGAGTTTATAAACGCTCTACATACCGTACTTTTTTCACGAATTCGTATTATAATCCAAAATGTATGTTTTAAGTTGAAACCCTTTAGCGTGATAGGTAAATAGTACGGGACCCCAAATTCCTACAATGCAAAAATAGCAAAGTACTAGGACCGGTCTGCTGTACAAATTCTGACTTTTGATCCATGTAGGGGACATATATGAGAGTATGAAAAGTGTTGTTGGCAAGAAAAATACTCTTATGCAACATAGATAACAGGCTGCCATCTTGGAAAATGACAGTGTATGAAATCACATGGGTTTGTGGGCGACTGTGACTCTAACTCTAAAGATAGAGGGTTGCTTAAAGTCTCAATCGACGCAGAATTGAATCGTCTAATAGAAGGTCATCTGGAAGCATAACATATTCTACACAGAATGGCTACAGAAAACAAAATGACCGTCATTACTATTAAACTTGTAATTGTGTTCTGTTGAGTCAGAGTATTTTTCATGCCAACATCACTCTTCATACTCTCATGTATGTCCCCTACATGGATCAAAAGTCAGAAATTGTACAGCAGACCGGTCCCTCTATCTCAAATTTTTCAATGGTGGGTCCCGTACTAAAATACCTACTCTGTCAGTATAAAAAATGTATTGTGAATCTGTGATTGATTGAACATTCAGCACGGTGCGCTGAATGCCATTTTAGTTAGGTGAGTATAAAAAGTAATAGTCTAAGAGCTGAGGGACCAAAACTGCAAGAGTTTTATAAAAGCTGATATTTTGATATTGGGTCATGAATAGGTTGAATATCAATAGCCTGCCGTCAGTCAGCCAGTTTTTGGGACAACTGGCGTGGGGGTGGTTCCAAACTTGTAAAAAAAACACGTATGTCGCAACTGTTTTATAAAATCTGAAAATTTGTCTGTGGATAGCTAGGCAACCAACAAACTGTGTGGACATAGTCAGTCAGCACAATATTGGAACACTACGCGTCAGCGGTCCGGTAAACACGTCAAAAAAATGAGTTCGTAAAAGAGTGTTATTAAATCTGAAAATTAGTCTGTGGATAGCAAGACAACTAACAAACTGTGTGGACATAGTCAGTCATCAGAATATTCGGACACTTCGCGTCAGCGGTTCGTTA
The DNA here is from genome assembly GCA_944452925.2 of Chrysolina oricalcia. Classification (NCBI taxonomy): domain Eukaryota; kingdom Metazoa; phylum Arthropoda; class Insecta; order Coleoptera; family Chrysomelidae; genus Chrysolina; species Chrysolina oricalcia. Next base: position 22,013,681 of record OX101818.2, read on the forward strand.
AACCCGTCAAAATAAATGGGTTCGTGAAAGAGTTTTATAAATACTGAAAATTAGTCTGTGGATAGCAACATAACTAAGAAACTGTGTAGACATAGTCAGTCAGCACAATATTGGAACACGATGCGTCAGCGGTCCGGTAAACCCGTCAAAAAAAAAATGGGTTTGTAAAAGAGTTTTATAAAATATGAAAATTTTTGTGTAAGTAGTTCATATTACCTAAAATAAGACTAACATAATCAGTCAAACGTTTCATGTAACAAACGCCGTCAGCAGGCAATAGAAAGGCGCCGTTATTTTGACATGTACTCGTGAGAATATGGAAAAAGAACAACGTTACTAAAATATTCCTTTATTAGAGGACGTATAAAGGCGAGGATTGAAGTTCCTTTATGTTCTTTTCTGTTCCTTTATTTGACATGACTCATAATTGATAAATATATAATATGTTTAGCAGGAATCGATGTTTCAACCCCTATCTATCATAAGAATAATTTTATCTGATACTGAAATGAATTATGTAGAAAGAAAAATCGAAGTTTCTAAGATTTAATTTAGGTTATGAATAATGAACGCCACATATAAACTGGCAGAATAGCGGCAGTCACTATTAAAATAAAGTTGCCTCAAATACTGCCTGACGTTATTGCAATATCTCTCTAATGAGTCAGCAGAATCTGTCCTTATCTGACGGTCTGTAATAAATGAGTGCAAGCATATTATTTGTCAACCATTTTTTTCATGAACAAACTAGTCAAACGTACTTAATATATATATATATATATACGTTTACTAATTTACAGATGCTGAGTCGGAGGTGACCGACACCAAAGAAGAGTCTGATAAAGCTTATTATAGCAGCGATTCTGATTAGAACATTTATTTTTATTTTTAAAGTATTGATTTAAAAATAATATTGGAATAACCTTAATTTTTTGAAAGAGGTATATACGACATTCAAAGAGAGACATTTGTTTTTCATATTTCCAATCCCATAAACACTCAAAGAACATAATAGTTTAAATTAACCAAAAAGAGCATACTAACAGGAAATTGCGTCTATCTAGTTTAGCATTTATTTCAAGTAGCTAAAAATAATGTTTAGGCGTATATAGCTACTATACTATTTATATAGATATTTCGAACAGTAATATTAGTTCTTTATGTAAGTAAGCATTTTTCAGTAACATAACAAATGTATTTGATTACATGAAGACACAATAGTTCGTAATTACTACCATCTTGTTGCTCAACAAAATTAAAAGTAAATAAACCACTTTTTCTTTGTTTTCCAATTGTCAATTCCTGGAATTATAAAGGTTGTTTCATTCAACAAAATCAACGACATTGTTGACGGAACATTTCTTTGCATTGAATTAACCTGTAGTACTATTTCTTTGAATGAACTAATTGTTATATAAAACATTTCTCCAACCACATTTTGTCCCATTGTTTATTTGAAAGTTGCATGTTGACCAAAATATAGATATTGCTTGTTGCATTAGTAAATATCTCTTTCCTATCGTTTCTTATTGATTATCTTTTCATCATTGTATTGTAATATTGAACAACTTAGTCAGCGCCATAAAACACGCTATATGAATTAAGCGCGCGGCGCGCCTTTCCATTGCCTGCTGACGGCGTTTGTTCCATGAAACTTCTGACTGACTATGTTAGTCTTGTTTTATGTACTATGAACTAGTTTCTCGGAAATTTTCTGATATTATGAACAGTCTTTCACGAACCAAATTTTTTTGACGGGTTTAGCGGCAGCTGACGCGAAGTGCCCGAATATTCTGATGACTGACTATGTCCACTACGTTTGTTAGTTGTCTTGCTATTCACAGAATAATTTTCATATTTTATAAAACTCTTTCACGTACCCATTTTTTTTGACGGGTTTACCGGACCGCTGACGCGTCGTGTTCCAAAATGGTGCTGATGACCGACTATGTCCACACAGTTTGTTGGTTGCCTAGCTATCCACAGACAAATTTTCAGATTTTATAAAACAGTTGCGACATACGTGTTTTTTTTACAAGTTTGGAACCACCCCCACGCCAGTTGTCCCAAAAACTGGCTGACTGACGGCAGGCTATTGATATTCAACCCATTCATGACCTAATATCAAAATATCAGCTTTTATAAAACTCTTGCAGTTTTGGTCCCTCATCTCTCGGTCTATAACTTAAGTTTTTAAATGACTCGGTTCTTACTTGATGGAAATCCATTGCACTTCTCAGACTGTTAGATAAGTAAGTTTCTGAAACTCAATTAAACTCGATGTCATTATCATCATGTCGCGATGTTAACTTAAATATACAGTGGAGAAGTGCTTGGTGCTTCGTGTTCTCTGACTAGAATTAGTTCTTGAACGTGCTTAGTAATCGCAAGCATTTCATAAATAAAAGTTCTTAGTGCTCGAGATTTCGGAGCACCTTTGAAGAGTGCGTATTAGTGCTCGACAAAAAGTGCTTCGAGTACTAAGCACTTTCGAAAGGTGTCACTTTGACGACATGTCTGGTCCAGTCTACAACTGTTCTAAAGATTCCTAAATAGAATATCATCGTTTGAAATTGCAACCATGAAATATAATTTACTAGAACTTACCTCACTGCGCACTAAATTCACTCCTGACGCTATAAACACTATAAACTACATTTATGTCAAGACTGAGCCCTCGAACCTAGAATGTGCATAATACAGTGACCGGCAGAAAGTACGCATCATATGGGAATTTTTTTTATTAATAAATTTTGACAAATATTGATATTTGCAATCGTTTCTGCATCAAAAGAAACCCCAAAAGACGTTGTACAGTGCCGTTCGTCTTTTCGAGGTTGGCGGGAAATTTAAAAAATTTGAAAATTATTTCTCAAAACACGCTTGTTTGTGAAAATATCGAGAAATGTTAATGAGAAAAGTTGTTCAGATTGACATTTTATAGCTATGTACAAGTTTTGAAAAAGATCTGAGATAAAAAAATAAAAATCAATTTTTTGCCACAAAAAAAAATCTTTTTGGAAACATACATTTCTGACGAAGAAACTCATTAGTAAAGCCAACACTAATATTTCAAATAATGTTTTGTGAAGATTCGCAAGCTATTCCTATTTTATTCGGAGAAAATTTGAAATCTGTGATTTTGCAGTGTGATCAGCTGCTTCATAAGAAGTCACTGAAATATCTACAGGACATATTAAGAATTTCAAATTGAAATTGTGTAGATACTTGGTTCTTAATTAATAATAAAAAGTATCGGAATTATAATGTCCTGTAGATATTTCAGTGACTTCTTATGAAGCAGCTGATCACACTGCAAAATCACAGATTTCAAATTTTCTCCGAATAAAATAGGAATAGCTTGCGAATCTTCACAAAACATTATTTGAAATATTAGTGTTGGCTTTACTAATGAGTTTCTTCGTCAAAAATGTATGTTTCCAAAAAGATTTTTTTTTTTTTGTGGCAAAAAATTGATTTTTATTTTTTTATCTCAGATCTTTTTCAAAACTTGTATATAACTATAAAATGTCAATCTGAACAACTTTTCTCATTAACATTTCTCGATATTTTCACAAACAAGTGTGTTTTGAGAAATAATTTTCAATTTTTTTTAATTTCCCGCCAACCTCGAAAAGACGAACGGCACTGTACAACGTCTTTTGGGGTTTCTTTTGATGCAGAAGCGATTGCAAGTATCAATATTTGTCAAAATTTATTAATAAAAAAAATTCCCATATGATGCGTACTTTCTGCCGGTCACTGTATAAGGTCGCAATCAGTAGTTCTTGGGGGTGGGGTGCCGCTGACCGCGTTTTATATTTTCAACAACATTCATAGATCCATACCTGAGAAAAGGCTTAGGACGAGTTGTACAAAGCAGGTTCACCGTCAGTTTAGCTAAGATCGGTTCAGTTGCTAGAGATTAACCAATGGAATTTCTAGTTCCTTAGAAACGGGACTCAGTTTAGTTGAACTGTTGGTGAACTTGTGTTGTACAACTTGCCCTTAGTGCTCAGTAATCCCGCACTGTTCGAGAGCACTTTTCGGGATTAGGTGATTAGATGATCGTAGGGTCACTAAATCCTAGAAGGCTTTGGCCTTCTTACGGGTATGGCCAATGGGTGGAGTCTAATAGTTCCAATCTCTTTAAATAGTTCGAATGTTCCAAATAACCCACAAAAACGCCAATTAGGAAGCAAGGGTTATAAGAGAGAGAGAGAACCTATACTTTTGAAAAAAAAGTTGGGTTATGTTTCTTTTGTAAGTCAGAATGTCAAATAAATAAATTATGGATGTCATGTTTAATTTCAATGGATACATATCAATTGTAATTATTTTTATGGATTGAAATTGTCAGGTGTACAATTGATTCGAATTTCAAAAAAGCGTCGACAGTCGGACACGGCCCCGATATTCGTCGGCCCGACCACCAGCCATGATGGACCACCATCTCTGATGCAGTCACAAGAGTTTCTTTCAGAAGGGCAGAACCAAGTGTTGTTTTCAAAATGACGTGAAAAAGTTGCCAATTATTGATTAAATATATCAACAGAGTTACAAACCCTTTATAAAAACAGTGAAACTTCTCCATTAATGGGTTCATTATTCAAAATTAGAGGTTACTGTTCTGCCAAATACTTCTTGTCAAAATATATAGCTACCATTGTTTGATCAATACAAATTTTCAAAATGGGGAATCAATTTTAGGTAACTCAAAAACCAAATATCAAATTTGAATCTTACAGAAGTGCCTAACATTCGTGAACACAACACCTGTCAAATATATTTGCTGAATGCCTCTCAGATGAAATCAAGCTTCAGCAAAAAACTTAAGGCAAAAATTAATACCTTTCAAACAAATAGGGTACTTCAAAACATCCAATAAATATTGACATGATTGAAATACTGCATTTCTGACTCACCCATTTAAAATCTTACATTTTTGTACATTCTCATTTGTATGATACATCGTGGTATGATTATAAAAATTCCTTTATATACCTAATGAATTCTTTTTTTTTGTATTCCTATCATAATTAAGAAATTTCTTGAGATAGTGAATTATGACCTCCATAAGGTATGGTTGAAACAAGAAAATATAGCCAATCACTTCAATAAAACAGCTATTCTAAAGAGATTACCAATATACCAACATTATTATGGTCTAACCAATTTTCTCAAGATAAACGTCAATATAGAATTTTTAAACTTGTTCGAAAGAAAAGGTTCCATTTTTTTAATTTACAACTTTTACATTCTATGTGCTTATTAGAATTGGCCACTTTTTACATCACCATTTTTGGGTCTTTTGTTTCTAATTGAATCTGAAAATTGATAAAATGGGTTGATAATCTGAACAATTCAGAAAAAATTTGTCAGTCCTAGACTCCTGTGAACACGAAAATTGTTATAGGTACTTACACTGCACACAATTTATTAATTGATCCCAAGAAACTTTTCTGTTTATAGAGGGATTACATTTTTACATAAATTGTTCAACAGCAATACATATGAAATAAAAATCGATGAAGATATCAAACAGTTATTAGAAAAGGAATGATGTGAATAATTTGTGAAATGATAAATAAGTCATATCAAAGCAAAAACAGTCAAAGATGAAACATTGTTATATTATATAGGAATTGAAATCATCTGTTAAGTGTACATTTCTTAAGTACAATTTTTAATTTAATTGTAGTCCTGATTTCTGTCACAATTTTACACTAAGTTATTCAATATTGATACTATTGATAGCCATTTCTTTCTTAAGGTTTCCTGTTTCAATCCTGAAAAAAAAAGTTTGAATGAAAATATAATCTTTATTTGTCTTTTGTGAGAAAAATGGGAAAAATGTATTCTTCAATCTACTAATTAACAAGTTATAAACAAAATGATTTTGAACTCACCTCTGAGAATACAATAATTTACGACTTTTGTAGGTATTCTTGCAGGTCTCACTGCACAATAGGTACTTCACTTCCTGAAGAAAGGAATATTTGTATCAGTAAAAAAAGTAATCAACATATTCCTAAGTTGGATCAGTGACAGCAGAGCTCATCAGAAGATTTTGGGACTTGGGACAATCTGCTTTCTTTACTGTGAATCTGCTAAAACTATTTTTGAAAACATTTCCAATGACGGCAATGACATAAAAATTAACTTTTGATATGTGTCACTAGTTCAAACATCGGACCTAATTTTCGTGGTGTTTTTGGAACATTGGAGCTATTTTAGACTCCACCCATTGGCCATACCCGTAAGAAGGCCAAAGCCTTCTAGGATTTAGTGACCCTATTAATAAACACTGAGTCTTTTCGTAAAATGCTCGAAGCACTAAGCACTGAATCCAAAAAGTGCTCGGGAGCACAATGCTTACGAGCACTTAAATACTTTAAGCACTTTCACGAGCACAGTGCTCTGGTATAGCTCTGAGCTCAGCACAGCTCTGTTCGGAAGTATAACCACATCAGTGCAAAGTTCAGTGAATCCTGATGTCTGATCAAATCAAATCAAATATGCTTCATTATCGAAGAACATAGTTCTCATTGACAAAGCCAGTATAAATATGAACACATATATGACATAAAAGTTGGTATATACACCGTCACACAATTAAAAACAATTTAAAAGTAAAATAACAATTTGATGCGAATCACAGAAAAGGTCAAAAATTTATTGTGAAGCCAACAATGCTAATACAAAATATGTAACATGAATAATTATGAGTATAATGAATAGAATGATGGAAAGGGAATATGATAATCCTCGACCCGTGGAAGAAATCCTACATTCAATGAGAAAATGTAAATATATGTCTTCACTTGACTGTACTCATGGTTACTGGGCAATTCCATTATCAAACGAATCTCAACAATATACAGGTTTTCGTTTTGATGGAAAAACGTATTGTTTCAAAAAACTTCCGTTTGGCTTGACCAGCGTTTCTGCGTTTTGCCGAAGCATGAGTAGTATTTTAGGAACTGAATTTGACTCATTCGTAACCGTTTACGTTGACGATATTCTCATAACAAGCCAATCATTCGTAGAACACATTGATCGTTTAGAAAAAGTCATATGCAAGTTAGAAAAAGCTGGATTCACATTACAACTACGTAAATGTGCATTTTTTTGACAGGAAATACCGTTTCTAGGATACATTTTAGATAAAAATGGATATCGACCAAATCCTGATCGGGTACAGGCCATAGTTGATTATAAAATACCAAGAAATGTTAAGGTATTACAACGGTTTTTGGGAATGGCTAATTTTGATAGAGTTTTTTGCGAAAATTTTGCTATATTTTCCGCTCCTTTAACGGTACTATTGAAAAAGAATGTTTTATGGCACTGGGGAGAAACTGCACAGAATGCATTTGAAAAAATAAAAATGATACTAAAGGAGAGTACGTTATGTTATCGTGCACGTGATGACATTCCCTTTTGTTTGCAAGTAGACGCTTCAGATACAGGTCTTGGGGCTCAACTTTTCCAGGAAATAGATGGTAAACGGTTTGCCATTGCTTGGGCCAGCAGAGTACTTTTGGATAGAGAGAAAACGGGAAACTTTGGCTTTATTTTGGGCACTAGAAAAATTTCGAATTTATTTGCTCGGTCGTGAATTCATAGTTTACACGGATAACAGTTCAGTGTCATATTTACAAACATGTAGATTGTTGTCAGCTCGTATTGCTAGATATGCTCTGACAGTTCAAGAATATAATTTCAAATTACAATACATTCCAGGTACAGAAAACATAATAGCTGACGCTCTTTCGCGACATGCTGCCATTCGTCCACCAGTACCATCAGATAAAATGTTCAAGGTTTTTCCAATAAATAAATTACCTCACGAAATCATTTCCGATTTGAAAAACATTGAAGAGTATCAAAAAAGTGATAAAAAATTGTCAGACATTATTCAACATCTTCCTATTGATCCTAAACTACAAACAAGATTCGTGGTACATAATAGAACCTTGTATACGCATAATTATAATGATGAATTTTATTTACTTTGTATTCCAAAATGCTTACAACGAAAACTGACGGAGAGTTATCATGCGACTATAGGCCATTTTGGTTCTTACAAAACTTGGCAATCATTGAAACGATGGGTTTGGTGGAATAATATGTCAAAATTAATCAAGCGCGTAGTCAAGGAATGTGAAATATGTCAGAAAGCAAAGTGCTCAATATTACCTCATCCACCACTTCAAGCAATCATTCCGGAGGGAAAAAATGATATTATATCACTTGATTTATAGGGTCCATTACCAAGTAGTAGACGTTACTTTTATATGTGTTATTTTAGACATTTTCACAAAATATGTAACTTGCTATCCTTTGAAAAAAGCAACTAAGTACCTTAACTATTTCAAATAGATTGAAAAAAGAATATTTTTTAAAACATGGAATCCCGAAAAACATTTTAACTGATCATGGTAGCCAGTTCACTTTTGCGAAATGGAAAGAATTTCTGAGTGAAAGAGGAATAAAAGTTATATTTTCTTCGGTAAGACATCCTCAGTCGAATCCAGTTGAGCGAGTGATGAGAGAACTAGGTAGACTATGTCGAACATATTGTAATGAGCAACATACGCGTTGGGCAGTTGAACTTCCACAGTTCACAGAGTTTCTGAATGGGGTGGTACATGAGTCTACAGGATTTAGCCCTGATGATGATTGAAAGTTGCTGTTACTGATAAAAATGCCATTTCAACTAACAGGAAACTAATTTTGGCTAAGGAAACTTTAATGAGCAAAGCAGCTCGTCGGCAGGTGAAATGTTCAGTAAGGAGATATGAGGAATTCAAAATGGGTGAATTGGTTCTCCTAAAGGCCCATCCTTATTCGTCTGCAATAAAATCAGAAACAAAAAAGTTTCTTTTTTTATTCGAAGGTCCTTATGAAATGAAAAAGGCTATAGCACCGGCTACGTTCATTCAGATTGATCCAAACAATGGCCAAGAAAGAGGATCGTTCCATGCTAGTCATTTAAAAAAAAGAACAAAAAGTAAAACCAACTTCATAAAGAATCTAAAAGAACTACTGTATAACTGAAATGTTTATATTAGATATACTTCTCAAACTTCTTGTTCAATTGATTGGTTTTTTTTTTCTTTCTATAGATATCTATCTCAAAGGTATTTTTATTCCTTTCCATACAATAATTGAACTTTTTTCTGATTTTTCAAGGGTAAAGTTGTGAAACAGTATCAGCTGGCACTTCGCCCTCTCATCTAGTCACACAACATAATTATGTATGAATTTATATTTTTGCAAGCTGAACAAAGAATATTTATTATTGTGAAATCATTTTTCTCACAAACTTCATATTTCATCTTTCAGTTATTGATACTACATAAAAAATTTTGAGCAGAACTCAAACGAACTATTATTCCCATTATTGTTCAAATGCATTCTAAAAACTGTAAACCATCTTCATTAACAAATAACGAATAATATTCCTACAACTACAGTTTTTTACGAAGAAGATGGAAGAAATAAGAGTCAATCCTATGGAAACAAATGACTATTTTACCGTAAAAAATTGTGAAATATTTGGAATTTCGTTTTTTTATTATACGCTCTATATTCTGAAAGGCTTTAATTTACCTCATCCATTATTTGTTGTCCACCATTTAACATCAATAACATGGTGCAAGTCAACACCACAATTGAAACGATTGCCGAAGTCTGTGTAGAGCCGCCCGTCATACTATAACCCTGAAAAACAAAGAATAAATGTACTATAATTGTATACGCTGTTAAGATGATGTTGGGAAAATGTAGTACCTCCAAAAATATACAAATTAAATGGTAATCCAGGAACTTTTATATCAAATTGTCCATTTCATATATTCAACGATCACATTCTTCAATGTTGACCTATGTCCAAAACTTTCATGCGGTGAATCTTTCATTTACGACTTGTGTGAAGACGCAACTTCGCAAAAGTTGATAACGGATTATTCCATAATTTGCCGCATTTTTGTCGCGAAATATTGGCGGAAAAAAAATTTGTTGCTCTTTTTTTCAAAAAAAATATGCGATGTTTCGCTAACTTCATATGAAGTGAGCGAAACAACTTCCGTAATTTCTATTTTTTCACAGTTCGAAATATTAATAATTTGCCGCCTATTTGACGCTAATTGGTTGCGGGAAAAAAATATATGTCACTCTTTTTTTTTAATATGCGATGATTCGCTAACTTCATATGAAGTTAGCTAAACAACTTCCGGAATTTCTATTTTTTCACAGTTCTGAAGTATCCATAATTTGACGCTAGTTAGTTGAGCAAAAAAAAAATTGGCGATTTTTTTTTAAATGTGCGAGTTTTTGCTAACCGTGTATCTCTTCAGCGAACTAATGAAAAATGAATCATTAGTTTGGCCTCACTTATAATAAATAATTTTAAGACTTTATTTCATTGAAAAATGACCCATTGATCACATTTCTGGGGAAATTTGATTTTGTAGCATCCATTCAACCCAATTCCGCCCCGTGGAAATTACAAAATAAATGTTTCTGGTTAATATTATTATTATTTTGCTGGGTTTTTTCTAGAAGAATATTGAAAAATGAAGTGTGGAATACGTTGAATAAGAAAATTGATTTTGTGGCATTGATCTGACCTTCTTATTCTGTAGAAGCTCGGGAGGGGTTCAAATGGATACTACAAAATAATTTTTCACATTAAAATTTTTCAATATTCTCCGAAAGAAAATAATATCAATAATAATATTCAGAAACAGGGCGGGGATTAGCGCAGTGGTTAAGCGCTGGCCTGGTAATCGAGAGGTTCCAGGTTCGATTCCCAGACGGTGCGATCTTTTTACATTTTCAGATGTGGAAGTCTGAACGATTGAGGCTCGTGTCGGCTGGAAGTAATCATCCACGATCCACTGTTGCGTTAAAAATTAACAGCGACAAAATGTTTTTCTCCGCAGTAAAGGTGCTACACCGGATCTACCACCTACTAAATTTCTGAGTCCATTTTACCTAGATCTCCGGAAAAACAGAGCAAATCTCAAGAATTACACCTATAAATACATGTGAAAATGTGGAGATTTTTCCTTAGATCTAGGTACAGAATTTCAGAATTTTAAGATCGATTCTGGTCATTTATGTTCTCGAGCCGCTAGTTCATTTGCGGAGACGGTAGAGCATTATTTGTGGCTTTCAAATGGAACTCACCCGTGTATGGCGTATATGTAAGATGTTTTTGTGTTGTTTTTCGGATTGAAATTATTCGTAGACTAGTGCGATGTATGTCTTTAGTTCATCTATTCATATTCTGAACATGGAAAAAAAGAATGTCACCTTGATTTGTCCATTCCATCTGCATCCAATTGCAGAAATCACGGCATTCCAATTGCAAGAAATCACGGCTGAGGCTCAATAGTTGTGATAATATAGATTGCTGGTTTGCGTTTAGTATTATATGATATTTGACAACATCTAGAAAAACTTGAAGTTGCTCAGACATTTCTTGAATTATTAGTGGGAACATATGAACTGAAAAATATGGGACAACGCGCGGTAGAAAACATTAGTATTCTATTAATAAATAGTATTGAAAGGCGCAGGGGTGAAATATGAATATTTTATTGATGTAATACGGTGCGTTGAAAGGGTGCGGGATGGCTATATTATAGAGTGTTGAATGATGGAAGGTATACAGTTATGAAGACTGAGATGACTTGCAGGTAAAAAGGTCATCGAAACAAACATAGATTTATGTTAATATTATATTGTGGTCGTTTAGAATCCCGCTTCACCTTGGGGGTAGATATACTCACAAGCTGCTATAAGATGGAAAACATTATTTAGTATGCGAGTATGAGAAGGAGTTCACTGAAATTCAAATTATCTTTTGGCTCGATAAAAATTATTAGCAGGAATTTGTGTGCAATACTTTGTACAGCATCATAGTCCTTATCATTACATTAGGGAATCTCATATCCATTACTGGAGGATAATAGTCTCTTATCACAATGAATATTCGTGTACTTATGAGAGACCTTAGCTGAATCATCACGTCTGAATATACCTTCCTTACACACCAATATGATTTTCATAATTTGTGACTTTTTTTTACAACAAAAAATAGACCGAAAAATTTTATTCATGCACTACACTCTGTCCGCCTATCCATTCATACAAATAGCAGCTTCCTTATGATTTCACTACGTGTATACTTGCACCACATGAAATACCTGTAAATCCATCATTTATACATTTATATTTCAAGGTGATGGGGAGAAATGAATAGGTTGTTTGAAAAAAAAAATAGAAGTCTTATGCAATTTTCGACATTTCGGTACTTTCAGGATATTAGTCAGAATGAATGAAATATGAATCATACCTTCCCCACACACCAATATGATTTTCACAATTTGTGATTTTCAACTTTTTTTTTACAACAAAAAATAGACCAAAAAATATAATTCATGCACTACAGTCCGTCCGCCCATCCATTCGTACAAATAGCAGCTTCCTTATGATCTCACTAACGTGTATACTAGCACCACATAAAATACTTGTAAATCCATCATTTATACATTCATATTTCAAGGTGATGGGAAGAAATGAATAGGTTGTTTGAAAAAAAATAGAAGTCTTATGGAATTTTCGACATTTCGGTACTTTCAGGATATTAGTCAGAATGAATGAAATAGGAATTATGAGCTAGCCAGATTATGTTTTAAATATAAAATACTGAAAGATATGTGAAACTACCGCTATGATTCTTCATGAGGAAATAAGAATTTTCATTCAAGGCATCACTTCTCAAATGAAAAAACTTTATATTGATATAAAAATATATTTTATATTGACCTTCAATTGTCGACTATCAAGAGAAGAGACTCTTTCAAGAATTATTCAGTGACTTCGAGCAGCATATCAATCTTGGATACAGCATATTGTGGAATTTTCTCAGCATTTTTCGACTTGGGTAGAAGTCTTCATGACAATCAAATAGCCTAGCAGAGATTCAACATTCTGGCAAGCTGACTTTTCAGCTATCTTGGTAAGTTGAACAATCATATTGAATGACTTTCTACCTGAGTGTCTGCTCAGCTCTGTATTTGTGCAGCTGAATGTCTGTTCAAACCGTCCATTGTTAGCCTTTCCAGGTCCCTATTTTGTAAGAGTTTGGACAAGCCCTCTCTCTAGATATCCATCCAATTATGCTGACTTCCTGGCCGTCTGACAACATGGCAAGCTTGCTTTCATCTGCACCTACCCGGCTGTTAGGTGCCATAGCTGTTTGCATGTCTTAATAGACTACAGGCCCGTGTCAAAAATCGATGGGTCATCTGAGCCACCAGAGGACCTATGTAGTAAGATAGAAGGGCTTAAAATAATGAGATCAAGCACTATGCCGTCACTTGTAAGCTGTCCAACTGAGTGCAGGTGAGAATTGAAAAGCACAAGTTGAGTAGGCATATTTTGGTCAAATGATTTTGTACGGCACTCTGGCCACCTATAGATGCATCAAAAATAATGAGAAAACACATATTGCCGTACAAAAATAGTGCGGCAGTAAGTCGGATTTTTTTATTTTCCGGCTATTTTTTATGGTAATTTGGGTCATTTGATCGTGTAGGGCATTAGTTCCACACTGTTGCAGTACCTCTTACAATCCCATTATTCTTCAACGCCGTAAAAAAAAAACATGCGACAAGGGGAAAAGATCGAGGGTTGAAACCCCTTCTATTCCGTAGTCCGGGGGGTGATTTGAAAAAGTACGGCATCGGTTCCAAAACATAATGTAGCACTCAAAAGTACTATTAAAAATAATGCCGTCCAAAAATTATTGTTCATTTTACATCAAAAATTCTAGGAAAAAGCGGTATCCCGATTTGCAGATGGAACACATGTCTATTCGCTAGCTCAGTTGGTAGAGCACCAAACCGGCAATCTGGAGGTCGTGGGTTCGAATCCTGCTCGATGAGAATCCTTTTTCTGGAATTTTAAAAATCTGCTTGAATGCCGCAAACCTCTATTATATTTATATCACAGACATAAACTCCCCATTCATTTTTTCATATTCGGCTATTAACCTGGTTCAGTGGTCGGAGATCCACACCTGATCCCTGCTGAATATCGCTATATGTCGACGATGCTAGATGGGAAGGGTAAATAGGACCTTGATGATCATTGAAAGCGAATGAGTTCCCTACTAACATTTAACTTTCCTACACCTACAAACGCCGTAGTTTGTAGGTATTACTAACATCAAAAATTCTAGGAAAAAGCGGTATCCCGATTTGCAGATGGAACACATGTCTTCTCGGTAGCTCAGTTGGTAGAGCACGAAACCGGCAATCTGGAGGTCGTGGGTTCGAATCCTGCTCGAGGAGAATCTTTTTTCTGGAATTTTTAAAATCTGTCTGAAGGCCCCAAACCTCTATTATATTTATATCACAGACATAAACTCCCCATTCATTTTTTCATATTCGGAATGTTTAGTTGTTCATTACATCATTTTCATCCAGATCATCCCAGTCCATATATCCTTGTTCATTTTCGGTTGATACGGAATAGTGACCCCAGGGTAGTGTTTCATGCATTTCTGTTAACAGTCCGAAAATATTCTAGTAATAATTATCCGCCAGCAGACATCACCCGAGATCTGCAATTTCGGAAGCTGTTGAGATGATCTTGTTAGAGATGTAAGAAAACTCCCGCTTTCCATTTAAAGCAATGGAAAATAATAACATTTCAAGAAGATCGTTTTGAACAATTCGAAACGTTTTGGGAAAATCCGACGTTTGGACAGAAAAAGTCCATTGTATGATTTTCAGGCTCATTTTTATTATTGAGCCATTATCACGTTAGACATATCTAGAGCTATTAAGAGACGACCAGTTCCATTCAGCTTTGACAGTGCTGACAATTGGAAAGATTTCATCCCAAATGAAAAACTTGGAATTTGAGTACAAGTGAGAAATAATTATTGTGATTCTCATTGTTTTCAGAACTGACAAAAGACAAACCATTAACTTCATTTCACGAAATAGATGAATATAGGAGTGAAAAATTGATACGAAGTTTGATTCAATGTTAGAAATTCGTTACATGACATGGCATTTTGGGGTTTCAACCTTCCTTATTAAAAAAAAAATGAATTCAAAAAAAAACATTACGAATATAGATAAATACATCAATCAATTCGCCCCGATTAGTAACTGAAGGACTGCTTGAGAAAAAATATTCAATTTTGTGAGTAACTAATGAAAAAAATGTATTTTTTGTGTTTTTAAAGAAGATATTAATAATAATTGGAAGTTTGAAAATGTTATTGATTAGCCAGCAATTGCTTTGCTCTATTCAGTGTTTCATCAAAATACTAAAATTACTAGCAATCAGATACCAGTTCAGTTCGACTATTCACAATGAAAGTGAATTTCAAATCTGTTCGACAAGTTTCGGAGGCAGAAAGAATATGAATTGTCATAACAGGTGGCAAAATACCTACGAAGAAGTGCGAATTTATTTTAATAATAATTATCCACCAACATAACCTCTTCTTGAAACGTTTGGTAGTGAAATCTTAAGGAAATTTAAAAAAGATGGGGCATGCTAGAGATCCACCGAGGACTGGATATCCTGCAATTCCGGAAGTTGTTAACATGAACTTGTTGTTAAAGTTGTAGGAAAACCCTCATCTTCATTTGAAACTGATGCAGCAAATGATAGAATTTCAAAAAAAATATCTGTTTTGAACAAATTGAAACGTTGCAGAAAAAATCAACGTTTAGACAGGAATAGCAGATCACAGGATTTTCAGGCTTATTTTTGTTGAACATCTGTTGACAATATCCCGAGCTATTGAGATACGTTCTTCTCTTCCAGCTTTGATAGTGATGTTCACAAATCAAAGAGATCTATGAATCTCAATTAAAAACTTGTGATTTCAGTACAATCTAATTTTAGTTAAATGGTGCTCCACTGTCTCGCCGAAGTCTTCCAAATCAGGTGTACTGGCTGTGCAGTTTTTTTTTTTGAATGGCCAGCACAGCGAATTTGCAACTTTCTCAGTGAAAATAGTTCCGTTTCGTGACCAGTCCTGGCAGTCTTCAAATTGGATGAATTACTTCCAATGGAATATCTTTTCAATGAATTGTCTTACCGAATTAGGCTCGAGTCGTTCATTGTTTCACAGCTACCAATAAAAAATCACTCATATTTCTCTTGGACGCAGATCTAACTAATTTGCCAAGTAATTGAATCATTACCATCATGTGCAGTTACCCTTGAGCTTTCGTGTAATTATAGGTGAAAAACGAGGAAAAAAATAGTGACTTTTCGTTTTTCAGAACAGGCAAAATGTTGAACAATCACTTATTTCACGAAATAATAGTTGAGAAAGAGATGGAATATCTGCTATGTTACAATCAACTTTTGCGTTAATAACCTTTAATTGGGAGTTTGATAATGTCGGTTTTTCTCTAGAAATTACTGATTGGCAAAATTATTTCGTTAGACAACGAAATTCATTCGATAAAAATATCAATGTTTTTACTGTTGATAATTGTAGTATTATAAACACTGACTAATAGATAATTACTGGCATCGAACATATCGATAATAATTTCAGGAAACCTACCAAATTAATTACCAAGTTCAGGTCCGAAAAAACCACATGGTATTCGTTGAACAATCGTTCAAAAATATATAAATTTACCCATTCAAATAATGACTCTCGCAGGCAGTAAACAGAAAGAGAACACAGCTCAGCTAGTTTTTAATAAAAATGTTTATTATTGCTGCTGATAGAAACTCTGTTAGTATATTGTTGTCATAAAGTGGTGTCAATGAATATGTGTATTCTTTTCGTAGCCCTTAGCAAATGAAGTACTGCCCTAAATTACCCTAGATTGCCCTAAATTCCCCTAAATTCCTTAAATTACGCTGAATCGTATTTTTCTCACTTCTCGTGGGTATAAGACTGATAAATTTCAGGATTTGATCATTCAGAATTAGGTTCTAGAACATTTTGGACGTTTTATGAAGAATGATTTTTCTCTTGAAATGAGAAATGAAAAAGATTTCCATACCAACTTAGGTAGACACACACTGTATAGGTATGGCCTATATTGACTGCCTATTACGAATTACACACAGAATAAGTTAAAAAATATCTCAAGTACCTAGCTTTATACATTCGCCTAAAATTCAAGTAGATATTATTTACATATTCTTCACGACATACTATAGGTATGTCCATTATCTAAGAGTATAGTATATCTCTGTAGAACAGAAAAGTTTTGAAAGTCACACATATCAGAAACAAGAATACACCTTATTCATTTTTCTCGAAATGAAAATGAATATATTATTATCGTTACCATTCATTTTAGTGGAATGCAACCAACCCATTCAATCTCATACTCATTTGGATTCATGAAGGTCTGAACAGGAATGAAACGAACGAAATAATGCATACTCATATCACACAAAATGCGTGGCAAGATGTCCTTAGGTAGGTACAAAGAAACGCGTTAAAAAATCAACCCCATTTCAGTATTCCCATTAGGCGATGGTGGTTGATAGTGTTTCTGCTGATCGATTAGATTTTTAAGGTAGGTGTCTAAAAGTTCTTTATATTTTACTTGCATATGAATATGAAACGCTCACTTAGAAAAACAGTAAAAAATCATTTCTCAATATAAATAATCAGTTTTTAGGGGACATATTGAATAATAACGTAATAGTTTTATAATTTCCTATGAATCATTTTTGAATTCATACTGAATGACTGATAAAGAAGTACTTTTATTTTCAACTTGCATTTGGAGTAGTAGGTAATTCCATTGATATATATATATATATATAGTGATAATTGGAAAGCTATGTATACAAATATGCTTCTGTTTTTCTTCATTTCAGTACCTATATTCCTCATTTTACTACTAGGGTACCAAAGCCTTGCACGGAATTTACTTGTTCATGCAAAATGGATTTTGTAAAGTAGAAATGCGTATAATAAATTTAGTGCTAATTTTATGTCAACAGTATCTTTCCGTATGGGACATAATATATAGGTATAGGAATATCTTTTCTGAGAATTTGTGGGGTTCATATATTGAAAAATATGCTGAAAACGTACGGAATGTATCACACAGGTCATGGTGATTCACATTTCAATAGACGACAGGTATATGATTAATTAACGGCTATACTGAGTACCCGTAAGAAACAGCACAATTTTTTATTTGTTAATTTTGTTAGAGAATTTATCAGTGCGTAAAAAGAATTATAATCCTTTTATTATTAGCAATATCGTTGCTTGATTGACAGGAAATAGCTTAGAGATTTACTAGGTTGGTTTGAATTAATACCGATATTTGATGAAAATCGGTATTAACTCTTATAATAAAGATAAGCTCAACTAATTTTCATGAAATATACCTACTTATATCAAAAAATCACTAAAACCCTATTCAATACTTCTGCTTTTCATTCATTGTGATTGTTTGGTTTTAGGTAAACAATTTCACCTATAAAGCGTAATTTGAATTCAAAAGACTCATGAAGTCTATGGATTGTGAGCAGAATCTTATTCGAAGTTACACTTCGTCACAGCTGAAACTGTGAAAATATGCACGCCCATGATGCGCATTTGTCGTAATATATATATATCCTGAGATAAGGGACGTAACACCAAACGTTCGCGAAAGAAGTGGGAATTTCATCATTTCAGCAATGTTTGTCGATCTGTAAATGATCCGTCCCAGTATATTCCATGAAATACTATTCTCTTAGTCTACGGATGGTGTGTGTTATAGATATACCTAGTTGCTTTTGAATTGAAAACAAGGAAGCAGTAATTATGATTTTTTAACAAGTATCAACAACTATTAACAAGAACATTCAATTGAAAATGGAAATGTAGGTAGTCGAATAAGTCTTGATTGGGGTAGGTAAAACAATTATTTAAGAGTGTACAAGGTGCTCGAAGGAGATTAAATGGGTCGTGCGGCTGGTGGTATCTAAATAGCAATAAATAATTATCAAAATGAATCAGGAATAGGAGAGGACGTGTTTCACCGGAGGGCACCGTAAAACGGTGATGATTTTGAGTAGTTTTTGATCGATATAACTCTAGCTTCTGGCTCATTCATTCGTTTGGCAAAATCACAGAATATTTTAAGCATCAAAATTGATTTCGTGTTGAAGTTTCAAACGGTGCTCATTAAGAAGTCTAATCTCGCTAAATCATTCCTGAGTGGTCGAAAAAAAAAATCTTGAAAACTACCTAAAACTGATCGAAATAGATACATTACGTTTATAGTTTCTGACTTCTCATTTGCGAATTCTGATTTCAGGAACACTAATAAGTATTGTTTTTACATTTGTTTCTACAGAAAATTGCTGGCATCTTAGTTTTCTCAAACGAAACTGACAGCGAAGTTGCTGTACAGTACTTTTATTTAGTTTTGCTTCCTGGTCAATCTTAAGACTATTTCTAGATCTGAATTGAATTGAACAATCCTTGATACTTTTTGGGCGCATTATACCAGTATGAGCAATATGGTTCGTTTTGCTATCATAAATGTAGCGGACATAAAACATAATAGTACTTATGAGATTTCTATCAAGATTCAATGTGAATCATGTTAAACCAACATTGTTTGCTGTGGTTTTGAGATGCTGCGGGGCTATTGATAATTACACCTTTCAGCCTATGGAATAACACCGATTTTATACCACAAATTTTTGAACTTTCAATGTCAAAGACACCAATTTTTAATTTGCGATGAAAATTCCGATTCCAAAACTCCCCTCGCGTTTTTAATATTCCTATTATTGTTGAGTCATCTGCATTGAAAATCACTTCGTCATTCAATTATTTTTTCAAACCCCTCTCCATGTAACACAAATGTTTTACAATACATCTCATTTTGATTTCAGTAATATGTAAAATTAGGTTTTGGTATTTTGATTTCAGTAATATGTATACAGTGCTGCTTTTTTTATTCCCCCCCTGTTAACTTTTGAACGGTTCGACGTAGAAACATAAATAAAAAACTATTTGGAGGGTTTCACCGATACCACTTTTTGAAAAAAAAGAAAGGTGATTGCTCGAAAGGGGGCGCGGGGGGGCACATCAACTCAAAATTTTTAAATGGCATGGGGGGTCAAGTGTCACATCGTTGAAAAGAAAATTCAATTCTCTTTACAACCATCTAAATATTTTTTAATTTTGTTGAGAAATTTTTTCCCAATTTCGATTTTTATGCCTTTCGAAATTTTCGAATTGATGTGCCCCCAGCGCCATCTGTCGAGTAATTGCAATGTTTCTTCTCTCAAAAAGTAGTATCGGTAATACCCTTCACAATATTTTTGGTTTCATTATTCCACAACAAACCGTTCAAATTTATCGAGGTATGAGTAGTTTTCAGATCCGCATTTATTTTTGATATTTCGAATTTAATTTGTGAAAAAAATTTCAACTAAATTTAAAAAAATATTAGATGGTTATAAAGATAATTGAATTCTCTTTTCAACGATGTGACACTAGACCCCCCATGCCATTCAAAATTTTTGAGTTGATGTGCCCTCCCGCGCTCCCTGTCGACCAATCACCATATTACACCAAAGAGTAGTATCGGTGAAACCCTCCAAATGGTTTTTTATTCATGTTTCTACGTCGAACCATTCAAAAGTTAACAAGGGGGGGGGGGGGACTAAAAAGCCGCACTGTATGTATATCAGTTTTGGCAAATAGTTCCCAAAATATTTTCAAAGATGAAAAATAAAACTCGTTACAGAAATAATATCATCATGATATCAGTTATTATTTTCTCCTCCAGTTGTCAAAGTGTGAGATAGTACTGCACCATTATTTTTTGCTATAATTATGAGGTAACTACCTTGTTGAAATCAAAAGTTTTCATTTGGGATTCCGAGATCTCTCTGATTTGTAAACTGAACTATCAAAGTACATCAACAGGATTTCCTTAAATATCACACAAGTTTCTCGAATACTTCTGAGGGTTGCTTGTGAGTGCAGAACAAATTTTGAACAATTTTTTTTTTTTCAACAAATATTTGCCCTGTCAACATCTCGTTAATGATTATTAAGCCGAAAAATCCAATCGCCGACACTTCCTGTCCAAATGTTGACTTTTACTATGACGTTTCAACTTGAACCAGACAGATATTTATTTTCGATCAGATCATTTGCCGTAACAGTTTTGAATGCTTCTTTCCAGTTCTTGGGTGATTTCCAACAACTCATCTCTTCAAATTTCTTTATGATATCATTCTAAGAGCAATTTTAGAAAAAGGTTTTGTAGGCGGATAATAATTAATAAAATAAATGAGCACATCTCTTAGGTGTTCAGCACTCTGATTTCCGTCTCTTAAAAACTTTAAACCATTTTGAAATTCACTCTTGATATGATAAATCGGTCAAAACGAATCTGACTGCAAGTTGTTATTGTTATTTTATAAAACTTTGGACAGAGAAAGGCAATTGATGACAAATCGAAAACATTCTAGACAAATCGTAACATTATCAAACTCCCAATTAAAGGTTATTAACGCAAAAGTTGATTATAACATAGCAGATATTCGTTTTCACTGCTCTTGTTTTTTTTTAATTTTATTTGTTTATTTATTTGGGAATTATTTTTCTTATGTTTTTTTTTCAATACGAATTCGTATGCAGAATTCATTCGCGATATATACGTATATTATACATATATATATATATATATATATATATATATATATATATATATATATATATATATATATATATATATATATAAGTGAAAATAGAGTATATTTCGTTTTAATTCCGAGAGCTCTAACCTTTGACAGCTGTTTCGTGCTAACGCACTCATCAGAAAGGATTTATGGAGCTCTCGAAATCAAAACGAATCCACTCAAGAATTAATACCGTGAGGCAAGACAGAATATAACAGGAAGTTATTCATGACATCTACAGTCACTAGTTGAAACTTAATTTGAAACGAAATATACTCTATTTTCACTTAGATTCTGCTTGCGTTCCTCATAACGTATTAGAAACTTGATTGAACCTTGGGTTGGTCAGAACAACGAATTGTTGGCTACCTGTCAATTTGTGGACAAACCTCTACTTTTGGATTCCTTGGTTCGTGTCAAATTAAGTTTCAACTAGTGACTGTAGATGTCATGAATAACTTCCTGTTATATATATATATATATATATATAAATAAGGATGGATTTATCGAGGGGCAATATATGAAAATATAAGTAGAAAAGTTATTGGGTATAACCCTCAAATTGTTCTGCAACCGTAGACACGTGTTTCGAGCTTAAGCTCTCATCTCGAGAAAACGAAAACCATCGCCCCAGTACGTTCAAGAACTTCTCGTTTTATCAGAGAAGCCATCGAAATCGAAAAACGGCCTGATTGCCTGAACATTAAAGATGATAGCCGTAAATTGAACCCCATTTGGAAGCCCCTTCTTCCAACCGTAATTACCAGGCCACGTGAAACTTATCCGCAATCAATTATTATCCCATTAACTCCAACTACACAGCAGGCACCAGCAGACAAGACAAACGAGAAAACCCGTAAGACCCGCCCACCTCCAGGTAGCCAACCACCTATAAATACTACAGTGCAACCAACATCGGATCGTCTTTTGAGATCAAGGAGTAGGCAGGTTGAGACCTTGATATCTCTCAAGACCACGACTCGAGGAGTAGGCAGATAGAGGCAGGAGCCGAAACGTCGAGTTATAAACTCTCAACGCGGTTCAACCCATGAACTTAGTAATGTACATATTTCTGACCGCGGAAACCTTTCCGAACATATATATATATATATATATATATATATATATATATATATTGTAAATACTTACCCGAGATACCTACTTGAGTCCTTAATCAAGATTATCTCCTATCAAAATCCTAGTCCTGATTTTCCCGTTTCACCCTGTTTGGTCAATACGAGCCTAGTTAGTGCAAATTGAATCGAATCGCGCAATGTGGCCTGAGCTGACCATTGATGTGATAGGAGATAAGGAGGAGAAGAGGGCAGATTTTTCTCACAACGAGTGCCGTGCACATCGGTTACGTGCACATCGGTTACCAATCAATCGACAACAATTACAAGAATCCTGCTTTCCCCTCCCCTGTGATCTGGGTAAGTCGGGTATTATCACATTTCCATTTGTTTTATTTCATTAAATAAGATTCGGGAAATTTATTACAACAAGGTTGAGTGGAGACCACAGTTGCGGAGTTTTCACGAAGTGGTCATAGAGCTAGTGTCCCCTTAGTATACAGTCTTACATCATTGCATAGTTGAAAACAATACACATCTCTTTCTCAACTACTATTTCGTGAAATAAGTGACGGTTCAACATTTTGCCTGTTATGAAAAACCAAAAGTCACTATTTTTTTTCTCGTTTTTCACCAAAAATTATACGAAAGCTCAAGGCTAACTGCACATGATGGTAAGATTCAATTATTTGGCAATTAGTTAGATCTGACAATGAACGACTCGAGCTTAATTCGGTAAGACAATTCATTGAAAAGATGTTCCATTGGAAATAACTGCACAGCCAGTACACCTCATTTGGAAGACTTCGGCGAGACAGTGGTGCACCATTTAACTAAAATTAGATTGTACTGAAATCACAAGTTTTTAATTGAGATTCATAGATCTCTTTGATTTGTGAACATCACTATCAAAGCTGGAAGAGAAGGGCGTA
This sequence comes from Chrysolina oricalcia, assembly GCA_944452925.2. NCBI lineage: Eukaryota > Metazoa > Arthropoda > Insecta > Coleoptera > Chrysomelidae > Chrysolina > Chrysolina oricalcia. The sequence continues at coordinate 22,037,418 of OX101818.2, forward strand.
TCACAGATGTTCAACAAAAATAAGCCTGAAAATCCTGTGATCTGCTATTCCTGTCTAAACGTTGACTTTTTCTGCAAAACAGATTTTTTTTTGAAATTCTATCATTTGCTGCATCAGTTTGAAATGAAGTTGAGGGTTTTCCTACAACTTTAACAAGTTCATGTTAACAACTTCCGGAATTGCAGGATATCCAGTCCTCGGTGGATCTCAAGCATACCCCATCTTTTTTAAATTTCCTTAAGATTTCACTACCAAACATTTCAAGAAGAGGTTATATTGATGGATAATTATTATTAAAATAAATTCGCACTTTTTCGTAGGTATTTTGCCACCTGTTATGACAATTCATATTCTTTCTGCCTCCGAAACTTGTCGAACATATTTGAAATTCACTTTTATTGTGAATAGTCGAACTGAACTGGTATCTGACTGCTAGTAATTGTAGTATTTTGATGAAACACTGAATAGAGCAAAGCAATTGCTGGCTAATCGATAACATTGTCAAACTTCCAATTATTATTAATATCTTTTTTGAAAACACAAAAGATATATTTTTTACATTAGTTACTGACAAAATTGAATCTTTTTTCTCAAACAGTCTTTCAGTAACTAATCGGTGCGAATTTTTTTTTTTTTTTATTTAACAGAAAATCGCATCAACTATTTCGGTTATTAGCGAACATTCATATATACATATTTATTTTACAGTTTGGTTCTAATATCTATGGAATTAAGGAAAGTTGAAATATTGTGAAATCTACAGTTTGGTCCTAGGATTGTTTCTAGAGTCCCCTGGATCTTGTTAGCATTCCTTTGTGGGGCGAATTGATTGATGTATCTACCTACATTTGTATTGATTTTCTTGAATTAATTTTTTTTTTTTCAATAAGGAAGGTTGAAACCCCAAAATGCCATGTCAAGTAATGAATTTCTTCCATTGAATCAAACTTCGTATCAATATTTAAATGGAAAGCGGGAGTTTTCTCACTTATTTAACAAGATCATCTCAACAGCTTCCGAAATTGCAGTTCTCGGGTGATGTCTGCTGGCGGATAATTATTACTAGAATAAATATATACTTCTACGTAAGTGTTCTGTCACATAAGATAACAATTTATTTCCTTTGTGTTTCAAAAAATCGTCAAACCCTTTTGAAGCTCACTTTTCATTCGATAAATTCAACTAAACTGGTATTTGATTGAAAATAATTGTTTTATTTTGAAGAGACACTAAATATATTGATGACAAATCGATAACATTAATCAACAAATCGAAAGCATTATCAAGCAACCGAATAATTACTGTTGAAATTGAACCTTTCTCTGAATACAACAGTTTTGTAAACTCAGTAACTTATTGGATCAAATTGATAAACGCAACCTTCTACACTTGTGAAAATATCGTTGATTCAACTTTTTTTAATTTTCGGACTGTTACCATCAGAAACACATGAAACACTATACCCTGGGGTCACTATTCCGTATCAACCGAAAATGAACAAGGATATATGGACTGGGATGATCTGGATGAAAATGATGTAATGAACAACTAAACATTCTATCATTTCGAAACAAATCAAGATATGCAAAAAAAATGGGTTTTGATAGGCCTACAGGGGAGTCTTTCACTATGAAACAATGAAAAAAAGACAACGCGCCTGCGACTCATACTTCTAGATATTTCTAGATATTTTCAATCTTGAGTGGTCTAGAAAATGAGTTCATAAGTCTTAGAAGCCATTTAATTGATTAGCTAACCATGACAACTCCACAATGGTGGAGATAGATATATCAGATCAGCGTAATGACTGGGCAGCCAAGATACCAACCAGCTGGATAGTCAGGTAGACTGGCATTAAGACGTGCAAAGCTATGACACCTAACAGCCGGGTAGGTGCAGATGAAAGCGAGCTTGCCAAGTTGTCAGACACGCAGGAAGCGTATTACCATTTTTTACTATTATACAGAGTAACTGTGCTCTGAAGTGCAGTGAACAATGGCTTAGTAAATACGAGTATTTTAGATTGCCAATGTTTACTGCGATTCAGCACGTTGCACAAATCGTAATACTCTGAATCGCAGTAAATGTTGGCAATAATATAGATGGCCTACTAAATACCAATATTTACTGCACTCCAGCTAATTAGTTAAATTTTATAAGTCAGAATATTATATAACTTTAAGAAAAACTTGCATCTACCATTAAAGAGAGAAGGTGAGATCCAAAATGAAATAAACAACATGCAACAGTACAAATTTTATAATGGGATAAGATATGCTTTTCTTGTAAATACTAAAATGAACCTACAAATATAAGAATATTTGTTTTTAAACATTTGAAACATTGTTGAAACTATTACGTAAAAATCTATTTAGTCTTGATACGAGTTATAGTTATTTATACGGTTTATTGGGTATTATCCGGTAATACTTGGAAATAATATTAATTTCTACTGTGTGATTTGGCATATTTTCCTCAATGCTTTTTCTTGGCATTGCACTCTTCATCCCCCATCCTGAAGTATTTTCGTTAATATTTCTTTTTGTAAAGGGGTAAGTGTAACGCACAATCCGATTAGTGTAAGTCTTGATACTAAACTTGGCAATCCACATATAACACCAAGGACTATTCTCTTCATTGAGATCAGATGGTGTCTTAACCATTACACAGGCATCAAAACGTTTCCAGTTGAATTACATTGAAACTGGTATAGTCTTGGACTAGATGAACTACAGGTATCAGTTAAAATGTTTATAATCCATTGAAACAGAAAATTATATTAACGAAGAGCAAATAAATTCAAAAGCACGTGCCTAACAAATATATTTCGTTGAGTCCCGAAACTAACTGAATGACAAGACAAAATATCGCCAGATAAGGCGTGGCTTCACCGTTATGCAGTAAGCAATGGCCAATAGCAACACGCGGTAAAATGAAAACTATTACTTACTACGATTCAGAGTATTACGATTTGGGCGATGTGCTGAATCGCAGTAAACATTGGCAATCTAAGATACGCGTATTTGCTGCGCCATTGTTCACTGCGCTTCGGAGCACAGTTGCTCTGTATAGTAGTAAACAATGGTAATACGCGGCCAGCGTGTCAGCATAATTGGATGGATATCTAGAGATAGGGCTTGTCCGAAGTCTTACAAAATAGGGATCTGGAAAGGCTAACAATGGACGGTTCGAACAGACATTCAGCTGCACAAATACAGAGCTGAGCAAATACTCAGGTAGAAAGTCATTCAATATGATTGTTCAAAGCTGGTCAACTTACAAAGATAGCTGAAGAGTCGGCTTGCCAGAATGTTGAATCTCTGCTAGGCTATTTGATTGTCATGAAGACTTCTACCCAAGTCGAAAAATGCTGAGAAAATTCCACAATATGCTGTATCCAACATTGATATGCTGCTCGAAGTCACTGAATAATTCTTGAAAGAGTCTCTTCTCTTGATAGTCGACAATTGAAGGTCAGTATAAAATATATTTTTATATCAATATAAAGTTTTTTCATTTGAGAAGTGATGCCTTGAATGAAAATTCTTATTTCCTCATGAAAAATCATAGCGGTAGCTTCACATATCTTTCAGTATTTTATATTTAAAACATAATATGGCTAGCTCATGATTCATATTTCATTAATTCTGACTAATATCCTGAAAGTACCGAAATGTCGAAAATTCCATAAGACTTCTACTTTTTTTTTTTTCAAACAACCTATTCATTTCTCCCCATCACCTTGAAATATAAATGTATAAATGATGGATTTACAGGTATTTCATGTGGTGCAAGTATACACGTAGTGAAATCATAAGGAAGCTGCTATTTGTATGAATGGATAGGCGGACAGAGTGTAGTGCATGAATAAAATTTTTCGGTCTATTTTTTGTTGTAAAAAAAAAGTCACAAATTGTGAAAATCATATTGGTGTGTAAGGAAGGTATATTCAGACGTGATGACTCAGCTAAGGTCTCTCATAAGTACACGAATATTCATCGTGATAAGAGACTATTATCCTCCAGTAATGGATATGAGATTCCCTAATGTAATGATAAGGACTATGATGCTGTACAAAGTATTGCACAAAAATTTCAGCTATTCATTTTTATCGAGCCAAAAGATACTTTGAATTTCAGTGAACTCCTTCTCATACTCGCATACTAAATAATGTTTTCCATCTTATAGCAGCTTGTGAGTAAATCTTCCCCCAAGGGAGAGCGGGATTCTGAACGACCACAATATAATATTTACATATATCTATTTGTTTCGTTCACTTCAACTACATCATAACCTCAAATAATTATTCCCGTTGAGGCTTGAATTATATCAGATAAAGCATGAGCAGAACACATGACCTTTTTACCTGCAAGTCATCTCAGTCTCCATAACTGTATGCCTTTCATCAATCAACACTCTATAATATATCCATCCCGCATCTTTTCAACGCACTCTATTACATCATTAAAATACCCATATTTTACCCCTGCACCTTTCAATTCCATTTATCAATAGAATACTAATGTTTTCTACCGCGCGCCGCCTCATAATTTTTTGTCAGTTCAAATGTCTCCACTAATAATTCAAGAAATGTCTGAGCAACTTCAAGTTTTTCTAGATGTCAAATATCATATAATACTAAACGCAAACCAGCAATCTATATCATCACAACTATTGAGCCTCAGCCGTGATTTCCGCAATTGCAGATAGAATGGACAAATCAAGGTGACATTCTTTTTTTCCATGTTCAGAATATAAATAGATGAACTAAAGACATACATCCCACTAGTCTACGAATAATTTCAATCCGAAAAACACTACAAAAACATCCTACATATACGCCATACACGAGTGAGTTCCATTTAAAAGTCACAAATAACGTTCGACCGTCTCCACAAATGAACTAGCGGCTCAAGAACATAAATGACCAGAATCGATCTTAAAATTCTGTACCTAGATCTAGGGAATAATCTCCACATTTTCACATGTATTTATAGGTGTAATTCTTGAGATTTGCTCTGTTTTTTCCGGAGATCTAGGTAAAATGGACTTAGAAATTTGGTAGGTGGCCAGATCCGGTGTAGCACCTTTACTCTCCGCAACTAATTAGCGACAAAAAAGCGGCAAATTATGGAATAATCCGTTCTCAATTTTTTCGAAGTTGTCTTGCTTACTTTATATAGGGTAATTTACGTAAAACAAAAATTTATCATATGTAATGGATTTTGTCAACTTATGTTTGCATAAGAAACAATACCTTACAATTTAGTTTGTACAAACCTGTTATTCAATAGAAACATCGTAAATCATCCTACATGGTCCTGCTGTCCGCATCAGTACAGGTAGTATACAATCGGTGCCACTAATCGGTGCAGTTTTTAAAATATTACTCACTAAAAGTTTTTCAGTCAATCTGCTGTCCCTTATCAAGTCCCCTATATGAATCAGTACAATTTGTGCACCGATCAGTAATAGTTCGTTGTGGATTAATTTCGAAAAATGTCCTATTTAAGTAACTCAAGTAACCAAAGTGAATGAAAACGGAGAAAAGAAAAGGAATTTCGACGTCTAACAAAGGACTTACAGCCAAAACAGAATGATGTTAATTTTGGATGAAGAGTTACAAACTTATATACCATCGTGGCGGCTCTCTAACAGTGACGATGTCATTATTTGCAGATAATGTACAAGCACTAACAATATTCAATGTCATTATGGAAAATGGACGAATAATTTACAAAATGTATCACATATTTGCAGGTATGTGAAAAAACTCGATCAAAAATTATACCAGGAAATATACTGTGACGACCATTTCCGGATGTACCGGTATTATTGTTGTAATCATCATTGTATCCAACTCCTGTGCAGTGGGGAAGCACCCTGTATATATCCATTTCATTTAGGATCGAGTACGAGCAGGTACCGGTCTCTGACCCACCTACGTAACCAGATAAGAGAATGACTAAAGTATTATTCATAGCTTGAATCTGCTATGTGAATTGTACAAGAGTTTAGTTTAGAATAAATCGTTGAACCGTTCGCATGTGCATTATTTTCTAGTCGTAACAATACACTCACATGACACGTATTTGCAGATACGTGGAATGTAACCTCAATTGAGAGCCAAGTAACTCCATGAAGTGTGCATTGTCGTTATTTGCAGATAACGTACATTAAGCCACTGTTTATTCCATAACAAGTGAGAGCCTCTATACCGGGTATTATACTTTAGGTTCGGACGAAGGAAATGAAATTCAAGTCCAAGCGGTCGTCCATGAGGCTTATGGAGGAGTGGCTCCTACTGCAGAGAATGTGGCGACAACCAAGTTGGTAGACAAAGAAATCCTTGTCGTCGTGTCAGAAAAAATTATTTCTGGATTTTTCAATCTATATTATCAAAATTTCTAATGTCATGCACCGCAATGAGTAATATGTCAATCAACCAACCGGGTACCGACCAAGCATCTTGTTGCAATGTGACAAAATTTTAACTAATGCGATTTGGTTACAGTAATATGACGTATTTTACAGACTTTCGCAAAGATGACATAATTGACATACAACGTATTGCTGTTACCACGACGTTATGGCGTTAGGCGATAAACTCAACGAAAACGAAGCATTGGGAAATACACCTAGAGCTTGCAGATAGATGGAACGTCTATATAACAACAGGCATAGGAAGGGAAGAGCAAGAAAAAATTGCTCTGAAACACCCAGTCCCAAGCTAGTGTGCAAATATCAGTGCTCCAGCACTGAATGAAGAAATTGCAACCGTTTTGCCTACTCAGTCGGCAAATCAGGACACATTTCTGAGCGAACTGCAAAACACTCCTGCATTAGTAGCATTGTTTATATAGAAGTAAGATAGTTAGTCAATGCCTGTGTAATTGGTGTTGGACGCAAACGCGAGTGTCATCTAGCGTGATTAGTTACAAACATGAATATTTGACGTCATTTTAATGCAGGTTCCTTCAAAAAACCCTGATTTTAAAGCTGTCCCATTGTTTCAATCAAGTTACGACATGACTTGGAGGCCAGATCACTGAAGTTACGACATGACTTGGATGCGAGCTCACTATCGCCATCTACATGTCGCATCCATTTTGATCCAATTATAATCCCATAAGGTTGACTAACTATCTTCTATATAAACAATGTTAGTAGTGAACTCAATCAGCACTCTCATGTCAGACATCATGAAGAAGAAAGAGAAGATCGATCTGAAAAAAGAAATGTTGCCTTATCTTGCAGATGCTGCGAAAAAAATATGCGACTTCATACATTACCTATACTTACGCCGCAGGTATCTCATAACACCGGTTTCGAGCAAAGACCACAAAAAAAAACAAAAAATAAAAAAACTTTTAGAAAATAGCAAGATCGACACCCTACTTACTATTTGGTGGAAATTTGCAAGAAAGCCTAAAAACGGCGCAGGCAATCAAACGCGCCAGTGAAGAACTGAAAAAGAAAGGGCCGGCAAACAACAAATTTCGACTATCGTATGTGACAAGTGTACCATCGACTTCAAATGATCATTCAACTACCAGCGATCGCAGTACAAAAGCTAATACAGACCAAACTACAACAGAAAAAGAGGGGGGCAGCAGAGGAACACGACGACTCAAGGAAAACATAAACCTCACCGCTACCAAATAAGACAGGTGAGCAAAAGTAAGCCGGTTCACTGAAAAAAATCCAGAAAAACTGGGAAAACACCATTGAAGACAAGCTTATCCTATATTGGATCAGCAGGTATGCAAGCAATGTTTCGATAACGATTCAAAGTAAAATTCCAAAAACAAATATTAAGAGGGAAGAATCAACATACTATCAAAAAGCTATTGATGGTCTCTTGGAAATAGGCTCGATAGCGCCTATTTCAACTTAAGAGTGGACAATTTATTTCATCGTATTTTTTACGGAAACAACCTGCTGAAAAATTTAGATTAATTCTAAACTTGCAAATGCTTAACAAATTCATAACAGCACCACATTTCAAGCTAGAAAATCATCGCACAGCTCAAAAACTGGTACCAAAACGTCTACCTACCATTACTCTCACAACAAAGTCACAGAAAGTAACTGCGATTTGAATATAAAGAGGAATCAATCATGCGTACCTTTCGGCTTATCACTTGCAACTTTTTTATTCACTAAGTTGTTATAACAAAGTTGTAAAAAAAGTTTCGTGAAGACGGAATTAAGGCAGTTGTGTACCTCGATGGTTGGCTTATTATAGACGAAAATAAATATGAATGCAAGTTGCAAGTATCACGAATAGTTGAAATATTGCAATACCTTGAATTTATTTTGGGTAGGGAAAAACTGTTCTAAACCCAACACAAATTTTTAGGATTCGAGTTCGACAGCAAAGACCTAAAGATAAGTTTCCCATATATATATATATATATATATATATATATATATATATATATATATATATATATATATATATATATATATATATATATATATATATATAATATATATGTATATATATATATATTCAAATGAGTTTGCTAAATATTTGGGATATGTAGCAGGCCAATAAGAGTACTCTATTACACAGATTCCAAGCTTTCGATAATCTTTATTATCATCATCAGGGATGCTACAATATGAGAAAGACACGTAAAATACCAATGAAGAAACAGTCAGGTTGTAACTTACAGTGTAGTGAGGTTATGCGGCGTTAATGTTAACATTATACATGAAAATTGGACGAGACTGGAGATAAAAATTCATTACTAAAAATCGTGTTGTGTACTACAACCACCAATAAACCTATATAAACAACTTTTTCTTACCTGTACTATTCAGCATAACCATTCCTTTCTAATGATATAATAGAAAATAATTTTTTGAACTGAGATACCGAAAAATCCAATTATTATTCTTCAAATAACAAAACAGATTATCGCCATACGCAAAAATAAAATTAAAAATAATGTGGAATGATAAATTATATCCTGTAGGTTCTAGGTTAAATAGGAACATAAACGTACTTGGTCCATAGGTAGATATTAGAATATCTATGGACGATGTTTGTGCTATTCAGAATAATCATTCCATTGCAATAATCATTCGAACCAAAATATCAACAAGTAGGCTGATTAAGATGTATTTTGGAATGAAACAAAAAAGAAATGAGAACTGTCACGAACGCTGCTATCCATATTATTTTGACGTTCGAAGTAGTGTTTTTGATTCTACCATTTTAAAAGGGTTTGGAAATCGAAATCAGTTAGTGGAATATTAAAAAAATGCCCCGTTATTCACGAACCCAACAAATTGACATGCTTCTCAGTTATGGTGAATGTTTAAAAAATTCTTATGCCGCTGAACGATTGTATTTAGAGCGATATCCAGGGAGGCAGCAACCGTCAAGAAGGTATTTCCAGTGGCTTGAAGAAAAATTAAGAACTGAGCCTGATGTTCACGAAGACCAAGAAGCATTTGTTATTAATGAGGAAACTGAAATTAATGTATTAGCTTTAGTACAATATGATAGCACAATTTCCTCAAGGCAGATTGGCGCCGAATTAGCTATAAGTAAGGACTCTGCTAGGAAATTTTTGAAAAAACATCGATTGAAATCCTTCAAGTATCAGTTGCATCAACATTTGTATGAAAATGACGGTGAAAGGCGCCTGGAATATTGTAATTGGTTTCTTCGACAAAATGCTGAGAATCACCTATTTAACTATTATATCTTGTTTACGGACGAGTCAAGATTTACCAACAATGGATTATTTAACAGGAATAATACAAGGTAGGTACTGTACTTTATTTGGATTATTGTCGATAGTCGAAGTGTAAAGTGCTAAAAATGTGAACGGTCTTTTGTTCCAGGTACTGGGCGATAGCAAACGAGCACCGGTTTCGACAAGGCGGCTTCCAGGAGAGATTTGGTGTGAATGTTTGGGCAGGAATAGTTGGAACTCATATTGTTGGCCCCATTCTTTTCAAGGCCAACTAACCGGAGAGAGATATTTTAATTTTTTAACGAATGAAATTTCGGAATTCATTAACAACCTACCAGCGGAAATAACTGAGAGAATGTACTTCCAGCAAGATGGCGCCCCTCCGCATAATTCAAGAATAGCGAGAAATTATCTTCAAAATTGCTTTCAAGAGAGACTTATAACAACCCATGGTCCAGTCAGGTGGCCACCAAGGTCACCTGATCTTACTCCGTGCGACTTTTTTCTATGGGGGCATCTTAAAAATAGGGTGTATTCCACACAGCCTACAACTCTACATGAGCTAGAAGTAAAAATTCGTAGAGCTTTCCAAGATATCACGCCCCAAATGTTGAGAAACGTTTTACATGAAAATATCACCAGAGTCAATAAATGTATTGACGCTGAGGGAATGCATTTCGAACATTTGTTTTGAATTTATTTTATCTTTAATCCTATCAATTTGAATTTTTTTTTTTTTCGATAAATCTGTTTTTTCGTTATTTGAAGAATAATAATTGGATTTTTTGGTATTTCATTTCAAAAAATTACTCTCTATTATATCATTAGAAAGGAATGGTTATGCTGAATAGTACAGGTAAGAAAAAGTTGTATGTTCCTATTTAAGTTATGGACCTACAGAGTATTATTTTTTTCCCAGTTTTTCCAATATTTTTTTTGGCGGCTTTTTATAACGCCGACGAATGAAAATAAAATATCACAGTAGTAGCAACTGTTATCAAGTGACGTATGGTTTCCATAGCCAACTTTTCAATTTTTGGCTTTCATTTTGCTTCCACGGCCTACTCGGTGAATTTCAATAATAATTTTTTTCTGATCTAGTTTCTGGTTAGATACCAACTTGTGATATGTCATTAGAACGGGAATTAAATGCTGAATAAAGCGAAAAGAAAAAAAAATAGGGTTCCATTTAAAATAAGAAAGTTGATGTTACTTCCGGTCAGACCGGAAGTTAACTTCGACATGTCAATATGCTCAAATTCTAGCTCTTATGTCATTATATCGACGCTCCAAATTTCACAAACCTACTTCATACAATAACTGAGATATTCCGTAGGCAATACTTCCGTAGCCACCCGGTATAATAACAATTAATGTACATTATCACGTGTTCTCCCTTGAAGAGGAAGTACGTCGATCATGCAGAAGCAACAGGTTCACCCGCACGACACGACAATTGACATGGACCATGACAGACAAGGAATCACGCCATGTTGCCTGTGAGCCCGCGTACGTACCTCTTAGCTTTTAAGTCAAACAATATATTGGACAAACTTCAAGAATGTTGAAAGATTGCATTTCTGTACACAAAAGTGACAGTAGATTGCACCCGGAGAGATGTGCATTGAGTGAGCATGTCTATTAGGAGGGACATTGTATGGATTTTAACTCAGTAAAAATGTTATCCACAGAAAAAAACAAGGCCAAGAGGCTTTTTTCCAGAAATGGTTCACATATCACAATCAGACAATCCTCTAAATTAATGAACAGATGTAAATCACTTAAGTGAAATTTACTCTTATTTAATTTTTATTGACAAACCAAGTGTCAGAGATAATCAACATATTACCCCCACTAATACTCTCTTCGCAGCTTGAATCGTTCATTCCGCATCTTCATCCTCAAAATCATAATTCTCCATCCACTCTAACGTTAGTTATGCAATTCACATAAATCTAATATATCATTAACCATTTCATTAATTTTAACACTCTTGCGGTTTACTTAAAAGTCAAGAGGTACGCGAGCTCACAGGACAACATGGCGTGATTCCTTGTCTGTCATGGTCCATGTCAATTCTCGTGTCGTGCGCGTGAACCTGTTGCTTCTGCATGATCGACGTACTTCCTCTTCAAGGGAGAACACGTGATAATGTACATTAATTGTTATTATATAGTAAGGTTTATAGGTGGTTGTAGTACACAACACGATTTTTAGTAATGCATTTTTATTTCCAGTATCGTCCAATTTTCATGTATAATTTTAACATTAACGCCGCATAACCTCACTACACTGTAAGTTACAACCTGACTGTTTCTTCATTGATATTTTACGAGTCTTTCTCATATTGTAACATCCCTGATGATGATAATAAAGATTATCGAAAGCTTGGAATCTGTGTAATAGAGTACTTTTATTGGCCTGCTGCATATCCCAAATATTTAGCAAACTCATTTCCTAACTAGTCAGCAAACAAGACTACCTTTTCCTTAATATATTCAAATCTATGAAGAATGTACAATTAGAGACTGCCAAGTTGCAATCAACTATGGGTGGTGCTATCTCATAAACCCATTTTCTGTAAAAATTTTCAATTTAGAAATATCTACATGCGCATCCTTGACAGGATGGGGGACCTCTTGCAGAAACACAAAAGCTCATGGTAATTGGACCTAAGGCGAGTCAAGATTGCACATAAATATTTTGGAACTCAAAGCAGCCTATTATGGGCTTAAGTGCTTCACCAAAAAAAAAATAGAAAGGCTATATCTCATTATCTCATTGAGAATTGATAACACCATAGCAATATCATGTCTTAACCGATTGGGCAGCGTTAGGTTTGAAAAGTTAAACGCGATTTCCCGAAAAATTTGGCCGTGGTGTGAAAGACTGAGTATATATATACATTTGCTTCTTATACCCATCAGTTCCAGACGCCCATATCTGAAGCCGATAAGGAGTCGAGAAGACAAGCCACGGAAACAGAGTACAAATTATGCCTCAGTGCGTTCAACAAAATCGAAAAAAATTCGGACCACCAGAAATAGACTTATTTGCAAGCAGAATAAATGCGAAGTGTGAAAAATATGTTTCTTGAGGTCCCGACCTGTACTCTGTAGCCATGCATTCACGATCAATTGGAAAGGCCGAAATTTCCATGCAATTTCTGCATTGGCAAAACATTACAAAAAAAATGGCAACTAACATGGCAGGTTGGTATTACCCCTTTGAGAATCACAACCATGGTATCCCATTTTCAACGAGTTATTACTAGGATATCCTCTAATAATCGAACCCAATAAATACTTACTGTCATCTCCTTTCAGGAAAATACACCCAGGCTGGGAAAACATAACCCTGGTGGTAGGGAGATTGTAAAACAAGCATTCCTATGGAAACGAATTTGAAAAGGGTTCCCATTATTCTAAAATGAATTCATTCAGGTCCGTTCTAAAATTATTCCTATAAAACGATTTCTGAAAGGAATATTCAACACCAAACTGAGAGCGCCAAGATACGAAACAATACGTGATAACAAACAAGTACTCGAAGCGGTATCCACTGAATACCCTAACATTAGAACAGCTAACATTGAAACTGAGTACACTTCTTGCAATAATCTCGGCCCACTGGGTCCAAACGCCTTCGAAAATTTCAATACACATCATAGTAAAATTTAATGATAGATCAGAAGTCCGAAAAAAATTATGAACATCTGACCCTAACAGAGCCCAAAGAAACGTAGTTCTTTTCTACTTCAAATAGAAACCAACTATGCGTGGCATTGGTAGTCCGTACTAGAGCATTACTGGATCAAACAACAAATTTTTAGAACAAACACTCTAAAACAACTGCTTCTAACCTTCAAAAAACTGCATCGACCAGCTACCACAGAAGCCATAAGCAGATGGATCAAAACCACGTTACAAAAGAGCGGAATTGAGAGAAAAATATTGAGTTCTCGCAGCCACATCAGCACCAAATAGATCTGGCATAACTAGAAAAAACTGCAGGCTAGCCCAAGAACTGTGGAGTGTTTGTAATATTTTATAACAAACCGCTCACTAATGATCCAAACGCATTTGCGCGAAGCATTTTGACTACAGCTTGAATTAATGATATACAGATAATGTTTGTTTGGTTTGCATATATAGTGTATTTTGACTATAGGTTAAATTATTCAATTATGTACAGATGATTTTTGTTGTTTTGTACATACAAAAGTAACTGGGCTGTTGGCTTATAAGTTACATAATAAATTATGTATTTATTTTAGATAAACCATAATGGAAAAATGCAGAATCAAATCAGTTCATCTTTAAACATCTACCTGTACTGGTGCGGACTGCAGGACCATGTAGGATAATTGTAAGATTAATCGACTTACCTGTAAGGAAGATCAATCTGAATCATCCTAATGGTCCCGCCGTCCGCATCACAAACCCCCCTCATAAGAAACACCATACTCCTTGTAAGATTTTATTTTGCAAATACACAAATTGCACTGATTCATATAGGGGACTTGATAAGGGACAGCAGATTGACAGAAAAACTTTTAGTGAGTAATACTTTAAAAACTGCACCGATTGTATACTATCTGTACTGATGCGGACGGCGGGACCATTAGGATAATTCAGATTGATCTTCCTTACAGGTATGTCGATTAATCTTATAATTATTGTAGAAACGCCGTGGAACATTTAGAAATCTTCTAAGAATTTCAAAGAAACCTCTATAGACTGGGTGCCTATAACTTTTGTGAAAAAAGAAAAGTGACAGACTAGGGCCGGGTAGGAAATGTTGGGGTTCCAACTTTAGGGAAAAAAAATTAAACACAAACACAAAATGGTGAAATGGGGATGCAGTTTAGGGGTTGAAAACGTTTTTTGCGATTTGAGGCAAAACGTGACCTCTTTGCGGAAAATGTTCTTTGGCAAAGTTGTAGATATTAAAAAAAAATTGGAAAACTTTTTTATTCAACACTTTATGACATAACTTTAAATTAACCGTCAAAATGGTGAAAAACCGATTTTTTAGTATCTAATTTTTTTTCTCGCGTATAAATTATTCAACTTACATAAAAATTTGTAAGCATATTTCTTTTTTGGTGTCGAATGAGCATGATTTTTTCGCAATTCAGCAGACGACTAGTTTTCGACAAAAATGCCCTTATCTTCCACGAACAATTGTTCTGTTTTAATTTTGTGATAATTTTGTTTGTTCAAATGGTCTATGTAACTTGGTGGTTTATTGATCGATAAACCGCTTAAAATTGAGAAAAAACAGCAATAAGTCTCTCTCTGAATCATGATTTTCTCAATATTTTCAATGATTCTCAGTAGTTGTAGAAAAGATTTCAAATGATATTATTAACCCGTCACTACTACTATCGGGTCCTAAGGACCCAGCGACATCTAAATTCTTGAAAATAGCCCAGACATATTAGAGTGGGGAAATCGTGCTTCCAGTTATTCTTCAGTCAAGTAGTTCTTTGTCGAATGCTGTTGTGAGTGGTTGTCTATATTGTTTACTTTCAAAGCAATACGATATTTGGGTCCGTGGGACCCGATAGTAGCATAAGTGTTAGTTTGTAAACTTGGATAATTAAGGTAAGTGGGCATGTAAATTTATCGATGGTTTTTGATCGATCCACCATTACATAACATGGATGGTTATATTAAATTGTGGAGATGACTTTGAGTTTCCTTTATCTTAAATGTAAATTTATGTATATTGCTAACTAGTTTCTTGAGTATGGTCATAATGAAGCAATATTATACTGTAAGATACTCATACTTGCTAATTTTTATAGTTATGAACGCCTCAACCAATGAGCTACTTTCGGATCGCCAGTTGGCGGAATTATTAGACGATGACGCTTTTGGACAATGATAACAATGCGCAGAACGTTGAAGACGTACCTAAACCGGAAGAAGAAAAAGGCAGGGCTTTTGGTCAAATATTGAGTGGCGGCGACGAAAGTGATAAGGAAGAAGAAGATAACGAAATTTTTAGTGACCATGATTCAGAAAGCAAAGTTGAGGCTGATTCAAGTGAAGATGATAACCAAGAAGAACATCTAACAGATTCTTCCACTGATAGTAACACCGCTTCGACTTCACCACCTCAAAAAACGTGGTACGGAAAGGATATAACTAAATGGTCCAAAGAGGCTCCTTCTCGTAAAAAAACTTTACAGCACAATATTATAAAAAATGTGTTACCTGGTCTGAAAGGCCCAGCTCGTGCAAATCGTTTGACTACTCCGTTGGAAGCTTGGAAGTTACTCTTTAGAAAGACATTTTTGCCTACGTTTGTACAAAACACAGACGAATTGGAAATAAGAGCTTTTATAGGGCTTCTATACATGCAAGGACTGTTCAAGTCAGGTCGTGAAGATCTGAAATCTATGTGGGCTACTGATGGGACCAGAAGGCCACTATTTCGATCCACTATGTCATTGGCACGGTTTTCATTTTTATTGGCCTGTCTTCGTTTTGATGATGCTACAACTAGACCTAAAAGGGTAAAAAGTAACAAGTTAGCTGCAGTCTGCGATCTATTTGAACAGTTCGTAACCAATTCCAAATAAAATTATGCTTCGGGATCTAATCTCACCATAGACGAGATGCTAGTTCCGTTTAGAGGGAGATGTTCATTTCGCATGTACATCCCCAACAAACCCGCTAAATACGGGATAAAAGTGCAAGTATTAGCTGACAGTAAAACCCACTATATGGTAAATGCCGAAGTTTATACTGGTAAAGACCCAAAACCTACGAGTGTGAAAAGTAAATTGTCGCATCCCACGCAAGTAGTGTTACGTTTGATTGCACCCGTTGCAAATAGTAATCGTAACATTACAGGAGACAACAGATATTCTTCTATTGAGTTGATTGATGAATTGTCTAACATATGTGGGCACAATGCGAAAAAATAAGAGACAGATCCCTCCAGAGTTCCAACCAAATAGAAACCGAGATGTACAATCTTCATTATTTAAGTTTTCAGCTCAAACCACTATTTTTTCTCATGTTCCAAAACGAGTAAAAGCAGTTATCCTAGTATCTAGTATGCATCATGATAATTCCGTAGATGATGTTAGCACAGAACCCGAACAAAATTTATACTACAATGGCACTAAAGCAGGTGTTGACGCACTTGACGAAAAATGTGCTAATTATTCGACGCCGACGTCAAGAAGAACTCGCAGATGGCCAATGTTATTATTCCACGCCATACTAAATATTGCTGGAGTAAATAGCAGGACCATATACCAGTTCGCCCAACAAGAAAAAGAAATTTCCAGGTACAATTTCCTCAAAGAGCTAGAACGTGAATTGTATACTCCGTACATGACGGCTAGAATACAACATGCATGTACCTCGCAAACTTCGTTCGATGGCCGCTGATATTTTAGGAATTGTCATGGAGGAAATACCTGTACCTTCGGAAAACCCTTGCAGGTCGAAAAGACGCAGATGCCTCGTTTGCCCGCCAGGAAAAGACCGAAAAACAACTAATTACTGCGCTAGGTGTGAAATTCCAATATGTCTAAAATGTGCGGCCACAATGTGCCCAAAATGCATTTAATTATAATTATTATTATGTTATAATAGAAGCATAGCTTGGTTAAATAAATGTAAGAAATAAAGTTTTTACCAAAAAACATTATTGTCATGAATTTTTTAATTATTGGGTCCCTGGGACCCTCTAGTAGTATTTACGTTGCGTATTTAGAGTAGTAGCCGTTACGGGTTGAATTACTTTTGTTGTGTAATCATATATTCCAATATTTCAATATGAATAACTTAATATAATATAACTACTTTTTGTTATAAAAAATAATGAAGAAAGTCGAAAAATCGTTTTTTGCCATTTTGACGGTTAATTTGAGGTTATGTCAAAATGTGTTGAGGAGAGAAGTTTTAGATTTTTCATTATCTACAACTTTTTCATTGAACATATTTCGCTAGGAGGTTACGTCTCGCCGCAAATCGCAAAAATACGTTTTCAACCCCTAAACTGCATCCCCATATCACCATTTTGAGAGTTTTCGTTTTTGAATATTCATTTTCATTAAAGTTGGAACCTCAACAACATTCTGCACCTGGTCCTTGCCTGTTACTTTTTTCCTACAACTATTGAAAATATAAAGGAAATCATGACTCAGAGATACTTGTTGTCTGTTTTTCTCAATTTTAAGCGGTTTAACGATCGAAAAACCACCAGGTTACATAGACCGTTTGAAAGTAGACATTTCAACAATTAGAATGATCACTCATAAATCTTCGAAATACAAAATAACACCAGAACAATAGTCCGTGGAAGATAAGGGTATTTTTTTCGAAAAATATACATTACTCGCAAACTTCTCCATTGAAAATTTTCAGATAAGAGATCACGTTTCGCCGCAAATCCCGAAAAACCGTTTTCAACCATTAACTGCATCCCCAATTCACTATTTTGAGTGTTTTCGTGTTTAATTTTTTTTCCTGAACATCAACAACTCTATCTGGTTCTTATCTGTTACCTTTTTTCTTATTTTGAGCGTTTAGAATTCATTTTGGCACCAGCCTACTATAGGACAAGCTGTAGATAAAAAAGAGGCTATTTTCACACAAAATAAAAGACGGTAAGTAAATGAAAACCCTGGTTTTCGCCCCAGCGAGATCGCTTTGTGGAATTTTTTAAACAAGAAATAGTGAAAAAAATTACAATTTTTTTTGTTTTATTGTGAATATCTCAGAAAGAATTGGAGGTATCCTTTTACGGTTGCTAGAACTTTTGTAAAGAATTATAAAACCTAAAATATGGTTTTTATAAAGGTGCGTCAAGCTGGTGATCCATATGTGGAACTTTGGAATTTCAATGTTCTGAGTATTTTATGTCCATTTCGTGCCAATTTGTGCCGTATGTGCCCATGTAGTTTTCGATATATAGAGTTTTTCATATGAGTCACCAACTTGACGCTGTGACTCATACATGGAAAATTTGAAATTTTCTTCTTTCATCAAATTGTGCCCATTTTGTGCCAATTTGTGCTGTATGTTACAAATTATGTGCCCATGTAGTTTTAGAGATATACTAACTTGACGCTATGACTCGTAAATGGAAAATTTTAAATTTTCTTCTTCCCTTAAATTGTGCCCAT
Organism: Chrysolina oricalcia; assembly: GCA_944452925.2. NCBI lineage: Eukaryota > Metazoa > Arthropoda > Insecta > Coleoptera > Chrysomelidae > Chrysolina > Chrysolina oricalcia. The sequence continues at coordinate 22,056,285 of OX101818.2, forward strand.
TATGTGCCGATTTGTGCCGTATGTTACAAATTTTGTGCCCATGTAGTTTTCGAGATATTTAGAGTTCTTCATGTGAGTCACCCACTTGACGTTGTGACTCATATAGAAATATCAAAATTTTCTTGTTCTATCAAATTTTGCCAATTTTGTGCCAATTTGTGCCGTATTTTACGAACGTTGTGCCCATATGGTTTTCGAGATATTTGGAGCTTTTGAGTGAGTCATCAACTTGACACTGTGACTCATATGTTTATGGAAATTGCAAAATGTTCTCTTTCAGTCGAATTGTGCCCATTTTGTGTTAATTTATGCCATATGTTATGGATATTGTGATCCAGGATGGTAATATTTTGAGTGAGAAGTTTCATCCAATGAATGCTACTCTTACCATTTTTTTCAAACCTGTGCTTGTTGCAATTGATTTCAGAAATAATTGTTTTTCTAAGGGCACTCATATGATTCGAACTTCATTTTATTTTATATTTATTGAAAAATAAGTACCTACTTTTTTTAGATTAGTTGAGTAAGGAGATAACTTCTCCTTGCCCCAGACAGGTTTATAATAATACTCCCTCATGAATACTTCATCTACCCGCACAGTTTATTCCTTTGGGTACGCTACCCGAAGGCATAATCTGTGCGGGTAGATGACGGCTATTATTATTGTAGGATATGAGATGACTCATAGGTCTTATGTAAAAGATAATCGTTAGTAACCTGCATTGAAATAATATTAGTCATTCTGGTTCGAGCTATCATCACGGTAACACCGAATAATAGTTATTTAAGTAACAAGGAATGTAAAGACGTGTTAACATTCGAGGTGAGCGAGTACGAGCCGAGGCAAAGCCGAGGCTTGTCGCTTGCCGAGGATGATAACAGTCGATACATTCCGTGTTACTAATTACGTTTTTCCCGCTGCTTGTTGACATTTCTCAAAATTTGCCTGAATTGAAGTTTGTTTTCTTACCCTTCCTTCATGATTATTCGTTCGCTATTTCATTCTAAGTTGCTTGTGCGTGTAACTAAGTTACCGAATAAGCAGGCAACAATAATATTCAAAAGGTCTCATAACCTAAAAATTGATATGAATGAAGCTGAAGGCATTACTTGTCAAAGTCAAAGTCATTATTACCCTAGGCATGTAAATGACACTATTAAGTTCCGTTGTCAAGATGAATTAGTAAACGAATGATATAGGCCATTTACCTGTTTTGTTGATAAGCATGTATGGACTATTTACAGCGTCGGCAGCGGGAAAAGATTATTATCCAGTTGTGAGTTTTATTAATAAAGTCAGAATATTACGTTGGCGACGCCGACGAGGTGAAAAGTAAAAAGTTAGTGAAAAGCAATATAATGGCAAACATTACATCGGTGATCTTACAATTCCAATGTGAAGACGACCCGTTTTCCCTTGGTAGTAGATGGGAAAAGTGGAAGAGGGCATTGCAAATATATCTAGCTGCATCAGATATCACAGATACAGTGAAAAACGTGCTGTGTTGTAACATTCCGGAGGCATGGCATTGCAGGAAATTTTCTACAGTATGCCTGGAGCGGATGCTGATGCAACTTCGCAAGAAAATAGGGAAGTTGATGTATTTAAGGTAGCTATTAAAGAATTAGATAACTATTTCTTGCCGAAACAAAGTAAATTATTCGAGAGATATACTTTTCGTGAAACAAGGTGATGATGAAAAATTCGATTCTTTCTTGGTTCGCTTAAGACATCAGGCTGGAAAATGTCAGTTTGTTAGTTCTGAAGAACATCTCATCGATCAGATTACTGAAAAATGTTCATCGAAAGATCTTAGGAGGAAAATATTATCAATTGGTGATAGTATAACTTTAAATTTTAGAGGCAAATGCTTTGGAATCTGTGAATCGTCAAATGAAAAGATTTGAGGAAAGTGACAAAAATATTCCTGGAATAAGTGGTATAAATAAATTATATACAAAAGAAATACCACCAAAAAAATTTGGAGACTAACGATGCTCAAGATGAGGGAGCTTTAAACATGATTCAAAGGATCCAAAGTGTCTAGCTAATAATATTATATGTAACAAATGTGGTTTTAAAGGGCATTTTAAGAACTACTGTAAATCAAAGAGAAAAAAGTTTCAACATTTTGATTCTGACCCACACAAGGGTACAAAAAGTATAAATTTGGGACGAAATGAAAATGAAAAAAAAAACGTAATACTGAACAGTCTGACTACATTTTTCACATAGTTGATGATACTACCATATTTTGCGAAGTTGGTGGTGTCTCAATACCTATGATTATAGACTCGGGAAGTAAAAGTAATATTATTATAGATGATCAGACATGGGAGAGACTAAAAAGGTTAATGTTGAAAAACAAACGAAAGACACAAACAAGACGTTTGTTTCTTATGCTAGTACTGTACCTTCAGTAATACTTGGGTGCTTTTGAAGCAGAAATAAAAGTCCATGATAAAATTACAGACGCTTCTTTTTATGTCATAAAAAATGGCATGAGATGTCTTTTAGGGAAAGATACTGCTGTGTCATTTGGAATTTTAAAAATCCAAGTTGATGTTAATAACGTAACGTCTCCATTCCCGAAGTTTAAGGGTATAGTAGTAGATATCCCTATAAACAAAGACATTCAACCTGTCATTGAACCTTATAGGAGAATACCTATTCCATTGGAGTCAAAGGTTGAAAAGGCTCTACAAGATCTTTCGTATGGGGACATGATTCAACAAGTTAATGAGCCGTCCAAATGGATATCTCCAATTGTACCGGTACTTAAAGGGGATGGATAGGTTCGTATCTGCATAGATATGAGGCGTGCAAACCAGGCAATAGCTCGGGAAAACCACCCTCTTCCAAAAATGGAGGTGTTAGTACCCTAGTTACGGAAGGCCACAAGATTTTCTCGTTTAGGTATTGAAAATGCGTTTCATCAAATTGAAATTTCGGAAAATTCGAGACAAATAACTACGTTTATAACTAAAAAGGGACTCTTTAGGTATAAACGACTTATATTCGGCATTACGTGTGCACCTGAAATTTTTCAGAAAATCATGGAGAAAATTTCAATAAACTGCCCGGGTACTATCAACTTCATAGATGACATAGTAGTTTATGGAGATAATGAAACCCAGCATAACGATAGATTGAGGGTGGCATTAATTACGCTGAAAGACTGCAACGTCTTACTAAATGAGAAAAAATGTCAATATAACCAGAGGTCTACCAATTTCCTTGGCCACTGCCTTTCGGAAGGAGGCATTAGACCTCTAGATACTCAAGTGGAGGCTATCAAGGATTTTGGAGCTCCTAAAACCCTAGAAGAGCTGAAAAGTTTCTTAGGGTTAGAAAATTTCGTGGGTAAGTGGATCGCTAACCTAGCCAATTTAACATGCCCCTTAAGGGAATTATTAAGACTGAAATTGGGACAAAATACAAATATTGAGAACTATTGGAAAAGTAAACAAAACTAATCATTTATAAAGTTGAAAAATGTCCTTTCAATTCAATCAGTTCTGGGCCTCTATGATCCAAAAGATAAAATACAAGTTATTGCGGATGCCAGTCCCGTGGGATTGGGAGCCGTTCTTATAGAAGTCGATGACAAAGGTCCGCGAGTCATAGCTTACGACAATAAAAGTCTAACGGATTGTGAAAAGCGATATTGCCAAACAGAAAAAGCTGCACTTGCTTTAGTTTGGGCTGTCGAACATTTTAGAATGTATATATTCGGCAAAGACGAATTGGACTTGGTTACCGACCACAAGCCACTGGAAGTGATATTTGCGCCAAGATCCAAACCTTGCGCAAGGATTGAACGATGGGTTCTAAGGCTGCAATCGTTTAAATTTAAAATAGTTTACCGTCCTGGGAAAATGAATATTGCGGATCCATTGTCACGTTTATACTCATACAAAAGTTGTAATGAACCATTCGAAAAGGATTTCATTCACCAAATAATAGAATTTTCTAAACCTATAGCTATTCCATTAGATGAGTTGAAAAAACATTCCAGGGAAGACAAGGAAATTCAGCTTGTAACAACAGCTCTAAATGATGAAACATGGGTTGGAGCAACAGAAAGATTCAAAATTTTCCAAAATGTTTTATTCAGGTATCATGTTGAGGGGTGATAAAATAGTTATACCAGAGAAGCTTCGGAAGCAAGTTTTACAATTAGCTCACGAAGGTCATCCGGGGATTGTTGCGATGAAAAAAGGCTCCGCACAAAAGTCTGGTAGCCTAAAATAGATAGTAATGCTGAAAAAATCGTTTCACAATGCAGAGGGTGCATTCTAGTTTCCGCACCAAATCCTCCACAACCAATGAAGCGACGTCAGCTACCTACAAGTTCGTGGGTTGACGTCGATTTCATGGGACCCCTCCCTAGCAATGATCATTTGTTAGTCATTATTGATTATTATAGCCGATACAAGGAAATCAAATCCATGAAGAATACCAATTCGGCTGGTGTCATTGGAGCCCTAGAGAACATTTTTTCAAGATTAGGTCTTTCCGAATCTATAACTGCTGATAATGGCAAGCAGTTCTGTAGCCAAGATTTAAAAAAAATTTGTAGTGGGAATAATATCACTCTATTCCATACCATACCTTATTGGCCACAGCAGAATGGGGGGGTTGGGCACCAGAATCGTGACATATTGAAACGACTCAAAGTCAGTCAGGTAACGAACAAAAACTGGAAAAAAGATTTGCTCGATTACCTGATGATGTACAATAGTACCCCACACGCAACAACCGGTAAAACTCCTTTCGAATTATTTTTTCGGTGGCCATTTCGTGACAAATCACCAAGCTTACCTAATATGGCTCCCATAGAAATTGTGGAGAGAGAGATTAAAGATCGTGATGAATGGGAAAAAGAGAAGGGGAAACAATATGTAGACAGGAAACGAAAAGCAATAGATTCAGAACTAGAATGTGGGGACAAAGTTCTTGTAAAAAAAATGATCAAAAAAATAAATTATCGTATACATTCCACCCATCCCCTCATACCATTACAAAAAAACAAGGGGGTGACTTTCAATTCAACGACGAAACCGGACAAACCTTGAGAAAAAACATAGTTCATTTAAAGAAAATATACAGTGGCTTGTCCATCTTCTGAATAAACTCAAAATGATTTATGGCCTTAAGGAACAGTTTTAAGTGAAAATACCTAGATTGGAATGTATTAGTAGTATTTGCAATTATCTGATAGTTTAAGTTTACTTTACAATTAATATTAGTTTCCATAGTTCGTAGAACTATTTGAAATATATTCAAATATATCTAGATTTTGTCATACCTATTCATGTATATTTGTTTGTGATTTTTTACCTATGTAGGTTTGGATCTTTTCATGAAATAATAGAGATGTAGGATATGAGATAACTCATAGGTCTTATGTTAAAGCTAATCGTTAGTAACCTGCATTGAAATAATATTAGTCAGTCTGGTACGAGCTATCATCACGGTAACACCGAATAAAGATTATTATCCAGTTGTGAGTTTTATTAATAAAGTGAGATTATTACAATTATTATTTGCTGTGGTGCTCCGGGGCGAGTCACTGAGTTTTTAGTAGCGTATTAATTTTTCAGCTGCAGGAAAACCTAAAGCACCACCCCTGGGGTTACTAATCCCATACAGATTGTTCTGAACATGTTTCATTTTGAATGTTCAATAGCCCTGAAAATACTTGTATGATTTAAAACAAAAAATGTGGGGCGCATACAATCGTTATCAGTAAGGAGTGTGGAAAATTCACTCAACAGTTATATCGTTTGTGGTGCAATAAAATTATTAGTGAATCAGGTTACCAATAATGCATCAATCTACTCTTGCACGCGCCCCACATTATTCGTTTCAAATCTCACTACTATTTTCATAGCTATTAAAAGTCACATTTTTTTATACCTACCTGTATGGAGTTTGGAATCTATATGGGTTATTAATCTATATAGACTGAGGTGAATTTATTTTAATAATTTTAGTACGCTTTAGAAAGGTAGTACGAGGATATATTGAAAAATTCTTAGCCTACTGTAGAACAAAACAAAATTTCAGTGTCAAAATATTTCATTACTCAACATATTTTCCTCTTAATTGAATACATTCATTACAGGAAACCTGCAACGTCTCTAGACCTTTCAAAAAAATGTTTCTTCTTGCTCTGCAAACCAGACCTCCACAGCTTTTACTACCTCCTCGTTGGAAGAAAATTTACGACCTTTTAAATTTGTTTTCAGTTGAGGATAGAGATGATAGTCGGACGGAGATGAATCTTGTGAATAAGGGGGTATTCTAGTAATTCAAACCCTGAATCACGAATTTTTTGCATGGCAACATGAGATTTGTGTGCAGGGGCGTTGTCCTGCAAAAACAAAACACCTTTGGATAGCATTTCGCGTCTTTTCTCTTTGATTTATTCCCGTAGAGTGGTCAGTAATGTCGAATAGTAATCTTAGTTATTGTTCTACCCTTATTCAAAAAATCAATTATGATTACTCCATGGCAATCCCAAAAAACTGAAGCAAGAATTTTTCCAGCAAATTATTGGACACGGAACTTCTTAGGTCTTGGAGAACCGGAGTGTCGCCATTCCATCGATTGTTGCTTTGTTTCTGGATCGTAGAAATGAACCCAAGTCTCATCCATAGTAACAATTCGGTTTAAGAAGTCTACATCGTTTTCAAATCGAGCAAATATCAAACGCGATGCTACTACCCTTGCACGCTTTTGGTCAACATTCAGACATTTGGGGATCCATTTTGCAGCAATTTTTCTCATGTCCAAATTGACGTGAACTATATGATGAACGCGTTCGTATGAAATATTCAGTGCTTCAGATATCCGTTTTAGCCTAATTCGACGGTCTGTTGAAATCATGTCATGAACTGCATCGATATTTTCGGGGACTGACACAGAAACTGGCTTTTCCGATCGGTCATCATCTTCAATGGAAAATTTACCTCTTTTGAAGCTTGCAGTCCAATTTTTTACGGTCGCATACGAAAGACATTAACCACCAAGGGTATTAAGCATATCTTCGTAAATCTGCTTACTTCTTAACTCTTTTAAATACAGGTACTTGATGATGGCTCGATACTCCAATTTTTCGATTTTCACAATTTTGGTGGACATATTTTTTTTAATTTATTGCGTAACTGGTTTACTTTTTTGACGTCAAATGTTACACTGACACTTCTAATAAGTTATTGTTCGTTGCTATGGTAACGCAATATTTTGTTTATGCAGGGAACTGGTCTAGGCTAACAGATATCAATACATCCTCGTATTTAAAAAAAATCACATCATTATTTATTGTAAATTCGTATCTTTCGACACTGAAAACATGTATTTTTAAATACAGATCTGTAATTTTCCTTCAATAAAGGTCACTCATCTTAGACGCCATATAGAAAATAATCTCAAATGATGAAGTGACACCCTAGATATTAAGTATCGTCATATCAAAATCTACAAAATAAAAAAAATCAAACAACAATTCTGCTAGAGCCACCGCTAGCTCTATTTCGAATTCTACTGAATACATTAATGAATTATACGCAATGATTCCACTATTTATCGGAGGAAATACTGTGGAAACTGTTCTTCGAGAGTTCCAATAGGTTAACTAATAGAAAAACCACGAAATATGTTTAAAACTAAACGAGCACTTTCATTTATATACGGGACAAACTGGGCATAATTTGATGAAAAACGAAAATTTTTAAATTTCCATATTTGAGTAGCAGCGTCAAGTTGGTGACTCATGTGAAAAACTCAAATATTTCGAAAAATGCATTGGCACAAAATTCGTAACATACAGCATAAATTGGCACAAAATGGGCACAATTTGGTGAAAACTGAAAATTTTTAAATTTTCATATTTGATTCACAGCGTCAAGTTGGTGACTCTTATGAAAAACTATAAATATCTCGAAAACTACATGCTCACAAAATTCGTAACATATGGCACAAATTGGCACAAAATGGACACAAAATACCCAGAACATTGTGATACCAAAGTTCTAGTTATGGATCACCAGCTTGACGCACCGTTTTTAGGTGATTAGGTAGGTGCATTTTTCACTGAGAAAATCCGGGAAAACCTCGAAAAAGGGACCATTTTTCAAAAATCCCTTATTTTTATTAACTTGAAGCTGGACAAACAATATTGCGGAAACTCATAGACAATAACATGTGATTCAACTGTGAGCAAGATGGTCTCTGTCCGATGTGTAGTTTTTGCACAATCGCGTTATAAGCAATTTAAGGGAAAATCTTTCCTAATGCGTGGATTTGAGAGAAATCTTCTCATTAAAATTCTGTTTTTATTTGCATTTGGAAGTGATGATCTATATCTACAATTTATTTCATTTTGGATTTCTACCTGAGAGATGAGAAATGTGTTGAAAACGTCATTGGAAGTTGGGTAATCTAAATCTTTCAAAGTGCACTTCATTGCGAAATATTTTGATCAACTTCCAGTGACATTTTCAACACATTTTCTACCTCTCAGGTGTACATCCAAAATATACAAATTGTAGATATTGATCTCTACTTCCAAATGCCGTTTACAGAATTTCCCTCAAATCGGCGCAACTTCCAAGATGTTCCCTCAAATTGTTTATAACGCGATTGTGCAAAAACTACTCAACAGGCAGAAAAAAACTTGCGCACAGTTGAACCACATATGATTATCTATCAGTTTCCGCAATATTATTTGTCCGGCTTCAGATTAATAAAAATTATAAGTTTCAGTGAAAAATGGACCGATCCGGTCGTATGCAAATCCATTTTGTTGGTTTTCTAAATCTCTACAAAAGTTCCATTGACTGTAAAACAATTCCTCGAATAATTTTTGAGAGAGTACCAAAAAAAACAAAGAAGTTGTAATTTTTTTCACTATTCCTTGTTGAAAAAATTCCACAAAGCGATTTTGCAGGGGCGAAAACTGAGTTTTCCATTAAGGAACTAACTTATAAAAATTAGTATAGGCCATTTGCATCTTTTATTGTGTGGTGGAAAAACCTCCATAGCTTGGTCTACCAATGATCTCATTCTTGTTCCAGTTCTCAATTTTTAATATTGTAGTCTAGAATTTATAGACGATCTAGAATTTCCACTTTCCTATGAAAGGAATGATATACAGCATACACCAAGCAATAGAGCATAAAATGAGTGACTTTTTAACAAAAATAGTAGTAGGAAACCTGTCATCCTCGGCCACCACCATGCACCCCCTAAGGTTGAGGCCCGGAAGGATGAACTTTCCAGCACTCGTACGTACTCGAAAGCTCACCCCCCCTATCCACCACCCCCGCTCGTTAAAGCGGTTCCTCATCCTGATGACTGGCGATCAGCAGAATAAAATCTGACCGTTTGATATGGAGTGCCCAGCCAATTCTCGGCTTGAAGCTCCCTTATATCTGACAGATCCTCGGCCAGAAATAATTTTACTCGAAGAGTATATCTGGGAGCGGAGCTCTAATAGGCTCCGCCCACCAGCGAATTTGCTTCGGCATTGGCCGGAGTAAATGTCAGCTTTTTCCATTTAAGAAACCAATTTGGCTCCAGAATTCAGTCGTCTAGCTGATAAACTCCTTCCTAAGGGGTAGACATTACCGATACTAAGTTGGAAATGCTCTCTCTTCACGAAGAAGGCTAGAAGCAGGAGTACCACAGGGAGCAGTACTGTCGCCACACCTGTTTTCGATCTACACTGCAGCCATGCCTATGTCGGACAACCCCATGACCAAACTGGCTCTCTATGCAGATGACACGGCAATCTTTGCTGAGTCATCCCATGAGAGAGAAGTAACATCGAAGCTGCAAACTCAGATAAACAAGCTGGAACCGTGGTTCAATCGTTGGAAGGTCGGAATCAATGCAGACAAAAGCAAGGCCATACTGTTCACGAGTCGACGTTGGACACCCGAGGGCCATGTTACTATGAACGACGAGAGAATTCCATGGGTAGACGAAGCCGTATACCTAGGAGTAATCCTGGACAAGGAATTCACGTTTCAGAGGCACGACTCCCATAGATTAGCCATGGCGAAAGCCGCAAGGCATAAGCTATATCCACTCGTCGGACGTAGGAGCAACATGGCACTCGAGTTGAAACTACGCCTCATCAGGACAATTCTTCTGCCTATCATATTGTACGCATCCACTGCTTGGGGACAGTGCGCGGACAGTTATATTCAGAGGAAATAGGCCTTCTTCAATGTCTGCCTGAGGATGGCAACAGACGCACCACGCACCAACAGGTTCATATATCGAGACTTAGACATCCACCCGGACATCCACCCGGACATCCACCCGGATTAGACAACATGTGGGGACTACTCTAGACAGAGTAGAGACCCACACGAACCCGCTGCTCACGAAGCTCCACAAGAACAGACGTGAGCGAGACGACTCAGATAGAGACAAATACAGACTTCCAGTAAACCAAGGATACAACGACACCCCTGAAGAAGTACGGCGGAAGCGAGACCTTCGGCGACGCCAACGTCTACTTCATTAGGCACCAAATCTCGATTATTCATACTTTTATGTTTCAGATACCAAGAAGAACCGACCAAAAAGTTATTTTTAATTTCAGTTAAATCAATACACAGTACTCGGCCTCAGCCGAGAGTTTTTTCAGGCCTTCAGCCAGTTTCAGGAGAGCACCATGCACATAAAGTAAAGTCATTGTTTCAAAAGTCAACTCATGTCAGATATAAGGGAGCTTCAAGCCGAGAATGGGCTGGGCACTCCATATCAAACGGTCAGATTTTATTCTGCTGATCGCCAATCATCAGGATGAGGAACCGCTTTAACGAGCGGGGGTGGTGGATAGGGGGTGAGCTTTTGAGTACGTACGAGTGCTGGGGTGTTTATCCTTCCGGGCCTCAACCTTAGGAGGTGCATGATGGTGGTCCTGAATTCAGTCGTCCTGGAGCCACAGACCATAGTGTAGCAGTCCTACCGAGTGGTAGCCAGGGTGACTCACCTGTACATATTATTTTTAAGATGAACATAAATAGTAATAAAGTATTTCTGGCCAGGTCATAGCTCCTCCTGGAAATCTACGGCCTGGCCTAGATAGATGAAACGTCGTTGGTTAACACCAACGACATTAAGAAAGAATTCGTACTGTTCCTGACTGATCCTGAAAGAAGAGTTCCAGAGTTGCTGGATATTTGCGACGAAGCTGCACTTGGAGATGCTTGAGCGAGCCGGATGAGGCAATTGTCCTCCGATTTCCGTTATCCAACGTGGGGCTCAGCAAACTAGAAGTTTAACGTTGCACTTCAGTGGAAGGCAGGGCCCTGAAAATTCCAGTCCCCCGGACAAGGAGGAACTCATCGGAAAGTTTTCTTGGATGCACTTTCGAGATGATTCTGAAGCGAGTTACGCCAGTGGAACTGGGTGCCCATATCCTTCGTGGGTTCGAAGACAATGATCTGATAATCCCGCAGCCAGCCTGTTGTTCCTTAGCCTGATGGCCAGGGCAAAAAGATACGACGGAGTCGCCTCAACCAACAAAGCTGGTTGTCCTTAACCGGGCAAGGGCGAAAAGATGTGGAGTATCCTTCAGAAGCTGGGTAATGAGCGCATGTGGAAATATGTAACATTCCGATTACATAAAAGTCTCGTAAAGGAGTATCCTGGAATCCCTACGATAAGATGGAAACTCAAACATCGATGAGTTTTTCACTAATCATAGCTCTTTTCAGCACGTACATATAAAAAAAGGCCAAGATCCCGAAAAAAAGAAAGGTCCTTTTCAGGACAAACCAACGACGTTTCATCCCTAACGTGTTTTTTATTGTTTTACTTATACAATAGAAATTAATTTGTAACGGAGAAAAACGGAAAAATTGCGATTTTTTTAAAAGTTCATAACTCCTCCATTTTTCAAGAAATAGGATTGGCCTTTCTCATAATCGTATTGAATCCTGTTTACTTTATGTGTGCACAAAACAGGCGCTGTCGGATTGTTAGTTGCAGCGTGCCTGGATGCTCTAGTGATAGTCCGATTTCAATTCTCAAACAGATTGTGAAAGTAGAAGAATAATACTACAAAATGTATATTCTCATTTTGCGCTACAATGGTGCGAAATGGGTGGAAAATGCATGGAAACATGACTGAAAACGGCCGAGCCTGTGTTAGCTGGAGATGAGGGGCATTCTTCTAAAGAACGGGTTTTGTGATAATACGCTTCCCCTCATCTCCCGCTCTCTCCTACCACTCGACCGCTTCCACCAGCTCGGCCGAATGAGAGAAGCATTTTGTTTATTTTACATTGTATCGTTGTACTACCATGAACCATAATCGGCAAAATGTCTATGTACCAATAGAAAATAATGCTGAGCTGGTTAAGATAAGTTTCGGACGTAATTTGGGCATTTCGATTAGAGGTGTAATAAATCTGAAGCATATCTCGATTTTCTTCATTTGAAAATGGCATTATTGTACATAGTCTTGAAAGAATTAAATAGTTCTGCTCGAATATGGAACTGAACTGTCAAAATTTTGTCTGTGAAACAATTTTGTTTCACAGACAACAACAACAATTGTTGACGATCATTCCAGAGAACTCTACGCAAACACGATTTTATACTAATTTTTATCAGGAAGTGAGATTCGATCATATCATATGATACATCGTTGTAATCAGAAAAAAAATGCCTTTCAAAATTGCAAAAATCCAATATGGTGCCCATAAGAAAAACCAAAGTTGTGTATACCTCTTACAACAAGAACGCTTTCAAAACTATGATGACAGATTTAGATTACATGTAGAAAACTGCCTTAAAAACGTCCTAGCATAAACACGTCTAATTATTTTGGTTTTCGCTTGAAAAACAAAAACAAAAATTACAAACTTATATTTTGGTTCAATGATTCAAAAACAAAAAATAACACATAAAACTTACTAACAGATAATTGCTCAGCATGAAAATCCATTGCACAGCTCATAGATATAGTCGATACGGTGGTATCTCACCAGGATATTATGGAAACCATCTACCACCTATGGTTATCATTTTTACGACGTGATGAATTCACCATGGGGTTGGACCAATGACATTTTACCGTTAGACTCCGTTATTTACATTTCGTGCTGCTGTCACATTTTAAGCACAATTTTTATTGCCGCTTGTTTCGCGGCAATTATTTGTTTGTATACATTGTATACAGTGCGGCTTTTAATAATCCCCCTCCTGTTAACTTTTGAACGGTTCGACGTAGAAACATGAAAAAAAATCGTTTCGAGGGTTTCCCCAATACTACTTTTTGAAATAAAAAAAATAGTGATTTCACGATAGGGGGCGCGGGGAAACCCATCAACTCAAAATTTTTAAATGGCATGTGGGGTCAAGTGTCACATCGTTGAAAAGAGAAGTCAATTCTCTTTACAACCATCTAAATATTGTTGAATTTTGTTCCTAATTTTTTTCCCAATTTTGATTTTTATACCTTTCGAAATTTTTAAATTAATGTGCCCCCAGCACCATCTGTCGAGTAATTGCAATGTTTCTTTCAAAAAGTAGTATCGGTAATACCCTTCAAAAAAAATTTGGTTTCATTGTTCCACATCCAACCGTTCAAATTGATCGAAGTATGAGTAGTATTCAGACCCGCATTTATATTTTATATTTCGATTTTCAATTACAAAAAAATAGTACCGAAATTCAAAAATATTTAGATGGTTGTAAAGAGAATTAAATTATCTCTTCAACGATGTGACCTTTGACCCCACGATTTTTTTTTCATGTTTCTACGTCGAACCGTTCAAAAGTTAACAGGGGGGACTATCAAAAGCCGCACTGTATAAGCAGATAATTCAGCAGAAACTCAGCTTTGCCGACTTTTGGGTCGACTGGCAACTATTTGCCGCGAAACAAGTAGCAAAAAAAATTGTGCTTAGGTTGTGACTGCAGAACGAGGGGGAAACCCTGGGAAATTTTGGTGTACAAGCCTTGGGCATTAGTGGTATTACTTGGGTATCAGTGGGAATTAGAGGAATTAGTTGTCATGGTTATTACAGAAATGATTTCTTTTTAAAGAAGAACAAGAAAAAAGGTCCTAAACCCATGATCTGGAATTTCCAGATATCAGAAATCGCTGTGATAAAGAAAGAAAAAAATATTTCTATTGCTTTTATTCCTTGGGTATTAGAGCTATTACTGGCATTTGTTCGGGGTATTACTCGGAAATTACTTGGGTAGAATGATGAACGAATGAGGTAAATGCAATAAGCAATAAGATCATACTTACTGACATACAAAGGTAAAGTACAGAAACTGTCGACAGACAAGTGAATAAATGTATCGGGAGAACAATCCATCCAAAACGTTGCACTATCAGTCCGAATAATCTGTAAGAAAATAATTTATATATTCACCTTTTCAGGCTTACCAAATCAGTTTTCAAACTCATTGAAATGAAAAACAAGAAGAAATTATTAAAGTCGTACGTTCAAGAGCATTGCTGGGTTATTTTCCTCTGAGACTTTTGGGTTTTCCTGAGGGGGATATTTCATGCATAATTTAATCAGATTTGAATGTGATTCAACCAGCGCTGACGAAACCAGTGTATTGGAGGTGCCCCGATTAAAATTATACTGAATTCATGCTATCCGTTGCATTGCAAATATTTCTCTGTAGAAAATAATCCAAAGTTTGCAAGGGAATGTAGTCACCCTACAATGGTTTGTCCCCACTTTCAGTCTTTATGGCCCGGTTGAACACTTGAATCTCCATTGCGTGTATTTGTTATATTTTGTACTGGTCGACAGGCTACAAGAAGTTTCAACCAAATGCATTGAGAATCGCAAATGACGAAAAATTTCTTCCGTTTCTGTTCAAGAAAGGCCAGCCCTGGAGTCCAAGTAAAGGTAGGATAGAAGTACAAGAGGAATGAATGGAAGAAGAGATAATAGAAGACCAGTTAAGTCAGCAATTAGAATTCAATTGAGTAGGCGGCGTAGTTCAACAGTGAGTAGAATAATTAGTCCCTTAATTATATAGCCACGAACTTTAGATTGCAGCACAAAATAATACAATTTTCAGATTTCATCTAGAAAAAGGTAAATCGTACAGTCATTGATTCATTCTTCCCAGATTCGCTTATACCTCTGGAACATCACAGAGAAAGTCATTAGGATTTTTTGCTCAACCAGTTCGACCGGGATTGATCTCACTGCTTCATTCTTCTTACTCCTTTATTGACAGCCTGTAGAGATTTCAAACAGATACATAGCAGTACCCGATCTTATTAGTGTTTTACTATATTCTCCAAACATTACAAGTTTTTTTTTGTGAACCCAAAGATAAAGAAATGTCGCTTTCACTACCCTTAAGGACTCATCATAGGAGATATCTGTTACTGATTAATTTTTTAACAGTAACAATCCGAAGAATATTTTAGGATAGCGATATTGACAACACACCCAACTGATCATTTTCGACAAGAAATGTGAGTGTTCATTCCCTGGATCACCCTGTGATGTAAACTCACTTCTTCGTTTTTTGGTGTGCTTTCACGAACTGGATCAGTTTTCCATATGTTATTCTTTGATAATCGTCATTACTGAGATCTTCTTCATTGCATTCACTGGATTTGTTATCCAATAATCCATTGAGTAGGAAACACTGGATTTTAGCATGTTTGAAAACATAAAGGACTTTCCACAAGCAGCAGCAAGTTCTATACCCAATAACTGAAATTATAATGAGTACTGTAATGTCGATGATTTCCGTCCAATCGCTGAAATATTCTTGGGACATTCTGTGGTAGGGCTCGCATATTTTCGGAAACGGCAGAAGAGTAACGTGAATGAGGAGAAGTCCAAACATTATTACCATCATGAATTTTTTAAATAATTTGACCTCGGATAAAATCATTGCGTATTTTCTTTCTCCAGCTGCATTCCATGGTAATCCATACTCTTTCAACCAATGTGATAATTCCAAGCATATGATCGGGTTGAATACCATTATATCCATAACGTTGGCCATGCCGACCTAAAACAATTCAACAGTCATCACTTTTGCAAGTAACGGCGCAGCAGAATACAGATTGATTTCACAAAGTAAAAACGGTTCGTCGTTTCGATTTCAAACAAGGACAGGCTTCTAGAGGACGTTCGATTCCATCAACTCAGCAACTCACGATGCTTTTCACAGATAATCGAGGTAACTGCAATGGTAAAAAAAAATTGGAAAATTTGTTTTTACGAAACTCACAGGTTTTCGGAGCACCACGACCATTTCGCTGTAACATTTCCCTTCAATTGAAATTTGAAGCAATATTCATCTAATCGAAATGAATTTCGAATCAAAAGGAAGGTAAAATGTTGATCTAGGTAAGAGCTGTGATGTTTTTTGGAATTATTTGTTCATCTACCCAAAAGATTGCTTCAAAGTAACTGCAATTTTGGGACATTTTTGAGATTGTGTTTGTGAAAAAGTAGTTCGAAAATTAATTTCTATTACACCTCATAACTAGAATCGAACATCCTCTATAATCCTGTCCTTATTTGAAATCGATACGACGAACCGTTTTTGAGTTAACAATTGACTTTATTACTCTAAAAAGTGCCCCAAATATGATTGCGCTCATGGTCTCTTGAGGGCCGGTTGTTCAGTCAGAGATAATCTGCAGTTTCATGTGAATCTTGGTTTATCGAGTTGTTTGTTCACTGCATAGTTGGAACTTAAGGAAAAAGTAAAGAAAACGGTAACCTCTCATATTTTGATGAAATTTTTACTGATGATTCAGGGTTTATATTAAACGATGAAAAACCAAAAAAAAAATGCGGAAATGCCTGGAAGACATTTATTTTGTCAATAAATGCTGAATAGTGGTACGTAAAAGTGCACAAACACATGCACTTTAATCAAACTTTTCACCTACATTTCAATCTGCGACACATATTGGAAGACAGAAAATAGAATTTTAAGCCATTCAAAATCGATTGGCACACCCAAAATATATAGAATACTCTTAAATCATTGGTGATTTTACTTTAAATCATTGAAGTCTGACTGAAATTATATTATCAAATGTCAAACATTGACAAGAAAGAATAAAATGCGATGTTGTCTAATTTTCTCAAATTCTATCAAATTAAGTGCTAATTAATGTTTTGTCGAAAATAATAGAAAATTCCTTTTCTATGAGTTTTGACGCTTTCATAGTTGATAAAAGTATTGTAAAAACCTTTTTTGTGAAATGGAAGAAGTATATTCCAGTTTCCAAATCAGAGTAAAATCTTCTTCATCCGCAACATATAATCACGTAATTATCGAGGGAAGTTTTGGCATCATACAATTTACTTGACAATCTAAAAAATTCTTCGGTTCTGTGGATGTTTTGATGGGCACATCTTTTATAACACATGTAGCATGCAATATTTTCAGGAATGTGTCCCTATTTTCTGCCCATTTTCCTTTGTTAATTTTTTTGATATTTATACAGGAAGTCTGAGCATGCGCATTTCCTTTTTCATGTATATTTTCGTGATCTCCATGTAGGAAGACTAAGTCTGTTGCGTTTACTTATCGAAATTGCAAAAGCTTTGATCTGGACCGACATTTCGCAAATCCTCGCGCGCGAATTTCCGAAATGTCGGCAGAGCGCCTGCGCATTCCTTTTTTCATTAACATTCTCTTGATCTTTATGTAGGAAGACTAAGTCTTGCGATTACATATTAAATTTGCAAAAGCTTTGACCTTGGCAGAAAAGCGAGCGCATGTTTATTTCCTTTTTCATATACATTTTCTTGATTTCCATGTAGGAAGACTAGGTCTGTTGCGATAACATATGAAAATTGCAAAGGTTTTGATTTTGGCAAAAAGGCACACGCGTTGCTCGCGCTCTGCCGACATTTCGCAAATCCACGCGCGCGTATTTGCGAAATGTCGGACGAGTGCATGCGCCTTGCCTGTTTGTCCATTTTCTTGACTTTATGTAGCATAGCGCGCGCTTTGCCGATATTTTGCAAATCCGCTTGCGCGGATTTGAGAAATATGGGACAAGTGCAAATGCCTTTCCTTTACCACTTTATCCATTCTCTTGATCTTCATGAAGGAAGCCCAAGTCTGTAACTAAATGTTGATCTAGCGCATACACATTACGTTTTTTACATTGTCCTTTTTCTTTTTCTTCATATAGGAAGCCTAATTTCATATCAAAATTGCAAGGGCATTGCACATGGCACAACAGCGCATACGCATTTCCATTGTGTCCATTCTCTTGATTTTGCACTTGGTCGGCAGTTGGCAAATCAGCACATGCGTATTTCATTTTTTGTTCATGATCTGTTACGAATGTTACGATTCCGCATAAAAAATTCCTTTGCTGTGATGTTTTTATCATGTCAAGAATCATGTGTGAGTTATTCACAATCATTCATATTTTCTAAAGTAACGTTTGATAATTTCTGAATAATCTCATGTCATTTGGCAACGCTGTATAAGTACTCCAGCACAGATATCATAGACTAAAATTTGACATTTGTGTGTATGGAAAAATTCATAATAGAATAGTATATTATGCAATGAGCACAAAATAATGCCCATTTTGCACGAGTATGAAATTTGCAGCACAAGCCGAAGGCAAGTGCTGCAATTCATACGAGTGCAAAATAGCCATTTTGTTGCGAGTTGCATATTATCATATCGTTCACGTTTAATACATGCATACATTGCAAAAACTTTGAAAGAAATAAACTGATGATATTTCATTACTCCGAATTCGCCGCTAATGTGCTTTTTATCAGAATTAAAATATAAATTGAAGAAATATGTTATTATTTTCTTTATTGCTATTTCTAATAGGTACTTCTGTGCTAGAACAGAAATTGAAGCCTATAATGTATGTATGTATCCAATTGAAGTTGAATGTGCAATTATTGAATATCATATATGGAGAACTTGATTGCTGAATACTTAATTCTTTTCGAAATTGATAATTTGTCGACGGCTTCTCGCGATTTTCCATTTCTAAATTCGTTGGTATGCCTGATGGTATGTTCTGTATTGCATTTGCAATTTTATTTGCTATGTCAAGCTTACTTTTCTTCGATTCATCAATATATCCCTCAGCGACTGTAGTAGATTTCCAGCCACCGTGGCGTATTAACGTGGTTATGTCACCTCCAGCATCAACAAGAATTGTTGCGGAGGATCGGTGAAAGCAGTGCCCAGTATATAATTCGTAATTTGGCAATTTTAAATACTTGGCAATGTCTTTTCCCATGGCTCCAAACTCATTCAGTCCTATTCCTTGAATGGTACACTTTCCTTTTCGATAATTAATAAAAAACCATAGACCATTAGCATTTTGAGAGCGAAGATTTGCGTATTTTTTATAACTTTCGTAGAATTTGCCAGTTACAGTTAAATTTCGTACTATTGTGGTTTTCCTGTCTGGTATTGTTACTTAAACAGCTGAACCAAGATCGTTGAAATGAGTAATTTTCATTTGATGTAGGTAATTCATGTCTTCTACATGCACCCATTACTCACATAACTAATGCAACCTACAATGTATACAGCGTGTCTCACGGTCGATGGTAGGTTAGACGTTTATGGTAAACGCAAAGCAGGATTTACCTGAAAATTTCACATCTTACATTTTGTTACCTGATCTATCGATCTAAAATATTTTCAGCTTTGCGGCGTTGCCACGTCTATAAAAAAAACTAGCAACTTTATTTTTTTAAATAGAACACCCCGTATATTAACTCATTTTTTGAATCGCTCTCTCATTATATTACTTTTTTGTTAATAATGTCCTATACCTATCTCTATCTGGATAGAAATAAATAATTTGTGTTAAATATGGTCCAAAACATAGCCCTAATTGAACTTTAGTACATCAGTACTCTCAATTCATGAAAAGTTGATATTTTGATTAGAGGTTGAACAAATTCGAAGTATTTACTTAACACCAAGAAATCGACTCCATATCATACAGGGCGTGCTAAAATTACTGTTATTTCCATAATGCATAAAAGTGGTCAAAAGTTCATTTTTTCAAATGAAACCCCCTGTATATTACTCGATAAATTGAAAGATGATGAAAAATGCTTCAAGATGATATACCATGTCCCAATAGATCAGGAAACAAAATGTAAGATGTGAAATTTTCAGGGAAATCCTGCTTTGCGTTTACCATAAACGTCTAACCTACCATCGACCGTGAGACACGCTGTATTAGTTTACTTAAACATAATTTTCATCAAATGGAAATATAAAACTTACTTTTGTTGCTATACATATTTCATCTGGAGCCTGTTCAATGAAATTATCGATGTCATTTGCTGTAAAGATCTTTAACTTTTTGGGTTTGTAGCCGTTAGACTGCCGCTTGAGGAATGCTTTCAGTTTCATATATTTGGCAATATCTATATCATTATAGATACCAAGAGTCGCTCTCAGCATTGAGAAGTGTGACCACAAAGTGGAACTCTTTAATTTTTTGGCTAAGTCGCCAAAATAAGCCATTAAAAAGTTCTCGGAAAGCGATTTTGTCTTTTGATCTACCTTCCATTCCAAAAAAAAGTTATAAGCGCGTTTTCGGTAATAAATTCAGTGTTGCTGCTTCTATAATGTTCGGAGGTGTCAAATCTAAGTCGATATCACTATCAGTTTCCATTTCAATCAATAGTTTTTATAGAAAACAACTATAAAATTACGCGTTATCTGCTAAAACTTTGACAGAAACGTCATAATTTGACAAGCCGTAGTCGTCGTGATTTTAGAGTGAACCTAGACCTCCTTCTTCTTAATCACAGCATCCCCTTATGCAAGAATCCGTCCTGTACCGGCCTCTAACCGGCGTAAATAACTCTGGCTTCGTCTGTGGATGAGGATTGTCTTGCAATATCTTCACCCGTTATTAAATTCGGCATTCACTTCAGGCACATTAGATCTCCAAGATCTAATGGCAAATACTCACAAATATTTACATACGCTGTAGGCACATTTTATATAATGGCAGACTTCACTATACATTTACTTCAACCTAGACCTTCACGAAATATTCCATTTCGCATTTGTTGCTCAGCAACTTGCCTAGCAACCGTTGCAAAAATGAAATTCTTTACAGAATGTGCTTGTTTATGATTGAAGTTACGGTTATAAAATGAACATTTATCAAGGTTGTTGTAGAAAAATATATGTTCCTCTTTTGAATTTTCCAATGTTATTTGAGAGAAAAATAGTGACAATAGCTGAATGAATGTGTTGCTAAGAGAAAGAGGAAAACTGTAGTCATTCAACTTTCCTAGAGTATAATTCCATATCTACTCCTTTTTTGGTAGGTACTTGAAAAAGTCATATCTGCCAAAGTTATTATTTCCGCATCAAAATTTCATTTGCGATCGTGTTTTCATTGTATTTTGACTCATCTGTGAAAGTTTCATCAAAATCGGTGAGGTTACCGTTTTCTTAACTTTTACCGAACTTGACCAGGTTTAATTCCAGGTTTTGCTAAACCATCAAAATCGGTGGATTAAGCACTCAACAAAGGTTTGTCATTACTGACTGGATGACTGACATGACGACATTAGGATACGTCCAGAGTGCACGCGAGAAAGCAATATCGCTAGTCGGCTTCTCGTCTGCCGGTAGATGGCGCGAGAAAAAGCAATTCAGTAATAATGAAAGCGGTTATAGTGACAACGCTCAACTCGCGCATCGGAGTCCGGCAGCTTACCGGAATGAATTATTTGTTTCTGGTTTCCGATTCAGAGGAATTTCTCGCGTGGACCAGCAGGTAGGTTCATATTGATTTCTTTTTAGAATAGTAATTACTACGAACCTTACTGCTCTGCTGGGTATGTTATTTAATTGGTCACATTTTTTATTTTATTCCTAAAACACATGGAATGGAAAGAAAATAAAAATTGTCACCTATAAGTGATCACCTGTCGTTATTTTTGAAGGATCTTTTGTTGAAGGAGGTTACACCAATTTTTTTTTTCCAAAATGCAAAAAGTTTCTTGTTCCATTTTAAAATATGCTTGAAATTTTTCAACTTGGGAAATAGGTGATGATTTAGAACTGCTATATGAAATAGTTTGGAAGAATAATCAGAAATCACTTCACAAAGATGCTCATGACGAAATAACTTATGATGAAGATATTATTCAATTAGTGAATATCCAGCTCTTATCAGGGCACCTCGTACTCAAAGATTAAGTGAAAATCATTTTGAAAAATAGTCAAATAAAGAATTTGTATTTAGGTTCAGATTACCAAAAGATATTGTGAGGATTATTGTAAACTCTATAATCTCTATAAAACTAATTGGTAAGTGCATTATGCAATTTGAGGTAAAAAGTTTGGTTTACTGGAAACATGTTATGAAAAAAAAAATTGAACGTCGCGATTGTGGGCCCTCACCCAATTGTAATGGTACCATTTTTGTTTTGCGGAAATGCCCTGTTGCCAAGTTGACCTCTTCAGATTATTGGAAATCTGAAAAAACAGTTGAACGTCTCCATTATAGACCCTCAACCTATTCTAACGGTACTATTTTTGTTTTGCGGAAATGCGCCATTGCCAAGTTTTGGTCACTTGGGATTACTGGAAAACGCTGTAATCTTGGAAAAAGTTCTGCTATTGGTTTGCTTTTCGAAAGCGACAACAGTGGTTTACCGTCAGTTCGAATAAAAAACCGTTTTCTATCAGGAAATTCTGAAATTTTTCGTAAGCATACAAAATACCCAGGCGTTCCTTTTCTATCTGAGCGTACCTTCGCTCTGTATCGCTCAACGTTCTTGAAGCATATACAGGGTGTTGATTAAGTACGTTGACAAACTTCGGGAGGTGATTCTTTGAAGGTTTTCAGGACGAAATGTTCATATAAACATATGTCCCAAACGGCTTGGTTTTCGAGATACAGGGTGATAAAAATACATTTTTTTCAAGATTTTTTAGAGTTAACTTCGACATTTTCTACAATAATCAGTTCAAATTAGGCAAGTACAATCCATTCAATAGTACGCACGATACAAAATAATGCATTTCTCAAATAATTCACAGGGTCCTCCTTTTTTCAGAGTCAAGCTTTGTTCAACCCTTCAGAATTTTTTTTTCCGCCGCCACTGACATATTATGAGAAAGGAATAATGAATGTTGTTTCATTTAACATCTTTTTGCTCTCTTGATGTTTTTCATTTACTTGTACGGTTCAGGAGTTACAATGAAAATATTAACGCAAACATTTTCCAGTAACGCATAACATAAAGAAATTTGAGAAGCAAATAGTCTAACAAACTTGAAAGGTGATTCTTTGAAAGGTTTCAAGATGAAAAGTTCATATAAATATGTCCCAAGCGGCTTGGTTTTCGAAGTACAGGGTGATCAAAATACATTTTTTAGGAGTTTTTGGAGTTTACTTCGAAATTTTCGACAATAATCGATCCAAATTAGTTCAAATTGGACAAGTACAATCCATTCAATAGTGCGCATGATATAAAATAATTCATTTCTCAAAGTGTCATTGCCACTCTCCAAAGATTAGCGCGTGACGCAATACGTCATTTTGTTCTCATTACACAAATAGCTATTTTCCGCTCGTGTAGAGAAAATGTAATGTTATGGAGCTCCCATAGATTTTTTACCATAACTCAGGTTGAATATGTATTGCACAAAGTTAATTATGGCAAAATAATTTTGGACATTTTCAATAGTGAATAACTTTATTATCAAATACTAGAGCAAAGTAACATAAATTCCCTAGGAATAAAATTAAGTTCAGAAAAGGACCATTATTGAAATTGATATGTCAGAGCAGCTGCTGGAAATGGCCACCGCCAACTTCAATGCATGCGTTTATGCGCCTAACCATAGACTGGCGGACACGCTCAAAAATACCAGGAGTGTTTCTTATAATTCCGCATGACTCCTGTATGCGATTCCTCAGGTCTTCTTCACTTTGAACTGGAGTTCGGTACACTAATGATTTAAGGTGCCCCCAGAGGAAAAAATCAAGTGGATTCATATCGGGTGACCTTGGTGGCCAAAGTTGTGGCCCACCACGCCCCATCCAGCGATCAGAATAATTCTCTTCTAAATATTGGCGTGCAACCAATCTGAAGTGTACTGGAGCACCATCATGCATAAACCAAATTCCAATTCTTTCCCTCCGTGGGATCTCTTCTAGGAGTCCAGGTAAGATGAATTCAAGAAAATGTCGATAATGGTCACCATTGAGTCTATGAGGCAGAAAATGTGGCCCGATAAGGAAATTCCCTACAATTCCAACCCAAACATTCACAGAAAACGTCTCTTGAAAATGGTTTTCAATCACGGCGTGTGGGTTTTCATCAGCCCACATATGATTGTTGTGAAAATTAATAATGGCTTTACGGGAAAAGCATGCCTCATCGGTGAATAATACTTGAGATAAAAACCATGGATTTTCCAACAATTTATTTAGAATCCAAGTGCAAAAAGTTAATCTCTTTGGAAAATCCCTTGGCAGAAGAGCTTGAACACGCTGTATGTGATAGGGATAAAGTTGTTGCTCTTTTAAAATTTGCCATACCAATACATGGGTTACGTTAAACTGTGCCGCAATTTGTCTTGTACTGGTGTCTGGATGCTGCTTAATTTCGTTAAGTACAGCTTCTTCTATCTGAACTGTTCTAAATCTCCTGGGTCTTCCTATGAGAACAGCAGACCTCTTGAAAGTACCCGTTTCACGAAGACGGGAGTGAATATTGATGAACATTTGTGTGCTGGGAATATGACGTTGTGGAAATCTTTCTAGATACATTCGTCTGGCGGCACGAGCGTTACCATCAGCCATTCCATACATTAAGTGCATGTCTGCCATTTCTGAATTTGTATATTCAACCATTTTATCCAAAGGAATATTGAATGAATCTGCTTTATAGTTTGCACTAATGAAGAATTAACAATGAGACAGTTTCTCAACTTTCGATAACTGTCAAGTTGTTGATATTTAAATAAATGAATTAATATCAAAGCCCACTTTGCTATTTTTATGAATTCAAATTGATTACAAAATTTCTGCGTTACTGCAGAAGAAAAAACAAACCGAAATTTCTGATAAAATAATGTACTCCGTACGGAAAAAAAAATTTGTTTGATTTAGTTTTTCGGAGTTATGACCAGAGATTCATAAATGAAAATCAAATGTGTAATGATCTGCGACTATTAGATAAACCCTATTAACTATCTTCCATTACAGGATTACCTTTCGGAAGTTTTTTATGTTGAAAAGGAAACGTTCAATTGAAAACTAAAAAATATCTTTTTTTAAAATAACAAAAAATTTGTATGAGTTCTCTATCAAGACTGATGGGTAAAAACATTTTTAATCAAATATCTCAATGAAAATGCACATTTTTACTATCAGAATCTTCAGGTTGAAAGTTAAGGTTTTCCCATTATCTGTCAGATCTAGTTTAATATCCAGCGTACCGCAGCGACGGGGAGATAGTAGTTTTCTGTTAGATATCACAAAAAGAAATCACATCTTTACAATAACAAGCTTTTATTTAGCTTCACTTGTAACTAACTAACAAACAATTTTATAAAAGTTGAATTTGACCCACTTCTAATACTCCGATTAATTTGAAATTTGGCAGGTTTCCGTAATTCCGGTGACAATGCATTAAAAAAATGGTTGTTAAAAAACAAAATGGCGGCTCCAATATGGCGGACGAGTTTTGTGATTATGATCCGATTCTGTTCAAAATTGGTATTTGATGGTTTTTGGGTTGGAGATTTTCAGTTTCACATAAAAAATAAACTAATATGTTAAAAATGAAAATTATAAAAAGAAAACATTTTAAAGTTTTTATACAATACACTGAAAAGGAAAAAATAATTCATTTCATTGTTTGATCTAGGTAATCTTGTACAGAAAGATTTGATACTCACAGAATAACCTACAAAAAATTAAACAAATTATTTTTTCATTTTCAGTGCATTTGTATAAAAGCTTGTCTTTATATTTTTTATTGTATAATTTTTATTCATCGTAGATTTTTCTAATTCTGAAAAAATATTTCCATCAATTTACAATAATTGAAAATGTTTAATTTTCAAATTTTCTAATGTTATGCCACACTGGAAAATGTTTAAATTAATATTTTCATTATAGCCCCTGAACCGTACAAGTAAATGAAAAAATGCAAGATATCAAAAAGATGTTAAATGAAACAACATTCATTATTCCTTTCTCATAATATGTCAGTGGCGGCGGAAAAAAAATTATGAAGGGTTGAACAAAGCTTGACTCTGAAAAAAGGAGGACCCTGTGAATTATTTAAGAAATGCATAATTTTGTATCGTGCGCCCTATTGAATGGATTGTACTTGCCCAATTTGAACTGATTATTGTTGAAAATGTCGAAGTTAACTCTAAAAAATCTTGAAAAAAATGTATTTTTATCGCCCTGTATCTCGAAAACCAAGCCGTTTGGGACATATGTTTATATGAACTTTTCGTCCTGAAAACCTTCAAAGAATCACCTCCCGAAGTTTGTCAACGTACTTAATTAACACCCTGTATAACTGGATTCCATGTCTCTCCATGTAGTTGTTCCATCACTGCACCAATTCCAAAATGAGAAGCATCTGCCAATATTCTATTCTTCTTTTTCGCATCAAAAAGGACTAAATGTACAGCTTCAACTATTTCTGCTTTGATTTGCATCAGTGTTTCATCGTGATGAAGAGACCAGTACCAGCCATGTTCTTTTTTTAATAAATCTTGAATCGGTTTCATTCTCTCAGAAAGTTTCGGTATGAAATTTCTCATGTTATTTACCATACCTAGCAATCTTCTCACTTCTGAAATGTTTTGAGGAGGTTTCATTTCAGAAATGACAGAAGTTTTATTGGGACCTGGTTGGACACCATTTTCATCAATGAGATGACCTAGGAAATCAATTTTATTGGTAGAAAAAATACATTTTCCTCTGTTCAAAGTAATCTCTGCTTTTTGCAGTTTCAACAATTCAGCTTTCAATCCTGAATCGTGTTCTGCTTTCGTTCTACCAAAATCCAAAATATCATATGCCTGATTTGCAATTCCTTCTAAACCTTCGAGTATTTCTATGATTTGTTTCTGGAAGTGTTCTGAACTTGATGATAAATCGAATGGTCTTGAATGCAAACCTTCCAAAAGGAGTAACGAAAGTGGTATATGGATCGCTGTCTGAACTCAATGGAGTTCGCCAAGAACCACTTGTAGCATCGAGTTTCGAGAAGATTTTGGCCTCTGCTATCTGTCCTAATGTTTTTTCTACTGACGGTAAAACCAACCTTTCTCTGCAAATACTCTCGCTTAGTTCTGTGAAATCACCACATATACGAACAGAATGATTTTTCTTGAGAACTGCAACCACTGGATCACAGCAAGAGGTTGCTTCTTCGATAGGAAAATCATTTTCAACCATTTCCTTCAGCACTTCACTTCATCTCGGATAGGCAATGGAATACGTTTACTGGTACAAACCGCAAATGGAATAGCATTTGTCTCCACTTTCAGCACGTATTCTTGTGAAATTTGCGCCAAACCATTGAAAACATCTGAAGATATTCATTTCAGCAACGAAATTTAATATTTTCAGGGCTTCAATGGCAGATCTTTCTAACATAGTAATTTGAACACATAATCTCTGAACTGTACTGTACTGTACTGTACTTCATTGTTGCTTCGAAATAGCCTAATACTGGTAACGGAGTCCTCCTAGCGCCTATCAATTTCGCATTAGTGTTCTGAATTTGCATGCCAATTTTGTCAACGATAATTTTTCCAATGACAGTGACGTCTGCGCCTGTAATTCTCCAAAAATATTTCTACAAACCAAGGGTTTATATAAAGTTTTTGGTTTGTTTTACTACACCGAAATATTCTTTAGATTCTTCATTTTGAACCTCAATTTCTTGAACTTTCTTGTCACAACTTTTACTATAATGTCCTTTCTTATGACAAACGTGACAATCTGCAGATCTCGCTAGGCAATCATCCCATTTGTGTGCTGGTTTCGATCCACATCACCTACATTGAAATTTGTTGATTTTTTTGACAAACGTCTTACATTTATTCTTCCCAAAGGACCCCGCACTTTTTATAGGTAAAATGGTTCTCGGTGAAATTGTCTAAATTTTTAGTATATTGTAGTATTTGATGTACTGATTGAACATGCAGAATCGCAAAATTTGTTGATGGATAGATATTGATAGTTAAAAATCAGTAATTTTTATTTAATTATTTTCTTAGGATTTGAAAGTGCCAAATGCATTTTTTTTTATCTTTATCATCAACGTACCTTCATATTACTAAATATCATTCAGATGGTGTAAATTATATCATTATGTACAGAGTGAATAATAAAAACATTTTAGAAATTTCGAAGTAATAATGAATTATTGATAAAATTATTTTGGCATGCAATATACTATTCTTATTCCATCATTATTAACAATTCATTCATTTCCTACAGGGTGATTTGAAAAGTTTGTGAAATATATGGCCGGTTATTTTGTACATATCCTGTATATTCAAGTGAATTATCATCCTCCGAAGATAGCTGATACCGTATAAAAATGATTTCGTTGGGATATATAGGGTGATCATAAAAATTTTCGACGATAAAAATGACAAAATATCAACGTTTCAGAAATCTCCCTGTAATTCACGATTAACTCGGTGAAATGCCTTTATTATCATTTAATATATTCATCATTCCTTCCTCAACACTGTCCCAAAAATTCAGTTTCCTACCATGACTAGTTTCAAAGTCATTAATTGAGTAACTTATTACCATTTGCATGACGAGTTGAAGAAACTTGTTCACGCGTACATTCTACTAGTGGCCAAGAATTTTCAAAAATAGTGAAACGTGATAAACAAACTATCTGGGAAAAGTGAAAATTATTGATAGAACGCTTTTATTTCTAATAGGAGAATTTGAATCTGGGCAGCGACGGTATTTTCGTGTTCCACTCGAATTGAAGTTTCCATGATTTTTATATTTGCTGATATCACCCTGTAATTCACGATTAACTCGGTGAAATTCGTTTATTATTATTCAATATATTCATCATTCTCTCCTCAACACTGTCACAAAATTCAGTTTCCTACTATGACTAGTTTCATAGTTATTAATTGAGAAACTTAGTACCATTTGCATGACGAGTTGTGAAGGGACTTGTTCAAGCGTACATTCTACTAGTGGCCAAGATTTTTCACAAATAGTGAAACGTGAGAAACAAACTATCTGGGAAAAGTGAAAATGATTGATAGAACGCTTTTATTTCTAACAGGAGAATTGGAATCTGGGCAGCGACGGTTTTCTTCCAATGCGTGTTCCACTCGGATGGAAGTTTCCATGAATTTTATATTTACTGGCTATCAATAGAAACATAAAGATATCTATTATATTTCTTCAATATAGGTAGTTCAATACGTTAAAGTAATAATAATTATCACTGATGGAACTAATTGATTTTTCTTTTTCATTCACTCTCAGTCTACGACAGAATCAAAATGTACCCGATAGGCGAAAGGGTTTTCTTGTTGTTTGAGGACCGTAGCGCTGCTACGGGGGAGGTGGATTTGGTTGAGGCTGTTCCTTGTCACCTTCAGTGATAAGTGGTTTCCCGTACCAGGGCCTCATACACGATTGGGCCTGTCAAACTATCCAAGCATTACGAATTTTATTTGGCTCTTGCCTGAGTTGTAAGTTGTAACTGATGTGTCGTATATTCAGTCAGTTCCTAAATGGTATATGGAATTGGATGGTCATGGTATCACCCTTCTTATAATGTTACATTCATTTTGATCTCCACTTCCTCACGTGAAAAATCTTGGCCACTAGCAGAATGTACGCGTGAACAAGTTCCTTCAGCTCGTCATGCAAATGGTAGTAAGTTTCTCAATTAATAACTATGAAACTAGTCATGGTAGGAAACTGAAATTTTGAGACAGTGTTGAGGAGAGAATGATGAATATACTAAATAATAATAAAAAAAATTCACCGAGTTATTCGTGAATTACAGGGTGATTTCTGAAAAGTTGATATTTTGTAATTTTTATCATCGAAAATTTTCATGGTCACCCTATATATCCCAACGAAATCATGTTTATACGGTATCAGCTGTCTTCGGAGGATGGTAATTCACTTGAATATACAGGATATCTACAAAAGAACCGGCCATATATTTAACCAATTTTTCAAATCACCCTGTAGGAAATGGAAGAATTATGATCAATGATGGAATAAGAATAGTATATTGCATACCAAAATAATTTTAACAATATTTCATTTTTACATCGAATTTTCAGACATTATTAAAATGTTTTTATTTTTTACTCTGTACATAATGATATAATCTGCATCATCTGAATGATATTTAGTAATATGAAGGTACTTTGATGATGAGAACGAAAAAATATGCACTTGGCACTTTCAAATCCCAAGAAAATAATTAAATAAATATTACTGATTTTTCAAAATCTATCCATCAATGAACTTTGCGAATCTGCACGTTCAATCAGTACATCGAATACTACAATATACTGAAAATTCAGCCAATTTCACCAAGAACTATTTTACCTATAAAAAGTGCGGGGTCCTTTCGTCTGAATAGTTTCAATCGATGTATCGATCTATCCTATAACGCCTAACTGCGATCTATTTCACTTTGTTTGGCACGATGAACAGCTTCCTCTAAAGGTAAGGCTGTGTCAAGTCACCGGTCGGACAAGGCACGCGCGTTCAGTATGAAGAATGACGATGAGTCGGACCGTTCAGATGATTGAAAATATTGGTCACATACAAACAGTTCTAATTAGGTCGTCAAGTCAATGACCGCGCTGGTCTAATCATATTGGTCAGACCGGAGACTTGACTCAGCCTAATTCAGAATTCGTGAACCCTCGCTCTGTTTTTTATCACGTACTCCAACTACGATTCTATCTCTTATCATATCTGCTTGCAACTGTCCAAATTCACAATGTTCGACAAGTTTATACAAATCGTTTATGAATACTTCGACAGATTCACCTTCTTGTTGAAAACGGTTGAATTTAGCTCGCTCATATACAGGGTATATACTAAATGATGTCATTAATTTCAAGAGGTGATTCCTTGTCACATTTTATGAAAAAAAATCATATAAACGTGTGTCCTAACTTGCTTTGTTTTCAAGTAACGGAGTAAGTAATTACTCAAAATTCTTTTCGCCGATTTTCATGAAACCTGGGTGTGTTCATTGGCAGTTACAAGGGGCTTGTTTTCATGAGGTTGGTAATTGAGTAATTGATGAAATACCGATTTTTAACTGAAACTTTGATACCACGTATGTCGGAAACTAAGCAATTTAGGACACACGTTTATATGAAATTTTCTTCATAAACATTCGCAACATTTTTCTTGGCGAGAAAGTTACCGTCAAACTTCTTTATGATGACCTCATATTTTTGTAAGTCTTCGGATGATAACTTGAAGGCATTGGGCATATCATCTACTTCATCTCCTAGACAGTACATACGGTTCTTTCTCTAGTTTCTGGTACAGAGCAGACGCTTGTCTAAATCTTTCAAACCTTCCAATCCATTTTTGCCATTCCTGAGATTTTTGAAAATCAAATGGTTCTGGCGGGACAACCATGGAAGAAGCTTGTGGAGTTGTAGATGAACTTGCGATTTTCCTCGGCATACCTTCACTGAATTTACCAGGAACGTATTTTTCTCTTCCTTATGAGTGAAAATTACCTGACACCATTTAATGATACTTTCAAGACATAATTTCATATAGATTCAGATAGAACGAAGTATCATCAATATATTTTTATTTATTATTTTACAACTGTAACTATCCATATGACAATTCACAGCTAACTATCATGTACAATATAACATACAGTATGAACTACCATTACAGGACCCAACCGTAAAAATTATTTATTTTAAGATATAGCAAATAGTTG
This sequence comes from Chrysolina oricalcia, assembly GCA_944452925.2. Classification (NCBI taxonomy): domain Eukaryota; kingdom Metazoa; phylum Arthropoda; class Insecta; order Coleoptera; family Chrysomelidae; genus Chrysolina; species Chrysolina oricalcia. Next base: position 22,088,289 of record OX101818.2, read on the forward strand.
GAGGGCAGGGTGGCGTCATACCTTTCACCTATGTATTCATTATTTCCCATCGAATACCCGATGTAGCACTGACTGATGTCACTGCGAATACCCCTCTTGATGAACAAAAGTGTTTTGACGTATTTCAGAATCTGCAACTCACAACGGGTGTATTTTAACAAGCTTGGCCAGTAGTAGGAAAGGTGCTTTACCGTAGTCTTATGAATGAAATTGCGGATATTCCTAAAAATATCGGGGCAAAATGTCTGTTTGTACTGCGCATGCACACTCTTGCAGAATGCGCCAGTGTAGTGTTTATGGTCTTTGTAGAACACCTGTCGCAAATAAATTTTCTGTGGTGCATTTACTCAGTTGTGCACTTACCAGTCGGGATAAATCTGTGATATTTAATATGAAATGAAAGTTAGTTGGTTGACTTTTTGTTTATTGGGTAAACTTGAAAAATGCCCCACAAATTCCAAAATGTAGACATTTGCAGACTTGTTGTTTAAATGCTGATATTTGGAAATTTGTTGAGATTTTGTCCAAAATTTGATAACTTCCAAGTTCAGTATATTTGAATAATTCGGATAAGATGATGTTTTGTCGATATTTTTCATGCCGGATTCCCGGATACAAAGCTGGAACAACTGCTCGAGCCAATCATGCATCATCATTATTTCTGACATTTAGACAACCTCATTTTTTGGCTATAGCCTTCTGCAGCTCGTTGAAAGAGCTACCAGATTTATTGGAATTCGTATCTGAAAGAACAATTCTTTGAAGACTTCATCCACTCTCCTTCTCAGCAAATTCGAAAAATTTATTTTGAATTCGGTTCATGACTATTTTATGAAACTACCCTTTCGTGTCACTGCCTCGGTCAATCAAAGCGTTTTAAGCGCTGAAATCTTTGACATAATTGTAATGTTCCTGATTCAACCTAGTTTCGTGAAATTCCTTGCAAAATGAAAGCTGAATATACTGTTTTCTTTTTCGTTAAATTTTCAAGTCTGCTTTTGAATGAGGTATGAGTATCCTTGAATTTTCCTGCTCAATAACTGTAGTATGAGACAAGTTTATAATCATACCTTTACGCAAACGAGATGAAAATGCCGTTTGCAACTCTTTCCAAATATTTTTTGAAGATAATTTTGACACCCCTTGGCCCACTGAACCGCACCTAAACTTTTTATTATATTATAATTATAAATTTCCGTGAAAGTCAACTCAGGCAATATGGCACATTCCTTTCATCTTCCTCCACCTTCCGCAGTCATGTCAGCACCCAAGTTCACAATAGCGTCGATAGTTATTTATTTGTAAATCAATATTCAACGAACAAACAAAACCAAATTCATTGCAATAATTCGGAACTCGCTCTTTCTATGATGATTATGTGGAATGTGTTCTTACGCATCATCCAGATTTTCGGAGGAAACCCCACAAAAGCAGAGATTATGCAAGCATTGAAGATCCGAGACCTACAGGTTAGGTATAACTATATTCTGATCCACTTTAGCTCCATGGCAGACGATGGGAATTGAACCAGTACAGTCTGGGTTGGAGGTAAACGACCACTCCGCTTCGTCAGGTAATAATGATTATAGATGTATGTTCTGCAGCGCGCCTTGATAATTTCAAACAGCTGGGTTGTATTTGGAATGCAACTTTGCTGTTGCCCTCGGTAGAAGAGCAGATGCTGGGGTCTTTCTTGTTGGGTGCTCCAAGATTCATTTCAGCTCCTCGATTGTTGTATTTGGTAAGAACAGCGTACACTCGGGTAATTCGATGAAAACAGCTCCTCCAAATTCCTCGTATTTTTGATGATAGCGTCAAGTATTAGATTCGGTAAGGCATTTCCTTCAATTCTTTCTTACAGAAAAGTACATATGCAATAATTTCGGATAGAGCCTCCAGTGGGACACATTGACCTGATTGATTATTCGCAAAACAAAACTGAATAAATGGCCGAAAAATGGTTGTCTCGCTGTATGCATAAAATTGAAGGTAAAAATGGTGGTTCACGTTGTATGCTTGATCGGTGTGAAAATGTACATGTTTGAAGACGCTGTGAAAAAATCTGTGAAAAACGAGAAAAAACTCTGTTATTGTATTTTTTTAAAAAAATGACAAAAATCTTGTGGCTAAACTGAATGCACTTCAAAAAACGGGAAAAAAATATTGTGACCCACACTGTGTGCAATTCATAACACGATAAAAACGGTATGGCTGAAAAAACGAGGAAGAAATCTTATGACTCACGCTATATCTTTGCTTGATCGGTATTAAACCAAGATATCGAATCATTTCCAATAAAAATAAAGCATGTGTCATGCTTGACCAGAAATACAAAATAAGATTTGAAAATAAAATACTCAGCCGAGTATATCTAGGAGCGAAGCGCCTATAGGCTCGGCCCACTGGTAGCCTCGTTACGCCATTGGCCGAGCAGAATTTGCCGTTTTACGATAAATTAGCCTTTAGCCAGAAATACAAAGATTTATTCTGATGTTGGAGTATATCCAAGAGTATCCAAGAGTATATCGAATAGACTCCGCTCACCAGATGCTTTGCCTCGGCATTGGCCGGGTGATAACATCTACGATACTGTTCCTGACTGCCATAAACCAAAGAAGAGTTCCGGAGTTGCTGGACATTTGCGACGATGCTGTACTTGTGGTGAAGAGCTAGCCGGATGAGGCGACACATCCTCCGATACCCCAAGTATACGCAATTGTTGACACCGGGGTGACTGGGAAAACCAGTCATCCGGGTTCCAAGGAAGAGCCCGGTGGTATTCTTCGGGGAGTGGTAGACGGATGGCCCACTCAGCTTGTAATTATTTCTGAGAGCTTTTAAAAAGTATTTCTGACGATGCTCTAATTGGAAATGATGAGCTAGCTGGATGAGGTGACAGATCGTCCAATTTCCTATTTCCAAGTACACGCATTTGTTGTCACATGCTTTGATCAAAGCAAGGTATATCCAATCGATTCAGACACAAATTAAACACGATCTGAATCATGAAATACACAAAAATGATGGAAACACTTCCAATCAGGTGATAATTAAAAAATGTACTAACCCTTTGCAAATAGATGAACTCAATATACTGAGAGTAAGGAAGCGCGCAGGTTAGCATCAATTCACTTGAAGCGATCGGTATATAATGTAATATTTCTGAGGACGGACCTGTCGCTTCATCGAAGTGGCTCACATCATTATCGCTCCCACGCGCCGGCCGACGAGGAAACCCCTGGAATCGAATGGGGGCGAACAATCTAGGCATCTAAGAACATTCTGGAGCCTTCGGCGAATTGAGGTGTAGATATAAAAAGCAACGCGCCAGCGGACGCAGGGAGTCAGTGAAGCGATAGACAGTCTAGTTTCAAATAAATAGTTAGATATAATTGTTAGATAAATTACCTAGTATAGTTGTCGTCAAACATATAAGATAAATAAAAAAAGACGCAAAAAATGGCATTATCTTGTCCTTCTCTGCCTGGAAAGGGCCACATAATGTTGGGGGCAAGTGGTGCAAGAGTTTGAAATAGCTAGTGCATTATAGGTAAATTCGCCATGGGTACAAAATTTTTCAATTGCATCAAATTCATTATTGAGAGAGGATTAATTAATTCTTTTTGTTTAGATAAACGAGTATACTAGATACTAAGTAGAAAAATACAATTTAAAAAATATATGCAGTATAATGATTCGATTTATCATTCATTAAAAAGTTATTCAACAAAAAGAATAACAAAGAAAAAAATTTAAAACATTCTCGTATATACAGAGTGTTTATTCAGTACTGCATTCTTCACTACTCAACATCTGGATTGTCATGAATTCAGATGTTTTTGTTCAGATAATTTAAAAATAATCTAAAGAAGAGAATTCTCAAATAAGTGCATATACCAACATGGTCTTCCATGAAAATAAATTCAATTTTCCAATTAATCGTCCTGTGTTTTATTTATATGAACTCTCTTTGATCCTATATTTTCAGATCGGATAGTGCGTTGCCACGTTATCATTATTTATACAGATTATTTTGCTAAAAATTACTTCACTTTGAACTGGAATAATACTCTCGCGGTTGAAGATTTTCTAATAGATGATTTGCACCCTGTATGAATTTTTCTGATGGAAGCTCTCAGTATGGTATGTCAATGATCAATTGTGCTAAAATTCAAAAATTATATTGATCATATGGGTGTATTGAACGGAATTTTCATCCGACACAATTACATTAAATTTTGGTGCCGAATATGGTTTTCTCGATTCTTATCGGTGATTTCTATCAAGTTTTAGTGCAATCATATTTGAAGAGTCCAGTGGAAAAACGATGAGGTTACATTTTTTTCCGAAATCGACATTTAGCGGCATCTGTAAGCTTATAGCTCACAGTATCAACATACCAAACCTTACTGGGGACAAACAATGACATTCCATAAAAAACTGCGTTCGAAAGTAGGCAGCACAGTATAAAAACGATGACACTCCCACATTAGATTTCGCTTCTCTCAACTTTTTACAAAGAGGAACCTCATCGTTTTTCCACTGGACCTTTCATTTATTTCTTGCATAAAACTGAATGTTCTTTCATATCCCAAAATCAAATTCGGGAATATAATCAATATTGGACACTGGTTTTTAGAATCATATTTTTATTCATCTGCTCTTGGGTATTTTGTGATCCTCCAGTGATTAAAGTAAATTCAATATTAATTTTCAACTTTAACGCACTGCATCTCGAAAATGAATTGTTGTCTTTTACATGTTCACCTATAGACATTATTTTCCTTGCAATGTGAGAAATTAATGAACGGACCGGTCCACCTTAGTAATCATCCTGTATAAGCAAATATTGTGCTAGTCCCCACATGTCGTTCAGAAAAATTAAGCAGGTTATCAATCCAAAAATATATATTTCTGTCAAAAATGCATAGTACCACGCCATACACACCTTATATGGTAATCACATGAGAATATTGGCTAAATTAAGTGTGAGTCAATATCAATACTTACATAAGTTCAGGAAATTACCAGGAAATTAATTCCTATTTTGTCAATAACCAAACACAGTTTTTCAGACAAAAATTGCAATAAATCAATAAATAAAATTATTGGCATTTATAACTTTATTCAAATTATTCCACCTATCGCCCCCACGTAACACTAGGCGCGGAAGATGTAAAGGCCGGCACAGCAATTAGGTATGTTTTTTTCAAAGCAGGGTCGGGCATAGTTATAATAGAAATCACAGCTGTATGCGGTACGCGCAGCTATTAGCAAATTAGATTTCGACGGGGCAGTTGTTTACCTAATCTAAGGATATTAATAATTATAAAAATGGATTATTCTGAATACAAAAGTTACAGTGCATTTGTTAAATTAACTTGATTAATCTGCACTCACCACAATATTTAGTGGCATATGTACTAGTCCGACCCTGGTCGGCGGCATGGGAATCAATTTCGTGCTAATCGACCATTTTTTGTGCCTTTTTTTATTTATCTTATATGTTTGACGACAACTATAATTATAGTTTGTCTGTGAAATACTCTAAAGTAAATTAAGAATACTTATACTTCAAATATTCTACAATAATGACGTTCAGAAATTCTTCTCCCGACTACATCATCTACAAGTCTGGGGGTATCACGTGATCAGACTCTGACTTCTAATACTTTCTCGAAGCTTTGAGAATAATGACGCACTTGTATTTTTCCCAGAACTGGTTTAACTGTAAAACCGGTCTGTTTATTCAAGCTGATAACAGCATTCTGTGTGATTGCATCGTTGTCGATGGAACGTCGAACAGAACAGCTCATTCGTGGCTGTCTTTGTTTGTCAACGATTAGATTCTCTATATAGGATATATTTTTTGGCATAATCACACCCCGACCTGAGTAATTTCACTTAAGTGGATCTCTGGTCCAACACAGTGATGTGTGCCAACCATAAATCAAATTACTACATTGAACAATCATACAATGGTATATGGCTCAGTCGCAGTGTGCAATTGGCCACAAATCCGAAATCAGACCCCACCAATCAGTCAGTAAGTGTGGAGTAACAATGGCCGACCGTGTCAATTTCCAAATAATCTATAAAAGTACCGGTTCTCAAAAAAAGCGCCCGCTAGGTAGCCGAGAGGTTCCAGGTTCGGTTCCCAGCCGGGGCGGGCTTTTTTCGTTTTCAGGTGTGAAAGTCTGCATGATTGAAGCTCGTATCGGCTGGGAATAATCCTCCACGATTCACTGTTGCGTTAATAATGAACAGTTCTGCTCCTAAAGTGTCGTATGGAGTTAGTAACGAGGCCTTTCCAGAACACACGGCTGATGACTATAGCAGTCGATGCCAAAACACAAGGGAAAAAATACCAGTTCTACTAATCGCGAAATGAATCAGAGAACACTTTCTCAAAATGAGCTATTGTTCACCTATCGGCTGACAGATGTTAATTCTGGTAGATGAAAATTTAAAAAAAATATGTATAACATCAACATCAACAAGAAAATAGAAATTGATTTAAAAAATAATCGAAAACAAGTATTGGTCATGCTCAAAGTGACGTGCATTGTTTTCAAAAGTATCCTCTGTTCATAACAACCCAAGTGCATATTCTTCGGAGATTGATTCTAAAGTCAAAGTGAGAGTCAAAATATACTTCATTGTCGGAGGTTAATGATAAAATTATTGACAAAGCTTCATTGCGTACTCATTCTGTTCTTGAGGTCTTCGATATTTGCGCAAATACGTTATTCGAGATAGGGCTAGAGAAAAAAGTCTGGTGGAGTAAGATCTGGTGATCTAGCGGCCATTTCACCCCCGTATTACTCCTCGCGACGTAATAATTACTAAAATGTATAATGCTTTTTACCAAAATGTGACAAAACCGGTTACTATGATATAACCGATGTTACTTTCTGAAAAAATAATTCAATTATGTTTTCAGCTACTTGAATTTTTTCTAATTTCGTGGCGCATTGATCTCTCCATGCTATTTGATATTTTTGAGTTGATTTGCCCGTGGCGTCATCTATCGAGATATCACAATAGCTTTTATTTCGAAAAGTAGTATCATTCAAAACGGTTTTTGTTCCATTTCAGTACATCGAACCCTTCAAAAGTTAAAAGCCGCACTTAATACATTTACATGCTTTATTGACTAATTTCGAGTGAAGTATAACGTTTCTCATCTCTAACCAGTTTTAGTAACTAGAACATAATAATAATAATAATAATAAATAAATTTTACTCACACACACATAATACATAATAAAAATGGTATAGATAAAAATACATTAAAGAAGACACTCACACTATATAAATACAGCAAGTTACAAGTACGAGTGACAACATATAAAAAAATCTAAAATACAAAAAAACGTATGAATAGAATATACTCGGTATGTGACTAACACTTGTTCCGAGAATAAAAAACATGCACAAAAAGAGAAAAACTTATCTAAATACAAATACTAAAGAGATAACAATAATTTTACTGGTGAGTAAAGCCGTACTATAAGTATAACTGGGACACGTAAGATATTCAGTAGCTTTTTATATCTATGAATTCGTGAATGAGATTTCTGGGTTTCTCTAATATAAAGGTTTTCAGTTTTTTTTTTTAATACCATGCTCGATAGATTCTTCAACTCTTGGGGTAGAGTATTGTATAATTTCGGGGCCAAAAATTCAAACGATCTTTGACCAATCGATTTCGTCATGAAAGGGACGGAATGTAGTTTGTTTTGTCTTGTGTTGTGATCATGGTTGTGCTTTTCCAGTTTTCTGTTTTTGTGATAGGTAAGCACACATTTGAAGTAAAATTCTTGTCTCAGATCAAGTACTTGCGATTCCATATAGGTCAAATCTGTCGAGTAATCCCTTTTCTTATGCATCATTATTTTGAGAAATCGTTTCTGGAAAATTTCTAGAAGGGTTGCTACCTGCCTTCTTCGCTGTGGAAGAGGAAGGTGGCAAGGGGTTTTTTCTATAACGATTCAATGCCAGGCTAATGGGGTGGGTGATTGAAATGAAAACCAAACTAGGTAAGAGTGTGTATTGCGCTTCACAAGAGGGCGTTGATATTTTGGGTAATGGTAGTAGTCGAGTGGCCCGCAAGCCTGAGCGACCTGAGGCCGTTTTGATTTTAAGAAGAAGAAATGGGGGAGGAGTTTAACTACCTCCACTTGACCACAGATTAGAAAACATACAGATGGGAAGGTTAGACAAGACAAACGAAATTAGAGAGAGATGGAATTGCACACCAATTTAAAGCCCACTGAAGGCTGTCACTGCTGTCAGATTAATATGGTTAGGTTTATTCGATTTTCGAGAGATTTTTTGATTTTGTTGCAATTAAATTTGAAGCAGTAGAACTGGAAGTTGGAACTGACAATAGTGACAATGCATAAACAAGAATGAAGCGGATTTCATTGCATGTACAAAAACTGCGGATGACGTTCATCTTCTGATACCACAGAAATATTAAAATTTCATAGGGTTCCTAAAGATGAAACAACGTAAAGTATTCATTTTATTAGTAGGTGGTATCTATTCTATAAATTAATGAAATTGATCAAATAGTTGAGCTTTAGCAAGAAAATGTATAGAAGAATTGATTATTTCAATGTGATGAAAACATATCAGTTTTCCATAATAATGGTAATGTTACATTTCAGGTGCACCCTTCAGGTACAAGCTTGTGTACGAAAAGAACTTCTGGATGATATACCTATAGGCAATTTCTATGGGAAGTTTAGAGTTTGTAGCCTGCATTTTGAAAATTGTATGTACAGTAATCTTTCTGAAACGTCACGTTTACTTCCTTATGCAGTTCCTATCGATTGTGAAGCATTTCAAGTACAATGTGGGTACTTACTTAGTTTCTTTCATTCCATTGAAAACTATTTTAATATAAATAGAAACATTGTTTTGGTATTGTAATTACATGCTAAACTTTTATACAGCTCATACTGATGTTGCAAGTGTACCAAGTTGAGAGAGCTTGATACAAATTTTGAAAGTCCTATACCGTCCAAGAAGATAAAAGTATTGCAGGTTATCACAATTCCTTCCATCTGTGATACTGGCACACTTTCAACAGTAGAATGCCTTGATGTGCAGCAACCATTTATGGTACCAGTCGAAACACAAAGAACTAAAGTTTCTAGCCATACCCCTAGAATGAGGAAACAAGCTAAAAAAATGAAAGCTCTTAAATCCGAAAATAAGAATTTGAAAAAATAATTAGACCAAGTTGTAGAGCCATCTGAAGAAAACTTTCTTCAACTTGGAAATAATTATTTGAATCCTGAGATGACTCGATTTATTAGGGCACAAGTAAATTTAAACAAAACTAATAAATTTGGCAGGCGATATACAGATGAATTCAAACGATTCGCCCATACTATTTATTTTTTGGGCACTTGTTATAAATATTTACAGAATATATTTTTGATGCCTTCTACAGGATCCCTTCTGATATTTGTAAAAAAATTAGTTTTCTGCTGGGTACAACGAAGTTTTGTTTGAGATATTAAAACTAAAGGTGAAACAAATGCATTCACAGGGTATCTTTTATACTGTATGCATCGATGAAATGTCCATCAAGACAAATTTAAAAAATTTATAACAAATAGTTGTGCCAATCAAATATGTAATATTTATAAAAGTCTCTCAAAATTCAACTACCCCTGTGAAAACTTTCCCTATATTTATCTCATAAAATTATTTTTTCCACTATGAATATTATGTAATGAAAAATAGCAATGCTAGGTTCAAAACTGTGCCTAAAAAAATAACAAAGTTTACTTTTTTAATGAATTTGTAATAGGAACCCAGGTATAAAATTGTGATTGATTTTGAAATAATAAAGAAATTATTTTTGCCAATATTTTTTTTGTTACTACATAAAAAATGGTTCACCAAATTGTAGAAAACTGCTTTTCTCCAGATTTAGTTTTTGTAAATCATTTGATGATATCTGAAGACTGCACGCTTTGATGGGTACCAATCAAAGTTTTTATTTTTTGGGTGATTCCGATGAAATCAAACAGCTAAATTTTGAAGATCTACAAATGCATTCACTCGAAAAACAAATGCAATTCTTTCCTTACTTTGTTTCACAAACTTTTGACTGATTAAAACAATCTTCGTATTAACAGTTTACTTTGATAAAACTAATTTTAAAAATAATTTTACTAGTTCTGTTGAAACAGAAGAGAAACATTAACTGAAATGAAGCTCCAAACAATTTCTCAATACAAATCTACCACTACACTGCTTATTGTAGACATCTTTACGCTGGCACATGGTACTCTTACATTTATTCTCTACTGAAACCATTATCATCTGAATCCCTTATGAGTGGAGACGTATATGTTCTCTTCTACGAGCTGGAGTGCGCGAAGTTTCATCTTTGCAGGGTTAAATAATTTTATTTTACTTTTTCTTCTACATATTTTCATTTAAACATTATTGTATTACAGTTTGAATCAAGAAATTATTTGCAAATTAATGATCTATCCTGAAAAAAATTTACTCATGAAATTTTCCAATTGTATAAAAGGGTTAACCAAATGTTGGAACACACTGCATGTTAGATTAGCAATATTAGCACAACATAAATCATTTTAAGCTAACTAATATTAATTTCTGCAAAAAATATCTGTCAGATTCTCCATAGATTCTCTCATTCTTGACACTAATGACAATTGACAAATCAAATGTATACGTTCCATGCAATGGCAATACTGTGCCCGGGTTGTTCGTTATAGATCTGGCATCATTGGTGCACACCAATTTAAAGGGCCAAGGTCATAGAGTCGGCATTCGAAACATCAAAGGAAATGGGCGGAACTTCCTATCTGTATGTTTTCTAATCTGTGACTTGACAGTTGATGTCTCGACAATTATAAACAATATAAAATTAATGAATAGAAATGACCATAATAATTATAGTTTATATCACAGTGGTTCAACAGAACCAATTTCTGATACCTTTTATATGATCGACCATACAAGAAGTGCACACGATTCTATAATGATAGTACAGTAGCAAAATACAAGCGAATAGCTATTTCATGCAAAGCAAGCGTCAATGATTATGCAAATAATAATAAGCAAGCAATGAGTGGAAGGTGGTAATAAAGCTTATCTGAGTTGTGCAGCAGTCCTCCAGCTCCTCGGGTTGCTCTCCCAGGCACGCAGGGTTTCCGCGACAGTCAGGAGAGTAGGGTTCCTGCACTTCTTATTCGAGATGAAGGGGGCCCCAAGGTTCCGTGTAATGTCGGTGTCTGTACCCCTTTAGGGATGAGGTGTACCCGTTGGGGGAATGGGTGGTGGACTACTAAGAAGTTGAAGTGTTCCACGTGGGAAATAAAAAGGCCTGAAAGGGTTTCAAGATTTAAACTTGGCGTGATTTCGATATCCCAGGTTAGTAAACATAGAGAGCGAGTTGAAGAATGAAGGATGGTTAATAAAAGGAACTAGTGGTGAGAAACTGAGACATACCTTGGCTGGGGTGTGGTCTTCAAGTGGTTATGAAGTTGCCAAGAGAATTTTAGGTAGAATGACCAAATCCACAACGGTGTGTAGCCCTGTATTCACAAGCTACTTCGAATTATACTTGAAATTCAACTAAAACTGGAAGAAAATCCGCAAAGTGCGATTATGAGCCAACACATGGACCTCAGACGACCTTTCCAGTTGAAAATCTGCGGCAAAATGACCGAGTAAGATCACAGAATCTCAATCTGTCAACTTGCAATTATCAGCCCTTTTGACATGATGATTGATGGATTGCTTCATGGAACCTGACAACTGACATGTTTACATCTGTTCCAAGCCCAGGATATTGTGTAAATATTGTTTAAAATTCGAATGATAAATATTGGAAAATACAGGGAGATCAAGAAAATAAGGTTGGATGGCAGCTACATTTGCTGTGAACGGAATTGGCGCTTGGAATCTTCTGAAATCGTTTCAGGTAAATCAGAAATTACTGTGAGACATATGGGAGATACATGGGAGATACATGGATTACAGCGTAAAGTCTGGGCATAGCAGGGAGTAGTCAGCAATACAAGAAGCAGAAGGCTGGAAGAGGATCGTTGACCCGCTGCAGTGAACCCTGAGTACCTAGAGGTAACGTAATATATATATATATATATATATATATATATATATATATATACATATACAGAGTGATTCATGCACCAACACTAATACAGGTTTTCTTTATTTTCCAGGTTTCACCGTAAGGCCTGCTATGGACAACTTATGATACTTCGAAACTTCTGAATTTGAACTGTGGCTCCATACTAGCAATAAAACTATTAATTCATTTCTTGTCTTCGTTTTTGAATGTATCATAGAATTATTAAAGTGCCAGAATGAATGATATAATGAAAGAAAGATTTATATAATTCGATCAATAATACTCGTAGCATTTTGAAACGTAACAGGGTAATATGTGTTTTCAGTGATGAGCCCCAAGCCAAGATACCATATTTCAGGTGACTTTCCACTAGTGCATAGTATACAACTTTAAGTTCTTTCTGGGGTATTATGTCGCATATACATCTAAATTTGTAAATTATGTATTGAAGTTTATTGATCGTATGTTGTATATGAATGTCCCATCGCAAGTGTGTATCGATAAAGATACCAAGGTATTTAACACTTTTTGATGGTAGTAATCGATGGACCGACCCTCCTACCTGTATATCTATGAAACTGAAGTTTGGTGACGTAGATTTGTTGCAGCTGAATGGTAAATACTCAGTTTTATCAAAGTTTAAAGTTAAAATTTTCTGGTCAAACCAGTTTTTAATATGAGAAATATCAGTTTTTACTTTCGCTTCTAATTCCTCCCAGGTAGTCGCTTTGTAAAAGATAGCTATATCGTCTGCGAATCCTATAATCTCACCACTACTTTTTATATTGAATAAATTATTTATGTAGATCGAAAAGAGTACTGGGCCTAATACAGTGCCTTGAGGTACCCCACACTCGATAGTTTGTTTTTCGCTGTATACATTTCCTACTCTGACACACTGTTTTCTATTTGAAATATAGTTTTCAAAAAGACTTAGACATTTTCCTCTTATCCCAATTTCTTCCAAAGATTCTAAAAGAAGTGTATGGCTTACGGTGTCAAATGCTTTGGCTAGATCTATGAACACACATAGGCACGGCATACTTTTGTCCAAAGCAGAGTACACGTTGTTAGTTAGGTGAAGAATTGCATCTTGTGTCGACACATTTTCTTTAAAACCGAACTATCAGAAAGAATTTTATATTGTTTGAGGAAAGATACTAGTCTTTTTTTGATAACTTTTTTAAAAATTTTTGGTAAAGTTTGATATAAGTGATATAGGTCTATAGTTACTAGCCAAATCACTATCACCTTTTTTGAATATTGGAATAATGACAGTGTCCTTGAAATCCGAGGGCCAGTATCCCAATGCCATACAACTATTTATAATGAATACCAGTGGTTCGATGAGATATTCTGATATGGACTTGAGGGTTTCTGATTTCAGACCATCATAACCAGGTGATTTATTATTTTTCAGTTCTCCGATAATAGATTTAATTTCCTGATAATCCGTGTTGAGCATAACAAACGAATTCAGTGTTCGGAATTTTTGAAAAGATACGTTTTTGTCTGTTTTTATGTTATTTGCTAATTTCTTTCCCATGTTGGTGAATGTTTTATTGAACTCATCCGCAATGCTTCTCGGTTTAAATATTTTTTCGCCCGTTTCATTTTTTAAATATGTTATTGCTTTGTTTTTCTTTTGTGTCTTCGTGAGGTCTTGCACTACCGCCCATAGTTTTTTTGTATTGTTCCGATTGCTATTTATCAGGCTTCCATAATAGTTTTATTTTGCTTTTTTTTCTTATTAAAGCTGTGAGTTTGTTTTTATGATTCTTATACTGGCTTTGCAGTTCGTGATTATTGGAATCTTCCTGGAGTTTTTTTTGAATAATTGATTTTTTTTGTTGACTGATGTGAGTAGGCCGTTTTTTATCCAAGGTGTTTTTTTATGATATTTTCATTTGATTCTCACAGTTTTAGTACATTCGCTAACAGTATTTATAGTTTCCCAACAAATATTTTGGAATTTCATTATTAAATTCTCAAAGTTGAGATCCGTTTCATACATCATGTCATATAATATATTTTTTTCATCATTATGACTATATTGAAGAAATCAAAATTATTTACCACTTGCACAGCCAGATAAAATGTTATATATTCTTGGAAGAAACGCAAATCCGTCATCATAAAGAACACGAACAATGATTCCCAAATTATGATGAACATCATTATGAACCATCCAATAGCATTCCAAATTTTTGCAAAGATGGGATGCAATCGAAACTTGTGAAATATCGGAAACCAGAGAAAGATTAAGGCATCACCTGAAAAAAATAAATTAAATAAAATGTATGATACATACACTTTTGATATTCTTCCAGCTCTATAGAGGCACCATAGAGGCATAATAAAAATTAAAGTATGATATAAGTGTAATAGTGTCTTTGAAGCACCTGTAACGAGTTCAAAGGCACGATGCGAAACGGAGAGCCGTAATATACTATTTTAGCAACACTTTTTGACGACAAAGGACAGCGCACACATCGTATGGGAAAAAGTCTTTCGGTGAAAATGGCTGGATTTTTGGTATTTTATAGCTGGAGCCATCTTGAGTGAAAGTCTCCATTGGTCCAACTCGATTGTATCACCAGATTAGGCGGTAGAGGGCGCCAAATCATTAATTTTGTAATTTTTTGAGAAATTCTGCCGAATAAAACAATATCAATATCTCATTTTTATTCAATATTGTGAGCCACTGGACTTTCATAAAATTCGTTAGAAATACTTTTCCAAGTTTGAGAAAAAAACACCACTGTTTTTCTACAGGGTATAGTCAAAAACATACTCAACTCTTCAGTGAATGAACTCGCCAACGAGGTTATGAGTTGATTCAGTTTGTCCATATTATCTACAGGGTGGCCCCTAAGTGTGAGGAAGTACAGTATCTCGCCTATCATGATGAGTATCAAAAAATGTTTCAGATAAAAGTTATACGGGTTACTTTGTTACTCGTCACAAAAATATTTTGAAATATACAGAGTGTTACTTTAAAGCGGAGCAACACAAAGCATTGACATGATGGTTCTTCGGGTTGTAAGGCCGACGTATGTTCAGAGAAGATCTCGACGTTTCGCCAACACGAGTGGTTAGCATTTTCAAGAGTTATTTTACAAGTTTCTGCTTTCTTAAGTTGCTGTCAAATGCTTGACATTTGTTATATGTTGTCTCAATAAATACCTGTGATTTGACGTTCTTACATCTGATTGGTCCATAGCGTTAGCAGACATCATAGAATCGTTCGTACCGTTATTTTGTGGGTAGGGAGCTAATTGAGAATTTTTGAGAACTGGAAGCCAAACCTTGTTCAATTATAGTCCTTCTTCGGTTCTATTGAAGTTGCTGTGATGTTTCTGTATTTCAATTGCTTCCCGGAAGAGTCTTGGGTAATAGGCAGATGTTGAAGAGATGACTTGGGTTTCTTCAAATTTCACTCTATGGTTATCGTTGTTGAGAATATGTTCTGCGACAGCGGATTTCTGTGTGTGCCCTAACCGACAGCAAGCCTTGTGCTCTTTGATTCTTGTTTTAACGGAGCGTTTCGTGGTTCCGATGTACACGCTGCCACAGGAACATGGAATGCGATAAACCCCAGAAGAGCATAGTATGTCTCGTTTGTCCTTCGCTGATCTAAAGTGGTCTTTCAGTTTTTTTGAAGGTTTATAATCGGTTTTGATCTCATATTTTCGTAGAATACGGCCAATACGATCTGTAACTCTGGGAACATATGGTAAGAAAGCTTTTGTTTTTTCGGTGTTGGTTTGACTACTACTTGGTTCAGTGGATGGACAGTCATTTGGTCTACTATTGATTCTTCCGTCTCTGATTTCCCTTCTATTTTTCATACACCTCTCAATATCTCTTTCTTTGTATCCATTAGAAAGAAGAGTGTTTTTAGATGTTTCAGTTCAGCTTCCAGGTATTCAGGTTCGCAAATTCTTCTAGCTCGATCAACTAATGTCTTGATTACACCTTGTTTTTGGCACGGATGATGGTTTGAAGTATTGTGGAGATATCGATCAGTGTGTGTTGGTTTTCTATATACCGTATGCCCCAGACGTCTTTCTTTTCGAGAAATGAGAACGTCTAAGAATGCCAGTTTCTTCTCATTTTCATTTTCGATGGTAAATTGAATATTCGGGTGTATGTCAGCGAAGGACAAACGAGACGAACTATGCTCTTCTGGGGTTTATCGCATTCCAGCGTTTATATCGGAACCACGAAACGCTCCGTTAAAACAAGAATCAAAGAGCATAAGGCTTGCTGTCGGTTAGGGCACACACAGAAATCCGCTGTCGCAGAACATATTCTCAACAACGATAACCATAGAGTGAAATTTGAAGAAACCCAAGTCATCTCTTCAACATCTGCCTATTACCCAAGACTCTTCCGGGAAGCAATTGAAATCCTGAAACACCACAGCAACTTCAATAGAACGGAAGAAGGACTACAATTTAACAAGGTTTGGCTTCCAGTTCTCAAAAATTCTCAATTAGCTCCCTACCCACAAAATAACGGTACGAACGATTCTATGATGTCTGCTAACGCTATGGACCAATCAGATGTAAGAACGTCAAATCACAGGTATTTATTGAGAAAACGTATAACAAATATCAAGCATTTGACAGCGACTTAAGAAAGCAGAAGGTATTAAAATAACTCTTAAAAATGCTAACCACTCGTGTTGGCGAAACGTCGAGATCTTCTCTGAACATACGTCGGCATTACAACCCGAATAACCTCCATGTAAGTGACGATGGCCGCGAAAGCCTTTCACAATTTATCACAAAGCATTGATTTTTTAAGTGGACCACCCTATAAATCTTCTCACCATTGAACTGAGCAAAACGTTTCACATACGGAGGTTCTTCCTTTTTTCGAAAATTTTGTGGCGTTGTCAAGTTATTGCTGAAAGAAATAAAATCTTCGGAAAAATAGATCATCACAAATACCATCAAAAATACTTCATGAATAGAATTTAGACAAAAATATTTATTTCAAGCACAAATTATAAACAATATAGATTCCTCTAGATTTTTCAATCATGAGCTAGTTTAATAGCCCCTTCAATTCAGATGGGTGAACTCAGTTCATTCAGTTCAACTATATAATCGACGGAAATATAGTGAATATCCTCAGAATATTTAATTTATTTCTTTGAGAGACTCATAAAATATATTCATGTCTTACAGCTTGCTAACTCCCGTATGCACCGTATGTACTTAATCTGGATTAATCAACTTTTCAGCAAGTAAGTGAAATGATATTATAGTTGATTTCATGGGAGAGACAGAGACATAACAGTCTATTAGAATTCTATAATACACGGTGCATACAGGCAATCCTACAAAAATTGATTCTTTGGCGCCCTCTATCGCCGAACCTTCAGGTATTACGATGTAGTTAGGTTAATAGGAGATGACTTCAGCTCTCTGTTGACGATGAAGTCATGATTGCATCCTCGAGAAGAGTAATTACGTATTCAAATTGAATGGAGCCTTCCTTGTGTGAAACACTTTGTATCTTCATTTGCACCTTGCTTTGAGAGTCGTATTCCTTTAAAAAAATGTGGTGCTCTAGTAGATGGTTTGAATTGAAAATAATGTCGCATTTTGCGTTACACATCCATTACCACTACAACTGAAAGTAATAGTAGAATTCTTCTGGACTTCAATTGTCAAGAAACAAAGAAAATAAATTCTTTGCATGTGTTTTAGTCACGACGTTTCAACAGTTAACATCTACTGTCTTTATCAAGTGTGTGAATGCGACAAGATATCTCGGATACTTTTTATATAGCATGCAACTAATGTAACTACTATAAAGGTAATTATGATCTTCGTGGGGTCTCTCTCAGGTCATCAATGTTTTTTGGCGTGTGACATTATTGATGACCAGTCTTGACAGGTTTTAACAAAGAGTTTTACTAAAATCTCAATCGATCTAGCTGAGTTATGAGTGGCTTCCACACATTCTGAATCTCTATGCTCGGCTGACCGAACACGTCATTATTCAGAATATATGCCGACTCTTTAAACTTTCTCTTATACCAATGTTGTTCTTTGAGGATAACTTCGCCTTCTGATCATGAGATGCTCTGATGATTAGTCCATACGTGATCTGCTATTAGACTTCGATGCTTCTCCTCGCTAAGTATTTTTCTTCTCACATTTAGTGGCCTCTTAGTTTCTCCAACATAATCCATCCTACATTACTCAGGTTTGATGCAAAATTCTTTAAATTATGTTTGACAAAAACCAATTTGGATTTAAGACCTTAGCACACAGAAAGCGAACTCTCCGCGCGAACTAGTTCGCTCGGTAGAGCGAACTTTGTACCCAGTACCCTGATACACAACTGGTATAATGTGATGTTGCATCATCCCAGCAAAACTGAAGGTGAACCACCGCGGCGTACCAGTTGTGTACATGGTCAGGGTACAAAGTTCGCTCTGCTGAGCGAACCAGTTCGCGCGGAGAGTTCGCTTTCTGTGTGCAAACGCCTTCAGAAGTGACAGATCAACAGCTGACGCTGTTAAAAAAGTGATTAATATGGTTGTTGAATGTTTTGAAAACGGAGAGCATATGGCTTTAAACCTCTGCGGCTTTTCCAAAGCTTTCGACTACTTCTAGGAAAAATAGAATACTATGGAGTGAGAGTAGGACAACCTCTTGAACTATTCAAAATATATTAATTCTCTCCCAACAGAATTTTCAGTCATAGAGTTCCTCAGGCATCGGTATTGGGCCCAATTTTATTTCTGACTTTCATCGATTATTCAGCCTATGCATGTTTCCATACAAATATGTACTCTTTTCTGACAGAACAACCATCTTAGCATCTGACAAAACAGTAATTAACTCAACAGAGAAGAAGAGTGATGCTTCGGACAATGCTTCTAAACGGTTTACCCAATCAATTGAAACTCAATGAAAACAAAACACATTAAATTAAATTTTTCAGTATCAACACTGTTGATAACAGTGGCAGTGGTATATTACTTGGTTCAATCGTCGACAGAAATTTATCCAGGCCAGCTCACGTGAAAGAATAGTCAAAATACTTATCCAAGATTTTTGCCTTAAGACAAGTTGGGAAATTCTTGGATCTTAACGTATTGAAGAGTATACATTTTGCTTTATTCCACTCTCTTATAAATTATGGGCTACTTTTATGGGGATATTCTCCTCATTCTGTGAAAGTATCCTTGCAAAAAGAGATCATTTGAATAAAATTGAACATTGAGTTCATTTATAAAGATCGGCGTTTCACCTTCAACCTCATTGATTATATAAAATATTCTTTTAGAAATACATAAAAATCAATTTGACTTTCTAGACATCTGGATGCCTATGATTGAAGAGAACGATATGCGCATCTGCTCGTACCTCCTCGGTACAGACAAACAAAGTCTCAGGAAAATTCATAGAATGTCAATTTATGCGTTGCGGTTTTTTTAGTCCCTCCCCCCCCTTTCAACTTTTGAACGGTTTGACGTAAAAACATGGAACAAAAACCGTTTTGAATGATATTAACGATACTACTTTTTGAGATAAAAGACATTATGGTTGCCGATAGATGGGGTAGGAGTGCACATCAATTTAAGAATTTCAGATGGCATGGTGGGCACATTACACTTCGTTGAAAAAAGATTTCAATTGTCTTTTCAGCCATATAATTTGTATTTTTGAGTTTCGTTAATACGTATTTTCACAATCTCGATCTTTTTGCCTTTGAAAAGCTTCAAGTTTATGTACCCTAGCACCATCTGTCGCGTACTTGCTTATCTTCACTCGAAAAGTAGTACCGGTAAGAGTAAGTTAAGAGTATCATTCAGATCCGCACTTATACTTGATATTTCGAGTGTATATGGTGAAGAAAAAGAAAGTTGAGTTTTCTTCTCAACGTTGTGTCACTTGACCCCCACCCCATTTGTACTGGACCCCTGCCTCATCTATCAAGAGCAATCTCAATGTCTTCTATTGCAAAAATTAGTATCGAGGATATCATTCAAAATGATTTTCATTCCATGTTTTTACGTCAAACCGTTCAAAAGTTAACAGGGGGGAGGGGCTAAAAAAGCCGCACTGTATAATCATTTACCAGATGATTACAAGTTAATCAACTTCACTCTTTTCCTTTTTATCAACTTGTGACTACCTGTTTGGTCACATGTTTTTCATATTTCAGTTGTATTTTTCTTTATACCATTTTTTTATTGATTTTTATTGTATACCTGACCTGCAACGAACATAATATAAAATAACATTGTCAAATAAAATCGATCTATCTATCATAGCAGTTGGATGCTGGGTTATACCTCATTTTTCAAGAGATTTTCACCAAATCATTTGAAATGTCAAACAAAACTTTTGCTTTTCTCGAGAACTAGGATATCGAATTCCACCATTCTGTTTCCAAATCTGGCTCGTACTTGAAATAATCTGTATTATTAGAAATAGGACCGTACTTGAAAAGAATAGGTTGATGGTGGTTTTTCGATAAACGAAACGTCGAACAGTGAAACTGATATCATCTCAGGAAAGCTCTGACGATAACACCAGAAAACAATAAAACAAGATATCGAAAAATTGTGTTTTTCTAAAATAATTTGAAAATCAAAATTATTTTTGGAAACTTTATACTTCCGTAAGGAATGCCCTTCTCTCACGCAATTTTTTCCCTATTTAACCAAAATTGTTTCTTTTTCCGTTTTTGATATCACGTGATGGACAACTTCATTAACTGGATAAACTGGATAAACACTTTTAGATGAATATGTTCGATTGCTACTTCGACAGTGAAATGTTTGTTTATAAACGCATATTTCAAAAATCTCATAGAGGACCATGGAGACGGTGTTTGGTCCATAGTTTTTCAGTTAAAGTTCATTACAATTTTTCAAAGCTGGAAATACAATCCGATGGAAATTTGTTCACCTCCACAGATCCACAGATTTATTCATTTCAAATGCTAGAGGATTAGTTATATACGGACTGATATGCTTTATGGATTTTGTATACTGCCCTCGAAATAAAAACTTTGCTCATTCCGACGGTGTTTGGTCCATAGTTTTTCAGTTAAAGTTCATTACAATTTTTCAAAGCTGGAAATACAATCCGATGGAAATTTGTTCACCTCCACAGATCCACAGATTTATTCATTTCAAATGCTAGAGGATTACTTATATACGGACTGATATGCTTTATGGATTTTGTATACTGCCCTCGAAATAAAAGCTTTGCTCATTCCGACAGATTATGCACAATATTTTATTAGATGATCAGTGCAGATCGATAAATGAACACAGTATATATATATATATATATATATATATATATATATATATATATATATATATATATATCAAGTAGGCTCTCATTGAATCGTTAGAAAAATGTCACTCACCCTTATAGTCAAAATTCTCCATTCAGAATCTGAGTCTTGATGCACCTGAATCCAGATGGAACGAAAGTGCCTAACTCGTGAAAACACCACTGAAACATCGTTATTTATAGGTGATTTGATAGACTAATGGTAATTTATTCCGTGGTCAATATTCTCTTTGACCCATCCTTGGAAACATCAAAATAAATAGTAATTAGTGTTTCAGGATTGTGAAATGTTTTGTGGCCAAACTGTGGTATCTAATGAATTTATTAGTTCAATAATTTTATTCATGTTCATCACTCTCTATTATGGTAACACCATCTGCTTTTTACCCGTTCAGAATTCCTCATTATCAACATAAAAACATCATTCATTATTGATAATACGAGGATGTATTGATATCTAATTAGCCTAGGCCGGTTCTCTGCATAAACAAAATATTGCGTTACCATAGCAACAAACAGTAACTTTGAAGTTTGACGCCAAAAAAGTAAACCAGAGTTATGTAATAAATTAAAAGAAAAAATATATCCACCGAAATTGTGAAAATTGAAAAATTGGAGTATCGAGCCATCATCAATTAACTGTATTTAAAAGGGTTGAGAGGTAAGCAGATTTAGGAAGAAATGCTTAATACCCTTGGTGATCAATGTCCTTCGTATGCGACCGTGAAAAATTGGACTGCAAGCTTCAAAAGAGGTAAATTTTCCATTGAAGATGATGACCGATCGGGAAGGCCAGTTTCTGTGTCAGTCCCAGAAAATATTGATGCAGTTCATGACATGATTTTAACAGACCGTCGAATTGGGCTAAAACGGATATCTGAAGCACTGAATATTTCATACGAACGCGTTCATCATATAGTTCACGTCAATTTGGACATGAGAAAAATTGTTGCAAAATGGATCCCCAAATGTTTGAATGTTGACCAAAATCGTAGAAGGGTAGTAGCATCGCGTTCGATCTGTGCTCGATTTGAAAACGATGTAGACTTCTTAAACCGAATTATTACTATTGATGAGACTTGGGTACATTTCTACGATCCAGAAACAAACCAACAATCGATGGAATGGCAACACTCCGGTTCTCCAAGACCTAAGATGTTTCGTGTCCAAAAATCTGCTGGAAAGTTCTTGATTCAGTTTTTTGGGATTGCCATGGAGTAATCATGATTGATTTCTTGGATAAGGGTAGAACAATAACTGGAAATCACTATTCGACATTACTGACCACTCTACGAGAAAAAATTAAAGAGAAAAGGCTCGGAAAGCTATCCAAAGGTGTTTTGGTTTTGCAGGACAACGCCCCTGCACAAAAATCTCAGGTTGCCATGCAAAAAATTCGTGATTTAGGGTTTGAATTACTATAACACCCCCCTTATTCACCAGATTTGGCTCCGTCCGACTATCATCTCTTTCCTCAATTTGAAAAAAGTTTAAATGGTCGTAAATTTTCTTCCAACGAGGAGGTAATAAAAGCTGTGGAGGTCTGGTTTGCAGAGCAAGATGAAGCATTTTTTTTTAAAGGTCCAGAGACGTTGCAGGTTCGCTGTAATAAATGTATCTAATTAAGAGGTGAATATGTTGAGTAATAAAATATGTTGACATTGAAATTTTGTATGGTTCTATAGTAGTGTAGTAGATTTATACTCTAATTAACTGACTAAAATAATTTATTTAACGAAATACAATGATACAATAACACAATACTCTAATTTACATAACAATTACGGAACTAGGTATTTATATTCGACTTTCACTT
This sequence comes from Chrysolina oricalcia, assembly GCA_944452925.2. Lineage (NCBI taxonomy): Eukaryota > Metazoa > Arthropoda > Insecta > Coleoptera > Chrysomelidae > Chrysolina > Chrysolina oricalcia. Next base: position 22,111,600 of record OX101818.2, read on the forward strand.
CACTGACTATCCGTCTGTCCGCTGCGTAGTTCTTTTTATATCCGACGTTGACTTCTCTGAATGCTCCAGAATTTTCCATCGAATCGCCCAGACTCACCGCGGCGCCCAGATTCTTCTCGGTGCAAGCGCATCGACAGTCTCCCGCGGTTGGTCGCTAGCTATACGTGAGAGTTCAGGTCCGGCATCGCCCGCAGCTTCGCCACAGTAGGCTAAGAATTTTTCAATATAGCTTCATTTGTGTACATAACAATAGTGATCGTCATCTTAATATCCAAGATGGTTGGCCTAACCTTTAAACTCTATGTAGGAATTATCTTGTAGCTTTTTAGGAAAGATAGCAACAGGAAAAAATAAGAACTAAGTACAACATTTTGATTGTTGAAATCGGTCATTTACTTTTTGAATTATCTAAACTCTATAATATAAATAACTCTACTACCTGATCTTAGTGTGAATGAACCTGGATTTAACAGACTCAGAATGTATTCTCGATTCAGTGGAAGAGAAAAATAGCAAATATTTATTCAATACACTATGCATGAAAACCAGTCTGACGAGAATAATGAAGATATATTGATAATAGAATACTACTGTAGTTGCAAATCAGGGGCAAGGACACCGGTAACACGTGCATATTGAGGTATTTGGGATTGGCCCGCTAAAATCAATATGTGAATGATCCATCGACTTCTTTGTTACAGCATAAGATGCCGCAAATTGCCCATTGCAAGGTGCGATACTCCAGCAGCAGTAAGTGTTCGAGTATTATTTTCATAATGAGTGCTCAACCTTTTTGTCTCTTCCACCACCCGGGAAAAGTCGGTTTCAGCTTTGTTAGTAATTAATTAGATATAGGTTTAATAAGATAGTAGAGTTATACAGGGTGTTTCATAATAAATGCGCTGGATGTGATAGCTCGTCCAAAAATATGAAAAAAAGTTTCTATTAACTTACCCTCTAAAATGCACCATTTTCGAGATACACGGTATGATTTTGAGCCGCCTACTTGAACCGCCAATGTTTTCTACACAAAAAAGTTACTCTTGGTCATAAGCTCTAAAATTGACCGTTTTCAAGAAAAATCATATTTCTTCCAGTGGCGTAGAAGTTGGAGAAAAAGACACCCATTACCCCTTCAAAATCTTCACCAATTATGAATTTAAAAAAATAAAAAATCTGCACAAAACATAGCTTATTATGAGTAGAAAATGCTTACGAAATCTGTTTTCTGTGCGATAAACAGTTCCAGAGATATTCGCAAAAAACGATTATTTTTTTAAATTTCAACACCCTGTATCTCGAAAATTGTGCATTTTAGAGGGTAAGTTAATAGAAACTTCCTTTCATATTTTTGGACGAGCTATCACATCCTGAAGTCCAGCGCATTTATTATGAAACACCCTGTATTTATATTACAGAGTTAGATAATTCAAGAAGTAACTGACCGATTTCTACAATCAAAACGTAGTTCTTATTTCTTCCTGTAACTTTTTTTGTTAAAATTGTTATTTCCCTCAACCGATTGCACCCCTACGCGCAACCCTTGGAAGTCTTCGAGTGACTTGTTTGAGCTAGGGAAGACGCAGACCTCATCTTTTAACGTGTGATGCCATGCACGAGACCGATGACCATGCGAGGCTTTGAACCCTCGACCCTTCGCTCCAAAGAGGAATGCTCTACTACCACGGCCACAACTAAGTATCTTTATTAAAAAGCTACAAGATAAGTCCTACATGAAGTTTCTATAGGTTATAGGCCGGCCGTCTTGGATATTAAGATGGAGTCCACTTTTGTTATGTACTCAAAGAAAGCTATATTCATCTATCAAACGAGCTATCAACTGCTGACATAGATCAAGAAATGAGAAAGTTACAACAAATTCAATTTGATTTAGTTGATTGTGGATCACTTGGCATACAATTTCACTAAATACGGTCCTTTAGAACAAAACATGTTTCACAGAGGACTTTGCTAAAAGACAAATGCTGATTCTTTGCAATATTTCTTATTTAATTGAATTCTAATAGGAATTTTAAAAAAAATTGTACTTGAGAAAAAGTGTCATTGTATATTTGGCACCTATACTAAATACGGTCCTGAGATCTAAATTATTGGTCTAAGAGGATTGGGCCTTCGAGAACATTTGATCAGCAACTCAATACCAACAACATAAGTGAATTTCAGGCAAATCCCACTGTGGGCCAATTTCCTATGCTACTATGCGGAGTCCTTTTGCGAAATATTCCTTTAAATAACCTAACCTAGCCCTGTGATACAATTCTGTGTTCTCGGGATTGTCAGTCCTCCTAATTACACTAATTCATCAGAACGATAATAATCCCAGACCCATATTATCCCAAATCACATGAAATTAAAGCTCTTTACTGCTTCATTATTGAATATTATTTGATATTCCCTACGTAGAGTACCGCCATATCCATTCTCATCGCATAATAATCGTGTAATGGGTGATTCGTGCCTGTTTCACAAAACCCTACACCAACCATTTCATTACTACAAGCCACAATCTAATATTTTATCTGAAAGTACATTATGCATTCACATGTTTTAATTATAAAGCACAATCTGCATGGACTGCTGATATCTCTCAAACCTCAGAGAGCTGAAGTTGATTCTTGTTTTTGTTTCATGAAATAACTGCGTGGTGGTGATGTTTTGGTGTAATTTCAAAATGGCGACGTTTTTAATGTCAAAACGAAGGTCATATTTGCTCTAGTGTGAATATGAGTTCATATTGACAATAGGGTCAATAAGAAAACTTGCCCGATCCCACTCACTATGATACATAACAAAAACATTTTCCAGGGATAACTTTGTGTTATTTACAAAAATTCCGAGCCCAAGTTGAATTAACGTTGTCATGACGTTACCAACATGGTGATTTGAGCTATATTTGTGTATGTAACATCGAAATAATGATACTTATTCATCAGATTATAAACAAGTGAGTGTGGAAATCCGCCTTTCGCTCGGAAATTCGGATGGTTATAATACGACACGTGTGAATCCACCTCCACCGGGAATCCACCTCTAACGGCAATGCACCTCTAACGGGAATCCGTCTAGATCGTGGAAATTTGAAGTGCCTATTAAAACTAAAAGCTCGGAAGTTGATGTTAATACCCATTTTTTAAACTATAATTATTTTACAATAATTATCTGAAAATACGACCCGCGTGGATCCAGCTATAGCTCGGAAAACTTCAACGATACCCATTTTTTAAACTATAATTATTTTACAATAAATATCTGATAATACGACCCGCGTGGATCCACCTATAGCTAAGAAAACTTCAACGATACCCATTTTTTGAACTATTCTAAGTCCCGACCTCAATTTGTTTTTTTTTTTTTCAAAATTTGAAGGAAATTCATTGGAACTTTTTATAGATCAGTTCCAGTACTATGAAACTGTACATATACATTTTTTCGATATCTCGTTTCATTTTCGAATTGTCGGTATTTATCACAAAAAAAAACAGAAAATTCTTCCAAGTCCGTATCTCAAATTTTATTTTTCAAGATATGAAAAAACTCTTCAAACACTTTTTGTTAGTCTGTTTGAGTACAATAAAACTGTTCATATACATTTTTTCGATATCTTGTTTCGTTCTCGACTTTTTGGTGTTTGAAAATCCAAAAAGGGCGATTTTGCCCTCACGTCCAAATTAAAATTTTTTTTTTCAAATATAAAAAAATTTCATTGAAACTTTTTGTTTATCTCTTCGAGGGCGATAAAATTGTTCAGATACATTTTTTGATATCTTTCAATTTTTGATTTTTTCAAATTTTTTTTTTCATGATATCGAAAAATTTCATAAAAACTTTTTGTTAATCTCGTCGAGTATAATGAAGTTTCCGGATTCATTTTTTGATATCTCTCAATTTTTTATTTTTTTTCAAAATTTTTTCAAAGTCCCGTCAAAAAATAGTAACTTTTTTATGTTCATTCAGTTTTCATGACTTTATTTATCGAGATATGGGAAAAGTTGATTTGACTTTTTTGTAGAACCGTTCAAGTTCAACAAAATAGTATTCATCTACTTTTGTGATATCTAGCACCGTTTTCGAGTTTTTGGCGATGATAGACACAAAATACACACTTTTTAAACTTTTTTCAGTTTTTCCATCATTTTTCCACTTTTTAATCGAGTCGGAGAAAAACGGTTTGGAGCGTCTGTAGAGTTCGTAGAGACGTATTCGAGGCGATTTTAAAAATTTCAATTTTATCATTAGTACGGTCAATATATCGATTTTTCCGTTTTTTTGAAATATTTCCTTGGCCATTGATTTTTCCGAAAAAATTTTCAGACATTTTTTGTAGATTTCTTCAAGGCGGTCAAAAAAGTTCTCTTGGTAAATTGTGATGGTATCAACCGTTCGTTGTATATTTTGGTTTTTCAAAAATGCAAGTTTTTTCACTCAGTTTTCTCGGGTTTTCCCAGTTTTCCGATCATTTTATCGAAAACTTCAAAGAGACAAGATTTGTTCGTATATGTTGGTTCTATTCAATGTAACTTTCGAAATTTGATTAAAAATTTTTTTGCGGTTTTTATTCAACTTTTTCACTTTTCGGAAAATCGCCCGGAAACCTTGTACGCATTTTCCGATCTCATCCAAAATCTAATCACTTGATCGTGACATATAGGAGTATATTTTCAAAAAATATCAAAAGGATCAAATCACTTGCCTGACCTGTATCGTCGAAATTTGAGAAAAACGAAAAAACGCCTTAAAAATTTTCCGGATTTTCCGATCGGAAAAACAAGTTATTGACGTAGTTCGAATTTCAAAGCGATATCTCTAAAGGTGCAGAAATGAGAGCGTTTGGCATTGTCTACAGACGTACAGACAGAGGGTTTTCAGAAATTTCAATTTTTTTTCACCTTTTTTTTTCTTCAGCTATGATAACTTTTCGACGCAGCACATTTTTTTGAAATCAATTTTTTTCTATCTCTTCGAATAAAAAAGTTATGGCGTTTTAAAATTTTCTTTTGTCATTTTGACAGGGAAATATATTTAACGTGAAATAATACAACTCTGTCACAGTAAATCATCTATTCAAGACTGACTGTTTTACATTCATTCCAACGAGCTGTTGGGCATAGCGTACAAAAAACCTCGATGGCTAGGTCAGATATCGGTTCATAAAAACCACAAAAACTCTCATATAGAACACCTTTTCCCTATAAATTATGTGAGAACACAAAAATGAAAAATAAACATCATTGATCCTGATCATCTTATAACTACAACCCCTACAAGAACCCTAAGCCCGTTTTAAAATACTTGTAAGCGATCGGGGGCTTTTATTCCGCTGCGTCTACGTAGCACTCGCGCATTTGAATCTTCTGTATCACTTGATCTATTATCACTCTCACCACTACCTTCACATGACCCTGGGCTATCTATCATATCATTTTGTACAACAGAATCCTTAGAACTAGTTAAGCTAGATCGTGGAATAATTGTTGTATTAGGATTAGGTTTTTGAGAACAATAATTCTTCTCTAATTGGCTTAGATGTCTTTTCCACCTTATTCCACCATCTACCTCAATTACGTAAGTTCTCCGGCCAAGTATATCGCGCACCACCCCTTGGCACCACTTGTGTTTGTCTTTAGTTGAACGAAAATCACGTGCCCATACTGATTCTCCCAAAGTAAATGAAAGTTCATTACGTTTTTTGTATTTTTGTTCAAGTTTCAGTTGTTTATTTTTGATTATATTTTCTGTAGAGGGTAACAGTAAATCAAATCGGGTACGCAACGAACGACCAAATAGCACATTTGACGGACATTCTTGAGTAGTGGTGTGAGGCGTATTACGATATTGAAAGAGAAACGTGTCTAAAATAAGTTGTATGTCAGTTATTCCGTCCTTGTAAGCCTTCTTCAGCGCTCTTTTGGCAATCTTAACCCCCGATTCTGCCAACCCATTTGTTTCGGGATGGTAAGGCGCCCCTGCCTTATGAATGATGCCTAAATTAGACAAAAAATCAGAAAATTCTTGAGATACGAATGTTTGCGCATTATCCGTGGAGATTTCTTTAGGTAAACCAAACTTCGAAAATAAATTTCTGAATATTTCTATGGTCTTACGAGAGGACATGTCGTTAACAATAACACATTCGAGCCACTTCGAGGTGGCATCTTCTATAACTAAGAACGTGTTGTTTAAAAATGGTCCAAAAAAATCTGCATGCAAGCGAATCCACGGATCTTTTGGAGTTTCCCACATGATTAGAGAAGGCTGAGGAGAATTATCGGAATATATTGCACAGGCTTCACATGATCGGGCAATACCTTCTATGGATTCGTCAATATTAGGCCACCAAACATAAGAACGCGCTAAAGCCTTCATTTTAACAATGCCAGTATGTGTTAGATGGAGTTCTTCTAATATACTGTTTTGGTAGATAGGTGGAACGATTAAACGGTATCCCCACATTAGACAACCATGTTCAACCGAAATTTCATTTCTTCTAATGAAGAATTGTTTGAATTCAGGCGAAGGACAAGTATTTGGCCAACCACTGCGAACGTAAAAAATTACCTTCCCTAAAATGTGGTTCTTTATCGTTTGTTCCTTGATTTTCAAGAAATTAACTGGAAACCCAGAATTTTTTATATAATTTAAATAAGAAATTTTATCTTTATCACTGGAGGCAAACACTAATGAATTATTTGCGTGATAATAAATATTTTCAGTTTTTCCCCCTAACCGTGACAAAAAATCTGAATAATTTTGTTTAGTGTTAACATATTTGATTTCATAATTAAACGAGGACAAAATGTAGGCCCACCTTTGAAGACGATTAGCTGCGAAAATCGGTAGTCCTTTTTTTTCGCCTAAAATCGCCAAAAGAGGCTTATGGTCGGTGTACAGGGTGAATCTCGTCCCATATAGATATTGATAAAATTTTTTGATTCCAAATATAATGGCTAAGGCCTCTTTTTCAATCTGTGAGAAAGATAATTCGTTTTTGTTCAATAATCTAGACGCGAACGCGATTGGTCTCTCGGTCCCATCCGTGTAAGTATGGCTTATAATCGCCCCCAGACCGACGCTAGATGCATCAACTAACAATTTAATTTGCTGTTTGGGATCAAAATGAGCCAGAACCGAGGGGGACATCAACATTTCCTTGATTTTAGAAAAACTGCTTTGACATTCCTGAGTCCATTTCCATAAAACATGTTTTTTCAATAAATTATACAAAGGAAAGAGAACAGTGGAGGCGTTTGGCAAAAATTTTACATAATAGTTTACGCCCCCCAAAAAAGATTTTAATTCCGTGATATTCGTGGGTACTTTTGTTTTTACCACAGCCTCCACTCTTTCTTGTGTTTTATGTAACCCAAATCTGTCTATTCTATGTCCCATATATGTCAAAGAGTCTTGAAAAAAGCTACATTTATCTTGTTTTACCTTTAGACCGCAATCGAATAATTTTTGTAAAACTAGTTCCAGCCTCTCCAAATGTTCTTGATCATTTTTCCCCGTAATCAGTATGTCATCGAGAAATGCTATTACGCCAGAAATATTAAATAATTGCTCCATAATAACTTGGAATATTGATGGTGCGCAATGAATGCCAAAGGGTAGTCGCTGGTAAGTGAATAGACCTTTATGCGTAGAAATGGTTACTAGTTCTTTAGAATCATCATCCAATAAAATTTGTTGATACGCCTCTGAAAGATCTATTTTGGAAAATTTAATACCCCCTTCTAATTGACTAAACAGATATTCTACTCTTGGTAGTGGAAACTGTTGAAATTCAAGTTGGGGGTTCAAGGTCACCTTGAAATCGCCACAAATTCTTAAACTTCCATTTTTTTTTAGAATTGGTACTATTGGCGTGGCCCATTTTGAAAATTCTGTAGGAACCAAGACATTATTTTTGACTAAACGTTTTAATTCTATTTCGATTTTTGGCTTTAGTGCGATTGGAACCGGGCGTGCTTTAAAAAAACGTGGTGTGGCATTTTCTTTCAGTTTCAGTGAGACCTTGAACTTATTAAATTTTCCCAATTTCCCGTCGAAAATGTGATCAAATTTTTTTAATAAACCCTGAATCTTGGCTGCAGAATTTACGTATAATAACCTATTATTATCCAATTTACACAATCCAATGTTTAACATTTTTAGGCCATTACGGCCAATTAGAGGAGGTCCTCCGTTTTTTATGACATATGTTTTCAATGTATAGTCTTGAAGATCATAATTTATTTTTAGATCTAAGAAACCTAAGGGTTTGAAAGAAACCCCGACGTAATCTTTGAGGGATAAGTCATTGTCCCTTAATATTAATTTTTTGAAATATTTGTTATACATTTTTTCCGATATAGCCGCGTGGGCAAAACCCGAATCGATTTCAAAATTAAACGATTTGCCTTCAATGTTCAATTTAGCAAAGATAGGCTTTTCATCGCCCGCTAAATTATAGTGGAAGAAATTGTATCCCGAACCATCACATTTCGAGAGCTGCTTATCTCTTAAGTTGAAACATGATTCCTCGCTATCATCAGAGTCTTGAAGAAAGTTTTCTTGTAAGAAATTGTGATCATCGCTTTTCTTACACATAGGAGCTAAGTGGCCCTTGGCTCCGCATTTATGGCAAAAACAATTTCGGTAGGCACAATCTGATGACTTGTGGTTTGAGCGACCACAAACTGAACACCTACTGAACGTCGACTTTCTCTCCCATTGAGATTGCTGAGAGGCTTTTGTTGAGGATTGGTGAGTTTTTGACTTACCCCTGTATTTCCCCGAAATACCTGATTTTTGACCATAATGCATATCCTCTGGTTCGGACTTAACTCCCATCTGAACCTGGGGCTCCTTGGAAACTCTCATGTCATGATCAATCACTGCTGACTCCTTGGCCAAGGCAATCTTCTCCATGCACTGAAATGTATTTTTACCATCCGCGGCATTTTCTTCAAATAGACGATCCATGAAACGCACTTCGTTTACACCAACCGTGAAAATGTCTCTCATTAACGAATCCAGAGAAATTACGGCGTCGTAACCGCACTTACCCGCCAAACTTTTCACGCGGGCGGACCACTCACACACCTTTTCGCCAGGTTCCTTTTTGGCATTATAAAATTTATACCGTTCCGAAAAGTAAGATCGCACCGGCGAATAATGTTTCAATAGCAATTTGTCTAATTCGTCAAATTTGACTTCCGGTGGAGTTTTTGGTACACACAGATTACGTACTAAGACGTAACACTCTTCGTTCAACGTGTTTAGAAGAGTCGCCCGCTTCCGATCTTCCTCAGTTATTCCATTAGCCAAAAAAAACTGTTTCAACCGTTCCGAAAATACTGCGTAATCCGACTTCCCCGGAACAAATTCTCCAAGGGTTCCAAGTAAATTTGTACTCGTCATTTTGTAATTTGACTAGGTCCTTAATTGACTGCGCCACTGATAAGTATATATTTAACGTGAAATAATACAACTCTGTCACAGTAAATCATCTATTCAAGACTGACTGTTTTACATTCATTCCAACGAGCTGTTGGGCATAGCGTACAAAAAACCTCGATGGCTAGGTCAGATATCGGTTCATAAAAACCACAAAAACTCTCATATAGAACAATTATTATATATTTTTTTTCCGGCTTCCCTCCTGATTTTTGATAAGAATCATTTTGGTTTTTGTTTCGTGATCCTACGACTTCAAATAAAGATTTTAGGCCCCCTGTGCGGTACGGCTGAGCGGCCGTAGTATAATACTCCTAAAGGTCGTATTATAATAAAATGTTGATTATATGTTCCGCCAGTATGTCTCAGACAGAGTAGTCATGAGTCCAAGATCCCAGGGCCGTCAGGCATTACTTATTTTCAAACGAACGAAATGTGTACGATCGAGTAGTGTTAGTATGTACTATGTTCGCATGCCTACCTGCTAGCTTGTCCAGATGACCTTTCTTCAGATATTAGGGAATCAAGGTAGGTACGTGAAAACACTACTCACTTAGTTGAATTGCCAGTTTACAGAAATACTTCTATAACCCATGGTGGATCAGTGGACAGAGACCCTGGAGCTCCGAGTTCAAATATCGTCTGCAACAATTTTTTTTCTTTTTTTTAACTCAGCAGACGCATCACACTAAGGTTAGCCATCTTGGTTGGAAACGGCTTCGACTCTGGGAGGATTTTTGTTCAAAAAGAAATTTAAAAGAAAACAGAATTTTCGTAAATAAAAGATTTTGTTAAGATTTCCTTAGAGTAAAATCCCATGGCCTTCAGACATAACTTATTTTTGAAAAGATGAAGACTTAGGTTCTGAGTGGTGTCTCATGTACTGTTAATACCTGCGTGCTTGTGGAGATCGCTCTGTAACAGCTGGGCAGGTACCAGGTGAGAAAGGTAACTAAAAATAAGAGTTACTTAACTTAAATTTGTGTGGCTGATTTTTATGTATAATTTGTTGAATAATTTGTGGAGCTTTAAAGCGTTTGACAAAAGTTCTGGTCTATGGAAAGCGTCTGACACTTTTTAAATCACTTAAGAGTAATATTCTACAATATATTATATATATATATATATATATCCACCACGGCAACAGATTAGAGAGCGCTCCAGAAGGACATTTCGGATGCGAAATGGTATATGCTGAATACTTGTTTCAAGGAGCAATAAATGGTCCAGTGACTGTAAAACAGTCGAAAACAATCCTTTAGGAACTCACTATAACTTTGTATAGATTGTATGGCATATGTCCGACAGAAAACAACTACTTCTCTGGCTAATACCTCGACAGATATTGAATTATATCTGTCAGACATATGTGCAAAGATCCTTACTTTGAAGGAACAACTTTGCAAGAGCTCTCAGAGACAGACAGCAGGACACCGCCTGATCCAAACAAGGAACCAACTGCAGACCGGTTTCGGGATGAAGTCCCTCATCAGTGCAGTCCTGGTTATCACGGTTGTATACACGCGGGGGCCCGGTGCCCGTCATCGTTCGCCGGGATGAACACTGCAATCGCTTACAGGATCCACCACGGCAACAGATTAGAGAGCGCTCCAGAAGGACATTTCGGATGCGAAATGGTATATGCTGAATACTTGTTTCAAGGAGCAATAAATGGTCCAGTGACTGTAAAACAGTCGAAAACAATCCTTTAGGAACTCACTATACCTTTGTATAGATTGTATGGCATATGTCCGACAGAAAACAACTACTTCTCTGGCTAATACCTCGACAGATATTGAATTATATCTGTCAGACATATGTGCAAAGATCCTTACTTCAAAGGAACAACTTTGCAAGAGCTCTCAGAGACAGACAGCAGGACACCGCCTGATCCAAACAAGGAACCAACTGCAGACCGGTTTCGGGATGAAGTCCCTCATCAGTGCAGTCCTGGTTATCACGGTTGTATACACGCGGGGGCCCGGTGCCCGTCATCGTTCGCCGGGATGAACACTACAATCGCTTACAGGATCCACCACGGCAACAGATTAGAGAGCGCTCCAGAAGGACATTTCGGATGCGAAATGGTATATGCTGAATACTTGTTTCAAGGAGCAATAAATGGTCCAGTGACTGTAAAACAGTCGAAAACAATCCTTTAGGAACTCACTATATATATATATATATATATATATATATATATATATATATATATATATATATATATATATATATATATATATATATATAATTCAATATCTGTCGAGGTATTAGCCAGAGAAGTAGTTGTTTTCTGTCGGACATATGCCATACAATCTATACAAAGGTATAGTGAGTTCCTAAAGGATTGTTTTCGACTGTTTTACAGTCACTGGACCATTTATTGCTCCTTGAAACAAGTATTCAGCATATACCATTTCGCATCCGAAATGTCCTTCTGGAGCGCTCTCTAATCTGTTGCCGTGGTGGATCCTGTAAGCGATTGCAGTGTTCATCCCGGCGAACGATGACGGGCACCGGGCCCCCGCGTGTATACAACCGTGATAACCAGGACTGCACTGATGAGGGACTTCATCCCGAAACCGGTCTGCAGTTGGTTCCTTGTTTGGATCAGGCGGTGTCCTGCTGTCTGTCTCTGAGAGCTCTTGCAAAGTTGTTCCTTCAAAGTAAGGATCTTTGCACATATGTCTGACAGATATAATTCAATATCTGTCGAGGTATTAGCCAGAGAAGTAGTTGTTTTCTGTCGGACATATGCCATACAATCTATACAAAGGTATAGTGAGTTCCTAAAGGATTGTTTTCGACTGTTTTACAGTCACTGGACCATTTATTGCTCCTTGAAACAAGTATTCAATATATATATATATATATATATATATATATATATATATAAAAATATATATATATATATATATATATATAAATATATATATATATATATATATATACAGGGTGGGTCACGGTCGATGGTACCTTAGACGTTCACGGAGAACAGGACATAGGATCATTCTGAAAATTTGGTTTCTCAAGTAGTTGCTCTTGGTTTATCGATCTAAAATATTTTCAGCATTGCAGCGTTGCCGCTTATACCAGAAAGTAGCAGCATCTTTGTTATTTCAAATGGGTCACCCTGTATATTACCGCATTTTTGAACTTGTCATTCCTTTCAAATTACTTCTGTCTCATACTTCCCTATACATATCTCTAACGGTTTTTGAGATATTGGTTATTTTCCATATTTCTTATCCAAAACATAGCTCGAATTGAATGTTTATTTCTGCGGTATTTGGATTCTTAGGAAGTTGCAATTTTGTGTTTAGTTCATCAAGATCATGTACATTGATTCTGTATAGATAAGTTTGTTCTGCGTTATACAGGGTCGTTCAAAATTCATGATCTTACTGCTAGATACGAAAAGAGTTGAAAGTGCGTTTTTTTAAATGGAACATCCTGTATATTATGAAATATCCTGAAAAATGACTAAATTCCCTTCGAATTGATATATCATGTTCCTATACCTAAATAGCCAGAATTCAGAGATAATAGCAATTTTCACTTGTAATCTCCCAAGTGCTTGAATTATTGCTGGAAATTTTTCGAGTACATGAATTTTCAAAGAAAATTCATGTACGAGATAAATTTACAGCAATTAATTCAAGCACGAGGGGGATTCGGTAAAAAAATTTCACACCGAGAAATGAAAATCATCCAACAATTCATAACAATGGTTTCACCTGAACTATTTATAACCACTGAAATATTGATATGTAAAATACAAAATTTTCATCAATAAATGTGTTTAAATTTGGAACAAAAAAATAAATAAAAAAGTTATGTTCTCATCGTGGATTGAACCACTACCACTGAGCTCAAACTCAAACTCAAAAACATGTATATTCAGATATTTAACTATTTACATTGCATTTCGGTGAAATCTATGTACAACACAACTCTGCTTGATATTTTTCGCCCACCTCCGTGGGCTGATAGGGATCCCGCAGGTTGTGAGGGAGTGCTGGGGTGGGGGGGTTCAGTCGACCCCTGTTGCCAGGGGTCGGCGATGTCCCGAATGTAGTGTCTCCTCGGCTCCTCAAGAGGAACAGGTGAGGCACCCCCGCTGGTGTTGACGGGTGTAACTCAGATTTTACCTTCCTACATCATGGTATTAGTATACCCTGTCTCCCGCTATGCTAATACAGGGGTTGATTGTCAGATTGATCAGATTTTAGAAGTGTCATTTGTGAGGGGTGTTATGTGGATTCCCGGAAAAAGTTTTCGGCAAAAAAACGGGTTCTGGTCTTAGTCCTCTATAGAGGTGACTTGGTGCTTAGTCTTGGCGTTCATGGAACAAGTCCAGTTTTTGGTAAATGAGCCCGCCGTGTTTGCGGGGCTCATTGTGGTGTGCCCTTACTCTTGTTATTTCCCTGGTCAGTGAACTCTTGGGAATGTGATATTTGTAAAATTTATATGAAAGATTCATTATGTGGTCTTGGATAGTGGTGACTTTAGCTAGGTCACGCACGTTTCAAAGAAAATTCATGGACTCGAAAAATTTCCGGCAATAATTCAAGCACTTGGGAGATTACAAGTGAAAATTGCTATTATCTCGGAATTCTGGCTATTTAGGTATAGGAACATGATATATCAATTCGAAGGGAATTTAGTCATCTTTCAGGATATTTCATAATATACAGGATGTTCCATTTAAAAATACGCACTTTCAACCCTTTTCGTATCTAGCAGTAAGATCATGAATTTTGAACGACCCTGTATAACGCAGAACAAACTTCTTTATACAGAATCAATGTACATGATCTTGATGAACTAAACACAAAATTGCAACTTCCTAAGAATCCAAATACCGCAGAAATAAACATTCAATTCGAGCTATGTTTTGGATAAAAAATATGGAAAATAACCAATATCTCAAAAACCGTTAGAGATAGGTATAGGGGAGTGTGAGGCAGAAATAATCAGAAAGGAATGACAAGTTCAAAAATGCGGTAATATACAGGGTGACCCATTTGAAATAACAAAGATGCTGCTACTTTCTGGTATAAGCGGCAACGCTGCATTGCTGAAAATATTTTAGATCGATAGACCATGAGCAACTACATGAGAAAACAAATTTTCAGAATGATCCTATGTCCCGTTCTCCGTTAACGTCTAAGGTACCATCGACCGTGACCCACCCTGTATATATATACATCTTTCTATCGAAACTGAACCATATAGAAATTCATACCAACTTGAACCACCCCTTTTGGAAAAAAAATTCAAATAAAAAATGGAATATATCTGTTTCTGGGCCCTTGAAATGACCTTATTCTGAAAATATATTTCTGAAAAGTGCTCCCGTAAAAAAATCAGTGAACTAAATATAATCATAATTGAGAGTACAATCCTAAGCCATTTACACCTTTCTAACAAATTTGAACCAAAATATACATTTTCATGTAAATGAGCGGTAAATTCTGAGCTAGAGCAGCGATGCCAGATTTCTCGAAGATGATTTATTCTTTCAGGCATGTAATTGTAGATTAGAACTGTTCATTTGCTTGATCATATCACTGACGCTACGACTGAACATCTAGGTAAATACTCTCCAGATTCGATTTTAATGATTTTTGAAATTGTTGCGTATTTTTGTTTCGCTGAAAACTAATCTGGAATCAAAACTACAAGATTCTTTCGCGTATTTTCCGAAAAGTAAAATTATTGTGAAAAAATAAGTTTTTAATTTGGTCAAATTCAAAAATCTAATAACTTTGTGTTGAATAAAGATTCCCCTCAAAAATTGCATTCTTCGAAATTTAAAGATATACCAGAATGGTACAAATACAATAGTTATGGTGATTGTTTTAAGTTATAGAAACGAAGTAGAAGTTGGAAAAGTAACTTTTGTCTAATTTTTACTAAGACTTTAATTATTACTACCAGTTTCGGATTTTACACCATTCTCAAGTAACTATTAAGTACCCAATAGTAAAAGCAGAAACCGTTCGTAATAAATGAATTCTTAGTGAAAATTAATAATAATAATAAACGCTTTTATTGGTAGAAGCAGAGAAAATAAACATTGACATTAATATATACAAATCTACCAAAAGACAGAGTTAGCTTTTGTCTGACTCACAGGTGCTTTCTACCACTCAACCTTGGACAAAACTTATTTTTTCATCTTTTACTTCAACATGAATTTCCACAAAATGAACAACTCTAAAAGTACCAATGACAAATTCGTATTCAGCAAGCTTAGGTACCCAGAAAATCACTAAGATCTGAGTCCGTTAAAAGTGACCTCTTCATACAAGTAATGTATAAATTGCCTTACCCGAATACATTTTTATGTATTTTTAATGAACAAATTCGTAGTGTAAGTCGCTCGTAAGTCGAAAAAAACTGAAATGCTTGAGCAAAGTTCTGCAGTTATGTAATAGAGGATAATAAAATTATCACGTTGAAAATGAAAAATATGAATATATACATATTGCTAGCGATCAGTCATTTTTGTGTTGTTTAAGATTTGTTGTAGTAATATATTGTCTGACTAAATTTTGATGAACTTCTGAATGAATCCATAAATCAGTTTAAAGTTGTATCTGCAGATTGAAAATATGCCATCGAAATCAAGAACAATTCAGGATTAAAAATAAAGTTTTATTGAGTCCAATTGCTAAATCAGTTCAAATAAAAATAAATAATTCTTTATACTACATTTATTATTTAATAAGTGGCTAAAATAGAAATTAAAAAAATCCCTAAAGTTGAAGGATTAATTGAACATTACTACAATAAGAAATTTGAATGTAAAAGCAAAAACTTTTTTTAGATTGTCTGTGTATAAGTTGAAAACCACAGCTTTGATTGTTGTCCAGTTTCTACATTTGAACATTTCCGGATAATTTCATGTTTTTTTGGTGCTTGTTTTCTCTTAATATGATTGGAAAAATATTTAGAAATAATATTTTTCTGTTGCTTAGTCCACGGTTTTCTTTGCACAGGAACTTTCTTTTCGATCTTCTGTAACTGAATCGCATCCTCCTCTGTATCCTCTTTACTTGTAGACATCGATACTTCATGGATTTCATTGGTACTTTGAATAACTTCAGAAACAGAATCGTTGAAATTGTTATTTTATTGGGTAATAGGATTCATATCCATGTTAATATCATCTAGTTGCATCCCTTTGTACTGTTCCAGCCCTCCTTCTGTTGCAAGCAGTAAAAGTTTTGACACCTTCGCAGTCTGGTACAAGCTATCTGACAACCTATAAACATTGCAGTGTTTATTCAAGGTATGTCCCATGAATTTAGAAAGTTGCTCCAAATCTTTCTCAGAGAACTGAAGAAGTTGAGTAACTGTAGCCAAATGTTTTCGTAATCTGGTCGCACTTTTATACTCATTGGATTTTGTACCCCACACTTTTGAGCATATTTGTACAAGATTTTAGTCCCATCAACAAAATTGTTTCCATTGGTATGAAAAACGTAGTCATTATTACTTATAAAGTTGTTTCTTACTTTCAACAAGCAATCAAAATGTTTCCGCATATTTTGTGAAAGCAATATGGGTACGCCTCGTCCTCTTTTTCCTCTGATCACAATTCGACTATAGGAGCTTAGAAGCATTTTCTCTGTTTCTGTTAGGCAATTCTCAAATTCATTCTTATTTCTGGAATCCAAGTTCACTGAATTGTATGTCTGCACTTTCAACTGTGCTACTTCTGCAGGTCTCCTTCTGTTTAATAGGTAATATAATCTGTGTGTAAAGTTCTTTAAGAGTGTTGTAGGCCAAATAATTATTTTCATCCCGAAGAAGTTTATCATGCATTTCTTCCGAGGTTTTTTGTAGAAAATTATTCAGATTTATAAGATCGGAGGTAAGGGGAATCAAATCATCTCTATTCCATTTTTTTGTATTCAAGTTATTTAATGCTTGAGCAGATACTTCATTTGCCCATTGAGATTCTATGAGCGTTTTCAAAATTTTCAATTCCTTCCTTTTATCATTAGTGTCCGGTATTTGAAGCAAGTGTATGTATGCCAAGTCACAACACTTTTTAATAAGTGTTCCAAAGTTAACAGCTACAGTTGGAGACTCATAAATATCAGTTTCAGCATTATAGCAGGCTATTTCATTAACACCAGCGACAATAGTTTGGAAAAAAGGTGGTCGTAGCAAATCTATGAGACTGTTTATATGACTATTTTCATTCCGGGCAAATTTCAATAGCCGAGCCAATCGTCTCATATTTTGTCTACCTACATCTAATTTTCCTTTACTCCTTCGGCCTTTCAGATAGGAATAACCATAATTACATATAAGCGTATCTTTCTTAGCAACAAGACTTATTTCGTCAGCTCTCATCCTTGGAAATAATTCTTTTTTCAATAATTCATTATGTTTGATTAAGGATCCTAGAAGCAGTGTTGTTTGACCTTGACTTTGAGCATTCTGTCTTTTTGTTCCCGGTGATGTATTTTCATGACAGCGTTTAGTATGTCTGTATAAACTCAATTTTTTATAAAATCCCAAGCAGTATGGACAAGGGAGATAGTCAGATGCCGGAAGATGGCTAAATGATTGAGCTCTTTTAACTGGTCTCAGTTTGATATTTGTTCTATTTCTCACAAAGTTTCCCTTTTTCCTCAAGGTAGACAACGCTTCTCTTCTTTTCTTGGAATGATTCTCATATGCTAGAATACGTTGGATTTCTATTTCACTTTCATGCCAAGTAAACATATGTCTTGCAAAATGGGATACACCCTTTTCACAGAAGAAACAAAAGTCTCTTCTGTCCATATAATTTTTCCTTTGTGTATTCTCAACTTCTACCTGAAAATATTGTTGATAAATGAAAACTATATAAATGCAAAAAAATCGTTTACCTCTACTTCTTTCGACTGAGAGCCAGCACTATTCATTGATATTTGTGCGTCATCAATATTCTGAAACAAATCATTTCATTGAATGAAGTCATTCCCAGAATTCGATGTTTATAAACATCGAGAAGACACAGGTCACAAAATAGACTTCAAAAACAGCAAAACAATTGCTACCGAGAAAACTCTGCAAACTAGGATCATCCGAGAGGCCCTTGAGATTGAGGAGCGTCCAAATTGCCTCAACACCCGCGACGACGGACGCAGACTTCCCAATACCTGGAAGCCTCTTATTTCGCGCATCCCCTAAATTCGCGCCAAATCAGTTCCCACGCACACCTCATCCAGTGCCAACCCAGTTCCCGCTAATAGTTCACCTCACGACAACACATTTCCCACGGTCATTACAGCCACTATAAATACAGTTCCTCAACCCACAAATCCTCAGTTCTCTCGAAGGAGTAGGCAGATTGAGACCTTAGAGAGAGCCAGTGACGAGACTTGGGGAGCAAGCAGATTGAGACCCCGACGTCAAGTCACAAAAAAAACCCAATTTCTTGAAAATGGCTCCAAAATCGGAGCCGAAACGTCGAATTCCAACAAATTCTAGACGCGGTTCAGCCCGAATTTTTAGTTTTCAAATATCTGACCGCGGAAACCTATCCGAACACAATATATATATTTATATATATATATATATATGTAGATGTCATGAATAACTTCCTGTTATATTCTGTCTTGCCTCACGGTATTAATTCTTGAGTGGATTCGTTTTGATTTCGAGAGCTCCATAAATCCTTTCTGATGAGTGCGTTAGCACGAAACAGCTGTCAAAGGTTAGAACTCTCGGAATTAAAACGAAATATACTCTATTTTCACTTATATATATATATATATATATATATATATATATGTATGTATATATGTATATATATATATATATACATACAGATTCAAGTTAGGTACCTGCCTAGGTTCACAGAGTGACCTCCACGAAAAATAAAGATTTTTCGTCGACCTCTGCAAAAAATGACATTTAACGTACTAATTTCCGGACGAAAAATCGACTATTTTTGAAGGCAAGTACTTTTCGTCCGCAAACTCTTTTCGTCCGCTGTGGTCACTATGATACGGCACGGTACGAGAGCGGCGATTGAGTCATTTTCGTAAATCCACGTTTTAATTAATACATAGGCGCCTGTGACAATAACTGTCATTTGCTGTTGTCAAATTAATTATTTACGAAATCCGCTAGATTTCAGGTAAAGCACTTCAAGAGAGAAGTTTTGGAAATGGTGCTGTTGGAGCACCTGCATCTGAAGTTGCATCAACAAGTACCCAAAATCAAAACTTGTCTCTTGCATCTTCTTCGACAGCAGGAATTAATATCAATAATTGCACAAACTGTACGTTCAATATTCATCTTCGAGATTGATTTAATTTTGTAGTATAATTGAAATAGAGAGTTGTTACACTTCAAATACATTTTGTTTATATTCATTAAAATTATGATCGAGTCTGCAGTTCGAAGAGTTGGACGTAGCTGAGGCCAGCAAACATGCGAGTACTTACTTTCATAAAGGTATGTAGAGGTCGACGAAAAAATGTAATATGCACCTCGGCGAAAAACTGTCTACTGTCTCGCCTGCTTGCTATCCTCGGCTGCGCCTCGGCTATCAATTTGCAGGCTCGACTATAATAGACAGTTTTTCGTCCTTGGTACATAAATAACTATTATGGACGAGTAATGAACGATACTTTTCATTATATCTACCTGAAAACCACAGATTGTTACGAAACATTCATTTTTAATGATGAAAGAACATAAACATTTATTATTAATTGAAATATTTATGGTACAAATATATCCAGAAATTGCCACAAAACAAGCGTTATTTACCCTGTTGGTAAGGAAATATTCAAACAATTTGCGATTTGTAGAGAACTGTCAACAACATATTACTTAATTTTGACATGTAAATAAGCAGCTTTAATGTCACCAGCGTACCGTGAAATGGAAAATACCCATTTTTGGTATGCTAAATAAGCATATTATAAATTTAGTGTTTTCAGATAGGTATAATGAAAATATCATTTACATGGTTCGAAGGTGAACATACAATATTGTTCTGGAGCAAATGAACATATAGTTATTACCTGGTTAATATAAACCCACTGATACTGCAGAAATAGAGAAGCAATTCAGTTTGTTATTAAAAAAGTTAAGTAAAACTCGAAGTCGTCTCCACAATATATATATTTCACCCCAAGGGCAAAGAGGAACGCAGCTTTGGCAAGCAACTTGTCAAAGTGTCTGCGTTACAAGAAAGTCAAAAACATGTTTTCGAGCATAGTAATGCTCATCTTCAGTTGAAGTAATACAGGGGTTGAACTGAAATTAGTAAGAAAAACACTAGTTACAAATTTGAAAAATATGAAACTTACAAAATACTTGAAACCAAAATGGATACTCGCATGGAGACTTGAAATGTAAAAAACGTAAATTTAAGTATGACTCAAAACATCGGTGACGCAATTAAGGGCCAAAATACTGGCATTAAGGAGGAATGGCCGGGGACCATTCCAACAATGGAACCACCAGCCGGAACATGAAGAAATTTTTATTTAATATTTATTCGATTTCAGACACCAGTCTTATGGCGTTGTATGAAACTATGAAATAGAAGGAAATGGATTGAATAAGTCGATAATAAGGATTTGATTAAACAAGTAGCGTAATCTATCGGGGGAAAGTCTAAACTATTTGAAGAATGGATTCATGTTAAAAATTATGTTTACAGGTATCTAACTGCAAGTGGACGAGTTTGTAGGAGAAACCACGATAGATGAGGAAGAAAACTATAATTTCGAAAAGGAAATTGGTTCAAATATAAGCTAGATTATTGTTAAAATTTTAGAGCGTTGAAAAAGGAAATGCAATCAAATTTAATTTGTTCGTTCAAAGATTCTGAATTATGGTCCTTATTAGTTCTATTAATCTCGAAAATCTCCAAAATATTCAGTTTAGGCCTTTATTACAAACGTACAAAATGTTAAGGTCTGAATCAATATCGAAATGATATTTATTATTAACAATGTGATTAGCAAAAGAACTGGGGGAATTTATTTAATCGATTAAGTCTGAATGGAGATAGGTATCTATAACTCTTTTATGTTCATGGATTATCTGAGAAAAATTGCGGCCAGTTTGACCAATGTATGGAGAATTACAATCGTGATGTGAACAAGAAATTTTATAAACCCCTAATTTGTCCATAATAGAGGTTTTATCTTTGTTATTAATTAAGTTAGATCCAAGATTATTGGTGGTGTTGAAAGAAATTTTACAATCCGGAATAAATCTGTCAAATATATTTTTAATGTCATATGAGACTTTGCCCAGAAACGTTATACTTGGTAAGTAAAATCCTATAGAAGGGGGGATCAAATTAACATTCAAAATTTTTAAAGATTTGCGTTTATAAAGTTTAGGAACAAATATATCGTGATAACCATTATTATACCGGGTGAGTGAAATTCGAGTAGATGCATGGGGATCTCGGAAACGGTAAGAGCTACAGAGAGGGTTAAATGAAGGCAAAGTTGCGTATTGTGGAGCTCATTACTGTGATGTTGAAAAATCTGAGCTATCCCTCTCACTTTCAGAGATATACAGGAAAAAACGAAAAATTTGGTTTTTGTTTTTCACTAATATCTGCTTTATTGCAATAGATTTCCAGAAACTGTTTGCACTTTGCCATTGCAACTTTCAATGGGATGTAAATATATGTAACCGAAGTGTTCTACAGGGTGTTGTTTTCCTTGGGCCACCTCTAACTATGAAATTTTAAATACGGACCTGGATTTTTATCACTTTTTTTTAGGCTTCAATAGTCATATTTTATCATGATTGTATACCACTTGAAATTTTCAGTCGTTTCGATGGTATCTGGTCATCATCAGTGAATAAAGCAGATATAAGTGAAAAACAAAAATCTAATTTTTCGTTTTTTCCTGTGTATCTCTGAAAGTCTGAGGGCTAGCTCAGATTTTTCAATATCATAGAAATGAGCTCCATAATATTTGCCTCCATTTAACCCTCTCCGTAACTCTTACCGTTTCCGAGATCCCTTGCATCTACCGAATTTCACTCACCCGGTATGCTATTTGTTTTATTATACCTAATTCCTTGTTAAAAATTAACAATGGATAAAGTTATGGACAATAGGCTCGAAATTAAGGAATTAAAAGAAGCTGCTTTGTGATTATGAGAGATTATCAGCACCTAGACCTTCGCCAGAAATTGAAATCTTCACGGGACTTTTTTTATGTTCTGGTTCCCACGAAAATGATAATCCTGTAGTTTTGAGATCACAACGTGAGAGCTGAGGGAGAGTGAGTACGAAATAGTGTTCTTACATTTCTGCAGGCTGTATGCCTCAGGAAACTCCCCCGTGGCAGCGAGTTCCAAAGCAATGCTGATCTTTGGAAGAACACGTCTACGGAGAGATTTTTGACACGTTTCAAAGTGACGACAAAGGGATGTGAAGATTAATCCCGGCGGTATCGCTAACGGTGGAACCGTTGATTACCTATATCTCAGAGGAGCATCGTCCTCGAAAAGGAAGTTCTATAAAACAAATACAGATTGCCAACCTTTCTGCGGTTTTCCAGAGAACTGAGCGAGCTTGTGAGTGAAGCATCATCTACGAAAGGAATGGCTCGTTTCTATCTATTAATCTATTATTCTCAATGTGTGTTCACGAGCTGCACTCTATTTAAATCTTTAGCGGAGCAGGTTTCAGAGATCTTTGACGTCCACTCTTCGAAAAATTAGGAATAATGCTACTAATCTTCATTTACTCAACTTGATATTCACTTATACTGCAGAAATGGACAGGCAAACAAATGTAACAAAACGTAATCTTGAAATTCATTTATTGTTCTAAACAGAGGACGAAAACCGACAAACATTGAATCTATATCCGGAAGCCATTAAATTCAGCACAGTTGACGACATCATGAATGGTCCGAAAATTTCACAAGTGTTTGCTATAACTATTGTTTCTCTGCAGACTCGAGAGTTTACGAGCGGAATTTATAAATTCGAACAGAATATCTTGTATACAATAATCAGTTTAATTATGAATTCAACGTCATATTTCCATTAAGAGAATTGATTCAAACCATAACCAAGTGTTACAGAAAGATCCATGACATAGAATAAGTAGAAATAAGATTCATAGTTTAGATATAAAGAGTTTTTTTCATAATGCGACCAATTTGCATTGTTTTTCTTCTCGTAACGTCGGAATATCTGAGTTATAAAATATTTAATGCAAAAGCAGATTGTAGAAGAAACCAAAAAGAGAGTCCATTCATTATTTAATTCTTGAACAGCCCTCATATATATATATATATATATATAAATATATATATATATATATATATATATATATATATATATATATATATATATATATATATGTATATATATATATATACATATGTTCCAGTGACTGTAAAACAGTCGAAAACAATCCTTTAGGAACTCACTATACCTTTGTATAGATTGTATGGCATATGTCCGACAGAAAACAACTACTTCTCTGGCTAATACCTCGACAGATATTGAATTATATCTGTCAGACATATGTGCAAAGATCCTTACTTTGAAGGAACAACTTTGCAAGAGCTCTCAGAGACAGACAGCAGGACACCGCCTGATCCAAACAAGGAACCAACTGCAGACCGGTTTCGGGATGTAGTCCCTCATCAGTGCAGTCCAGGTTATTACGGTTGTATACACGCGGGGGCCCGTCATCGTTCGCTGGAATGAACACTGCAATCGCTTACAGGATCCACCACGGCAACAGATTAGAGAGCGCTCCAGAAGGACATTTCGGATACGAAATGGTATATGCTGAATACTTGTTTCAAGGAGCAATAAATGTTCCAGTGACTGTAAAACAGTCGAAAACAATCCTTTGAAATTCGGGTATGCAGTCAACTTTAAAGGATTCATCTTTAACTTAGACAGTCGTCTAACCTTCACAACTATATATATATATATATATATATATATATATATATATATATATATATATATATATATATATATATACGAAACAGGAAATTTTTTGGGTATAGCAGCAAGCAAAACGTGTACTCTTTTAACACTATATTTCCGATATTTCAACAGTGAATACTGTCATCTTCAGGGAAGCTACAAGTAACAAGCAAAATTGTACGATTAATGGAAAGAAAACTTTGAAGAAGAACCACTTACTATGTTGATGAGAATGATTGCTATGGATGTAATATTTAAAATTATAAACAACATGTCATGTAAGTCACATGTGACAAAGATGAACAAAACACATTAAAATACGTCAAACAATAAAAATATTAAGTCATTGTTGTAAAATTTTGTTTAAACATTTATTTGAATTATCTCCACACGTGGAGAGATTCAAATGAAATTTGGTTAGGATTATTAGACAACAGACAGTTGACATTATTGACATTAGATGTCAGACACTTTTGAAGTGTGACACGAAACCACGAATTGGCCGCTGCTAATGGGTGAAATTAACCAATTGTCCCAACTCAAAAGAGATGAAGTGTTTCCTAAGGGAGAATTATTTAAGTTATGTGTAATATTATTGTCGATGAGGAGTAAATATGAATAAATTTCACTTAAGTGATTAACGTCAGTTTTTTTATTTAAGCAAGAATCTGATTGAGAGATGAAAGCCATTTCCATTTCATATTTATATATATATATATATATATATATAAGTAGAAAAGTTATTGGGTATAACCCTCAAAATGTTGTGCAACCGTAGACACGTGTTTCGAGCTCAAGCTCTCATCAATACGGTAAAATCAAGTGCTAAGATGTACAGCACTTGGATGTAAAAATAGAAACAAAGGAAGTCAACAACAGGAAGCCAACGACACATTTGTGGCTTCGGTTAGAAGACCTTGTGTTTACAAGGCAACAACTAACGTCGCCACGGAGGCAGCTATAGCTACCAGCGTGACAATCCTACCCAGGAAAATACAAATCACTGGGCTTAGTCAAAGTTTGTTATATTGTCAAGCTTTCGGAAAAATTTTATTCCTTCATCGGGACAGATCTATAAAACGAAATTTTGGATGTTGTACAAAATGGTGGGTAAAAACAAATAAACTCATTACTTACAACTTGAGGTTAGAAGTAAAAATCAACGTGCACAACAAAAAACATTAATATCTTCATAGTCACTTAGACTTGGACACATCGATGAAAATTCATATTAGTTATTTGCAACATTACAATATTTAAAAAAATTTATATTTTCTCCGGCACACATGGTGCGTCTGCAGACAGAGATTTCAACCTGAGAGAGAGGGCAAGTTCAATTTTGAAGGATGACAATATTTCAAACGAGCAAACAGTATTACCAACCAAGTACTACCAGCAGTGCGAGCAACCCAAAAAACCCCAAATCCGCAATACGGACCAAGTACCGAACCCTACTTCAAAGGTGAAGACTGGGCTCAATGCCAAAAGTCCCAACAAAATTATTACAGATTTCAGTCTCATTCGGGAAAACTGAAGGGATTAGTTCCAGCCTTAAAGACCTGACATTACAAAAGCGAAATCTGAAAAAGAGACAAAAAATTATCGAAAAACCTTACTTCAGTGATGAAAACCGGGCTTAAAGCCAAACTTCCACCAAGTTTCCGACTAAGCTTCATGCGGAGAAACTGGAGGGATTAGTTCCAGATTTACAAAATTTGAGTGTGATTTACAATTATATTTTAAAACTGGAACTAATCCCTCCAGTTTCTCCGCATGAAGCTTAGTCGGAAACTTGGTGGAAGTTTGGCTTTAAGCCCGGTTTTCATCACTGAAGTAAGGTTTTTCGATAATTTTTTGTCTCTTTTTCAGATTTCGCTTTTGTAATGTCAGGTCTTTAAGGCTGGAACTAATCCCTTCAGTTTTCCCGAATGAGACTGAAATCTGTAATAATTTTGTTGGGACTTTTGGCATTGAGCCCAGTCTTCACCTTTGAAGTAGGGTTCGGTACTTGGTCCGTATTGCGGATTTGGGGTTTTTTGGGTTGCTCGCACTGCTGGTAGTACTTGGTTGGTAATACTGTTTGCTCGTTTGAAATATTGTCATCCTTCAAAATTGAACTTGCCCTCTCTCTCAGGTTGAAATCTCTGTCTGCAGACGCACCATGTGTGCCGGAGAAAATATAAATTTTTTTAAATATTGTAATGTTGCAAATAACTAATATGAATTTTTATCGGTGTGTCCAAGTCTAAGTGACTATGAAGATATTAATGTTTTTTGTTGTGCACGTTGACTTTTACTTCTAACCTCAAGTTGTAAGTAATGAGTTTATTTGTTTTTACCCACCATTTTGTACAACATCCAAAATTTCGTTTTATAGATCTGTCCCGATGAAGGAATAAAATTTTTCCGAAAGCTTGACAATATAACAAAGAGTTTTCTTTGGCTAAGCCCAGTGATTTGACTGCATCCTCAAGAATTTTACCATATATATATATATATATATATATATATATATATATATATATATATATATATATATATATATATATATATATATATATATATATATATATATATATAACAGAAAATTACTTATGACATCTACAGTCACTAGTTGAAACTGTAGATGTCATAAGTAATTTTCTGTTATATCTGTCTTGCCTTCACGGTATTAATTCTTGAGTGGATTCGTTTTGATTTCGAGAGCTCCATAAATCCTTTCTGATGAGTGCGTTAGCACGAAACAGCTGTCAAAGGTTAGAACTCTCGGAATTAAAACGAAATGTACTCTATTTTCACTTATATATATATAACAACAACAACAACAACAACAACAACAACAACAACAACAAACTCCGACTACAGATTCCTTGCCTCATTTTGAGATGAAAAGTTTCTATCAAGGTATGTCCTAAAATGCATCCCCTCTGAGTGTCAAAAGTGCGAAAAAAATGTAGATTAATTTTTTTTTCTCTAAAACTCCTGGAGAAAAATATTTAAACTTGGTGCACTAATCAAGGTTTATCAACGTGATAATTTGAAGTTATAATTTTCAATTTTCGTAAACCAGTGGCGTAGTTACGATGGTATATGGTCATATTTTCCTTCATATTTTCTTTGGACAACTGAATTGACAAATGAGCATTTGCCTAAAAGTGAAGGTTTCTGAGATATTTGCAAAAACCTGAAGATATGTCCTGAGAAGAGACACAACACATCCTGTGTGCTATAATCGCATGATGAAACTTTATTATAACTTATAGGAATAATTGTCAACCTCTTGAACGTTCTTTAATGTTGGGAGTATTCATAACATAGTACAGGTAAGTCAGAATGAGACCGACAAACTCCGTTTTTTTATTCGTCATATTTGAACGAATGGCTAATGACCATAGCAGTCGATGCCAAAACACCAAAGAAAAAATAAAAATATTTGAACGAATCGATTTCGTAAATTCACCGATATGTGACCATACATTATTGCATAATGATTATTCTGAAAGATCCACTGACAAACCCAGCCTCAAATTATAATACTCCTGTTAGAGGAGAGTTAGAGCCTAAAATAATATTTGCGAAAAACTGTAAATACCTACTTTTAAATTTGTTAAATATTATGTTGAGTATCATTATCAAAGTCATTTCATACTGAATTATCTAGGAAAATATTTTCCAATCATCATGTTTTTGGTGAAGAAAAATAATTATTGTGCATTTATATCTACTCAAATGATAGAAACGGTTTATAGGGTACACAACAAAGAAGGCTCAAAATAAATGTTCAAATGGACCACCATTTTGTTCAATACACAATTGACATCTCTGTATCATTGACTGTCGCACGCTTTGGAATATTCCTGGTGTATCCTGTATTAACGTACATGCTGCTGATATTCTTGCCGTTAAATCTTCAACAGATTCTACAGGTGTCGAATACACCAGGAATTTAAGATATTCCCAAAAAAAAGTCTAGTGACGTTAAATCTGGAGAACGTGCAGGCCAGTGTATGGGACCACGTCTACCTATCCACAGATCATGGAATGTTTCATCAAGAAATTGACGAACGATTCGTTGAAAATGTGCCGGTGCTCCGTCCATAATCCATTTTGAAACGATCTTCACTGACTGAAATGATGACAGATGACTTGACAACAATACAAACTTGTTTGGGTTACTATCAATAGTGTCAATCATATCTACTATGCTGAGTTCGAGTGGACGTCCTAAACGATCCGGGCGCGCTCCCAATAACCTTATCGCATTTATTTTGAAAGTCGGGGCAAATTCTGTTCCATTATATTCAATGGCATCAAAAGCCCCGCCAATGCACTGAATGCCCTGCTCGCTCGATCGGGCTTCAACTCAAACGTAGCTCTAATGTAAGTATGGATATATCAGTTTGTTTCTACCAGAAACAATGACTGTCTAATTCAGACTCATCCGAACCATCTTTTCAATTCTTCCAACATAAGCTTAAGCTTTAAGCTTCTGAGGATGCTTACTATGTCAATTGACTGTACTGTTCCTAAATTATTTTCTTTCGATTCGTGATAACTAATTGCAAAGTCGAACCTTCCAGACTAGTTTGCATACCATTGATCAATGCATAAAAAATACACAAATTTTTTATTCTTGTCTTTTTTCAAAACCATATGCTGAATGGATTAATTTTCCACGATACGCCAATTAGAAAAGGCTCTAAAAATGATACTCCAACATGAAATTCAACAAATCAAGAGTACTTATCTTCGGTTTTTCGCAAAAATTGGTTCAGATCTAAACTCTTATTTGAGTGGAGTATTATTAATTTGAAGTTGGGTTTGTTTTTGTTTTTGATTATTGCACATAGCAAATTACGTTGATACTCAGGACATATCTTCAGTTTTTCTCAATTATCTCAGAAACCTTCACTTTTAGAGACATAGAATGTTATGACTTTTAGGTTGAGTATGGATGAGCCTAACTGATGTCAAACGCTCATTTGTCAATTCAGTTGTCCAAAGAAAATATGAAGGAAAATATGACCACATACCATCGTAACTACGCCACTAGTTTACGAAAATTGAAAATTATAACTTCAAATTATCACGTTGATAAACCTTGATTAGTGCACCAAGTTTGAAATTTTTTTCTCCAGGAGTTTTAGAGAAAAAAAAATAATCTAAATTTTGTTCGCATTTTTGACACCCTGTATCTCAGAGGGGATGCATTTTAGGACATACCTTGATAGAAACTTTTCATCTCAAAATAAGGCAAGGAATCTGCAGTCGGAGTTTGTCGGTCTTATTCTGACTCACCCTTATTATTAATAATTATAAACAAAATTGGGATTACGAGACCCAGGCTGAATTGAAGACAAATATTTTATGCTCCTAAACTTGAGTCCTGTTTTAAATCTTGAGAGAGTTAGATGTTTGCTAGTAACGTGACCTTTTCTGGTAAATGATTTGTTTCGAAATATCAGTTTAATGCTTCAATAAGAATAATCACTTTTTGAATAATTGAATAACGTAAATGTCACGAAATTTAATTCAGTTCACTGGTTCTAATTGGGTTTGGTTTAAGAACGTATAAATTTAAATCTTCTTAGTTCTAATTTTTTTTTCGGCATAATAAATGATTTTGGCCGATTTCTTTGTTTTATTGAGTTAAATTTAATCTTCCACCTGGGCCTTCTGCCCGGATATTAATAAATAACAATTTGATGAATATTTCAATAGATGGAAATCCAGAAAAAGTGTTGAAGGTAATAATAGATAAAGTAACTTGAATAATTAAAATTAGTGTGTGTGCAGAAATAGTTTGCTGATATGGTTTGCCGGAGATGAGATTTGATAGGTAAGTAAATGTATAATTTTCCTGATGTGTTCCTATATAAAAGCTTCCATAAAATACTGAAAAAGGCACCGTTCGGCCTAACAATTAATAGTATCAGCTGTGATGAAACTCTATTTCACCGGAATAGCATTTTATTATACAAACCTATTTGTTATCATTGAGAGATTATCAGCACCTATACCTTTACCTATACCTACTATTCATTATATTTCATAGGAGCATTGTCCATGAAAAAGATGTTCTATAAAACAAAGACAGATCGCCAACCTTTCTGCGGTGTTCCAGAGAAGAGAGCGAGTACCATGTACGAGAGGAATTGCTCATTTTCACAGAATCTGAACGTTTCAATGTGTGTTTAGGAGCTCCACCCCATTCATGTGAACAGTTTCCCAGGATTGCTCGAAGCTGTGCCTCATAAATCCTAATCAGTTGACGGGAAGTGCTTCTGGTACGAAACGGAAAACCAAGTTTGAAGAGGCACTTTTTATTTAGCAATGTAACTAACATGTTTTTTTCCACGAAAGTGTAGTGAGCATCAAAATGGAGGACTTCATTGGTATGGATACTCGTAACATAATTTCGCTGGCCAGTGCTAGTCTAGTCCTAGTCTTTCTAGAAAAAAGTCATACTTTGAATCCATTTTTAAAACGTGATTATTGCTCCCAGATCTTTTCTCGTTTCACGGGATAATATCGCAGTATAAAGGGTATTATCATCCGCAAAGCTGTATATCACAATGAACTAATTTGTCTAACCACTACGATGGTAAGGTCTATCTTAGCACTGATAACCATACCAAGTATCTGGAGGCCAATCAGGAAAGATCAAATACACATAGGCTAAGATTCTGCATTTCTTATTTGAAACATAAAGAACAGCTTGGCATGCATATCATAGGCGAGGGACTGGTTTCAAATAACTACACTCGTATCATTCCCTACCCAATATTACTCCTCCAGAACACATAGAATGGAGAGGCCAACCAATTTGTTATTATTAAAAAAAAATTCGTTTATTTTAGATCAGAGATATTTCGAAATTTCAGAAAATCATTTACACCCATTACATTTGAAATGGAATCAGTTGTGGTATTAACACGTTGGAACCCCACCTCATAATAATGCACGTGTGAATAACTTTTCAGACAATCATTTTGAAGATCGTTGGATAGCGAACAATGGACTCCATCGATAAAGTCCTCGTTCGCTCGATTTCACTCCATTAGACTTTTTTGTTTGGAATGCATTTCGATATCTTTCCCCACAAGAAATTCAGAGTGCCACACTTGCCGGATTTTTGAGAAGAATTCATGAATGTTTGGAAATTTGGGGCAACTATTTAGTTTGAACATTTACTGTAGTTTGTTCAATTTCTTGTTTGTTCCTGTGTGTGTTTTACAATTGTGGATGATCCGAGTCCACTGTCTACGACTTTTGCTATTTCAAAAACTGCCCGTTTATTTTTCATTTGTGAATGATCTGATCTGTGCATGATGGTTCTTTGGTCTATCCAGATATCGCAAAGGAAAGGTTTCAAAGACTCTTTCAATAACCATTTCAAATTCTCCATGAATGATTAAGAAATTCTGAACGGGACATGATAAAAAACTTTACTACGCTTATCGCAAATTATTAGAAAATATCGTTTGTTGACACTTCAGCATTTGTTTCTTGTCGATTATTTCAAAAAAGTCTACTGATAATTCAGATATCTCTAATAACCAAACGGAAATTTTAGTTTTTCCAAGCTTCTACAAAAACTATTCAATTTAGATACAGGGTTGCAAGCATAAACTCATATGTCCAGCGTGAAATATACTGACATTGAGAAAAAATTGAGTTGCCCTTGGAAAAAAATTAGTTGCACAATTTTCGACTGACTCTCTTTGTTTCCAAATTTTTTTTTGGGAATGACTGCATCTGACAAAACTTTAAAAAAAATTGTAATAACTGAAAACTGGGGAGATCATCAGCACCTATTCCTTCGCCAGATATTGAAATCTCAACGGCACTTTTTTATGTTCCGGTATCACATAAAGGAACAATACAAGATTTTTTCAAAGAAAATATTGAAATCCAAGAACAATTAGGTAGGAATTGGTAGTGAATTTTTGATCTTTGTCATATTTTTCTACCCTACTTCGACACCACGTCGCGTATATAATTTATGTGAATTTTCCATAATGATGAATTGTGTAACATAGCATCCCAGAACGTACCACAGCAAGAAGAATATCCTTCGCCAGATATTGAAATGTCATCGACACTTTTTCCATGTTCTGGTTCCCTCGAAAAGGAAAATCCTGTATGGTTCAGAGAATATTGTGAATTACTGGATTTTTGATCTTTGAAACCATTTTTCTCCTCTACTTTGACACCACGCAAAGTATACAATTTATGAGAATTCTGCATAATGTGAATAGTGTAACAGCGTCCCACAACAGACCACAGCAAGGAGAATAGAAGGACGATTTTGTTTGGAATCGGTAAGTCGTTGATACAATTGATGTTCCTTTTTTAAGGAAAATCAGTTTCAAAGCCATTATTGAATCACTTGCGAGCTTTCGATTGAAAACAATTTATATTTCATGACTATTTTCATATTATGTTCTTCTCATATGATCATTGTATAAGGTGAAGTGTGACAAATTAATGTGATCTACTTTTTGAATACTTAGTTCAACTTTCATTCAATATTAAGCTGCAAAGAAACGTTTAAAAATTCAAGAAAAAAAACCAAATACTTCTGGAGCGGTTTTGTATTGATTGTTTACGAGAAAGTTAAATTATATTTGATACTGTTAATGTTGTGCGATGTTTTTTAAAATCATATCAATACATCGCATTTACCCCAATTACCGGAACAAAGGAAACAAAAAGCTAATAAAATTAAACACAAAACACTCTTAGACGTCTTAGAGTTGATGTTGAATGTTAAAGTGTTTAAAGAAAATTGAAAATTCGTTCATTCCACGTCTATAGGATCAGGTAGCACTCTTATATCTTGTTCAAATACACTATCAATGTCGGCATTTATTGGCCATACAAATTTGTTTTCTTTAGGTTGTGTGAATTTAACTATCCACCCATCATCCGTGTATTCTGATACATACACATAATGTCTGATTATCTTTTTTGGGCAATATTTCACCAATACCCAACTGCCTTATAAATTGATATTCGGCCTGCTGAAATATCAGACATTGCAGTACGTAGATCAGCCGCCTAATATTTTCTATCATTCGAAGTTTTTCTTTTGTAGCAGCGAACCATGATAACAGATAAAGCTTGTAAAACTTGCTCTACAACTGTTTGAATTAACAGTTTGAGTAATCCAGGTTTGAATCCAAGAAGTTATACAAACGGGGTAAATATGATATAAAATGACAAATTTGGCCCAACCTGTAGTAATACATTCACCCCAACAAAAAAATTACAAGGGGTAAATGTGTAGCAACATTTTGAGGTCCATATTGCGTTTTTATTTAAATAACATATATCATACCTTTTTCCAAACTACTATTAACTACTAAGTATATAAAAATTAGAATTACATTCCTACTTACCAAAAAAATAATATATTATTTCACCAACAAGGTAAATGTATAAAAAAATCTGTGTTAAAGTGAAACGCACTCTTCGCTTATCTGTAATCAAATGAAATCCAAGTTTGGATTTCGACGGCTTCTAGTGGTGGCTCACTAGACTAGCATATTTCGGGTTCCGGCTAATAGGTGGTACAAGCATATTCATACAAATAGCGAGTTTCAAACCTACTATCGCAATTGCCTCATTATCACATATGCTCCACTCCACCTTATTATATTGTCTATAAAATCAAGTAGTCCAGACATTTTCAGTATTGAGCTAACACTTGCTGCAAATGTACTATTGAATGTAATGTGGTCAATAAATTACTTATTTACTTACTTACTTTATCACCCATTTACTTACTGTGAACTCACTCGTGATAAAACGACTGCAAGAAGTTCTTTTTACCATTGATTCACCGAACTCAGGGGCTGGGATAACCAGTAGACAGACAAAAACTTGATCATACTCCCGTTTCATCTCCAAATGTTGTGTACTCAAGTTTTTCGGAGAACAACACTTAGTATTCGCGTCACGAATTCTTCCCGCGAATCCAACTCGGATCTGAGCTTTTGTTGATCGCCTTCAATGTTCACCTGTAAACCCACGTTCATTCCTGAAAGTTTCAGACTGCTGTGATGAATTTATTATCTCGAGCGGTGCAGAGCTAAGCTATGTCGAATGAATGTTAACATCTTGAATTTCTGGCCTTTCATCAATCCCAATAAGACTGTTCCGAGATCGGTCTCTACTTTAGAATAGGTAATTAGTTAAATGGCAAGGAAGAATTAACGAGTCGATGAACAAGGCTGAATTCAGCATCTCCAGTTGAGACTGAGGAAGTAACTGTTTGATATAATTATAATGATTCTGTATGCAAGCAACTTTCGAACTAATGTCTTCAACTTCATGAAAGCGTTCTGAAATATACGTAGATAACTTTTTCTTGAAAATCTGTACTTTTGTAATAAAGATTTCATCACAGCAGACTAGACAAACCAACGCTTCATTGAAAATGTAAAGAACCCTTGCCAAACGACGCCCCTTTCTCTCTAAAGTTCATTTTGTTACTGTTTTTTTCCATTAGGTGATACACCTGCACTGAATAAATGCATGTATTAACTCACTTGGCACTTCAATTATAATTTAGTTATTCGCGATAACCACGGAGTGGGCGATATCTACATTTTGAAATTTGTACGTAAAACTCCGGGAAAACAAACATTCTGCCATAAGATCTTAGTGTTAATGAATTGTTGATTATTTCTTTGATGTTCTATACAAGCTGTAATCTAACCTCTTGCACTCCCGCGATGGAGGGATATATAAAGGCATGTTAGAAGGAATGGCAGATGTAAAAAATGCGAAATGAAATTTTTGAGAATTTTAAAATTTTGTGAAATGTGGGTCGACATTTTGGGAACCTCTGTCCGCCATCCTTCCAAACCAAAAAAGGCAATTGCCTGCCGGTGAAGCGGATTAAGATTACGTTTAGAGAGGTCTAGAGAGTCTCTCATCCATAATTATGGGTTGCAAGCTGATGGAATATATATCACAGCCAAATGAAAACAAACGAGTATCCGAGTATCTAAACTGGTACACTGGTAGCTGAAGGCAGCACTAGTAGCTGAAGACGTAACACATCACAAGTTAATCAACAAAATAGTTCAACTGTGTTTTCACAAAGGATTTGTTTTATGACCGGACCATAAATGCATCAACGATTGGTCCGGCATGACTGGCAGCCATTTTATTCGCAGAAAAATTGAACAAGACTTTACCAAATGAATGCACGAGAACTGGCAACAACGTTGCTGTCGTTCGTTGTTGGCCTGTTGTCGCTGTCTATGCAAAATGTAAAATGTCTAGCCATGGTCCGGTCAAAAAACAAATACTGTGTGAATCCACTGTTCAACTGTTTTGTTGATTAACTTGTGATGTGTCATGTCTTCAGCTACAAGTGCTGCCTTGAGCTACCAATTTGGATCCTGGGATACCGGTTTGTTTTCATTTTGCTGTGTTCCTATTCTATCAGCTTGCAACCCATAATTATGGGTGAGAGACTCTCTAGAACTCTGTAAACGTATTCTTAATTCGGTTCAGCGTCTTTCCTTCACCGGCAGGCAATTGCCTTTTCTGGTCTGGAAGGATGGCGGACAGAGGTTCCCAAAATGTCGACCCACATTTCAAAAATTTTCAAAACTCTCAAAATTTTTTTTTTTTCGCATTTTTCACACCTGCCCTTCATTCTAACATGCCTTTATATGCCTCTCCTTTACGAGAGTGCAAGAAGTTAGATTGTATTTGGTTTTATTTTTCTGATTTAATGCAAAAAGCTTAGCTTTGATATGACTGGTTAGCCGAAACAATTTTGTTCAGTTTTGTTTATGACGCCGATCTGTCACTTTGTTTTTATGAGAAAACAAACTCCGGTGACATCGAATCTCAGCATACTAACTAACTTATATTTAAATAAGTGCAGTAGACTGAAAATGCTCCTCCCCACTAAAAATTATATAATTCTCTTCTTTCCTATTTCTTTCCTAAGAAGAACTAATTCTCCCTGATTTAATTTTTTTTTCATCTTCATAATGTTAAAATCTTAAAAAGACCACATCAAGAAACGAATTTCCTAGCAAAATCAAACTTTCAATCAATACAAAACTCATTTACCTATGTATTTCCATCGCCTTCTGGACCAATACACCCGTTTGATTTGGCAGTCTCGAAGTACAGCAGATATTAATTTTATTCATTTAGCATGGTTTGATACAGAATGAGAAAACCAGTTTGATAAAAAATTGTCTGTATTCCATTTGAAATACAAAATATAATTTTCGGTGAAACGCTCTAGACCGGGATCCCACGCCTATTTTAAAAAATGATTGATAACAGGCTGAGTCTTCCTGAGTAGCTTCATTTTGCCGAGACGCCCAACTTTTTCCTCTACGAAAATTCTCGATAGTGGTAGGTAATAAAATGCTCAGGCGTCAATCATGTCGATTTGGTGAGTGCAAAATAGTTATTTATGTACCAAGGGTATAAATAGATGTTTATGCCCTGAGGGCAACGTTTTACGAACCCGAGGGCCTCTGGCCTGAGGGTTTGTGAGTCGCCCGAGGGTATATACATCTGTTTATGCCCGCGGTACATACATAACTTTATGTCATACTAGTTCGTTATTGCAATCCAATCTCAATACAAATCAGTATTTAAAAAAATCCGGTTTGAATTAATAACATTGCCATTTTATCATAGCTAGGTGAATGTTGACAAGCGTAAATGTCATAAAATCACAATAATTTTAATATGTGTCAAAGTTAGAAGTCAAAATGAACGAAGATTTTGGAATTCCTGACAAAATTATTTATCTTTATGCCCGCGCGGGCCATAAAGTGAACTTTATGCCCACTTTATGCCCACACTTTAGGGACCTTTCAAATCGAAATCTCAATCCCACATTTTTTCTCAGCAAAGAAGGTAGAGTTGTTCAACAACGCTAGGGTATGGGGTAACCTGGGCGCCAGTGCCAGATGAAGTTGCTCAGAACTTCACAAAATCTGAGTATGTGATAGATCTCGCTAACAGAAACAACTTTTTTTTTCATTGATACATCGAGAAAATGATTCGCTGCCAAAATACAGAGGGCTAAATATAATATCTTCTTCCGAACTGGACTTTTTGAGGCCTCTGGAGACACCGTAGAGTAGATTTTCACAATTCGTCTGACCTCTTTGAAAGTTTTCAATTATAAATTTCAGCTCTTCAGACGACGATGTGGTGTTGCAGGTTTTTCCGGGTTTCCCTGCATCTGTGAAAGCAAATGCGACAACATTTAAGTCGCCCCGAAGGGCATATTGATTATTTCAATGTTTTTACTTTGTTATTGTTGTTTTCAATGTTTATAAAAATTATGAACGCTAGACAAAATTTCCCACTTTTTTCATAAACTTTTCAAGTAAATTATGGTATTTTTTAATTGAACAAGCAATTATAAATTTAAAGTTACATTACTTTACGAATAAAAGTATATTTTGAATAATTTTTGTAGGACTAGCGATACATACCCGTTTTTTGTAGGACACTGTATTATTTGGGCGAGGAATACACTAACCTTTCATGTGTTATCATTGTCCTACAGTTACCAATAATTTTTTTTACCATGGTATTGTCAATTTCGGAGCGTGGGATCACCTACCATTCAATTTGTAGGACAACATGAACATTCAATCATACAAATATCAACCAAACAACAGTAAAAAAATCCGCTGGTTACTAATGATTTTTTATGACCACGTCATTGGTACATATTGGGAGTGGGGATCTCTTCAGTCCTACCATCCATTTTGTAGGACAAAAGTATTTTCGAGTACTTTCGAATTATCTCGAGGTTCGACTGAAAAACTAACTGTTATTAATGACTTTTTTGCACTCACCAATCGACATGATTGACGCCTGCGCATTTTATTAGCTACCACTATCTAGAATTTTCGTAGAGGAAAAAGTTGAGCGTCTCGGCAAAATGAAGCTACTCAGGAAGATTCAGCCTGTTATTAATTATTTTTGAAAATAGGCGTGGGATCCCGGTCTATTTTATTTCAGATTCGAATATGTACCTACCATAATAATAGGTATCTCTCATACAAGATATCTATTCAAAACTTTGAAAATAACCAGATGGCGTGACGTAACAAATCTTATTGCCACCCGGTATATCCACTGTCATTGCAGTCGAAAACCCACCAATTTCTTTTAGCAACCATCCGTGTCAACAGGTATCAGATTCATTATTGTACATTGCACAGCTTGGCAAATCTAGCTCTGAATGTCGAGTTTAGAAAGAGACAGTATTTGGACGAAAAAGAAGGTAGTATAAATTGTACATTCAGTAATAAAAATACTGTGCACTTGCGATGCGACAGATACAAGATACAATAGAACTAACCGGAACAGTAACTCGACTGTACACTGAGCTGTTCTGCTACCGCGCATCGTTAGGCGTGGCGATTTCACATTCAGAGCTAGCTTTGTCAATCTGTACCTTCCAATTTATGAGTGAAACATTTATCTCACTGTGTTCACACTATCTTCAGGATTGGTTACTGTATTAGAGGAGCTCTTAGGCAGCTCTTAGACATAAAAAAGATCGACACTGCATTCAACATAGGAACATAATATTACCTATGAGAAAAATCAGTCAATGTAGTAATCCCAAATGTATAAGCTATCCAAATATCCAATTATTTACGTCTCATGGACGAATCATATATACAGGGTGTTTCTTAAGTACGTGTAGAAACTTTAGGAGCATGTTGCTGACGCCGAAATAAGAAAAAAAGTTCCCATAAACACATGTCCGCAAGTTATTCGTTTCTAAGATACAGAGTGTCAAAGTTTAATTCTTATATTTGTTTTTTGTGAATAAATTCCAAAATATATGTGATATTCGAGTAAAGTTTGGTATCTGGGATAATTTTTCAATGACAAAATCAAATTTTATGTTAATTTTGAAAAAATTAATTGCTAATTGAATTTATTTTAAATTTAAAAATCTTGTCATTCAAAATCACTCCATCGATTATTTCAAACCTCAATAACTCGATAACACTTGCAGTGACCTCTACCAAGAATATATTTTTTTCACAAACTAAATAATAAATATTCCCAGATACCAAACTTTACCAAACATCAAAATTATTTTGATATAATTCACAAAAAATAAAAATAAGATTTCAACTTTGACACTCTGTATCTCAGAAACGAAAAACTTGCGGACATATGTTTATAGGAACTTTTCTTCTTAATTTGATGTTAGCAACACGCTCCTAAATTTTCTACACGTACTTAAGAAACACCCTGTATACTGTCAAAGTCATCAAGCATTTTACAAAAGTTTTTACAATTTTTTACATTTAGTATTTTAAATAAACGGTATTCCACCTAACCAGACGTTGGAGAGAAGGCTAGTGCGTTGCTGTTCAGAAGATTTGAACGAATCTTACATTTTTGGAGAGGTTTTTACTTTTTGATGTCAAAATCAGACAAATTTGTCAAAGAGAAAGTGAAGTGTAATTTATGCAACAAAAGTTTCAAACCCAGAGGCATAAAAATTCATGTAAGCAAATCACACAATGAACTTTCCAATTCCAGTGGAGAAACACCAAAAGCAAATATTTCTTCTCTCCACAACCTTTTGCCTACGTTGAAAAGGCAAACTATATTGATAAAAAGAATACCCAAAGCTACGAGATTACTTTCTGCTACTGCCCTCACTAAATCGATTGATGAATGTGTGAAGAACAACTCACTACAAACCAGGAAAAATGTGTTAATCTTTGCATAAAAAAATTTCAAGATTCCAACCGCACAATATAGAAATAAAAAACTATCTCTAAGTTCTATTATCAGAAGAAATTTAACCTTCCAGGTCTCACAGACCCAACGCTTCAATTTTGCAGGTGCATCTTGTAGCGCAATGAGAGTGGGGGTTGTTACATCGTATAGCTTTCTACCTTCAGTCATAGTTTCACACACCGGAGCGTCGAGTAGGTTGGCCTTCAAATATTTTTTAAAACTCGATATAAAGTCTGTTAGACTCGGCGCGAGTGGTGACGCAACTGTTTTTGAACTTCAAATGTTGTGGTTTGTTTTGTTATAGAAGGTTATATACAGCAATTGTTAGACACATTTGGTCATAAAAATAGTAATTAATATTTTAGATGGATCATGAGAGCAGGAACGTTTACTCTGACTGCTTGAAGAAGTAGGTGTAGAAGAAGACTATGTAGATGACGAATCGGACTTGGAGGACGATGCCACCGAGGAAAGGTTTCAAAACACCGATACGGAACAATCTGATAATGATGACGACGGTGAAGTTCAAACTCCGAATAGACAACCTCGATTACCCTGTTTTATCGGCAAAGATAGGCAAACGGTGTGGAAGAAACATGTTCCTAACAAGAAAATTAGAACACGACGATCTAACATTGTTATTCACCTTCTAGGTGTTAGACCTCCAGGGAAAAATGCAAAGTCTCCAGTGGAATGTTGGGAATTTTTTTTCTGCTGAAGTTTTAGAATATATTGTCGAGAATACTAACAATACAATCAATGCCATATCCCAAAGATTTTCAAGAGCCAAGGATGTAAAACCCACTGATCTTGTTGAGATAAAAGTTTGTTATATTTGGCAGGTTGTTTACGGAGTAGTCGTCTCAACGTTGAGGAACTGTGGGACTGAAAAGGTACCGGCGTTGAGAGGTTCTGGCTGACCATGTCCAAAGAGCGATTTTTGTTTTTGCTACGATACTTGCGTTTTGACAATAAAGATACAAGAGAAAACCGAAAAGTGGTCGACAAATTGGCACCTATACGAGCCTTATACGATATTGTAGTGGAAAATTATAAAAGAAACTAAACGCTTAGCGAGTATATAACAATTGATGAAAAGTTGAAAGCGTTTAGGGGACGGTGCGGATTTAAACAGTACATCCCAAATAAGCCCATCAAATATGGGATACAAATATTTACGCTGGTTGATTCAAAAACATTGTACACCCAAAATTTGGAAGTTTATGTTGGAAAGCAACCAGCTGGGCCCTATTGTGTTCAAAATGATGCATGTAGTATTGGTGAGAGACTAGATGCTCCTATTTCAGGCACTGGTCGCAATGTAACATGCGTTAACTGGTTCACGTCATTTCCCCTTATTGAAAAACTGAAAAAAAATCACAATCTGACTATTGTTGAAACGGTCAGGCAAAAATAAGAGAGCATTGCCCATTGAGTTTGTAAATA
Organism: Chrysolina oricalcia; assembly: GCA_944452925.2. Lineage (NCBI taxonomy): Eukaryota > Metazoa > Arthropoda > Insecta > Coleoptera > Chrysomelidae > Chrysolina > Chrysolina oricalcia. The sequence continues at coordinate 22,153,243 of OX101818.2, forward strand.
CGAAACATCGACCAGCTACATCAAGCCTCTTTGGCTATCAAGAGGACTGTACTATTGTTTCATATGTACCTAAAAATGGTAAAAATGTCATTTTAGCTTCCAGCATGCACCATGACGACAACATAGATTCTACAACGGGGGATCAACACAAACCTGAAATTGTTACTTTTTACAACTCTACTGAGGACGGAGTTGATACTGTAGACAAACTTTGCGCTACCTATGATGTAGCCCGAAATACTCGTCGTTGTCCTTTGGTAATTTGTTTTGCTCTAATGAATGTATCTGGAATAAATGCCCAAATAGTTCATACTGTCAACAATAAGCACGAGAAATGCATCAGAAGGATCTTTCTAAATAAGTTGGCATTGGCATTGACTGATGACCATCTAAAACGTCGATCCCAATTATCAAATTTACCCCGAGAGGTACGTCAAAGAAGACAAGAAGTGGCTGGTACAAGTCTCTTAGACAACGTAGAAGTTCTAGAACCATCTGGTAAGCCAAAAAGATGCGACTTTTGTCAGGACAGCAAAACCAAATACAGGTGTCAAATATGCAGGAAATTCATTTGTCTAACACACGCCAAGACTCTCTGCCCTGTATGTGTGAATCGGAATGAAAATGACCAATGACTTATCAAAACAGAGTATTCTGGGCATTTTGATAATTCTCGATTTTTGTAAAATTGTTTTTTTTATGTACCTAATATTTTTGTTAACCGTAAATGCTACCATTTTTCGAAAATAAAATTATTTATAATTAACACGATAAAAAAGTTATTCTGATCACATCACCCAGCTCTAAAATAACCAAACATTGAGTTTAATCAAGAGTTGAGGCCACAGAAAGAAAATGTACTGAAAAAATAACATAAAACTTACGGGTCTCGTAGACCCAGCGCGAGTTCTGGTGTTCTGAAAAGGGGCGCGAGTACTGGAAGGTAAAGTGAACCCAGACATTCTTATTCCGATTTGGATCACTAATCGAAAGTTTCTTTTTCTGGGACTAGTTTAACTAGACGTGTAATTGGTAAGGACTCTGATGGAGACCTTACTTCGGCTATCAGATTACTGTGCTCAACAGAGACTGTGGCAGATTTCAGTGAAGAAACTCTAAAGGAACTACGAAGCAAACATCATTCTTCAAAACCGAATGTATTTCCGAAAGAAGAAGCCAACAATAGCACACTCATGATATCGACAAAATATGTTCTCGAAGCAGTTATGTCCTTTCGAACTGGATCAGCTGGTGATTCAGACTCACTTAGACCTTTCCATCTACAGGATATGTTAAGCTATAGTTCTGGATCTTCAGCAGTATCTCTTCTATCATCTTTAACTATCCTCTGCGATCTAAAGCTATCAGGTGGCGTTCCTCTAGAAAAATACCCAATAATTTATGGAGTTTCTTAATGTGCACTACAGAAGAATAAAGGATGTATACACCCCATTGCAGTTGACATGACCTTTCGCCGGTTAGTCCCAAAAATTGCTTGTCGAAAAATAGAACATTCTCTTGGCAATCTTTTCCGCCCTTATCAATGAGGTTTTGGAACTCCTGGGGTTTGTGAAGCTATAACTCATTCTGCTTGCCGTTATATTCCTAATGTTATCAACATCCAAGTTTTCTAATGTTTGGCGAAGATCTTATTTTATGCGAACGAGGAGTTCAAAACAGTGATCCGCTAGGTCCAGTATTATTCTGTTTATCAGTCGATCAATTAACAAAAAGCATCCTAACTGAATTCAATAGCTGGTATTTTGATGATGGTGATGGTGATGACGCCAATTGAGTTTTGGAAGTATTTCAAGATATAATCAGTAGATCCCAAGAGCTTGGACTTGAATTGAATTTCAGTAAATGCGAATTATTTTCCTAGATAACAAGATACATTATCGACAAGTTCAATGCAGTGGCCCAAGGAATCAAAATTTTGGAAAAATTAGATTGGCTTCTTCTTGGAGCACCTTTATCAAATGATGCTCTCTCTGTTTGTTTGAGAGATAAACTGAATAATCTCTTTCTCTGATGTCATCACGCCTAAATGATTTACCAGCACATATAGCTTTCTACTCATTGAAATAATGTTTGACAATCCCTAAACTAACCCACATACTCAGATGCAGTCCTACTTGGAGCGATGAACAAGATCTACGGAACATTGATAACGAAATTCGTCACACTCCTGAAAAAATATTCATGAAGAAGATAATTGGCTTCAGGCAACCCTGCCAGTGTCCATGGGAAGTTTGGGTGTTCGATCTTCACTTGCAATCGCTTTACCAGCTTTCCTCTCTTCTGTTAACAGTGTCCGTCATCTGGTTGATCAAATCTTACCCGACTCCTGATCATTGCTCTAATGGGTGTGAAGACATGTGGTGCACTAAAACCGGTTCCTCGGTTCCAGAAAACAAAATTTCACAAAAATCTTGGGATTTTCCTCTGACCGAGTTATCATTTGAACAACTCCTTGATTCAGCTTCAGACTTTCCAATTGAAATGGCTCGTCTCAAGGCAGTGCGTACAAAAGAATCCGGAGCTTGGCTCAACGCACTTCCCGTTGCATTACTAGGAACATTATTAGATGATGAATCGTTCAGAATTTCAGTTGGTCTACGTTTAGCATGTTCTTCATGTATTAGTCATATATGTCGTTGTGGATCCACCATCACAGAGACGGGAACTCATGGATTGCGCTGCAAATTGAGTTCGGGACGTTCTTCCAGACATTCCACTGTAAATGATCTAGTCAAACGAACTTTATCAACTATTGAAATTCCGTCTGTGCTAGAACCTTTGGGAATCAATCGAGAAGATGGAAAGCGACCCGACGGAATGTCTCTCATTCCATGGAGTCAAGGCAAACCGTCAATCTGGGATTTCACCTGTGTATATACTGTTGCAGCTTCTCACATCGAATCAACATCAAGAGAAGCTGGTGGAGCTGCTGAATCAGCAGAAAAATCTAAATTGAGAAAATACCGAAATTTGAAAGATCAATACGTGTTTTTTATCCAAAGGCCATAGAAACTTTTGGTGTTTTTGGAAGCTATGCCACCAATTTTATGAAAACCATTGGACATAAACTAATGAATAAAACAAATGATCCTAGGTCTGGATCCTTTTTCATACAGCGTATAAGTGTAGCAATCCAGAAAGAAAATGCTGCTTCTATATTGGGTGCCATTCCTACCTCTCAGTGCCTAGATGAAATTTTCATTCGTCCACAATGGATACCAGTCAATAAAAATGTTCAGCAGGTAGATTTATCGTTTCCTGTCGTCAGCAATATTTACGTCCAATTCAATTCCCAGCAGTATTAACGCTCCACTCCACTAATAGAGACAGTAATGAACGCAGTATAAACTTCAACACCATCAACCCTATTATAGAAAATAGTGCCGTCAACATACTCGGTCTCAATGGTCTTGAAAATATTGGCAATACTTGCTTTATGATCTGTGTTATCCAGTGTTCATCTGATACAAAGTGGTTGTTGGAGTATGTGAAACAGCTAGGATGCCTACTTGAGAGATATAAACATGAATATATCTTGTACGAAAGGAGCTTTAATCAAATCATTTGCCGAGGTGATCAAGAAACTATGGTCAGAAGATTCGTCAGATCGAGTTGTTAATTCAGCCCCATCAAGATTTTGATGAGAAATCAAGTGACAATGAGAAAGCTGAAGGAGCTTGGACAAGATTCTTGAGGATGAACAACTTCAAGATTACAGATAACTTTGTTTGCCAACTAAAATCTACATTAAAATGTACACATTGTGGTCATTGTTCAGTCACGTTCGATCCATTCTGGGATCTCTCCCTACCGATTCCAAAAAAAATAGAACAACTTAGTCTGTCACATTGTTTAAATTATTTTACTGAAGAATAAATTTTGGATGGTGATGAGAAACCTACTTGTTCGAAGTGCCGAGAGAATCGAAAGTGCACGAAATCCATATCTATTCATAAATTTCCAGAAATTCTTGTGATCCATTTCAAACGATTTTCTTCAACAGAAAGAACAAGAGATAAAATTATTATTTCCTTCAAATTTCCTGTAAACTGATTGGATACGAGCAACTATGCAACAGAGAATGCTACCCCTCGTGTTTATAACCTATATGCTGTATCCAATCACAGTGGGACTACCTATAGCGAACACTACACGGCTTACTGTAGATACCCTTTCGAAGATACGTGGCACATGTATAATGATTCTTGGGTGTCACCAATTTCACCAACTTCACTTGTGGGCAGAGAGGCATATGTTATTTTTCGTGCAATCGCACGCGAAGTCAGTATTTCGCGTTCTCAGCACAGTCCGCGAAATTTAATTTCGCGGCCGTTACCCATAGCAACATCCGCGAAACCAAACGTCACTTTCAATTTGTCACACCAATCTTTAAACTCGCCGTAACATTTTTCGTACTTCCGTTTAGATTTTTCGGGTATTAAAACGGAAAGCGCCGAATTTACAACGCTTTTGAGTTCAGGAGGAGTGGAAGGTACTGAAATATCGCTATCAGTATCAGACATTTTGCGTTTTGACAAGAACTGTCAAAATATTTTGTATATATTGAAACATATCATTTCCATAGCACACGGTGATATTGTTAAATAAATTGAACTGCTGTTGATTTTAGAGCAATAATATATCTATTTTAATCATTTTAACGATTGCACGAAAAATAGTGTGTATGCCATGGCCGCGAAACTTTTTAACGACCTCAAGATTATCTTGCCTCGGCCGCAAGCGGCCTCGGCGATAACTGTTCTTTCGGTACGTTAAAAAGGTATTTCGCGGCCTTAGCATACAAATAACTATTTCTACGAGTCCTGCTCATAGTGTACCCTTTTATTGTTGTTGTTTTATGTTATTTATTTATATTGTTATATTTATACATTGAAAAATTATTCTACCCTCTTTATTGATGAAAAAAGAAAAATAACTTGAGAAATAATGATTCCGAATGCCGAAATCGAATTACGGGCCTTCTGCTTGAAACGCTAACCTCAATACCACCACAATGACTAATAATATGAATTTATTGTCTATACTTTCTATCCTGTAAGAATAGGTTCGTTTTCAACAATTGATGTGGAGATCGAGTGTTTTTTCAATATTTTCGCTCAAGAGCGAAACAGCTGTCATAAAATGCGTGAGATCTGGAAGCGTCAAAGGCTACTTTGGTAAGCGGTTGTAGAAAAATAGTATTACTTTCTCATGGAAACTGCTCGGAATATCATGCCGAATGCAAGTCACACTTGTTCACAAAAAACATAAATTCTTAATTAAAAACTGAAATAAACAAGTAATGCATATGATAGAAAAAATCTGCTACCTTCATCTCCGAACAGACCAATTATTCATATGAAAAGTTGTTTCTGCACCTGGATGTAACTGACGCTTAGCTTTCAAGCTAGAAAAGTGAATAATGTTTCGAAATTGTTCTTCACATGCCTATAAGTCAAATTGAATCTATTTAAATAAATGTATGTAACAACAAAAGACTTCTGATCGAATTGCACACACAAAAATTACCAATACGAAGCATAACTGTAAAGAAAGTTGCCAGACGAATTTCATAAATGTACAGGTTTGATATTTGGCCCACTATGTAAAATAGTTCAGCTTTTGATGCATTCACGGTAACTGCGGCCAGTGTTTAGTTAGCCAATCTTACGTACTTTCAGTTGGATTCAAATGGAGACCATCACTAGAGGTAGCTAGTCCACGAGTCTCCAGTCACGTCTTTTCTTAATTTTAACGTATGTATTTGATCAGTTCGTAAAATATGATTTATTAAATAATCCGATAGATGGCTCTGAAATATGATTTTGACACATGCATCCTATCCAGTGTTGTACTGGTAAACTCGAGATTCCATACATTTCAGTTTCAGTGTTTCTATTTAACTTGGAACTTGAGACCATTCCCAGTGAATGCTGTGTTTATTTGATTTGTGCCGTTATCATTTGTGAAATTGTTACGTCACCCTTCGTGTTTTGTTGAATATTATATTTGTTCAACACTTGCTATTAATATACAGGGTGGGGCACCGAAAACGAAACAAATCGATTATCTTCGAAACGCATGTGTTGTGAATAAAATGCAGAAACACGTCGACTTTTAATCCAAGGGGGACATCTTTCTATCAAAACCTCAACTGTCATACCTCTCCCCCCACCCCTTGGGCACTATCACCCAAACAATTTGAATAGGGAAAGTAGTAAGTGTGACACATCATTAGAAAGGTAATTTCATAAGGAATTCAGCTATGTCAATTTTTGCCACCTAACTTTTCATTTTGGCGCCCTCTTGCGGGGCAAACAACTGTTCCGTATTATGGTGCGATTCGATTCAAAATTGATATGTGGTGGTTTCCAAGGTCGAAAATTATGATTTGTTTGTCAATGCGAAAAAATAAGATGGTGGCTCCAAGATGGCTGACGAAATTTGTAATTCTGGTCTGATTTGAATCAAAATTAGTATGTGAGTATTTTCAGGGTGAAACATTATGATGTTTTTGTCAATGCGAAAAATCAAGATGGTGAACGAAATTTGTAATTGTGGTTCGATTCGATTCAAATTGGCATATGGGGGTTTTACAAGTTTTCAGTATGACTAAAATGATATGATTAAATTGATGAAAAAAAATAAACAAATGCGCTAAAAAGGAAATAATGTTTTTTTCAGATGTGTGACTGAGGTTATTCTATACGTAATAGAATCAAAATTTTACCACGCAAAAATACCTATTTTGTACTCGCGGCAAGCGTTCGAATCTGTTAAGCACAGAGTAACCTACGTCACACATCTAAAAAAAAAATGAATACCTTTTCTCTCTTTTTCGTTTATTTGCCGTTATTTCCTTTTGGCGCATTTGTATAAAAGCTTTTTTTATCAATTTAAATAATTCATTTTATTCACACTGAAAACTCCCATATGCTAATTTTGACTCTAATCGAACCACAATTACAAATTTCACCCGCCATCTTGTTATTTACATCGACAAAAAAAAACCTAATATCTAACCCTGAAAATCCCCACATACTAATTTTGATTCGAATTGGACCAGAATAACAAATTTCATCCGCCATCTTGGACCACCATCTTCTATTTTTGCATTGATAAATAAATCATAATTTCCGACCTTTTCCGAATTTTTAATCGAATCGGATCATAATTGCAAATCATGTCCGCCATTTTGGAGCCGCCATTTTTTTTCTCTTAGAAATATTCCATAATGCATTGTCACCGAATTTATTTCAAAATAGCTTGCAAATGCAGTATCATAATTTGGAATACGGAACAGTTGTTTTTCCCGCAAGAGGGCGCCAAAATAAAAATTTAGGTGGCAAAAACTGACATGGCTGAATTCCTTATAAAATTTCCTTTTCAATAATATGTCACACTTGCTACTTTCCCTATTCAAATTGTTTCGGTGATGGTGCCCAAGGGGTGGGGGGAGAGGTATGACAGTTGAGGTTATGATAGGAAGATGTCCCCGTTGGATTAAAAATCGACGTGTTTTTGCATTTTAATCACAAAACATGCGTTTTCAAGATATTCGATCTGTTTCGTTTTCGGTGCCCCACCCTGTATATATTATTGTACTCAGTATAGATAACAATTTAGTTGGTAAACACATTCAATATCTTCATTCAATAATCGTTGTCTTTATAACACTTCGAACCTGTTCTGATTTCTGACAGCATATATGGAGCCCCATTTCGAAGAAATAAATTCAGTTTGAATAAATGAGCACAGGTGTAAAATGTACACACTAGTTAAGTGATATCATCAAGGTGAATACAGATACTAAATAAACTGATGATTACAAACATACTATTTGTTTCATTGTGTCACCACCTTTTCACTAGTGAAGTGTGCGACACAAATATCACCCACCTACTGGTTAAAATGAGTCGCCCAGTGATTGAAATTAAATAACAAACAATAACAAACACAAAGCAGTTTGCCCCGAAAAAAATAAGGCAAAGGTGCTGTTCACCGGTAGTGTATTACGAGCTTCGTCCCAGTGATTTTGGCTTAAAAAGTATACTGGACACCACATGTAGGTGAAAATATATATTTCACTGAAATTCCACACTCATTTTTCAATTGAACCATGCCACAGTATTGTTCATGATGATTGAAGTCAAAATGACAAAATTGATATTAAGTTAACGTTCACTTTATTACATTTATGAATAGTTCATTCAATTTATATCAAATAATAAACAAAAAAGTATGTGAAAAATTTGAAAGAGATAGAAATCTTTCAACCATTAAGATGATGGACGTCCGAAATATAAGTAATCAAAAAAGTATGCACTTCATTTTTATTGAATGACATTGAATTTGTGAATAAAATATGCTACTCTGTTAAAAACTATCATTAGAAAATTTCAAGTACGTCCCTGTCAGGGCGAACGATTTACTACTAGGATTCCTTGACGAAAATAAAAATCCTCAAGTATACCTCAAAAAATGTAAGTTGATTGTAGGGGGCGCATTCGTTCGGGTGTATTTTCTGCGTAGGTTCGTCGTTATCGGGCTAGATGTCTCGCGCGAATGTATCAAACGCGATTTCCACAGGCACTGACTTACTATCTTCTTTCTCTATAAACAATGCTGCGGCGAACTTCGCTACTGCCATCTGGTAGATAATAGCCAAACTAAAGTTGGTTGAATTTTCGTTAACAAAATGACAGCCATTACCTCAAATAAAGAATTATCTACCCAAATTACTTTTCCAGTATTGTTCTCCCAAACGACTGATATGTAGGAGCTGATACTTTCCATACACCTCTAATAATGAATTTAACTCGGAGTTGGGAACTTTTCATTAAAATCTGTGACGAAAAGTTTTCAATGTTGTCATTTGAAAAACAATATGCAGCTTAATTTCTACATCTTACTACCTATTCCCAACCTTTTTCTGTGCACTACTTCAATCAATTTCAAGTTAGAGTTATAATTCACACAATTAATACCTGCAGAAATAAGTCTGCATTCGCGTTTTCTTTCATTGCCTCTCTTAAGTAAGGGGGTCACATGGACCCATACTTCACTTATTTACCTCCCTTCTACTGGTTTAAAAAACTGCCTGCATCATTTTATGAGAATTGTGTGGTGAGTGGGAAAATCGTTATGTAAAAGGATTCATTTGTATATAGGTAAAGCACATAAGATATATAGATTTACATACATGTTGGCATTTTTAGTAATTATTTTGTTGAAAAGTAACACATATTTCCATACATTCAACACGTTTAAGCAGAAAGCTAAATTGTGAGTTGGGTATTCCGTTGAGAGTGCTTTCACAATTGGACGCGGATTTATAAGAGATGAGATAATAAACAACTCAATTTTTTTCAAACTTTTTCGGTTATTACAAAACCTTGAAATGGTTTTTTGGAGCTTTGTGAAACAAAATTTGAAGGTATTGTGTTTATTTCATTCAAAGTTTGTGATTTATTTTGGCTGGATTTCGTTCTAATTTCAATATGAAACTTAAGTCTAAAGTCGTTCTCTATAGTACATTTGGATATGCAGAGGTTTCAGAGGGACGTGAAAAAGAAATGATTTTATTGCATCGATAACCTTTCATGGTACACTCATAATGTATAACAGATTTTTGTATGGAAATATATTAAATTACAATTGGAAGGTGCATTTCCTAAAATCATAAGTTCCTCAACCAGAAATATTGTAAACTTTTCACCAGCCCACCAAACTGAAAACTGGTGTATTTTTTCTGTAAATTGTGAATGACTACTTACATAACTGGTTGGAACCTTTGGTGTGAATACAATTCAAGAAATAGAAACTACCCAAACACCACAACTACGTCACAATCACACTAATCGCTCATTTCGCCAAGGTTAGCATAGTCAGGAGCAAAATAAACCTTTTTGTAATTTCGTTTCAATATGGCGACTTTTTGTTTACAATTTGAATGTCAAAATGACGGTCATATTTGCACAAGTGCGAATATGAGAGTTCATATTCACACTAGTGTGAATATGGAAATCAGTTTTGATGTTCATTTGGAAGTATGAATGGGATGCTCATAATTTCAGTAAATTCAGTCAACTCAGTAGATTCATTCTTTATTCGATTATCAACAATATAGGTAAATGCCTCCTCCGCGGCAGCTTCAATATTACTTAGCACATTATTTTCTGTATCAGAATCACTCATTTTCGTTTGAATTTAATCAGACAGTCCGTCAGGTAATTCAATATGTTTGTATCTATCCATGACAACTGTCAACTGACGGCTATATATCCGGCAGTGTCTCCGCTACCGACTTCCCGGCAACCGAATCGCAACCATCATTCTAGACTCGTGCTATGTAAAGTACTAAGCAATATTAAAATAGTTATTGACCGATGCCCGTATTCAGTGTAATCCATGATTGTATATGAATAAATATTCCAACGAAATTACAAAAAGCCATGTATATAACACATTGCAAAATAGCGGGTTTTTTGCACACGACGTGTTGGACCACTCGCTACGCTCGTGTTCCAATGTTCACGTCTGATGCAAAAAACACGCTCATTTTGCAACTTGTTATATAAATAGCTATTAAGCTTTTATCTCCTAAAGTTGCTAACTTTATTGATGATAGGCGCGTCGAGTGTGATTGGGACGTAGTTTTGGTGTTTGAGTAGTTTCTATTTCTAGAACTATTGTTATAAGCTCATTCTCACAGCAAATTTCAATTAAATCACATGACATTTTCAGTAATTTTTTGTAGACTTTCATTGAAGTTGGACATAAATTATATACAAGTTTTCATAACATTTCAAGTAAACTTCCTGGTAACTTCAGTTATACTCGTATTAAATTGTCTGTAAACTCGCAAAACACAAGTTTACTTTTGTTAACAGAGATAAAGATGTCATCTCTGAGAAAACTTGCTGGCAGTTACTTGTGAAGATTGCACTAGCAAAACAAATTTTGCAGAAAATTTGCAGCAATTTGATATTGTTTAGTTGGTAGGTAAAACATATTTTTCACTGCAGTAGATCTATGATTTTTCTCATCTCTCACCTCCTACAAGAAGAAATTTTGTATGTCTTCGTTTAAAAATTCACAGTACTGCTCAAATAAAGTTGGTTGTTTGAGGAAACGACGTTCAAGTGAATAGAAGCGGCGTAAAGATATCGATCGATTTCATCCCTTTTATGAGTTTCAATGAACGTTTTTTCACATCACATCACATAATGCAACTTCAGGTGAAAGTACTTTGATTGACGGAACTTCGTCAACTTCCCAGAAGCGTTTAATTAGGTTATCTAGCGACTTGCGTAATTTTTCCATGAGGATGAAACCGAAAATACTATTGATAGCTACTGGCTCATCCTCATGTCCTATAATATGACCTTTTCGAATAATATGCATAAAGACATCAGCTCGTAATAGCATGGCAGGCTCAAAAAATAAATCGTCAGCAAGCTTAATATTATCGATATGAACCCATTGGAAATAATTCATTGATGAAGATGGCATATTAATGCATAGCTTTAAACAATTGTTTCAGTAGCAAAAATGCGAAGCATATTTTGTACGTCATATCAGTCACTGTTCCCAGACTTCGTATAGAAAGTGAATAATTAAATCGAGCCAATCCCAGTTTATTGAAACATTTTTCAGTAATGTTACTGTCCAATAATTTTTTGAAAATTATTGAGCGAATCTGAAATTTCGACGATTGCTGTTGAAAGTAAAACATTTACAGATGATGACACCATACCGGAAAATATAGACATACCTGGTATGTTTGATGTGCTGAGTGCAGGTTGGAATTCATGGAATTATCGGAAAAAGAACAATAATTGTTTTAAGATATCATATTTTTATTGATATGTACGCTTGATTGGTGCTTACCACGACAGACATAACAAGTTGACTTTGATTTGCACTTTTCAAATGGATGTTGAGAACTTAAACAGTTTATGCATAACTTCTTTTGCTTGACAAAATTGTATCTTTCATGAAGAGATTTATATTCGGAGCATTTGTGAAGTGAATGTTCTTTACAAAAAGAACACGTGACATTCGTATTCGTCGTATTTTTTGATGAATTTGCGGAATATGTTGCGGTATGCTTTGCTCTCAAATAACAAGGATTGGCATTTTGAGTATTTTTTAACCATACTGTTGCGTTACCAACCTTTTGTTCAGTAAAAAATCGAGAGCGTTTCATCTTTTTGTTGAACAAAAGTAATCAAGTTTTTGAAAGAAGGGAATTCATCAGCTGTTAATGGACTTTCAAAACGTGTAATAGTTTCTTGATCCAAATTTTTCCGAACAGATAATATAGTAAAAAATCTCATTCCTTTACTGGGAGACTCATATTTTCAAGAGCGACAAGGTTCTCTGTAAATGTGTCTAGTAAAAGTCTTATATTTTGTGTATTTTTTGAGTTTTTTATACTTATAGCATTATCACGTTCCTGCAAATGAGCAAAAACTATGAGACATTGGTTATAATGAAAAAAAGGGCGAAGTTTATTTTTGCTTGAGTGCTAGAGGCAACCAAAAATATTCTTCCACTCAGACACCTTGTATCATATACAATCCTGAGACTCCGCAAACTTCTACGTAAATTTAATCAGCTGAGAAATAATTTAAAAGCAGAAAAACCATTGTGATGGTGTATAATGCACTAGCAGAGTCCACTATAAGATACTGTTTCATTATTTGGGGGTTATGTACAAGACAGCCTTATGTGATCTAGAAATTACTCAAAACACAATTATAAAGATTATACTAAAAAAACTATTTTTCACAAATGAATTATATCGTGAAGCTAACTCACTGAATCTTAAACAAATTTATATATACCAATGTATTCAATGGATGATGAAAACCAAAACCTACACATATACTAGTCATTCCTACAATACGAGATCTATATCAAATAATCTAGTGTCTGAGCCATTTTACAAAAAGTCTCTACCACAAAGAGTCAAAACTTATTTCGGCCCAAAACTTCTGAATATGGTTCCAGAATATATACAAAAAATCAAATCTAAAGTTAAACTCTCTATAGACTTGAAAAAATTCATTGAAGTGAATCACGTGAAACTAAAAAATATTCTTTACTGATATATGTACGCATAAAATCACTATATAAAACATGTCGTTATCACCATACATTCATAGTATTGTAGCCAATAATTTTCTCTCTCTCCGCACTCTTCTCTTTTACTTTCATTTTCATTGTGGCTACCAATCAATCTTATATTCTTAAGGCAGGAATACATTTCAATTCAATTAAATAAAAAAATGTTTAAATGATTTTCTAGCACGGGATTAGTTGTAGTACAAGCCATTAGGCTTAGACAACGCACCTAGTGCGAAATAAAAAATACTCTTGTAAACATGTCTGAATAAATATATATCATATCACATATCACATCATATCACTTAACCCTATATTCTTCCACTTAACCCTAGATTGGAACCGGCCCTTGGCGTAGTTTGAACTAAAGTAAGAGGTGAACCCCGGAGAGAAGAAACTAAATAATTGAATATTTCTGTCTTTGAGAGCGTAGTGTTGTGATGGATAAGATTTTCAAACACATTCAAAAAAGGCTTCAATGATTCAATATCTCCTGTGAACCTCGGAATGTCAACCTTGCGATGTTCAACATTTAAATTATCTGCAGATATGTTAGCAGCTGTAGCACTAGTGGAAGCGGTTTCATTTCGAAAACAGTTTCAACATAAGAACAATTATAATCGAAAGTTTTTCTTAATGCTTCATCATCAGTGATGTCTTCATCACTGAGGACCATAAGAGATATGAGCCTTTGAAGCTGAGATTTGAATTATTGGCGGCATGTGTCAAGATTCTAACATACATTTTTCAACTGTGCTCGTTTAGTTTGATCAGTTTTTGCTTTATAAATTCCTTCAATTCAGTTACTTGATTATCGTTCATTCTCCTAAGAGCTCTAGACTGCTTAATTTTCTTTGAATTCGCCATTTCAACAAAAATGTAATGAATTCACTCCTGAACCACACTGCACTGGTCCAATGAGCTGATTTTAAAGATGAAATATCGAAATGTAGAATCTCCCACAAAGAACGACAAGATCGATGACCTCAGAAAAGGCAAAAACTTTGTATTAAACTGGTTTCGTCTGACCTTGATTTTATTCGCAGGCTAAACTCTTTTTGAACAATGTATGTAGATGAATTTAAATGAATATAAAAAAATATATAATCAAAAATACTTTCTACCTCTAATCCCTGTAATATAATATATGCATCAAGTTCCATCTAATATCCTATGGTTATGTAAATGTGTTCTATGTTCTGTGTCATAACTGAAACATTATGTTCTATGCTAGTGAAAGGTGTCAAGTCGTCCTTGTTCTTTTGACATGACATCATTATTAAAAATGGCGCCAAAGGCGGCATTCTATTAGTATCATTACTGATCTTAGTGTAATAATGTTGAATGAAATAATAATAAACGTATTGAATAATTAGTACCATTATTCATAAAACATCACAATCCCTGTACCAATGAACAGGACCCCGCACGGTTCTTATGGAAAATGGGTCCCAGTCGAATTGGCTGAAAATTTAGTATAATGTAGTTTATGACGTCCTGATCAAATGTCACCATGGGCACAACGAGATCTAATGGACAGTTTTTGAGATACAGGGTGTCAAACATGAAGAAGCAGCGTTGTTACTTGCCTTTAGAAAAACAATAATGTGGCGATTATTTTGTTACAAATATTTAAGGATAATGATTGCAATCTTAATATTGGGCACGAGTTATAATGAAAAGTTGTAAGAGTATACAGGGTATACAGGGTTATTAATAATTACATACATTTTTTGTAATTCTTTGAACAACATCAGTCAAACGCAAAAGCTCGTAGACTTGCAGAATATGTATATATCATTTGATTTTGATATTGGGTGATCTGTAATACACTTTGTAATATACAGGGTGATTCATTAAATGTGACGACCGGCTTTATTATCAGATATGATTAAAGTTATCAAAAAAGAGTTAAATCAAATAATTATAACAGATTCACCTTCAAACTCAATATATTTAATTTAAATATGTATTCAGATTACATATACAGGGAAATTCGCATTAACAAGACAAATATAATTTATTTATTATAGTACAACTCCCTGTACACTTATGCTGATTTGGAATTTTGGCAATTACCTAAAACAAACTCTTGGAGTTTAAAATAATAATATTGAAACTGTTACATCAGCTGAAAGGCTCTGGATAACAGAATTGGGACGAGTATCACTACAAGAGTAAATGCTGTACAAGATGGAACAAATGCCCAAAATGACTAATAATTAGTGACTCACGCGGTATGTACCGGCGATGAACATCTTCATTATATGTCAAATATAGGGCTATATTTTCAAAAGGATTAAATCATGTGCACGTCATTGAGATAGGCAAGGATATATTTCAGAACCGTCCATTAGGTAATAATTATTGGATAACATAACATTAACCGATCATAAGATGAGAAATCTTGTCATTCTTACAAAGATATAGCAAAAAATCTGACGAGAATATACCACGAGAGTAGTTTGAGTGACAATGAATTTGATTGTTTATAAACGTATTATAAATGCTTAAACTCCCTAGATCGGATATTATTCCAGTTGTAAATCTGGTGCTCGGAAGTGCCGATACCTTCCACATAACGCTAATTTCGTATGTTTTTTTTGGTATTCAAACCATCAACATTTTTAATGTAGTAGTCTCCCACGTGATAGCTGCATCTGACCAGATAAGATGCAGCAAATAGACAAGAGCCACCGAATATTGACCATTTTTAATTAATTTTCTTCTTTATGATTAATTTGTATACACATGTTCCTAAAAAAATCCAAAAATATAACCAAAAAAGAAAATTTTGCGTGACCCTGTTTAATAGTAATCTCAGATCACCCAATATCAAAATCAAATGATATTTACCTATTTTGGAGATCTACGAGCTTTTTCATTTGACTGATGTTGTTCAAAGAATTACATAAACATTATATGTAATTATTAATTACCCTGTATACGGGTCTCAGAACTTTTCATTATAACTCTTGTCGACAATATTAAGATTGCAATATTTATCCTCAACTGTTTGTAACAAAATAATCGCCACATTATTGATTCTCTAAAGGCAAGTAACAACGCTGCCTCGTCATGTTTGACACCCTGTATCTCAAAAACTGTCCATTAGATCTCGTTGTGCCCATTGAGACATTTGATCAGGACATCATAAACCACATTATACTAAATTTTCAGCCAATTCAACTGGGGCCCATTTTCCATAAGATACGTGCGGGGTCTTTTGACATTGTTCCTGCACTGCCAGCTCCCAGTACTTCAGGAACTACTCCAAAATTTCTCGTTCTACATGGGTTGAAAAATAATGGTAACACATGCTTTATGAATATAGTTTATCCAGTGTTTATCGAATACAAGATGGTTATTGGAGTATTTGAACAGATATGCTTACACAACGGATATAAACACTAATGTATCTAGGGAGAGAGCATTAATCAAAGCATTTGACGAGGTGATCAAGGAACTTTGGTCAGAAGATTCGTCAGATAGAGTTGTTGATACAGTCGCATTGAAAAGTCAAATCCAAAGATTCGCTCCTCGTTTTATCGGTCCATGGAAGATGCTCAAGAGTTCTTACGATTCCTGTTAGATGGTCTACATGAAGACGTCAATAGAGCAACAGAGAAGCCGAAACCTATAATGAGAGAGATAGACGAGAAATTAAGTAACAGTGAGAAAGTCCAAGAGTCATGGTCAAGATACTCAAGGACAGACAATTCCAAAATTGTGGATTACTTCGTTGGCCAGTTAAAATCTACATTAAAATGTACTTATTGTGGACATTGTTCGGTGTCCTTCGATCCTTCCTGGGATCTTTCCCTCTCAATACCACGAATAACAGGTCAACTAGGACTATCACAATGTTTGGATTTATTCAAAAGGGAAGAAACTCTAGATGGTGACGAGAAGCCGACATGTGCGAAGTGCAAAGAGAGAAGGAAGTGTTTAAAATTCCTATCAATTCATAAATTCCCGAAAATTTTAGTAATCCATTTGAAACGGTTTTCTGCAACAGAAAGATTCAGAGGGAAATTGAATGTCACCATTGATTTTTCTTTAGAAAGATTGGGCATGAGTAATTATGCTGATGAAAAAGTAGCCCCCTGTCGCTATAGTTTATATGCATTGTCTAATTATAGTGGGACTACCTACAGCGGAAACTACACAGCCTACTGCAGACATCCGTATGCGAGCACGTGGCACGAATATAAAGACTCACATGTGACCCCAATTCCATCCAGATCCATCGTGAGCGGAGATGCCTATGTTCTCTTTTATGAACAGGAAGGCACTAAATCGCACCTTACATATCATGTTTAGTTTTATTTTATTTTTTATTTTATGTTTTATGTTTTATGTTTTACTGTTTATATGTTTTACTGTTTATATGTTTTACTGTGATTTTATATATTTAAATGTTATTTTATATAAATACCTGGATGTAGATACATTTATAATACAGATATTAAATTCTATTTTATCATTGAAAAAAAATATACAGGGTGTTTCTAAATTCAATACAAACATTTCAAGGGCGTATTCCTGGGGTCAAAATAAGACTTATTTTCCATAAATGTGTGTCCTTAAATCCACCCCCTCCAAGCTACAGACATAGCAAGTTGCTTGAAAAAAATAGTAATTCAACCGTTCAACAAAGGTCAAACTAGCAAGTAAATCAAAGTGCTATGTTGCCTGTTAAGAGTCAAAAGCATCAAAATGGGAAATTAAAAACTCATAGCCCACTAAGTATTTCAGTTTGTTACTTATTCCCCTTTCATTTCGGTACTAGCGATTTTCTAGAAAACTATTAGCTGATTTAAAAAAACGCAAGAGGCCAAAACTTCAGGTTATTTCATGTACAACACAGTGGTGATATTTGAATTAGAATGTTTTGAGCGGAAATAGAAAATTATGGCAATAAAAACTATAGGCAACCCTCATTCACCTCTTCAAATCAGTGTTATCTTATTTTTGAAGCAAGAAATGAATAAAGCGTCCAAAAAAACAGTAGTCTGTACATTTTCCGAACATCTGATCCATTCAAAATTTACGATTTTTTTATGGCAATTTGCGATGTCTGTATCTTGGAGGGGGTGAATTTTAGGACACATGTTTGTGGAAAAAAACGTCTTGTTTTGACCCCAGGAATACGCCCTTGAAATATTTGTTTTGAATTTAGAAACACCCTGTATATAAATTCACATAGAAATATAATATGATACACAGAAAGAAACCTATTTCAGTACTCTTTCTTTCGAAGCGATCCTCGGGTCGAATGGACCAATAAATGTCTCGTAATTTAGTTCAACTTTAAAGGAAATCGCGAGTTGAAAATGTGTATCAACGTCCAATTCCTCTTCGATGTGGACTGTATAATTATTATAAGTGAAAGTAGCGGTAGCAGCGGTGTAAGCGGCAAAGCGTTATACAAGCGTAAATGAAAGAAAAAAAGTGTTTCAAATTGCGGATTGCGGATTCACTCAGGTTGTGTTTATATCAAGCCGTGTCTTCAACTGGTTGTCGTTTTGTGTCCTCGTTACAGAGAGAAAGATTCAACACCAACCAACAAACCAAATCCCAAACCAAACAAACCAAGTCTCGGTAGTTCATCCTTCAGAATAACAGAAATTTCAACTCAAAGATATTATTACATAATATTGACCAATGAAATACTTTGACTATCCAGCTAATAAACAAATATTTTTTTTAAACTTTAATGAGATGAACATGTCTGAAAAAAAGACTGGACGTATCCTCACTGATATTGTCCATATCTTCTGCGACACTCCTCGGATAACAGCTTTCCAAATGGTGATGATTCCTCTAAATCGGCCCTTTCAGATCATGTTTAGTTTTATTTTATGTTTCATTTCTATTTAATTATGTTTTATTGTTTATATGTTTTACTGTGGTTCTATATATTTAAATATTATTTTATATCAGTACCTGGAAGTAGATACATTTATAATACAGATATTAAATCATATTTTATCATTGAAAAAAAAATATATATATATATACAAGTTTACAAATAAATATAATATGATACACAAAAAGAAACCTATTTCAGTATTCTCTCTTTCGAAGCGATCCTCGGGTCGAATAGACCAATAAATGTCTCGTAATTTAGTTCAATTGTAAAGGAAATCGCAGGTTGAAAATGCACTCACCTTTGGACTTCTCGGTGTATCAATGTCCAACTCCTCTTCGATGTGGACTGTATAATTATTATAAGTGAAAGTAGCGGTAGCAGCGGTGTAAGCGGCAAAGCGTTGTACAAGCGTAAATGAAATAAAAAAAGCGTTTCAAATTGCGGATTGCGGATTCACTCAGGTTGTGTTTATATCGAGCCGTGTCTTCAACTGGTTGTCGTTTTGTGTCCTCGTTAGAGAGAGAAAGATTCAACACCAACCAACAAACCAAATCCCAAACCAAACAAACCAAGTCTCGGTAGTTTATCCTTCAGAATAACAGAAGTTTCAACTCAATATTACAATATTACATAATATTGACCAATGAAATACTTTGACTATCCAGCTAATAAACATATATTTTTTTTAAACTTTAATGAGATGAACATATCTGAAAAAAAGACTGGACGTATCCTCACTGATATTGTCCATATCTTCTGCGACACTCCTCGGATAACAGCTTTCCAAATGGTGATGATTCCTCAATCAGTCGTCGTCTATGAATAAAAGTTTCATGTTTACTCAGCACATCGCTTAGCATGCTTTCTCAGTTGTCTTATCTCACGAAACCCCCTGCCACAAATAGAGCAAGCATGTGGCTTCTCACCGGTGTGGATGAGGTTGTGCCGGTTCAAAGAGCTTTTTAAAGTGAACGCCTTCGCGCAGTACTTGCACCTGTACCCCTTTTCGTTCGTATGTTTCAGTTTGACGTGATCCAGCATATGGTGTTGCTGAATAAACGCGCGATCGCAAATGGAGCATCGGAAATTCCTCTCCCCTGTATGATTTCTCAAATGCAAGCGGAGCGTACTGTTCTGCGTGAACTTCTTCCCGCACAACTTGCAACAGTAAGGTTTCTCTCCGCTATGAACCCTCATGTGGATATTCAGAAGTTGAACTTTGGTGAACGCTTTGCCGCATACCCAACACAAAAAGTATTTTTTTGCTAGGTGATTTTTCATATGTCGATTGTAATATGATAGGATTTTGAAAGATATTCCGCAGTCTTTACACTCGTATTCTCTTTCATCCGAATGACTTTGCAAATGACTATCATAACTTGTTTTCTTTTTATAAGTTTTACCGCATACTTCGCAAGTAAATCCATCTGCA
Organism: Chrysolina oricalcia; assembly: GCA_944452925.2. Taxonomy (NCBI): domain Eukaryota; kingdom Metazoa; phylum Arthropoda; class Insecta; order Coleoptera; family Chrysomelidae; genus Chrysolina; species Chrysolina oricalcia. Next base: position 22,173,702 of record OX101818.2, read on the forward strand.
TTATGGTCACTGGCATTTTCTGAAAGTGATGAGTATTCTCCGCAGCTCTCCTCGTCATTTATATCATTCTCTTGGTGTTTTCTCATGTGCATTTTATATTGGATTCGTAGGATAAAGCTTCTATCACATTCCGCGCAGTAATTTTTTGTTATTGGGTCTTCAGGTTCATCACTACAAATTTCTAATTCAAAAATGTCATCATTCAATATTAATTCATCTTTTAGGCAAGCAATGTCTAATTCCATCCCATCGTCATCATCATCAGCTTCCGTAGGGTTTGCCAAATGTGTGTCCATGTGTTCCTCCGGGTCCGTTTCAATATCTATAAATCAGAAACACTATCTCATTCTTTATGTCACTATCAGTTATAGTATTAATTGGACTCAAAGTGGGAGAGCACATAAATAAATCAAATTTTATACAAAACCAATCATTATAGCCTCATAACATAGAATAAATCAGATCAATAGTAATACGCTATAATGTCCGACATTTAACCCAATTTACAACATTACAGACATTATGAAAAATTTGTAGAGAAAATAACAGCAGTGCTTGTCAATGACATATGCACAAAACTAAAAGTTACATAAAATTGACCTAGCACAACTTCAGTTACTTTGATTAAGCATCAATGTTAGTATGGATTGAAAGTTTGATTTCGTCAAGAAGCATATCAATGTTATTGATAAGTCAATAACAATTGAAAATTGTAATGAACACATTGGTTTCATAATTTATGTCAGTTTATGTCAAATCACTGCAGTTCTAGCATCCTGATGACATTGTAGAAAGATGACTAAAAACCCTGGTTTGTCGACTCATACCCGTAAAACTGTGGGATCAAACGTGAGACATTCGCCAGATTGAGAGAAAACAAATTAAATCGTGGTCTGTTTCCCAAATATTCCGCAAAATTGCGTGTACCGCCTCGATAGGTTTTCTTGTTAGGATAAATTTACAAGAACAGATGTTTCAAGTATTTCCTACGAATGAAATGAATAAAACAACATTGGAATTTACTGAATCACTATCACCAATCAGTTTTATTTTCGACTTATTCATATTACCTTTTTACTGAAATGCAATTAACTACAATAACAATCACACATTTCATTTAGAAGTATTGAAATTAAGCTTCATAAAAATTCACCATTAGAACCTGTCAATAGTGTCAATCTTGTGCTAATATGAGCAGAAATGGCGGGATTTCGTGTTTACTTCGTGTTTTATTCAGCCATTTTTTCATTAAATAAGTTTTCAGGACACTATTTGGTGATCTTTATACTGTGGTGGTTCTCACTTTCGGTAATGGAAATAAATGAATTATTTTATATGATACAAAAACGTAACATGATCTTCAAAAACTTTATTAATTCAGACATGTTTCGTTAACAAATTAGCTTCTTTGAGCTAAACATATCTGATTGAATAAAGTTTGTGAATCATTTTCAGTGTAGTTTGTACAATTACTATGGATCATCATCAATGAATGATGAATGTCTAAGAAAATAAAACAAAATGAGAAAACATATTAATAATAGTCAACAATATAAGGAAATCGAAATACGAAATGCAGATTCAACTACTTACTATTTACTTTCATATGGTATTTGAAGTTTATTGAAATTACATAAAATTCACTTGACAACAATCTCCATATCCTTGGAATATTTACAGGACTAAAATTGTATGAGGACAACCTCTGGAACCGATTACAGAAGCACGCCATTTGTTTTGTCTTCTGAAAAATCTAAACAAAATCTGATCACTCAACACTCCAGGGTTTTTAGGCATCTTACATTGTCTCCCGGGGAACAGAAATCAAGAGAAAATAGGCGTGTCCACCGCCAAAAACTTAAAACCGTATTCTTGAAATGAAATAAGAGGGAACGGCACTTCCTGGGGATCAGCTGATGCATCTCTCAGGATTTGTAGTAGAACGTTTCAAATTCAAATGACATGACAGGTCTGTTATCTCCACTGATTATAGGTTAAATTTTTCATTTGTCTTTTTATATGGTGGAATGTTGATTTTTATTATATATTCTCTTGTATTTCTTGCCATGTTTTTTGAGGTATTTTACCTTCAGAAAATTTAAAATCGTGGAAATTTACCCAGATTTCATTTGACTTTCTACAGAGAAAGATCTTATCACCTCCAGTTGTAATAAAAATAGAGTTTTCAACGAGTTTTGAAAAAAAGACTACTATTATTTAGAAATCTTCAACTTATTTTTTGGGATAGTTTTCACGCTTAGTTATCACTAATGTCACGAGGTTGACATAAGACATTTCATTCATTAATTTATTTCTTATATGTCACTGTCCTGTCAGAAAAATACCGAATATCCCTCGAACATTGATAAATTACCCATAAGTTTATCACAACTTCTTCAAGCAAGTTGCTTTAGGTAACAGATAACGTGCTTTCGAAAACTGTGATACAATTATTTCGTTAGTTATCAATGTCCTTGAGAAATTATAGCTGAAAATAACGACAGTGTCGTCTAGATAGGTACCAGAAGTTGGCAATTAAAGACCAACAGAAGTTTAAAGCAATAACATATTATATTGGTGAATATAGTTTTATAAAACTAGGGAACTTTTTGAAGAAAGGTCTTAATATTGTTTTTAAGACAAGTAACTCTTTTGGTAAACATACCAAGAACAATAAAGATAAAGTTGATAAACTGGAAAAGAGTCGAGTCCTAAATTAACTTGTCCTGTTTTATCATGGACAAACTGGTAGAACTTTCAAAGAACGCATAACTGAACATAGGAATTGCCATGTAAATGGCAAAACAAATTCGGCTTTTGCTGCCATTGGCTCACAGAAAATCATACTTTTGAACATTATTTTGTAATACTTCATGTTAAAAAGAAAGGAATGAAATTAATCCTTTCAGATAGTTTAGATATTAATAAAGAAAAGAATTATCAGGACTTATTGGTTGACCAAACAGATCTTAATAATAACTCACATCTGTTGAATTTGTTTTGCAGGTAAACTATAGTAACTGTAATCAGGTTAATAATCAAAAACAATAATAGTCAACCGCCGAATGATTAGAGGACATGTACAAAACTGCTTCTTAACTAATTGTTGGTTGGATAGTATTCAAGATAATCGTCACATAATGTACCTTAGTGTACTTCTGTCCAAAGAAGCCATAATATGGAGTAACAAGTCGCTGTTTTATAAACCAAAAATTTGTGAAAGTCAACGTTGAAGTTTAACATCTTTATCAACTGAAACTTTCGCAATCATGGAATAGTATATTGTGCAACTAGTGCAGAAAATTGGAGATTTCATACGAGTTTGACGAGATGATGAACCGTGAACCATAGGCAAAGGTTTATCATCTTGTAATATGATTTTTACAGTAAAACCTACTTTTAAGATCAAGTCTGTCTCATTTAATATTTCATTTTGCACTAGTATTTTCTGTTTATGATATATTCTATGTAATTTTGTACACTATACTTTTTCTACGACCATCTGAATCATTAACAAATCTGTAATATTTTCAATAATTCTTTTTATCATAAACTCTCCTGCCGTCATTTTTACATGGTTTAGATAATTTTTTCTTTCTTCACCCGTTGAATGAAACATCTATTTTTTCTTTTTGTACACGTACCTACCTACGTCGTGAAACAAAAAATTTTGACAACTTGGAAATAAAAAAACTTTATGCAGAAAAATCAAACACTAATCGATTTCATAAATGAAAAAAAAAGTGGCTGCGTGGATTTGAACCCTCGCTCCCACCATCCAAAGTTCATGTGTCATCTGAATCAACACTCGTCGTTACTAGAGCACATAATAATTAGTTCAAATTAATTGCTATATAGAAAGTATCTGTCAACTATTCAAAAATATAGACAATTGTATTCAATCTTTTTATTGAAATTATTCTGGTTTTAGGAAAAGAAAATCATACCTTTGTCAGAAGATAGGCATTATCAGGAGATTCTGATATAAATTTATTAATTTGATTGTTAAATCATCCTCACTATCGCTAAACATTTTTAATAACTTAATTTTTTCAATCGAATTTTGTAATTATCTACTGATGTGAAATGTCAAATTATTAGACAGACGTAAACAAACTTCATTCGATATTATTTATGTTCATAAAATTTGTTAATACCTACCTATAATGACAGTCCAGTAGTTCATGAAAGTCGTAGGAAATGAAATATTTCTATACAGCTAGCCCGTGGGAAATGAAAATCGGTATTACAACGTGGTAGGTTTCTTAATCGAAGACGCAATTGAAATGTTTATTTTTCTTAATGGTCGTAGAAAAACATAATTTTCTGTACTAGTTTCCAGTGCGATATTTCGGGTAGGTCGTCGGAAAATATTATAATAAAATATGAATGAACACGAGTATATTCACAAAAAACAACAGCATCCAATCTGTAAACCAAAGTTTCTTATGTACTAATCAGACTTCAGTGCAGAAAAAACTGTTTACGGGCCTCGGGACCCTATGAAACTGCTAACCACAAAAGTATAATCCATATACCGTCTGTGACACTATTTGTGCTGCAGTTTTCCAAATAAATACAGATGATTACCCTCTCAGTTTCCATTAACACAATTATATAAATATAAAAATGAAAATCTTTATTTAAATAGGAAATCCTACTATACAAATGAGTTATATAAATTACTTTTTGAATACTAGCACAATTATATACATTTGTTCTTAACCTATTGACAAAACACACGCACACACACACACACCCCATTCACTCTTCTAGACATCCTTTTCTGACAGCCCATGAATATAATGAAAATACCTGATTGATGCATTATTTTCATGTTTAATTAATATTGTCTCTAATATACAGTGCGGCTTTTTTTAGTCCCCCCCTGTTAACTTTTGAACGATTCGACGTACAAACATGAAAAAAAAACCGTTTGGAGGGTTTCACCGATACTACTTTTTGAAACAAAAAATATGGTGATTGCACGACAGGGGGCGCGGGGGGACACATCAACTCAAAAATTTTAAATGGCATGGGGGGTCAAGTGTCACTTCGTTGAAAAGAAAATTCAATTCTCTTTACAACCATCTAAATATTTTTTAATTTTGTTGAGAAATTTTTTCCCAATTTCGATTTTTATGCCTTTCGAAATTTTCGAATTGATGTGCCCCCAACGCCATCTGTCGAGTAATTGCAATGTTTCTTCTCTCAAAAAGTAGTATCGGTAATACCCTTCAAAATGTTTTTGGTTTCATTATTCCACAACAAACCGTTCAAATTTATCGAGGTATGAGTAGTTTTCAGATCCGCATTTATATTTGATATTTCCAATTTTAATTACAAAAAAAATATTAACGAAATTAAAAAAAAAGTAAATGGTTGTGAAGAGAATTCAACGATGTAACACTTGACCCCCCATGCCATTTAAAATTTTTGAGTTGATGTGCCCCCCCCCGCGCCCCCTGTCGAGCAATCACCATAATTTTTTGTATAAAAAAGTAGTATCAGTGGAACCCTCCAAATATTTTTTTTTTCAAATCTGTACATCGAACCGTTCAAAAGTTAACAGGGGGGGACTAAAAAAGCCGCACTGTATGTAAGGAGCATTGATTTGAATGAATCTAATCTTGAAATTTCTTCTATGACTTGTGGGAGTTTTATATATTTTAATAGTTCTAGGTGAAATAAAGAATTCGCGGTTTTAGCATATTTAGTTCTCGTTAGAAAAATCTCTATTGGTGCTAGTAGTATAGTTATGTATTTGATAAGAAAACATGTATTCTTCAAAGTAAGCGTGACATATATTATGCAATATTTTAAAAATGAATACCATTGAGAAATATCTCCTTTACAGATCATTTACAGATAACCAATTCAAAACATTCAGCATCATTTGAATAGCTTTATAGCTGTTGCATCTGAGAACAATATGCATACCTTTATTTTGAAGTTTTTGTAGAGCTGGAATATTATTATTATTGCTCTATATTGTTATTCCATACACTGTTATAGATGCTGCATAGTTAAAATGATTATTTAATGACAAGGTATTATCAATTATGAGTCCTAGGTATTTCATTTCTGTCACGACTTCAATTTTCTTATTATACAGTGTGTCCATAAACTACCCCCCCTGTTAACTTTTGAACGGATTGGAATTTTCGCATGAATTTTTTTTGGAGGAATGGCAGTTCATAAGCTACTTTCTGACGACAAAAAAAATGTCATCTTTCGAAATGGCGGCCCGAAGAATTTTTTAAATGGCATGGTGGTTTGAGTGATACCTCATTCGAAACGTCTTACAATTCTCTGTACGTCCCCAAAATTTCAAACAAAAATATAAATCCAAAACAAAATGGCGGTACATAATGTTAGAGCTCTGCCATATGAGGATCTTTTAGATTGCTATTAATGAGTATCAAATCTTTTTTGGTATTAAATGAAAGTTTTTTTGTTGTCAAAAAGGAGCTTATGAACTACCATCAAACCAAAAAAAAATTCAAAACAGAATTCCAATGCGTTCAAAAGTTAACATGGGTGGGGATACTCTAAGAGAGTTCTTACATTATGTACCGCCATTTTGTTTTGGAAGTATATTTTTGTTTGAAATTTTGGGGACGTATAGAACATTGTAAGACGTTTCGAATGAGAAATCACTCGACCCCCCATGCCATTTGAAAAATTCTTTCAAAATGGCGTCGGGCCACCATTTTGAAAGATAGACATTTTTTATATTATTAATCTTCATGCGATTTACAACACAAATCTTCGACGATACTTGACTTAACAATGTCGTTATTAGATGTATATGAATAACAATTTTTCAGGCTTAAACGGTAAAACATCATAGGCAATAAACGGTCCAAAGTACAGTAAAAAAATCATTAAGAGCTTATTTGAATTTAGTATTTTTCATTTCTTTTGTGAAATCACTTGGTCTGATTTGATCAGGTCCAGAAATCGAATAATCAATTAGTGAATCTGATGCTTCGTGTCAAAGACTTCGCTCGTTGTCGTTGATGGAAGGGTACCAGTATTGATCCAAGATAACATCTAGTCTGGATATTTAGTAATCATATGCAAAAACTTCTTTGAAATATTACCAAATGTCTTGGGTACTTCTTTCATAGCATGCAAAATAAAGAAACCTTCGATAAAATATAGGTACCTACATCATCGTGACTTGGTGGATCATGGGCGATTTTTGCCTCGAGGCATTAGGCAAGTGTTGACTTATGAATCCCTCCGTCCATATGGTATAAAGAAAGAGGCACAGGAGTTATAGGATAAGATAAAATTCTGAGAACATCGATCTTATAGTTCACTGATAGCCCCAACATGCGTATTTTGATTTCTTGATTTTTTCCACCTACTTTAGCGTTTTTTTTTTGCAAGCTGACTCGAAACATTGTGAATTGGTGTTTTCTTGATTGTTTTATCAATCCGGTTGATATCAGATGAACATTCAGACATGAATTTTCCGCGTAAATCATTACCAATCTTTTCAACGTTCAGAAGAAAGTTGTTTACTTGAGCCAAAGCAGCTTTACCAGATGCAATGTTAAACAATTCATTAGGAGGTAATTCAAAACTGAATGGATTAATGTATTCATCAAAAGACTTTACAAACTTTTCCAGTTGCTCGCAGATTTTTTTGATGTTCGATGGCTGTAACTGCTCAAATATCTTGTTTTTTCAAATCCATATTCCTTCCAAAACGTAGGTGACAATAGTTGATCGAATAACATGACTACGGGCCCAACGGTCACGATCTGCGATGGAATCTGTCAAATCAGTAATTGCAGTAAGTCTTCTAGCAGCATCCACGTTGATCGTTTTGCTCTAATGTTAAGTCAATTGGCTGCCTCGAAAATGGCATTTCCGAATAATCCATTCTTAGAATCTTTCTCTAATTCTGGATGAGTTCCTGGATCCGTTGAATGATGAAAACTTTTCACATGCTGAAGACGATTCCGAAGATGACGATTAATTTTAAAATCAATTAATAACTGAAATAAATACTACAATTCTAACTTTCATAATATAAGCAATTATTCATTTCGAAAATTAAATTGACATTCTGGTATGAATAAATGAAAATTTTCAATTCAACTTAAAATTTTTTACTTCTTACATAATTGAAAAACATTTAAATAGTTTTTTCCGATAACCAGCTGTGGTCCCCTTACGAACGACAGCCCTCAGAAGTCGAAATTTGTGTTAACGAGGGTTAACGAGGTCTTACCTTTTCACGTGCGATACCTATCACTTTCTCGGGCCATTAGAAAAATGTCTGCAGTCGCTAGGGTTTGAACCTTTGACTGGCAGCCAAAAGTGATTGAAACAATTTCGTTTCAACAACTCTGCTACCTGGCCCCAATACTTACATATTTGCTATATCCCTAAAATGTGTTTGTTTATTTGTATAATTATAAGAATTTTTATATGTACTAGAGTCATTTCAATGTTATATGGATTCTACGGGTGTGAAAATCAGAACTATGCATATATTATGTCTGCACGGGTTGCAGGCAAGGTTTCGCTGCCAGCCGAATATTTACAACCGGAGAAAATGGCAGCCACTATTTTGAATAAGCTCAAAATAGTTTGATGAATAAAATAAATAAATTTCAGTTCCTCCTGAGTGACCCTAAACCTACCGCGACCGGGCTTAGCTAGTACCCATTGCTTGTTTAGTAGATATAGCAGTCTCGCTGGACAAAATTTCAGGTACCGTGTGTTGTCAGATTCAAGCTGGCTCTTAAACTATTAGAGCTTACTAATATTAAAAAATTCTGAGATGTTCTTCAGAGTTATTTATCTTTTCAATTGTTTATTTAGACTCTGGTCACTTGCAACTATTATAGTGTCATCTGGAAATAGACTTATAATAACTCAACTCCAAAAGAAAGTTCATCCCGCACTCACTGAGCACACTGCTTAACATGAGCTTTAAGTTGGCGTATTTCACGAAACTCCATGCTGCACACAGAGCAGGAGTGTGGCTTCTCACCACTGTGGATGAGGATATGCCGGTTCAGAGAACTTTTTAAAGTAAACGCCTTCTCGCAGTACTTGCACTGATGCGCCTTTTCCATTGTATGTTTCAGCTTCACGTGATCTTGAAGATGGTGGTGCTGAAAAAATGCCCGATCGCAGATCAGACATCTGAATTTCCTCTCCCCGGTATGGTTTCTAGAATGCAGGCTGAGAGCGCTGCTCTGCGTGAACCTCTTCCCACACAACTTGCAACAGTAAGGTTTCTCTCCGCTGTGAACCCTCATGTGGATATTCAGAAGTTGAACTTTGGTAAACTCTTTACCGCACACCGAGCACAGAAAGTCTTTTATTTTTTGGTGATTTTTCATGTGTTGTTTATAATAGCCCAGTATTTTGAAAGACTTTCCGCAGTCTTTGCACTCAAAAGGCCTTTTATCTGAATGAATTTTCAAATGGAAATCCAAACTGTCTTTCATTTTGTAAGTTTTCCCGCATATTTCACAAGTGAATACATCTGCGACGTGGCAACTGAGATGCTTCGAGAGAGCCGCTTCAGTTAGGTATTTTCTGCGACATTTCTTGCAGTCGAACACTTTTTCTCCTCTGTGGTTTCTCATGTGTATTTTATAGTTGAAGGACTGAGTGAAACTTCTATCGCATTCCGCACAGTAATTTTTCTTTGTTGGATCTTCAGGTTCATCATCGCAAATTTCCAATTTGATAGAATTATGATTCAATAGGACTTCATCTATTGGTCCAGCTGTGCCTGATTTCCTTCCATCAGCCAGTTGATTTTTTGTAAAATGTATTTTCATATGTTCCTCCGGATCCGTATTAATATCTATAAATCAAAAACACGATTTAATTCTTCAAACCACTATCAGTTTCAGCAATAATGAGAACCAAATCAGGAACTAATCGGGAATTTGATATTTCGGGCAAATACCATCATGCAATTGGATTAAGATCAAGGCGGAGAGTTCATATGTAATTCAACAAATAAATAAAAGTCGCTCACTAAGAAAGTTAATAATAAATTAATATATAACACTTCTGACTTCTGTATAATTCCCAATTAGTTCAAAAACTGTGGATAGTGACACTCATCTCCTCCAAGAAATGGTGATTTTTTTGAGGCAATCGATTAACTTTAGTCACAGAACAGACAGCGGCAGTCATACAGGTGCTATACAGAGTGAACCAATGACGAATTACGGATAATAAAATGGTATATTAGTCTAACATATGGGAAAACACCTGTAACATTTCAGAGCGATCCGTTATGATGCATTAATTAGTATTAATTACTTCACAGCATAAAAGAGGGCAGCTTAACGAACCTTCAAACTTCCGACCCGTTGCGATACTATCATCACTCCCAAAAAAATTGAAAAGCTGGTTAAGAAAAGATTACTGGCTTTTTTCAATGAACACATGATTGTGTCCTCTTCTCAATTTGGGTTCCAGTCAAGTAGAAGTACCAATGAAGCAATTTTCAATCTGCTAAACGAAATGTACAGTTTAAATAAAAGTGAAGCTGTTGGAGCAATAATTAATTTTTGCCTTCTCCAAAGCATTACTTAGAAAGCTGTACTGTTATGGTTTCAGATGTGTATAGGGAACAAATGGTTCGACCATTTCTCTCTAACCGAGGTCAGATGGTTAAATTTCAGAACAAACTCTAAGATGATACAGTGAAGGAATCAAGTTCGGCACTGAGATATATTTTAACCTGAAGGAAAATAACCCTTTACATGAGCATAAGTACAAAATTGAAAAGAAAAATCACATGCAGTTAATTAACCATGTGAAAAAGAAATATTAACAAGAAAAAATTATTGTTTCTGAGAATAATCCTCGAATGCTATGGAAAGTTGTATCTGATCTTACAAACAAAAATAAAATGACGAACAATATTTTTATCAAAACTCTGGATGAAGTCATTGAGGACCCTACAGAGATTGCAATAGTATTCAACAAGTATTTTATAGAAGCTTCCCAAATTGATAATATCCGTTCAGTACGTTTTTACAGCCTATTAGTGAGACTCAATTTGATAAACTTGAAGATGAAAAACAAGAGATCAGCTGGTATGGATGAAATACCTGTTTTTATATTATGAAGGTATTCAACATCATCATTGAACCACGATATTCATAGTTAACCTTTCATTCATAAGTGGTATTTTTCCAACAGGTTTGAAAGTGGGAAAAGTAACTCCAATTCGAAAAAATATAATGACCAAGTCCTTGTTTGATGCCTCATCTTGTCTTACCCATGATATTGACGATAACCGCATTCATAACTCATCGGTAATTGGTACATGCGATGTATCAATTCAGAACAACGCCGTCTTGGCAACCGGTGATATACCAGATGGCAACATTGAATTCAATTTGTCGAAATTCAACTCCGGAGCAAATACATCGAATAGCGACAGTATTATGTTGAGTAATGGTGGAGAATCTAATCATCTCGAATATTATGAATTACCGTCTGGTCTAGCAAAAATCGCCAACAGTGATACTAACAATTAATGTTGTCCAAAAATAGACATACTCCTGAAGTCCTAAAGAATTGCTTCATGAAAAACTGATTTTCTGGACGACAATGACACTGGTCTGAATGAAGGATTATCATGGGACAATATTCGTTAAGGAATAAATTGAAAGGATAAAACTGATAATAAGTCATAAAAATAGTTTCACTTGTTTATATCGAGTCTACCACGCTGTGAAGTTTTCAGAATACGAAACGGTGGCTTTTCCGCACTGCGGGTACGTAAACATGTCGTTCCTTTTTTTATTATAATACTCAAAATTTTTATTCGATTTGCAAGAAAATGTGATGAATAAAAGATAAGTATGCTTGTCCGACAAAATGGCGGGGGCTATTGTCGAGTCCGACATGTCCAACATGTCGCTCTAGCGCAGTATGGTTTTCTGATAATAGCAGACTCAATTTTTATTTTAACATACTAAAATTGGCCTAAGAATCGTAGTCCATACCTTGTGCGACAAATTTTCGGGGGCTTTTTTCCAGTCCGACAACCGAAACATGTCACTCATGGCAGGTTAGGTTTCTTAAGTCAATTTTATCATATAGTTACAATATGTCATTTTTGTTGTTTTTTTAATACTGATCTGTTTATAATGTTTTGAAATGTCTTTTATTATTTTTTTTTTATTTTCATGTTACAAAATTTATTAAATTATTATATCTATTATATAGTCATAACTAAAAAATAAGACCTGACCTGTCCCCTCTACATAATGAACTACAAAGGATCAATAAATCTCTCTATCTATTCATTTAATGGCATTCTGTCAAGCACTCCACCATCTATTAATAAACAGCTAGGTTGTTTCTTTGGGAACTTCCCTGCTTGAAATGAAAATTATCACATGGATATTTCCAAAATATCGAAAATTATTAGCGGAACATAAAAAAATATTATTCATACATTTTTATGACCATTCATTCGTAAATCTACAAATCATACACAAATGAACGTGAAATAAATTAGGAATAAGAGATGATTGAATTTTGTCAAACCAGAGTATTGAACAAAATCATGCACGACAATAGTTCTTTTCTGAAAGATCATAAATTATAGTTTTGCACTTCTGTTTCACCCGCTTCAATCTTCAAATCACTATGACTTTTTTTGTGTTTCTTGAAATTACCGGAATTGGAAAACTTTTTACCGCAAAGCGAACACTGGTACGGCGTCTCTCCGGTATGGAGCCTCGTATGAGACTTTAAATTCCCCAACTGAGCGAAACTTTTACCGCAAAACGAGCACTCGTAAGGCTTTATTCCTTCATGAGTCATAAGGTGTCGCTTCAAGTGATTATTCTGCTTGAAGGTTTTATCACACTGATCGCACTTAAAGAAACGTTCCCCGGTGTGGATGACAAGGTGCGTTTTGTAGGTGCTGGGTTGTCGGAACCTTTTCCCGCACACTTTACACTCGAAAGGTTTCTCGTTGGTGTGGATTTTGGCGTGGATGTCCAGGTAGACCTTCTTCAGGAACTCCTTCCCACAAATGTTGCACAGGAATTCCTTCTTGCCATTGTGCGTTATCATGTGGGTCTGTAGCACGTATTTTGTTACGAATGTCTTTTTGCATATCTGACAATTTACGCCGTTGGCTCGCGCCTCTTCGTTTCGTACGTCGTGTCCCTCCATGTGCTGTCGGTACTCCATTCGGCGGTTGAAAGTTTTCTTGCATTCTTTGCAGCAGTACCATATTCGGCTTTCTGAGTTCACGGTGTGCGTTCTGAGATGGCGCACTTTACGTTCACGTCGAGCGAATTCTAGAAATAACACTCTTTTAGTAAAGCAAGTGGCGAAGAAATTCTTAGTTAAAACAGATCATGCACAATACTGAAAGAAACTCCAACTCATATATTACGTCACAGCACACTTCAGCAACCGTTTCCAATGAAAAAAGTTCGAAAAAAATAAGAAATTCTGTGATCGGAAACACTTGAAAAAAATTATTGTTTCCACTCATCCCAGTAATGCCAGTCCTATTATGTTGAAAATAAATGCATGAGGTGCTCGTTATCACTGCCGGATCCAATGGGAGGGGGCAATGGGAGCAATGGAAACAATCTTCTAGATATTATTGATGTACTAGATAAAATCAGACACTGGCATGACAATTTTTCCAGTCCAAAGCAAAATATGGTGCCTTGGGGTAATTATTTGAAGAACATGTTAATGATAACATTTATGCAATAATATATGTTATTAGTTTTTGGATTATTGAACTTGTCTCATCAGTTCTTTTGGTCACAGGTTGCTTGATGCATTTACATCTTATTTTAATCTCTTAACATCCTTCTTTTTGGGACATTTCTGAGGTAATCATTTGAAAAATTTCAACAGAAGATTGTTTGAAACCCTTTTCCAATCCTTCACACTGTACCTAATATACTGTGGCGAAGCTGCGGGCGATGCCGGACCTGAACTCTCACGTAGCCAGCGCCCGACCGCGAATAACTGTCGAGGCGCTATGCACCAAGAAGAATCTGGACGATTCGAGACTTGCCCGAAAATTCATGAGCATTCTAGGAAAATGAACGGTGTATATAGAAAGAATCACGCAACAGCAGACAGTCAGTGAAGTGAAAGTCAAATATAAATAGTTCCGTGATTGTTATATAAATTAGAGTATTGTGTTGTGTTATTGAATCATTGTATTTCGTTAAATAAATTATTTTAGAGTGAATTAGACTATAAATATACTACAATACTGATTAATAGCATGCTAACAGGTCCCTTTTTGATATTCCGAAAATGTGTGAACTATATATTTTTTCTTTCACTCAGATATTGAGTAATTTATCTCAAAAAAAATCTAAATTTAGTTTACGTAAGATAGAAGATTTAGTTAGTAGATTTTAAAACAAAAAAGAGATAATTCTTCAACAATTTTTAATAAGTTGTGAAAAGAAATGGCTCAAAAATTAAATGTCACATTGGAAAAACCAAGAATTATGACGTAGAGACAGTGATTATCGAGTAAGTATTTTTAATCTACTTTTTAAATAAATAATTTCGGATTTGAATTAATACATTTAATCTTACAAATTTGGTACTTCAGAATCTACTAACAGCCGAAAATATGAACATATTTTATGCACTAATATTTTGTGCAGTAATAACTCAGAAGATATTTTTAAAAGTGAAGTTATATTTAGGAAAGCAAAATTATCTCGACATGAACAAGTACAAGAAAATTCAATAGTGAACGTTTATAAATTATGCGACAAGGATATATTTCCGAATTGTAACATTCTATTACAAATAGTACTTTCCATCCCTGTTAGTGCCGCTTCATCTGAACGCTCATTTTCTGCCTTAAAACGTCTCAAGGCTTGTCTCAGAAATCTGATGACCCAAGAAAGAATGTTAGGATTATAGCCTTGCTTTATGTGTTGGTAAGTTTCGACACATTCGAAGGACATGCTGGCCTCATCACTACCCCAATAACCACCCCACAAACTATGGGGTAAGTAGCTATTGGGTCCGGAAATCGTGTGCCCTGAGCAGACGTAATGAACTAATGATGACAGCCTTGTGCATTCTTCCGGCTATGATTTCTGACATCTTGCGACATACCGGTATGATTTTCAGGTTCGAGAGTAGCGAATTCATCACACCGCCAAGGGATACTATTATCACTGCAACAATTATCGTTATTAACATTTTTTCCTTTAGGAATATCCCAGTCGGGCCATGTCTCCGGAGCTCCGACACATCCGGAGGGCGCGGATGTGTCGGAGATTTCTGCCATATTACAGCAAGCCGGTATTATTTTCAAATTCGAGAGCAGGGCTCCATCATTTCACCGAGGACTGCTATGATCATTGATCAGAACGACCATTTTTACAGAATGGTTTGGATAAAGCCTGTGGAATTCAAAGAGTAGATCTCGATATTTATTCAGTTTTTCGAACGATATTCGTTTTGCCTGTAGCGGAAAACTCCATGACGAAAATCGATATGCATGAGGGTGGGGAATGAGTAGCTCCAATAGATTCCGTACTTCACTTCTCATACTCCACAACGGACTCAATATCCCATGGAGCACAAGGTAACACCGTTGTCTCAACTATACCATACGAGTGTCATAGATAATAATATTAATAATAAAAATTTGTTCCTTGTAATTTATGTTTCACTTCAAACTTGAACTCTGGCTAATTGCCCCTCCTCCTTAGAGACGTCCTGGATCCGCCCCTGCTCGTTATAATTCAGTATACATGTAAAAGTATAAATTGCAGTAGCGCATCTACGTAGGTTGTCGTACAACAAATTATTTGAATCATTGAAATTATTTTCCAACGATATATCACAATCATATTCCAATCCACAAACTGGTGGTATAATTGAGATTCAATAAAAAATATACTTTTTCCGCCTACCTCGTATTAACATGTCTGTGTCTTCAATGCAAAAGAAATCATTCATTAATAGGGGTCATTAATGAACGATTTGTTATTAATGCATGACTTAGAGAAATCGTCCATTAATGACCCCTATTAATTAACGATTTGTCATTAATTGTCAATTTCTCTATGAATGCATTATTGTTGCATAGGCAGCCAAACATAAACGAATTCAGATATTATGGACGCTAAAATGGATATTGACGATAAATTTATTTTGCCACATGTTGCGGAAACTACTATAGTATCATCTTTAATTTTATTTCCAGAAAAAATTAGAACTCCTTTATTACAACAAGAGTGGGGCAGAAGGCAAAATATCAACTCTTCTAATAAAATGCGATTGATGATCTCGAAAATTAACGCGCTCGCTTCGCTCACACGTTAAAATATCTCAATCATGAATCGCCTTCATTAATACACTAGTTGATTAAATAACTATTTGTATTCTCTTCGTAATTGTATATTTTCATGAAAGAGTGATGGGAAAGGTTAAACAATTAATAGCATGAAAGTAAAAATAATTCGATGTCAAAATTATTGCTGTGCAGACTATTTACCTAATTTTAGACTTTAAAATATTTTTTGCGTACGAAGTTTGCAATAATAATACCTAACAGAAGAAATTCAATATTATAGGCGAATGAGATCAAGTTGAAAGGTACAAATATGAAGCTTTTTCATGTTTTCTATTTCAATATGAATGGGAGTTTCTAACCAACTTAAAAAATTCTTATGTTAGCATTGTTGAAAAATAGAGAAAATCTTAAAATGGAAAAATTGTTAGGCTGTCACATCATTGTGTCAAAACTTTGCCATCGAATTATTGTTACTTACATGCTATTGTTCAATCTTCATTGGCACACTTTCATGAAATGTTCCAATTCAAAAAGTAGATTTTTCTGTAAACCCCCAATTATAATAATAATAAAGCGTCTTTTCACTACAAAAAATAAATAATTACAAATTGTAAGAGTGAAAAAAAATCATAATGAATAGTGTTCCTTCGCTGTTCCAGTTAAACAACAAGTAGTGTTATATTTAGCTCATTTGAAATTATATATTTGTGTCATCAAATCGATGTTCCAAATTTGAAACATCCATACAAAACAACAACGAAGATTCAGGATGGTAAATTGGTTTCGGGTCACCCGGTATATAGTACAGTATTATTGATAGTTACGTGGTATGTGTCTAAAGGTATGCATAGCAGTGTATCACAGCTCTAAAACATATTGATCAATTAGTTAATTAACTTTGTAAAATTTAAAAAACCTTTAAAAATAAATGGGTCTTTAATACGCACTGGCGGATCCAAGGAGGGGGAGGGGCAGGGGCAATCCCTTTCCCCATGAGAGCAAAACTGACGTCTGAGTCCTACGTCATCACCTCTTTTTCGTCCACTCTAGCTAACTGCCCCCCCCCCCTAGCCTTTCGGAACGTTTTGGATCCGCCCCTGTTAATAGTACTTAATATTTTAGATCTTTCTTTTACCAACCTAGTAGGTCGATAACAGCATATTTAAGTGATAAATTTTTATTGGATTAATTTGATGATGATATGTAGATTATTTAAATATAACGATTAAACAAATGTAAAGAAATAAATTTTTCAACAAAGATATTTACGCATTCAATCGATAAATAAATGTTAGATGGGTAATGAGTTATATTCATTTTATCATAGAATTATGATCTAATAGCGTTCTAACTAATTACAATTGTCGCATTATTATTTGAATGCCTTACTAATTTAGAAATTGAAATGACATAAACCGAAACACTAAGTTGCGTTCGGCAATGTCTATCATTCCGTTTTTATCAATAAATGGTTACAAATAGCTATTCCTACACAAGTCAAGGAAACTACGGGGTGTTACATTTGAAAAACTTGAAGAAGTAAATTTCAAAAATATTTTTCTTAAACCGATTGCCTATATTAAAGTTCATAACGGCTGGCTTATTGTGCAGTATTGTTGCAGAAAAGGTCGGCTGAAAAAGTCCCCTTGCATAAAAAAATTCAATTCATTATTTTCCAACAAACAACTTGAAAGAGTTCAAAAATGGCTGTACGAGTTATATAATTGAGTATATTATAATGGACTTTTACATTTATGAAACATAAATTGCAAAACTCTTTTAAATCGATAGATTCTGGTCTAAAACGTCCATTTAACTAAGAGTTTCACTACATTTTTTCATTTTGGAGAAATATCTCATTTGAAAGTATGCCGCTGACGCCACGTTCATCGGAAACAACCCCCACCACAATCCATGTTCCGAAACATTCAATACCGTTCTCCTCAAAAATATAGATTCTAGCTTGGTATAAGCCATTGAGAAATGATTTAAACTTAGTCACTTGATCGACTCATACAAAAAAAATCCACATTTTAGCTACTTTTTATTGTTTTTATAACTTTCAAATTTCCTGAACGGACCATCCTTTCGATGAAGAACGAGCATTGACAACACCGCAAATCATTATGACAGTTCTCGTGCAACAAAAGTGATCTCGAGATTTGAGGTTAATGTTTGTTTTTATTTACATTCAACATTTAACTGATACATTCATTATTACTGTAGCGAGGTGTTATTATGACCGATCTGGTGTGAATTTATTTGTGTATTAAATATGGAAAGGCTTCGTAAAGGGAAGTTCGGATAATTTACCGAGGGTAGATTATGAGATGATTGACAAATACGAATTTATTTTTTGCATTGACTAAAATTCAAAATCGTTTCTTGAACGTTGCTTGAATACAGTAATATTCAGTTGGAAATGTTCTTAACAAAAACATAATTATATTTCCGCTTTTTACACAATGTTTATTCATTGCTTCGAACCACATTTTACAATGCGCTTCATATTTAGGAGCATAAAAAATTGTTTATTAGAATATTTACTGGTGTTCAGACAACCGGGTACGAAGCACCTTTTCGACATGTTCGCAGTTATTGCAACAGATACAGGAATTAAGAAAAAAATTTAGAGCACAAACAAAAACATTTCAAAATTTTGAAAACCGCATTAACCTCAAAAAAGAAATCAAGTAGGACCTGTTCGTTTACAGCATACATATTTGATGGAACTGCTCTACTTGTATTAAATATTGACGTAGGCAAACGAGTTAAACAGATACATACGATTCATATTGATGCTCCGTGAAACAGACGAACGAACCCATCTGCTTTCAAATGACAACTGTCATACGACAACAATCAGTGTAATGAGAAGTTGAGATCGAATTCTGGCAGTGGTTGAGGTCAGACGGCGGCCTTGTGTTGGAAGTCAGGTTAATGTGTGTAATGTCCGCCGTCTGAGGACGTGCATCGACACAAGATTATAGTGTTTGTTAAAAATTAAAAAGTGTAAATTATTATGGGATGCAGTATTGCCTCGAGCAAGACAACTGCGTCCCCCCGATACAGCTGCGCTGTCTACACCGGTTAGAGGCCGGATGGTAACGGATTTCTCGCAGCGTGGCATGTCCAGATAGAGCCGATAGGAAGCTCACGGACAAAAATTAAGAAAGAAAGAAGAGAATTTGAGATTCCATGGTGCACAAGTTTAACAACGTTGCCAAGTCTAGTTTTGATGAACGTGACGTCACGAAACCACTTTTCTTCTTATTATAGAGAAAGTAGCAGTCAGAAAAATAAATAAAAAATCCCGAGTGATATTAGCGTATACACTTTCTAATTACAGTGTTCTCTCATATGCCGTGGAAAGATCCATTAGAACATACTGAATACCAAACCTCATAGCTATCCAATAGAAATTTAATCAAGCACTAAGTTTTGTTCAATCTTAGTATCTACAAACTCCGGTTCCTGCAATACTACTTCATCTTCCTCTTCTTTAACGTTGACGCAATCCTTTTCATCCTTTTTCATGTCGTCCTTTTGGTCTAATTCACCGTCAGCCCCACCTTCATTCAACGCCAGTGGCGATGAGACTTTTTCTAAGGTGTGTGTCTCCTCGTGGTAACGCCAATGGGTAACCTGAGCGAATCTTTTCTCGCAAAAGTTGCACTGATATGGTTTATTCCCAGTGTGTATTCTGACATGCAATATATAGGAAATTTTCACCCTGAAAGTCTTCTGACAGTACTCGCACTCGAAAGGTTTTTCCCCAGAGTACAAGCGAGAATGATTCTCGAGATGAAACTTTTTGGAAAAAGTCTTTTCGCACACCTGACATTGGTACTGTTTATTTTCGAGATTTGAATGGAGACTCAGGGCGCTCTTTGAGGATATCTTCTTGTTGCAAATACTGCACTTGTAAAATTCCACGCCGCTATGCTATGCGTGATGATATGCGTGATGATCGTCCAGCTTGCTCTTCATTGCATAGGAAGTGCTGCAGAAGTGGTAGCGTGTGTAGTGTGCCGCATATGTATGGCAAGAGTTTTCTTTGAAGACAATACTCTGTCACACAAGATGCACTTTTCTCTGACTCCAATATCGACTCCATCACTGTCCCCGTGAGTGTATTTCTCGTGATCACGCAAACTCGGTTTGTACGCAAATTTCTTATCGCACTTGTTGCATTGATATCGTTTTTCGCCTGAATGTGACTTTGGATGCGCGTTCAGCGTAGATTTTAAGCGGAAAAACTTTCCGCATTGCTTGCATTCGAAAGGCTTTTCACCAGTGTGTATACCTACTCATTTCTAGTCGATTGTAGGAAAATTAGCGGATTAAATATTTTGTTGCTTGCAGATTCAATAATACCAAAAAAAGAAATTCAATATAATAATAATAGTACTAAATGTCTCGGAATTAAATAAAAAACACTTGTTTTTTAATATCCACAATATACAACTACTTGAAATATGTGACGCGTTTCGCTATCACTATAACTTTCTCAAACATAAAATGGAATTCAGTAAATGTAGAAACATATTTATACTTATTTGAAATAAGGTAAAAAGAAGGAAGGTATAATATTTTTATGGGTGGATGGATTTTCGATATTAAGCAAGGTACCTGTTTATCAGTATGCTACCTGTTTATAATTTTAATAAGGTAAAAATTTTGTAACTATGTTATTTGTATCATGAAAACTCTGAAAAATTTGAATTACCGTGGCGGCTGAATTTTATATAATTTACAATTGTTTATTATTGAGTTATAAGATCACATACGGATCATTCTAAATTTTCAATTTTTCGAGTTTTAGACGTGGTTTTGAAAAAAGCTCATCAGTAAATTTCTAAAAGCTTTTATTCTTGAAAAAAACAACTTGTTGGAATGGGTAAAACTGCCAACTGAATTCACCAATTTCAAAGAAACTATCGCTTTCAATAGTTTCAGCAGTAAAATAATTGGATCTAATCAATGGTTTCAAGTTATGCTGACCAAGTTGAAATTACTACTGCCAATGTATTTGAACTAAAGGCCAATAAGCAAAAAATAGAGCAATATGGTAATTACAGTTGCAACATGGTCTATTAAACTGCCTACCTGAACTTTAAACACTTCCCAATGTTTACTACAAAAAACACCTAGGTCATAGTAACATCATTCCTCTGACAAGGAGCCAGAGGAATGATGATTCTCAATGTTTCCGTGAAATAATTCACCACGCCCTAATTCCATAATCTCACATTTTGCATAAGGAAATACACGAGAATAATTTGAAACTCTCTATAATGCTTGAACGAAAACTGTACAATTTATGTTCCTGAAATAACTATGGGAGGAATGATATTTTTGAGTGTGATTCACCACGATTTCCATCTAAATCCACCAGTAATAAACAACCACGAGAATTACTTTTATCAAAAACCCTATTTTTCAACTCGAGAAACTTCAACTTGCTTTCTGTAACAACCACAACTGAAAAGCCGTCATCAAATGTACTAATCTAATTTTAAAATTGTGGCAGAGGAATTGCGATAATAGCTAGGGACATTGATTCTAATTTAATTTACTGAAAATCTAAAAAAGAGTGAACTAATTTCTAAGTTTGTTTGCTTTATATTCAAGTGTTTTATTATTTATTGACTTCTATGAAAGTTACTAGGGTCTGGACAGTAAACGCTGAATTATACAGCAACAGTCCAGAGAAATGATTTAGAATCACTTTGCTTGAACAAATAAAATATTTATAGTCGAAATTTGTCAAAAGTTTCTGAATGGGAATATCGGGAATATATGTTTGAGAAGTATACCTGAATTACTCTTGTCGAAAAGTGGCCAATTTTATTTTTTTAACGACGCCGGACATAAAATGTCATATTTTCGGAATTTTGACCCAATACCTTCCTTCTATTTACCTAATTTCAAATAACTATAAATATGTCTGTAAATTCACTGAATTCCATTTTATATTTGAGAAATCTATAGTAATAGCAGAACGCTTCACATATTACAAGTAGTAATATATTGTGGATATTAAAATAGCTATTCATGATACAAGTTCGTAAAGTAGGACTTTTTTGTATAAGCGTGAAGTTTTGTTGAATGAGGCGCAGCCGAGTTCAACAAACACGCGAGTACAAAAAAGCCCTTTACGAAAGTGTTTCATACTAAGTTTTTTCTTCGACAGTTATTAATTATATTGCCAAATTGTAGCAATTATATCAATAATTTGAATGTTTAATGATATGAATTGTCGTCGTATTATCAAATAAAGACTTCCGAGTCATATTTGACGCAAAATACTGTTTTTTCAAAAATGCATAAATGTGTGTAAAAAATTACTTTACGCACAGTTGATGATTTTACGCACAGGTGATTTTTTTACTCACTTGTGCGAAAAAGTATTACTTTACGCACTGTCAGCAGTGCGTAAAAGCTTAGTTTACGCACTGTCCTAGAAAAAACGAGTTTTTTTATTTGATTCGAGGTAGTTATGGATACCCATTGAGTATCAGTCAAATCGATCAATATAATAAATGTCTTTAATTCCACATTTCAATTTTTCACTAATACCAGGTACAATTTTTCGAAAATCTTGTAGCATGTTTTCGCTACTGTATTTTGTTCATTTTTGGAAAGATTTAGAGCAATATGCTGCCCAAAAAGGCAAAAGGCAGTAAGTGACAATTTTTGAAAAATAACTTTTTTCTGAATACGAAAGAACAGGATGTGACGCACCTTGTTAACTAAGCCCTCAAAAACTCTACGTGGAGCCGAGTAATTCAAGATGGTAAACCGCAGTAAGTAAGGCCGTTCAATTTCAAAAATATCGATTTATCTTCTTTCGATGTTTCGTCACTTACTGCTTTTTGACTTTTTTGGGCAGTATAGACTTCACCCTGTGGTGACCTACTTTCAATGAGTATAAATGCAACATACATATTTGTTTATAGTTGTTTGTCTAACATCATTCATAGAAACCTTATCAACATTCTCATGCTAATTTCAATTAAAACCCACTTTAATGATCAATTCACATTTACTACAAGGTAAATCATTGAGTTCTGGAAGCACCATCAGAATAATTCATAATTTTTCTATTTTCGACTTGTTCTCACTGAAACTGCATATACGTTATAGTCCTATTTGTTTTTCACAGTAAAAGCTTATATTTCTGTATCTATGTAACCCTCGTTTTTATAAATAAATGGTTTAAATAGCCATTCCTACACCTGTCAAGAAATCTACAGGGTGTTACATTTCAAAAACTTAAGGAAGTATTTATTTCAAAATTATTTTTCTCAAGCCGATTGCCTATTTTAAAGTTCATAACGGCTAGCTTATTGTGCAGGCTTGTTGCAGAAAAGGTAGGCTGAAAATGTCCCCTTACAAAAAAAATCAATTCATCGATTTCAACAAACAACTTGAAAGAGTTCAAAAATGACTGTACGAGTTATATAATTGAGTATAATATAATCAGAACACCAAACCTCATAGCTATCCAATAGAAATCTAATCAAACACTAAGTTTTGTTCAATCTTAATATCTACAAACTCCGGTTCCTGCAATACTACTTCCTCTTCCTCTTCTTTAACGATTACGCAATCCATTTCATTCCTCTTCGTGTCTTCCTTTGGGTCTAAATCACCATCAGCCCCACCTTCATTCAACGCCCGTGGCGATGAGACCTTTTCTAATGTGTGTGTCTCCTCATGGTAACGCCAATGGGTAACCTGAGCGAATCTTTTCTCGCAAAAATTGCACTGATACGGTTTATTCCCAGTGTGTATTCTGACATGCAACCTATAGGAATTTTTCACCCTGAAAGTCTTCTCACAGTACTCGCACTCGAAAGGTTTCTCCCCAGAGTGCAAGCGAGAATGATTCTCGAGATGAAATTTTTTTGAAAAAGTCTTTTCGCACACCTGACATTGGTACTCTTTATTTTCGAGCTTTGAATGGAGATACAAGTGTTGACTTAGGGCGCTCTTTGAGGATATATTCTTGTTGCAAATACTGCACT
This sequence comes from Chrysolina oricalcia, assembly GCA_944452925.2. Lineage (NCBI taxonomy): Eukaryota > Metazoa > Arthropoda > Insecta > Coleoptera > Chrysomelidae > Chrysolina > Chrysolina oricalcia. The sequence goes on from OX101818.2 coordinate 22,198,059, forward strand.
TGTAAAATTCCACGCTGCTATGCGATTCGAGATGATCGTCCAGCTTGCTCTTCATTGCATAGGAATTGCTGCAGAAGTGGCAGTGGTAGCGTGTGTAGTGTGCCGCCATATGTATGGCAAGGGTTTTCTTTGAAGACAATACTCTGTCACACAAGGTGCACTTTTCTCTAACTCTGATATCGATTCCATCACCGTCCCCGTGAGTGTATTTCTCGTGATCACGCAAACTCGGTTTGTACGCAAATTTCTTATCGCACTTGTTGCATTCATATGGTTTTTCTCCGGAATGTGACTTCAGATGCGCGTTCAACGTCGATTTTAAGCGGAAAAACTTCCCGCATTGCTTGCATTCGAAAGGCTTTTCACCAGTGTGTATGAGTTCGTGATGTTCCAGATGGTATTTTCTGGAAAACGTCTTGTGACAAACCTGACATTCGGGCCGTTCGGTCTGAAGACTTGAGTGCGAGTTAGGGGTTGTTTCCATTGGCGTTTCCGTTTTGCAAATCTCACCATCTTCAATTGCGGGTTTCTTTGGTATCTCTGGGAAATCGATAGGAGAGGTTAAGTTTTCTGAATTTCCGCAGTTATGTTTTTCTCTTGATGATAGTGTCGGGAATTCTGCAATGTAAACAGACAAATACTAGATGAAATGCATAGCTAGTTACTTGTCTTTCAGTGATAATTTCAAAAATGTGCAAAATGAGGTGAACTCTGTTGATACATACTTCTTCAGAAATTCATACATGGATCCGTGCTGTTTATCATTTGCAACCAAATTAAAGAAGAATATCCACGTCATTAGGGATTTTTATACCATATATGGTTTGAAAATTAACAAGTCCATGCATTAATTTGTTACAGTTGTAACGAAATTTTATGATAATAATTTAGTTCATTTACATTTCAAATGCATTCAAAATGATAATTATCTCAAATATATTTTTGTTCTTGGCGAGGAACAAGAGAGCGATCGATTCACGAACGACCCTGTATTCATATTTCCTTTTTATCGACACGCGGAAAAATCGTAAAACTGACTTCGACGGCGAATATACTGAAGAGAGTTAATTAATGAATGAGTCGTGGCGATACACGATTGTGCTTTGCGAAATATAATACAGAACATATGGTCTTCAATAATATCAAATACTTTTTTTTTCGTTTTTCAATTCATTGAGAAAGGATAAAGGTCTACCTACTGTCATGAAATATAATGGGTTGAACTTTGACACCCCTCAAACTATTGCTGATGCTTTTGCAGTACACTTCAAGTCTTGCTTCTCGAATCATTCTCCTGTTCAAAATTATGTACCTGATAATACAAATTATAATATAACCATGTCTGTCCACACCTTTAGTCTGATGGAAATTGAAAATAAACTAAAAAACCTAGATATTGCAAAGGGTGCCGGTCCTGACGGAATTCCACCAGTATTGTTAAGGAATTGCTGTTATAGTTTATCACACCCTCTGAGAATACTTTTTCAAAGATCATTCGATACCGGGATTTTTTCCCAGTGTGTGGAAAAAAATATTTCCTTTGCCCAGTATTCAAAAGTGGGAACAGACATGATATTCAGAATTACCGGGGTATTTCAAAAATTTCTTGTATTCCCAAACTATTTGAATCTTTGATTACAGATGAAATATTTAATAATTTCAAACATGTCATAATAGATGAGCAACATGGGTTGCACAAAGGAAGGTCCACCGCCACCAATTTGGCTGTTTACCATAAAACTTCTTCACAAATAAACTTGAGCAAGGGTTCCAAGTTGATGTTATCTACACGGACCTTGCTAAAGCCTTCGATTCAGTTTGCCATGAACTATTAATTTTGAAACTTAAGAATCTCGGAATAATTGGCAAATACTTGAAATTTATTGAATCCTACCTTTCTAACAGAATGCAGAATGTAAAGGTAGCTGTTTGTCAGAAACAATTCATGTAACTTCAGGGGTTCCGCAAGGTTCGCACATTGGGCCTATAATATTGTGATATCTCTCTGTATGCAGATGATCTTAAATTTTTTAAAACAGTGCAATCTACCGATGATATTGAACGCATTCAGAGAACTTTTGTACCTACTGTGATACTAATTTATTAAAAGTTAACGTGAAAAAATGCAATGTATTGAGATTTTATAGAATGCGGCAGCCTGTTATTTGTAATTACTCAATTAACGATGCAAATCTTCAATCTGTCAATAGTTTAAGCGATTTAGGGATTATCTTCGATAAAGATCTCAACTTTAATGATCATGTCAATGATATTTGTAACAAAGCATTCAGAATGCTCGGGTTCATTAAAAGAAATACTCGCCATATAACAGACTGCGATGCGATAAAGACGTTATACTTTTCACTGATTGTTTTGGAGTATAATAGTGTCATTTGGTGTCCTCTTTATGCTTGCCATAAAGAGAGACTGGAAAAAGTTCAGAATCGTTTCACTAAATACCTAATATGGAAACTTGGCCTACCATATTTTGGATTCAACCCGAAAATAAGGCTGTCTGTTTTTGATTTAATGTCACTTGAGGATAGACTTGCAATGGTTCTATTTCTCCACAAAATGATACATTCTTTCTTTAATTGTTCTGCTCTTCTAGGGGAGCTTTGCCTTTCTGTTAACTCTAGAAGCTTGAGAAGTAATCGTATTTTTTCATTTGGCATACGGTTCCACAGAACAATACTATGGTTCGATGGCAATTAGTTGTAGACTTCAAAAAAATTTCAATATGCATTTTTCAGAACTTGATCTTCTTCATCTTTCACATTATAAATTTAAAAAAATGGCAGTTAGACAACATTTTGCCATTGTTCAATAGACTTCTGATAAGTCATTGTGTAGATACTTATTTTTAGGTATATTACTTACCTCTTTAGGTGTATAACTATATTCGACTGTTTGAATGATTTTTTTGTATGTACGTTTTATGTATTCTTTTATTGAAACTTCCTTTTGGTATTTTATAAAAAATCTGTATTGTAAGTACTTGACTAAGGGAAATGAATGGGTTTATTTATCTCTAGGTAAATACATTTGTCCATTTCCAACTTTTTAAATTTTTAGGTTTATAGGCTCAACATAAAAATTCATTACATTTTTTTTTTCTTTCACCTACTCCCGACTCCACTGAGTATTAGTCGGTGCGCTCCCGAATTTCGTTAGAACACGAAATTTACGTAACACATTAATTTGCTGCAATTAGTGCAATTCCACATTTTTATGTTTGTCTCTCGTTGATAGTGTCGGAAACACTGGAATGTGAACAGAGAAATACTAGATGCATTGAATAGTTAGTTACTTCTGTTTCAATCACAATTCAGCGTTACTAAGTTCATATTGCGATATTTTCTCTTCAAAATACTATACTGATGGGTATCTTTCGAAAATATCCTTTCCTAAGGTCACAGTACAAAAAGAGAGATTTTGCAAAAAACTACTGTCATTCATTTGTGAGTCCCCGTAAATATGAATATTTTTAATCAGACGTATCCACCATTGTATTACCAAAATATGTAGTAAAAGTGTGTATGCAACAGAAATAAAATCTACCAAGTAGGTTAACAGAAAAATAATCCGAAATTCTGGGCAATTTTCAGCTTCAACACCCCGTAGAAAACCAGTAATAGGAATGAGTGGGCCCACTGAGACTTTTGGTTACTAGGTCGAGTACAACAACATACCAAAGTTACAGAAAATTTGACCGGTTACCACTTAGCATAAAAAAAGTGCGGGGTCCTTTACTAATTATGGGAAGAAATTCGAAGGGAATGCATGCAATGCATATAAAAAACAATATGCAATGTATGACGTGCATAATGTGGGCATTGCTATCAGCACAAGATATCCTTAGTTTGCATATTCTCTAGATGCTATTATTTTTCAGAATGGAAACCCCATTAAACTTCTGGAAATAAAAATCCCCTTGTTCTAGTTAGTTTCAATTTCAATCAGTTTTATTCAATCAGTTTATTCAATTCAGATACATATTATCATATAAGATGATTGTGGCTTATCTTAAATAACGACTACAATAAATGTAAAAAAGAAAATAAGAATAGATTAGTGGTTGTATTCATTTCTTGGAAAACGCCTAAGCAGAGCTTGTGTTGCGTGCTTTCCTAGATCTGGACACAACCGTGAATAAAAGTAAGAATTAACTTTTCATTCCGTTCAGTAAAAAATTAAACCCACTATAAATGATCATACTAGGGGGTCGGGTGAATCCGCCTCGTGTATAGATAATATAATCACCAACATTGATAGGGGAAAAATCAGTACGGGGGTACTAGAACCCTGCCTCTCAGACCACATTGGTCAATTTATTACAATAAAAGAAAAACTTGAAAAAACTGAATCTAACATGTATAGACCTATCACAAAATGTGGTATAAAGAGTAATGGTTAAGAGATTATCTGTTAAGTACTGACTGAAGTATGTTCACAAATCCTAATAGTGACATCGACAAGCTAGCCGATTTTATAACGGAAACTTACCAAAATCTGATTTACGAAATATTTCCATTGAAGAAATACAAAAATACCAACAAATCACCTGTTCCTTGGTTCACAAATACCTTACACGACACTAGAGAAATGATATCCAAAGTTAAAATAATTGCAGGCTCAACCAAAGACCCTGCTGATAACTTAGCCTATAAAACCCTATAGTAAACAATAATTAAACACAGCAAAAAAATCGGCCTATGATAAATTCCTTCTTGCGTCGAAAATTAAATCTAGAGACACCTGGAAAATTACTAATTCTGATGGAATTCGTAAACAAAAAAATCAGGTTTGTGACAAAATAGCTGAATTATTACTTATTTCGCCAACGTGGCAGAAACTATTACAGCATCCTGCCAGGTGCTAGTGAGAAGAAACTACTTCATCCCAAAAATTTTCCTATACCTTGCAATTAATTTTTTCTACTTCCAGTCGGTATGCCTGAGGTGCAGGAAGCTATAAATATTTTAAAAGATTCTAGGGGCTTTTATGTGTATGATCTAAATAGCAAAATACTTAAATCAACGTCAGATATTATTTTGGAACCTTCCTTCCTAATAAATTCAATATTTTCAACCGGTATCTTCCCAAAAACATTCAAGTTTTCTAAAGTTATCTCAATTTTCAAGACTGGGGATAAATCATCTCCAGAGAATTATCGTCCCATATCCTTAATCACAATATTTTCGATAATTATTGCCTCCTTATATTTTATTTTACCCATAAACTGTTATCGCTTAAAATTTAGTGTTCTCATCCGCCTATTAGCTGTACTGCTCTGTGAATGTTATATTCGACTGTCCTGATGTTTTCCGAGCTGGCATTTGTCACAACATTTACTGTTAATTTTAATTGTGACGTCTCAATTATTGTGATTTTATTTACCTTACTTACAAATTAGACTTGCTACAAATGCATGTAAAAGTGCGTAACGTAGTCAATAATCTATCTATCTATCTATCTAATCAAAGGCCAATGATCAACTTACAAGAGAATGGACAATCAATCACGCGAAAGGGATACAGGTTTAAATTAAATTATAAATTATTCAGGCGTGTTTCAGTATATTGTATCAAATGTTACTTTCAAAATTGTGATCAACGAAGAATCTAATTTTTTTCTTGCGTTTTTTAATATTTTTTTATATTTCTAAGTTCAGTGGGAACTTGATTGAGAAGTTTTGGCCCTAAATAAGTAATACACCTTTGGGTATATACATTTTTGCAAAAAGGAACACTAATTGTTCTCTCAGGCTTGGCTCGGGTGGATATGTAAGAGGTGAATTTATCTTCCATAGTATATAATGATATGTGTATAATTTTCTGATATTGAACAAACTAGCCTCTTTATATAAGCTTTCAGTTGGACGTCTTCTATCTTTTTTAGTGCTATTTTCAGCAACGTGTTCTGTGTGACTTGAAGATTATGTAAATGTGATTTATTCAATCCACCCCAATCAATTCAATCCACAGTACCTAATAACTGATTCGACTAATGCATCGTATGTCATTAGTAGTAAATATTTATTTAGTTTGTTTCTGAGTAGATAGAATTTGAAAATGAGTTATATTGATAGGTTTTCAATTTACTAATAATTATTTCTTGATATCCTTATGACTAATCTCATTATTTCAGGTAAGGATAACAATACTGGAAGGTTGTGATTATTTGGAAAGGAAGATTTGTGGTTTTTGAAAAGGAAACAGTGCATCGGACTCCTTTTGCAATATCAATGTTGATTTTGACGAAGAGTTAGCAAATAGTATATTATGATACAAGTTTTATAAGACACCATTTTGTCGCACACGTTGTTTGGAGTACGACGTGCAAAGCGAACAGTGCTCCAAGAGAACAAGTGCGACAATGTGTCTTATAAAACGTGTTTCATATGCCATTTTTTCTATTTGGCATTTTTTTGTAGTTTTTAATTGGAAAAAATTGGATTTAATATTAATAAATAATATCAGAAATATCGGGTTGGTAACATTGATAAAATATTTAAAATTTGAAGGATGCTGTCAAGTAATTCTCACAATTTTGAATGAAAATAACAATAAATCACCTTTTTTGAAATGACTGATGAAGAAAACTCAATTTGCACCCCTCCTGAATTGAGAGTAATTGCACAAACGGCTGTGAATGATTTGTTGCACAAAAAATTTCGTTCAGTTTACGAAAAAGAATTTCACAATTTCGAAGTATCCGATACCTCACCACTCTCCCACTGCAGTCAAAATAACGTTTCAAACAATCAGACCACTGTGCATAATTTTTTAAACCCAGTCCAACCACACCAGCTAATTTAATCATAAACGCCCGAGAAACCAGTCATGTAACAATTAAAGTTTATAATAACTGCACCATCCAATGCAACAAATAACACCACAACATTCAAAGGTAATTCTTCTTTGTTTAATATCTGAAAATCCCATTCCTCCTGTCTGACGTTCATCTGACAGTTGATGTTACCACTGTTACCAATCTCGAAAAAATTTAAAATGCGTATGTAAATAGAAGTCATTTCGATACGCATTTGGGTTTCATAATGACTTCATTGTAGACTCCAAATAGAAAAACACTTAATATTGCGAGTAAATGAGATATATTTCAAGAGTATGATTCATTTTTATTGTGTTAATAAAACAAATAAGAAAAATGCATGAATTGTATCATTCTCCAGATGACTTTTCAAAAAAACAAATAATAGGCGATAATACTAATTTCTGAAAAAAATACCACGACCTTCGGTACGATGAAAAAGTCACAAAACTTATTTTTCAATTTTTCATTCATGGTAGTTTTTTTTTAATCAAAGAAATGCTTCAATTTAAACAGGATAAAAAAAGACCGGGAATTTGCGTCATTTGTACTTGGCCAATCATTGAGAGCGCTTGAAGAATGTGGAGGCCAAAAGAAGTTAGGACGAAAACGGAAGACAACGTTGCCGACTCAATCAATTCACTGGTAAATGTCATATAATTGAATATCATAATATAAATATAAAGTCAGTTTGATGATAAGTTCTTGATTCTTCCATTATATAAGTGATATTTATGATAAGTGACAGAATGGTATGGAAACTCTGATACGGAGAGATATATTGAAATCAGTTTAAGGCAGCTTCAAGTTATTCAGTGGAAAGTGATCTGACAACACCGTTCTTTATCATTATAACGGACAGTTGGCACTTTATTATAATTTGACATTTTTTTATTTATTCCACTTGTTACCTGCGATTACTATTATATATCTATGCCTGGGATTGACGATCATTTTATTATCAGTTTATTTGACTTCTGTTTAACAGTTTGAATTAGTTGTTTCCCGATATTGCATTTTCGAATAACAATGGCTGTGAAGACGTTTTGTTTATCTTCGGTATATATACACAAGTCAAACAAGAAATGATGAACATCTCTCTTCAATAAACACAGATTTAACTTGAACTCAAGGCTGACCGAAAAACAACGAAGCATCTGAAAACAAGAAACAAAACCAAGATAGGTTAGAAAAGTTTGAAGATTTATAATCGTCACAGCGTTGCCAAATATTTTGCTTCTAAATATGGTGCGTAATGTATAGAAGGATATAACACACCTATTTTCACATGAATGTTAATTAACATTAATTCAATTTAAGTCAAACTTCCAAATAAACCAATGATATGTTAATTTATTTTAATTCTAAGTATCGTTGGACTGTAGACTCTGTGGTGACGAGGAGGAAACAGCCTCTCACATCATCTTCGACTGCGACGCGCTGCTCAACAAGCGCAACAGAATATTCGGACAGATCAACCTAGAAACAGACATGAATTCGAAACACCTAGTAAATAGACTACTGAACCTGGTGAAAAACACAGGCCTATTTAACTAGGAACCCCTGACGACAGAACAATACAATAGACCCCAGCTGGTCTCAGTGTTAACGGAAACCACAAGGTAAACCCGGTATCTCGCTCGTCAGCCTTTAACCAACCAACCAACCATCGTTATTCTCGGTTTCAAACGAAAAGTTAGGAATTATTTACTTGTTATTCCCTTGCAATTATAACCGACAACGCTGAAATAAGTAATTAATATCACATGTAGCGTCATCACATCTCATGCAAGTGGCGCCAAGCCCGCATGTTTGATTGATCCTTGAAATTTTATGGTTTTCAAATGGCGTTTGACGGAATATCACAAGATAACTAATAAAAATTCTGTATATATGTCATTTAATAGCTATATTTCAGTCATATACTCACTCTAATCACATTTACACATTTGTTATCTTGTCTATTACTCAATAATTGTTTTCAATCATGTTGGAATAAAATAAAATTATGTAATAATTGTGTTATTTATTGTAGAAAGAGTTAAGATTCATTTGGATGAGTCCTCAAATATGAAAAATATATACCTTAACCTATGAGAGAAATCACAATGCTAGGAAAAGAATTAATAAAAATTACAGAATGTACGAAGAAATATATATCTGCGTAACAAAAATTAAGGGAAATAGAAATAGTAATTTGCGTAACAAGTCCGGAAAAAACTTTTTTGGACGAGTAGACCAAATTCTAGGACGAGCGTTAGCGAGTCCTGGAAGTCTACGAGTCCAAAAAAACTGTTTTCGGACGAGTTGCGTACACTATTTTTTTAGCAACCATGTAGAATAACAAATCAATGAGACGCATTTAGTCTAAGAGACGAAGAGAGGTCGACTTTCACCCATCTGTTAACCGGTTGAAACGATTCCAAATTTGAATATTACGAACATTTCAGTTCGTATTTGTATTATATATTGAAATTCGAACAGAAGATAGGTACCAACATAAACATTCTAATTCTTATTTATATTAATATTTGTATTAAAATTCGAGCACTTCCCGGCCTAGTCCGGGAAGTACGTACTTCCCGGACTAGGCCGGGAAGTGCTATTTTCCCAAAGAAAAAGTGTCCGGAAAGTGAATACTTTCCGGATGGTTGCCGAAAAAAGTATTTTATTGAATCGAGTGGATTTTACATTATGTAATAAAGATTCATACTATTTTTATACACAGGCTATTTCAAATATACATGAATGTAATATTACAGGAATATAACTAGGTACAATCACAATACAATTTTACATTTGAGAAATTAACTATATAATTTATATATATGAGATGTTGGTACAGAAATATATATACAGGGTCGCTGATATGTATGGAAACGGTCGATTATCTCTTAAAGATAGTTAGCGAAAAATGTTGGGATACAAAAGTTCTAGGGTTTTTCAAAATCCATCATATTAACGAAAAATTAAGTATACAGGGTCAGTCAAAAAGTCAGGACGAAACAAAGTTGCCTTTTCTCTAATGGGACACCCTGTATATTATTCCATATTTCAATTTTGCTCGAAATTCTGAACAAAATTGATTCAGCACATAATTTCCTAAACTCAACCGTTTTCGAGATATCGAATTTTGAAAACAACTTGTTAGTACTCTCATATTTATTAAAGAAAAAGCACAAAATAATATATATTTATTATGAAAGTCACACAAGATGGGGTATGTGGATATGATTACAATTTAATTTTTTTATAGAAAATAAAAAAAGTATATTTGTTCAGGGTTGATAAAAATGCACGAAACGATAAAATGTATTTTTTAATGAATGTCTAGGATATTTGAAATTGTATGAAACAATAGTTATGCCAGGAGAAAAAGAGAGAAAACAAGTTTTAATAAACAACAATTTTTTCTTTGGACTTCTATTTAATAAGGTGCTCAAAGTGTTTACCATTTACCTCCTGACAGTAATTAACTCGCTGAACAAAATTTTGTTGTGAATCTAAAACCATGTGAGGAGGAATGGTAGAAATTTCATACCTTATTCTTTATTGCAACTCTTCGATATTTGGCGGCCTATTTTTATAGACTACATTTTTTATGTGACCCCATAAAAAAAGTCAAGTGGGGTCATATCGGGAGACCTAGCTGGCCATTCAATTGCTCCCCTGCGCCCAATCCATTTATCAGGAAAAGTTTCATCTAGATATGCCCGTACCACACGTCCAAAATGTGGAGGAGCCCCATCTTGTTGAAACCATATTTGTTCTGCCAGCAAATTGGGATTGTTATTATTCGGGAATAATCGTCTAAGCTCTGGAATAATATGCTGTTGTAAAAGTGACAAATATCGTTCAGAGGTCAAATTTCCGTTAATAAAATAAGGTCCTATGACGTGTCCACCACTAATGCCACACCAGACATTTACTTTTTGTGGCCGTTGAATGCGAACTTCCTCAATCCAATGTGGATTTTGGTCTGACCAATACCTACTGTTGTGTCGATTTACGTGCCCGTTTAAATAAAATGTAGATTCGTCAGAAAACAATATGTGGTTGACAAAGTTGACATTTTCATTTAATTTATCCATAATAACTTCACAGAACTCGATTCTAAGATCAAAATCGTCTTCACTCAATTCTTGTACCAAATGAATTTTATATGGATGGAATTTTTGCAGTTTGCAATTTTTTTTAATGAAATATCGACTCATGTCATGATTCAAAGCCCTCTGTTGTGCTGAATTTATTGGATTTTCCACCACATCTAACATGACATTCAAAGAATTTTCTTCATTTGTAACGCTTACTGGTCTTACACTTTTTGGTCGATCTTTGACACCTCCAGTTTCATGAAAACGCTGCAATGTTTTTGAAACGGTTGATTTAGAAATGGGTTCCCGATTGGGATGCAGTTCATTAAAAATATCCACTACTTGGTCACAACTTCGTCTTCTATCACCGTATCCTATGATCATTAAAATTTCAATACGCTCAGTATCAGATAAACGTGCCATTTTTGCTCGAAAATTATTTACACTGAATGTATTTTTGTGTTGTCAAGATCATCACTGTTAGACAAAAGAACGACGCGGCGTTGTTATGGAGCTGGAAACTTTCACAGGTAACTTGATGGACTATGAACTTAATGGACTAAAACATTTTTGGATAATTTATTAGAAACTTATTTTCAAAATTCGATACCTCGAAAACTGTTGAATTTAGGAAATGATGTGCTGAATAAATTTTGTTCAGAATTTTGAGAAAAATTGAAATGTGAAATAATATACAGGGTGTCCCATTAGAGAAAAACAACTTTGTTTCGTCCTGACTTTTTGACTGACCCTGTATACTTAATATTTCGTTAATATGATGGATTTTGAAAAACCCTAGAACTTTTGTATCTCAACATTTTTCGCTAGCTATCTTACTTCAGGAAATAATCGACCGTTTCCATACATAGCAGCGACCCTGTATAATCATGTATTTATTCAAGTCAATCTCAATTATAGAGTAAAACATTCTTAAACAATTATACACATATTTTAGGTATATTTTTCTTAAACAAAACTCTTTTGGTTGTAAAGTTTCTGTGGTCTCAGAATATACAATGTTCATATTGTCAGTGACAACTTCATCAATGCAGTTTTTGAATTTGTGTCCTGCCAGTAATGGTGGTGATAGATTGACTAAGGCACAAACAACATTCATGACAGGAATAATAAACCATTCAATTTGATCATTGAGAATGTTGAATAATTTTATACTTTGTATAGCATGTTCTACATGAACTCTTGCATGAATTATATCAGCAGTTTGTTCAGCCTCCTCTTTGGAAAATTGTCCTGGTTTTTTTTCAGGAATGGTGGTCTTATTAGGTAATTGCATGTAATTCTCAGCACCTTCATTTTCTATCATGAACCCTTTATCCACCATAATTGCATTATGGGGATCACATTTAATGATATTTTCTTTCAAAAAAATTGCCTTGTCAGTTGCTCTACCTCCAAAAACTCTGCTAACAAAGGAAAGAGTTCCTGCAGGTGTTATTCCTATTAACAATTTGAAAGTATGTGAGCCATAATGGGAATATGTTCTAATTCTACATTTCAAACATTTACATTTTTGAACTTTTACCTCCATACAATCAAGAACAACACGAGTACTTTTATACTTCTCAAAGCACTTTGGCATATTAGCTATAACTGCATCTTTGATTGGCCAATACACAACTGGTCTCAATGCCAATGATAATAAATGCAGGACTGTATACTGCTTGGTGAAAAATCTAACATAACAGCCAAACATGCAAAGGAAATATTCAATTTTATTTTTATTAGGACAAGAACAACTTTCTTCCTTAGGTCAGTGATGTACTGTCCATTGTTTGCCTTGATAATTTCATTAATACAAATTACACAAGCGTCTATGACATCACTACCAACACCAGTGAAGGAAATGCATTTTTTTTCTGTGTCCAAGAGATTTTCGAAAGTTACAACAATATTGGACTGCCCCCTTGTCTGCAAATTCAACATTCAGTGGTCCATGGTACTGAAGTAGTTTTAATGATGTGGTTGATCCTTCAGCTTCTGTTATTGAACTCACTGTATTTATTTTCTATGAAAACTTCATTTTCACAGGACCTTTGACATCGTCAGATTCACTTTTGTTACTGAAAATACATTCATTAATATAGATTGAAGAAAGGTTTTCACGTTTTGTACTTACATTATTTTTTGCTTAGATCAATCAATTACAGGTTTAACATTTCGGTGCCAAGTAATGGCTAAGTTTTTTGATGGTACTGCATCTGGCATCAAAAAATGGACTTTTGCTTTTGGATTCCATTTCCCTTGAAATAGAAAGAGCATTAATATTACAACCATTACTGAACATCAAGATATTTCCTTGAAATGTGTGAAATTACCAATGTACAGTATGAGATTTTTGCAAATTACCTTTATAGTCTGTCTCTGAAGTGCCTGCTACACACAGACATGTATTTGTATTCGAAAATCACCAGCCGCCAACTTTTCAAAACAATGGAATAACGTGAAAGCGAAGCTAATTTTGAGACATTGCCAATGTGATTCCAGAAATATTTAATTCACGTATCACATGGAATATTTCAATGAATGAGTATGAAAAATGAGTTGATTTAATCACTACATTTTCACATCAACACTTTAACTGCACATTTGAAACAATGGTAATTATAATGTTTCTATTTGACTAGCAAAATTTAAAGGATGAGACAGAGCACGGACATGTGCGCAAACACACCTAATATGAATACACATGCGTACAAAAAATAAAGAGCACTTTTTACATAAAATAACCTACTTCAGTGACTATAACTTAACCCGACCGGCCCGACCTTATGCAAACCTAACCGAACTTACCCGACTATACCTACAATACGGTTAGGTTGCGTCTTTCTCTAACTATTTGCACACATGCCAAAAATGAATGTTTGTGATCCGACACGTTTTTTAAGTAATTATTTCTTCGAAAAAATGCCTCCTACATGCTCTCTGTCTGTTAAAAAAATATCTTTTGTGCATTCAAAATATTAATATCAAGAATTTTATTTTCAATCCATTTATCTCACAACTATATGGCTTCTTTCATAACAAAGAGTAGCCAGTATCAATGTCTTCCATTGAACCAACAATGAGTCTTAATAACTGTATAAGAGTAGAATGCAACTTTGTCAGATTCCCTAAAATTCCAGCATAATGAATAATGATAAATATGAAATTTTTGTAGTGAATAGTTTTCGGAAGTATTGGCGCCCTAGAGACTGACAATTTTTTCATCAATAATAATAGTAAATAAGTATAATACTTCTTCATAAACACACTCGAAGAGTGTACCATTCGTAGTGAAGATATTTAGCAAGAAATACGCAAGCGAAAAGAGCACGCGCATTCCTATAACTACTCTGTAACTCATATGTAACTTATTCCTTACTTCTTGGTGTAGATATCTAGCAAGAAAGACGCGAGCGCGCGCATTCCCATCACTACTTTGGCAGTTTCTGTCAACTTTTAGTGAAAACTTTCATCCCTTATTATTCGTTAGTGGAGAACAAGACCAGAAATACGCGAGCGCGCGCATTCCCATCACAACTTTGTCGATTTCTCTCAACTTTGAGTATAAACCTTCATCCCTCGTTTGTTAGTGAACAACATGACAAGAAATACGCGAGCGCGCGCATTTCCACTGATACTTTGTCGACTGTTCTCAACTTTATGTAGTTCATACCCTATTTGTCACGTATTTCTTGTCTTGTTCTTCACTAACAAACGAGGGATGAAATTTTATACTCAAAGTTGAGAGAAATCGACAAAGTTGTGATGGGAATGCGCGCGCTCGACCGACATTTCGCAAAAAAAATTTGAAATTCAGATTCTCAATGTAACGGAAGTTTTCATATCCTTGGTCACAGGCGTCACAGCAAAATTCAGCATGATACTCGGCGATGACGCCTTTGATGTGGAAAAGTATCCAGACGCCATTTTGGGAGGTGCCGATAAGAGGGCAGGACTCGCGAAATGGTTTTGGACATATTCGTACTCGAATTTTTCCAGATCCGAATTAAAAATAGCCTAATATATAATTTCGATAAATTAATTTCACTGAACATATAAATGGATGCAAAATCAATAATAATGATTCTTGTGCCGACAATCTACCTGAGCAGAGGATGTTTGTTTTGTTCTATTTTGAAATGGTATACATTTTTAAAATGATTCTTATTTTTTGTCCGACCTACTTTGAAGAATATAAAACATCATGACATCAAGTTCATAAACCCTACTAGGAAGAATAGGGATTTATATGTTGCAAGAACTTAATTGCTCTAAAACAATGAACTTATTTCACCAAGGTATTTTAGAATATCAAACTTTTTTTTAAATTCAATTCTAGAATACTCACTTTATCTAGTCAGAGAGAATGATAACTAAAAACAATAGAAGGGCGCATCAATATGGCTTATAAAATTAGTTGATTTGTTAGAGGAAGATGTGTATGAGTC
The DNA here is from genome assembly GCA_944452925.2 of Chrysolina oricalcia. NCBI lineage: Eukaryota > Metazoa > Arthropoda > Insecta > Coleoptera > Chrysomelidae > Chrysolina > Chrysolina oricalcia. The sequence continues at coordinate 22,213,438 of OX101818.2, forward strand.
TGTTTTATCGCTTATCGTGTTTTCTCGACAGATTTAAAAAAAAATCGTTCAATGTATTAATTTATGTAATGTATTTGAATATAAGGATTTTCTAATTGTGAAAGGCTTTCGCGGCCGTCGTTGCTTGAATGATGGTTTTTCGGGTTGTTAAGGCCGACGTGAATTGCGAGATGTTCTCGACGTTTCGCCAACACGAGTGATTGGCATTTTCAAGAGAAAGATGTTTCCAGATGATCTGATCACTGTTCACTGTTTGATACCCGTTGTCTCAATCAGTATTTTTGTGCCGTAGTTTTGGTTTTAGATAGGTTCAGGTTCACTGCGTCAGGTGTCCCCCTAGGGTTTATTGTGCCTTCATTATCTCGGTACCCACCCATTTGCGGTCCTATTTCGGTATTTTCAAGTTGTAGAAATTTTTCAACAGAAGTAGCCACACAGGGCTCATTTTTCCAACGAACGGCAAAGCTTTGTAACTCACTGTCTACAGAAATTCAAGAAAACCAATTCCTACCTACTTTCCCTCTACTTTCACGATGTTTTCTGAACATCACAGGGTTTTCCTTTTCATGAGAACCAGAACACAAAAAATATATCTAGCCAGATCTGAAAGTTGAATAAGAATATTTTTGGTAATTCATAGTGACATAATTTCATCCGAAGATGAAACCAATTTCAGTACGGAAATCCGCAAAGAGTGACACTCTTCACCCATGAAACCAACACAGTGATGGGTCGTGGACTGGGTGTGGAAAAATATTCATAACAATAATAAAAGTGATTTTTTCATTCAAACTCAACACCTTTTTGTATCAATGAAGTTTTATCTCATTTTATTATGTAAAATCTTACATTTTTTCGGCAAGAATATGTCAAGTATGTTACCCTATATCGATTTATGAACTGAAATTATTACTTTTTTATCATCAGATGAAATTAGGGCACTAAATTATGAAAAATATAAGTAATGTTCTTTCGGCTTGAAATTTTAGATCTGGGTAGATAGGTCTTGTCATTTTTTGTAATTGTTCTTGTTGAAAACTTTCAACACCACGATAACAAAAGTAGTTTGTCTTAGCCCATTTTCAGATACTTGTTTGCAATTTTCTCCTTACTGGTGCGCCACTTGTAACTTATAGAATATCCATTATACATTTTGAACAATGCACCAACTTTAGCAGCATTCAAATTTTCTGACAAACACTGTATATCATAAATATTTATATAAATATCAAGAGGTTTTCGAATGCTGAAGGTTTCACAAATACCCTAATTTTCTACCTACTACTATACAGTGTGTCCCTAGACCAATGGGACAGTTAAATATCACTTGAACCAATAGGAATTTTCAAAATATTATTATTTCACATCATATTGCATTATGAGAACTAACTTCAGGAATGATTATTTTTTATACGAGGGGCGCAAGAAAAGCTCACAAAACATCAGTTTTTTTTTTTAATGGAACACCCCATATATTTCAACACATCTGAATTCTCATTCATTTAGGCTAATTATTAGTTTTTTATTTTTGAAAATTCGACAAGGCGTTGCCAAATTATACCAGTTTTTCTTTAAATGCAGACATTTTTTAAGACAAACCCATCATTCATACTACCAAGAATTTATGAAATCATTCAAGGCTCTTGGTAGTCGGTAGCATATTCTATCATATGAAATACTCATCTCCTTCGAAAGTTATGATTTTCACGAAATTCAAACTTTCCTCTCATCAATTTTTCAAATCGTGCACCCTGCAATATGCATGATTTTATATCCCATTGGTCAATGGTCTACAGGTAATCACTTTTGTAACTCTAGTGAAACAAATTGATAACCAAAATTTCCTTCAAGTTTGTGTATCCTTCACACGATCGAGGATAAATTAATAACTCAAGCCGTCCGGGGTGGCTTTGGAACATTTGAAGTCAAATTGAAATGCCACAGTTATTTTCACCCGATGAATATGTTGACATGTTGTTCATATTTGGCGAAGCGAGAAAAAACTCTCGCAGAGCGTGTGTATTGTACAGTCAACGTTACCCAGATCGAAAACAACCAGGAAAAAATACCTTCATTAGACTTGAGGCAAAACTGCGAAATGATCAGGAATTACCATCAAACAAACAACCAGGACATTCAAAGTCAATCGTGAATGATGATAATATAAGTATCGATTAATATTTTAGCATACATACACCAAAATCCTCATTCATCGGTACGAGGAGTTGCTGAGAAATCAGGGATGTCGAAGAGTTTTGTACACAGGATTTTGAAGACCCACAGGCAACATCCATATAAATTAAATTTGGTGCAAGCTGTAAAACCAACTGACTATGATAGGCGGATAGATTTCATTTTTGAGATGATGTTAAGAATCCATGATGATGGTGATTTTTTGTCAAAAATTATGTGGTCCCGCTTCCACAATAATGGGAAAGTAAATCGTCATAATGTACATTACTGGGCTGCAGAAAATCCGCACTGGGTTCGAGAAACCAATTTTCAGGAGGTTTGGGGAGTAAATGTTTGGTGTGGAATTTTCAAGAATAATTTGATTGAATGGTGAAAGATACCTTAATTTCCTTCAAAATGAACTCAATAATCATCTTGATGAAGTTCCCCTTGGACACCTAAGAGAAATGTTTTTTCAGCAGGATGGAGCGCCGCCTCATGATGCTGGGATCGTGACAGACTATTTGAACGTTCTTTTTCCTTGACCCCTTTAGACTTTTTTTGTGAGGTATCTAAAATCAGAGGTGTATACTACTACAACCAGTGAATTTGGAGGATTTGCAAAATAGAATTTTGACGGTTTGTCAAAGTATAACACAGCAAATGTTGGAAAATGATTCAAAAATCATGTGATGAAAAATTTTGAAATGTGCCTTGCAGCAAACGGAAGGCAATTAGAACATTTATATTAATATTATCATGCCTAGTTATTCGTCAAGTTTTTTTTTTTTTTTTGAGACTCTTTGTATAGTAGTTGAGGACAGTTGAATAAATAGTTTGTTGCATTTTTTTTATTTACATTTGTTGATAATGGAATTCACATCACTCTTTAACAACTATTGACCATAAGCAATCGAACCACCAAATGGATATAAAATCATATTGTAGGGTGCACGATTTGAAAAATTGATAAGAGGAAAGTTTGAATTTCGTGAAAATCATATAATTTTTCTGACCACCCTGTATAACTTTCGAAGGAGATGAGTATTTCATATGATTGAATATGCTACCGACTACCAAGAGCCTTGAATGATTTCATAAATTCTTGGTAGTATGAATGATAGGTTTGTCTTCAAAAATGTCTGTATTTAAAGAAAAACTGGTATAACTTGGCAACGCCTTGTCGGATTTTCAAAAATAAAAAACTAATAATTAGCCTAAATGAATGAGAATTCAGATGTGTTGAAATATATGGGGTGTTCCATTTAAAAAAACTGATGTTCGATTTTGTGAGCGTTTCTTGCGCCCCACGTATAAAAAATAATCATTCCTGAAGTTAGTTCTCATATGATGTGAAATAATAATATTTTGAAAATTCCTATTGGTTCAAGAGATATTTAACTGTCCCACTGGTCTAGGGACACACTGTATACTATAATACTTGTGTTGAAGTGAACGATGGGCATTTTGAGCATTAATTGGAAACATATTCTCAATGAGTTCGAATCTGCCAAATGGTATTTTTTATTTAATTTTTTTTTTTTTTTTTTGGGAGGATACTATAATAGTGTTTTCTCATTCATTGAAATACAAAAGTGCTACTGGTTTTACACAATTTGAAAACTTAATTTATTTACATTTTTATTTATCTAAATTTTTTATTTTCAGACTGTGGAAGGTTAAAACACCCACGCACACAAAATCAAACTCTCAATCGATATTCTATATTTAATACAAACAACTTCATTTAAATCGTAGCAGTTACAAATGTGAAAGGGTCTAAAACCTTAATCAATTTCATACACATACTTACCTGTAAATAAAATTTTATAATAGTTTCAAGCATAAAAGTTTAATTGAGAAAAATGTAAGAAATAGTGATGAAAAATGCTTGATATTGAATAGTGTACAGACTTTTTTTGGTATATATCTCAACTGGTTACTGAGGTATTGAATGGAAATCAGTTAATGGGCGCTTTCTTAGTGCCATTGCTATGTTTACGGGAAGTTCTTTTTCATATTTTTGTATGATAAGTACCCGAAGTTTGGTACCCTATTTCAGATATACCCTATATATTTTGGAAAATATCAATAAAGGACTTCGGATAAGGACGCAGTCATGCCACCACACAACTTTTGACTTTAAAACTACTGGCACGTTTTTCGGCAACTTTTCTTCATGTCAGGGTTCAGCCTCAAGAACCCCGTAATATGATTGAAATTGTTCATAACGACGGGAATATTGAGATTTTCCATAAAATACAAAACCTTAGGGACTTTAATTTTGTTTAGGGATTTTTCACAAAATGGCGCTAATTTCAAAATAAGTAATTTTCCTGAATTTAAAAAAACTTTTCCTAGTTGCCAAATAATTAATCCATCTAGAAAACATTCTGAGCTTGGTAAATTTAACGGATAAACAAACCTTATTACCTTTTTGATTAAAATGCTCTCGTCCTTTCACTCCTTTCATTCAATAACTTAACTTTGAGGTTATGGTTATATCACAGAATTTGTATCAGTTTTGTGGGTATTGTACCCACAAATTCTTCTAAATGTTTTTCGATATTAGTTGACGAAACTACTGATGTTTCACGACAGGAGCTGTCCATATGTGTGAGATATATTGAACACAGAGATATACTACATGAAGATTTTCTAAGATTTGTCTCAGTACTCTCAGCACAGAGTACTTCATGATACAATTCTCTCCACACTGAATCGTTTAGGGGTTGATGGTGAATACCTTATCGGACAAGGGTATGATGGCGCTTCTTCGAGGAAAGGCTGTATCTGCCAAACTTATCCAGAAGCATTATACGTTCATTGCAGCTCGCATTCGTTGAGTTTAGCGGCTTCGAGTCACTCTTGTCAAATTCAGTCAATCCGAAATACAATCGGTATTATAAAATCAGTGGGGAATTTCTTCAGAGCGTCGGCAAAAAGAACGAAAGACTTGAAAGAAAATATAAAGAAAACCTATCCCGAAGTGAAATGGCAAAATCTTTCGGCAATGTGCGAAATTTGCGTTGAGAATCATGATAGTTTAAGATTCATGAAAATTGTCAAGGCTATCTTCGAAACTCTTGAAGAACTTAAGTGAAGAAAGGGATTTCGAAACTTCATCAAGAGCGACTTCCTTTTTAAGGTCTATGATTACTAGTGAATTTGTAGTGAGTCTGAGTTGCTTGAACATGTTGTTTTCATTCATAGTTCCACTTTGTGAAATACTCTAGTCGCCTGCTCCCTGCTCTCTGATTTGTGGCCGCTTTGATGTTGATTTGATTATAGATAATATATCAATGATATTCGAAAAAATGTCATATAAAAATTCGCCAAAATTTATAAGAGTATTCTTGGTTTTCTCAAATCCATAAATGAAGAAATAAAAATTCCACTAAGAGTGGCGCAACAGTGTCACAGGGTAAACTATGGAACCAAAGATCCAGAATAGTACATTGACCAACTCCGCTCAAGATTCCAGAAGCATAAATCTATTCTATCATCTTTATATATTTTGATTCCATCAGTTTGTTGTGAAAAACAGCCCAGTGTTGAAGAAGACTATTTCATACTGTATAAAAAGTATTTAGAATGGGACTCATTGAAAGGAAAATTAGACCTATGGAAAATGGTATGGCTAGAAGAACCTGTTTCATCTCGACAACATGTACTTCTGAGAGATAATTTTACTCGCTGAAACGCCTTAAAACATATTTCAGGAATTCCACAGGTCAGGAGAGACTGAATGGATTGGCGTTTATGTCAATTCACCGAGAAGTAAACATTGACAACGAGATCATTGATTTGTTTGGAAAAAAAACAATCTAGAGGCTCAATATTATTCATAAATGTGGATCTGATGCCTGTATGTGTTTACCAATAATGTATTAAATTTTGTTTGTTTTGTTGTTGAATAAATATGATTTCAAGCAATGTCTAGTGCCAAATATTATTTTATGAATAAATCTGCAAAATTGTAACGTGGTTAATACCGAATATCCAATGTGATCTTTCCTGGTTAAATTACTAAATTGTGTTGAACATACAAACTATAGTAAAATTGATCAAACTTGGTCCGCAATATTGTTCTTAAGCTCAATTCAACTGAAGCCCTCTAATTTTTTTTTTCTGGCTACGGCCTTGTAGGGTACATATTACATTTTAATCATAACAGTTGGTTAAAATTGATGAATTTGAATTTTTTCGTGGAACATATGTACACTGACAAAGAAACAACCCTACATTACACAATATAACAATGCTCTAGCACTATAGTTTTGAATTTAGCGCCATTTCGAAAGAAAAAACCTAAACAAAATTAAAGTCCCTAGTGATATGTATTTTATGGAAAATCTTAATTTTTTCCGCCGTTATGAACAACTTTAAGTAGGGAGTTCCTGAGGCTACCAGGAACTCTGACATGACGAAAAGTTGCCGAAAAACGTCAGTAGTTTTAAAGCCAAAAGTTGTGTGGTGGCATGACTGCATCCTTATCCGAAGTCCTCTATTGTATGTGAGATTATAAGTTGATTTTCGAAAAGCGTCAATTGAATTTCACAATAGTAAGTTGAAATCTTACTGAGTAAGCTTTTAGCTCCTGAAGATGCTAACTTTGTTGGCGAAAAGCATGGACCTATAAAGTATGTACTGGACCAAGCTGTTTACATCCTGGTTTGAAGTCGTGTTTTCCACAATCTGTAGTCGTGATATTGAGTTGTGCGTTGTCACATCGCGTAGGTAATAAGTCTTTATCATAGACAAAATTGTGTCACTATACGTATTTCATGATTACAATCGAAGAATGAAGAATAGTGATGGTGACACTATCACGCAACTCAACCTGTATTACTTACAAGTTTAAAAATCCAAACTATCGAAAAAAATCATTACTTGCGTCTTCAAATGGTTGTGAAGAAATTATTGTATCTGGACGTTTGTCAACGCTGTCGAATATCAATGTTTATGTTTTCCATAAAGTAAACTTCTGACCGTTCTGTCATGTTCTGTCATTGATTTTTTGTGGGATTATTGCTGAAATAGTGGTTTTTGAACTCATTCGTGATATATAGTGGCAGTACAATAGTAAGAGAATAATAATGGTGCAATCTTGTTGGGTTTGCAAACAATCCATGTGTTCGAACCCGAATATCAGATTCCATTCGTAAGTACCATAGGCGTTACAGTGGGTATCAATCTGTTTTCGCCGAATAAAATGAAATTAATACGTGAATTCAAACCTTTACATGTGAAGATAATGAAATAGATACCTCACGAAACATTTAACTTCATTAGTTTTTTGGATGATGCATTAAAACAAAAAGGTTGCCAAAAAGTCCAAGAAATATCTATTAAAATTTTGATTTATCTTTAGGTTTCCAGCTGATGTCACAGTAAAAGCGGCTTGGTTGAAAGAGTTGGGGATGAAATGTTCAACTGAATGTGTTCCAAAGTCTGTTAGGATTTGTTCCATTTATTTCAAAGAAGCATTCGAGATTAACCCAAGTGGAAGAATATTTTTGAAGAAAAGGGTCCTTCCTTTATTATAATATATGATGAATGGTATATCTCAAGAAATTCAGCTGCTTCAACTTCAGGGTAATTATTATCAGCCGAGATTTGTATAAAAAAAAACAATATATTACATATTTTCAGATTGAACGATTTCGGCAAGAAAAAATAGTCAACTGAAACACCACTGAAACACCGCCAGGTACAGATTCTGAAGAAATTGTTGATAACTCAAGTCCCCCACTGAAGAGGTGAGGACAAATTGAGCATAGTAAAAATTGTTAACTCAAATTTCGCAACTCAGTTTTCATCCACTTCAGGTTGATTGGCTTTGAAATACTGACGATCTGACAGATAATATTATTTAGGTCAATTTCATATTTTCCGGTTTGAAAAATAGGACAGAATCCCGTAATTTTTTCTAAAGAAAAAGTGAGGTATTAGTTGGTAGCAGTATCAAATCTATCTAATCTATGTAATATCTTTAAAAGCAATTCTTGCATATTGATATATTTATTTTGGCTATCTCGGAAACAGCTTTAAAGATTTTGATCAAAATTTTTATTCAGATAAGGTTTTAGTTTTTAAGTTCCTCCATACAGACGATTTTCTTGAAGAAACTCGATTCTACTAATAATAATGATGTGAATTTTTAAATTCTATTTCCACCCACTTCCAATTATCATAATCTGAAATTTGGCCACATATCAAGGACCGACGATAATACAAGAATTTCCTACTATTAATGTAATAAAAATAATGATAATGATAATAATTGGAATTAGCGCTCGCCTGGTAATCGAGAGATTGCTGGTTCGATTCCCAGACGGTGCGATCTTTTTTCATTTTCAGATGTGAAAGTCTGAATGACTGAGGCTCGTGTCGGCTGGGAATAATCCTCCACGATTCACTGTTGCGTTAAAAATTAACAGTGCTGCTCCTAAAGTGGCGTATGGAGTTAGTAACAAGGCCTATCCAGAACACATGGCTAATGACCATAGCAGTCGATGCCAAAACACCAAGGAAAAAAAAAATAATTGGAATTTCAAATTAAACTTTCACCCTTTATTAATCCTCCGAATTATCTAAAATTTTTCAAAAATTTCCAGAACCAACGATAATACAAGAATTTTATGATAATAACGCACCTAATAATAATAATAATGATGAGAATTTTCAAATTTGAGTTCAATCGTCCGTATCATCTGAAATTGGGCACACATAAACCGATGGCAATACAAGGACTTAATTATAGAAGTTTAATAATAATGATAATGACGTGAATTTTTTATTCAATATCCACCCACTTCTAATCATCCGAAAATTTTACCAAGGACCGACGATAATATAAGAATTTTATTAAATTAATGTTTTATTGATAATAATAATAATGAGAAATTTTACATTCAATTTCCACCCACTTCCAATCCTCTGAATAATCCTAAATTTAACACACACATCAAGAACTGACGACAATACAAGAATTCCATGATATCAATGTGATAATAATAATAATGATGAGAATTTTCAAATGCTGCTTTACATCAGTACACGCACTTTAACACTGCAAGGGCTCTAAACGATTTTGAAGGGCACACACAATATGTCTCAAATGGTCGCAGTGTAAAGGCTTTTAGCGCGGAAGCCAAAAATTAATCTAAGCTAATCTAATCTAGTCTAGTAATCTAAGATATCTTCAAGCAAAGTTTAAGGGAACACAACTTGATGCCATGCAGGGCAGCAACAAGGCCTTCATTGACTGCAGAACATTGCAGATCACGGCTTGATCTTGCTCGTGCACACCCTCATTGGCGGGAAGCTGAATGATGTCGAGTGCTCTTCACTGATGAGTCAATATTCTGTTCCATGACCAATAACATACGAATGCGGGTCTACAGACGTTTAGGAGAACGCTACAATCAATGTAACACTCTGTAAATCATTGCTTTTGGCGGAGGATCGGTAATGACTTGGAGTTGTATGAATTTGGAAGCACGTATGAGACTGGTAGTCATTTATGAAGCGAATTTGACAACAGTATGTATCCGAAATTCCTGAACCCCATGTTGTCTGTTCTTTTGCCAGGGTTGGAAAAAAACACGTTTTTTTTATTTTGAACAAAAAAATCAAAAAACAGTGTTTCAAACAGTTTTTTTATTGTTTTAATCTCTGTTTTTCACGAGTTGGATTAAAACAATTTTAAACTGAAAAAAACATCGTTTAAATCACAGTTTTAAACAGGTGCGCCTCACAAAATAGGGGAATCACTGGCGACTGAGTGGCGAGATGTGGGAATCCCATATTGAAATTTATTACTGTTCTTTCCAATATTAGACTCGCACTTCGCAGTCTTCGCACCTATCTAGCGTGGTATAATTAGTAAAGTTTGTGCTGTTTTCAATATAAATAATATAATATAAAAGTATAAACAAGTGTATTTGAAGTTTGAACTTGAAGTGAAAATAATAAATAATATGACAGGAAGGAAAAAGGACCCCATTTGGTACAACTTCACAGTTTGTGAAGTACCTGGCAAAAAATGTCTAAGGGTCAAATGCAAAAAATGTGAAACCGAAATAGTAGGTTTGGTGGATAGAATGAAAAAACATTATGCATCCTGTTTGAAGAATAATATTACTGGACGCGTCTACGAATCAAACATAAGTGGCAATGGTAAGTTCTAAGGAAGTTATGGAGTTATATTCCACCTTTTTATAATTTGATGTTAAGATGTTAGAGTTAGATATACGATATACTCACATTTCAGATTGTTTGAGAGTTTGAGTGGAGAGTAGAAACCATTTACATGGCAATATAAAAGTAAAATTGAGATAGGGTTAACTTCTTTTCTTATTCTTTATTCTTCATTGTTAAAACTCAAAGTTTTGACTAATTCTAGAGATCATTTGCATTATATTATCATATAATATTATTTTTTATTTCCATTAGTTATTATAGCATTTTTGGCATAGCTATTTATATATTTTTTATTTCTATAGTCAAATCATATAATATTGACTTAATAATTTCAGATGAAGCTGAAGTGTTATCAGATGAAATGTCTGATGCTGATTCTGATTCTGAACGTCAAGTGAAAGGAACTGTCCATTGTAAAGGTACAAAACTCGATGCTAAAAGAAGAAAAACAGATAAACCTTCCCATAGTAATCATAGCATTAGAAGATTCAGTAGTGCTACTGCTACTGCTACTGCTTCTAGTGTTTCTAATGCATCCACCTCAAGTTTATTTTCCATGGAAAACTTTTTAGTGCGAACAACTTCTGAAGATATGACTAAGATAGATATTCAGATTGCTAAGTATTTTTACTCAACAAACACTCCTTTCCTGCATGTTGAGCATACAGAATTCAAAAAATTGATCGAATTGTTAAGGCCTGGGTATAAACCCCCTAATCGTAAACATATTGGCGGTGAACTTTTAGATGAAGTTTATGGGGATACTGTTTCAAAAATGAAATGTGAACTTAAAGGCAAAAATGTATGCATGGCTTTGGATGGTTGGAGCAATATTCACAACGAAAGTGTTGTCTGCATTTCTGCCACAGATGTACTCGACAATAATGTTTACCTAATTTCAACAATCGACACTGCTGATAATAGTCATACTGGTGATTATTTATTGCAGTTGGCTGTACAAGCAATAAATCAGTGTCAAGAATTTAAATGTCAGGTAACCAGTTTTGTCACTGACAATGCGTCAAATATGACAAATATGCGAACCCAGTTGTCACAACATGAGACATGTTTGGGTAACAACCTAGATGTTATCACCTACGGATGTTCAGCTCATATTTTAAATTTGCTGGCACACGATATTGAGGTTCCTGGTGTTATGGAACATGTTAAACAAATAATCAAATATTTTAGAAACCACCATTTTCCGGCTGCTAAATATAAACAAGCAGGCGGCAAAAAGTTGATTTTACCTATTGATGTTCGATGGAATACTGCAGCCGATTGTCTCGAATCATATATAAACAACTGGCACATATTGTCAAAAGTTTGTTCCGAAAACAGGGCAGCATTTGATGCGAGTATAATCTCAAAAGTAAATAATATTGGAATTAAGGTTAATGCACAAGATTACCTAGTGAGACTTAAAAAAATAGCTATTGCCTTGGACAAAATTCAGGCGAATTTTTGTACAATTAGTGAGGCTACTCACATATGGTTATTGCTCCTGGAGGAATTTAAAAATATGTCTACGGTTGACAATGATGATGCAAAATATGTTAAATTGTGTGAAAGACGATTTGACATGGCTTTGTCTTCAATTCATTTTTTGTCATATTTATTAGATCCTCGATATATAGGTGAAAAACTCTCTACAACTCAACTTGAAAGTGCGATGGAATACATTGACACTTACCATCCCATAGCTATGCCAGATATTCTCAATTATAGAGCAAAAACGTCTCCTTTTAAAGAATATTTATTTAAGGAAAAAACCATACAAAAGATTACTCCTTTAACTTGGTGGTTATCACTCAGAGATCAATTACAAAGTGATACCATGAAATTAGTAACGCAGCTCCATAGTGCAGTGTCATCTTCGGCTGGAGTTGAACGTATTTTCTCTTCATTTGGTATAGTTCATAGTAAACTTCGAAACCGTTTAGGGGTTGAAAAGGCCTCCAAACTGGTTACAATATTTAAAGCACTAAATAAAACTTTGCCAAAAAATCGAGAATAGAAAATAGAATACATTTCCAGAGTTTAGAGTTTCAGTACTACTTATGTTTATATAACTTTTATTAGTTTTATTTTATATTTAATTATTTAAACACTTATTTGACATTCAGTTTTCAATTAGTAATATTTGTAACTGAATGTATTTACATGCACTCAGATTTTTGTTTAAATAACAGTTTCAGTAGTTACATATTACTAAGTAGAAAGTAGTGATCGTACCTAGTATACCTAATCTTATTGTTCATTTTTGTTAATGTACTATGTACTGTGTTTTGATCTCGAAGAAAAAATGAGTTTTTCAATAAATATATTTATTAACCTTTAGTAGTATTTTTTAAAACTGACTGATATTTTCAATGTTCAAAATTTAGGTAAAACATGTTTAAAACTCTCTGTTCAAAACTGTTTTAAAACAATATCAAAAACTGGCATCTGGTGTTTAAAACATGTTTTAAACTAAGTGTTTTAAACATTCGTTTTAAACATGCCAACCCTGTCTTTTGCTCCATTCATTGGTGAAGAATTCATATGATTGCACGACCATACGAGACCACACGGCCCGCCAGTATTTCCAGGCGATCTTGCCCGCGAGAAGTCCTGATACGAACCACATCGAACATATATATGATATTCTTGGGAGATGAATTAAAGCCCTGCAGTAGCCCAAAGTTACTTTGAATGAGCTGAGGGACAGTTTAGTGAATTTGGGAGACATAATTGAATAAGGACTCTGATATTGAGTATAACAGGCGGTTATCATTGCTCGAGGAGGGAACTCAAGAAATTAGCAAATCATTTCAGAATAGAAAACAAATTCTTCATTTTTATTTTATTGTTATTTTTGTGAAACTCTGTACGTACTTGATTTTTGATATCTTCTAGAAAAAAATGTTAGTTTGATTATGTATTGTGAATTTTGTTTACATATTGTCGTAAATACATTCAAATTTCCTATTTCTGAATTTGAATAATATGCGCTGAAAATTTCTTTGGAATATTTATTCTTAGCAATATTCATTTATTTTAATATGTATAAGAACATGTATTTATTGAATATATAAATTACCATTTTCTAGTAAATGCATTATTATTCTATTTTTTTCAGTCGACTGTCTCCAGCTTTCCATTAATTGAAAACGAAAGTCTTAATAGTCTTAAAAGTCTTTTTTTTTTCGAAAAATTTGTGAACCTAATTTTCTAAGGATCGATACTATCCGAGTCAATAAAGCTTTTTATGACATCAGGTATGTCAAATTAGTTTTAATATCTCACGAAGTCCCATCGGATGTATATTCTAACACTTTCCATGATATTTTCATCATTATTTCAAATTCAGCATTTTTTTCTTGTTATTGAACCCTATTTTCAGCAAATGCGTGCGCTCCTGTCTGTTGTGAGAAGGTCACAGTCTACCGCTACCTTCTCTCTTCCCCGCAGCCCGCGCGCCTAAAAACAGAGCGACTTCAAATCACTCCGTGTCGTAGGTATGGCAATGCTGAGTCCATCTGTATTTATACGATATTAAACGTCCATGGCGAAAAGCACGTCGAGTGTAATTGTGACGTATTTTTGGTGTTTGGGTAGTTTATTATTCTTGAATTGTGTTCACACCAAAGGTGCCAATATATTCATTTATTCAATATCTATCTATCTGAATGTGAATTATAAACAGCTCATCATTGGATTAGATCAGGACGTGATTTCATGTTGAAGAAAGGGGGACAAAAGTGTGGAGTTCTCATGGAAAACCAGCTAGATAGACTGATACAATGGTTAGAAGAAAATGCTAACTATACTCCGAAACCCTGGCTCGCATGAGTATGGATATCTTCGGACACTGCAGTGCAGAAGATATCATCCCATAAGAAAACCTCGTAAGGAATCTCCAGGAGTTCATTAGACGATCCGGAGTTCTCATGAGATAGACTTGACAGCGGGAAGCAGAAAGGTTCTACTAAGAACTACCTACCTGTACTTCGGCCGTTTGCCAGCCCCACCGAGCAATAATAATAAAACTCTGAAACAACTGAAGGTAAAGGTGGCTATTTACAATGAAGTATAATTTGGATTGACCAAACTAATTTCAATTTACAAGCGGCTGTTTCCAAGCAGAATTGGGATAGCTCTAATCCAAATTCTGCCTTCATCAAGAGGGCCTAATATATATTTAATCACAAGAATTTCTGCTGCAGGTAAGGTCGCAATGCATCGCAGTAGGGGCTCTTTTACTGCAGATTTGAAAAATACTTAGGTAAGGAACCTATTGATAGTTTCAGAAATCAAATTGATGCTTTCTGAGAACAAAATGACTTTTCTGATATTAAACTGCACTTTTTGAAATGCAGTTCATCATTCTGAAAATTAATGGATGCTTTCTAAAATTCAGCTCTATGGTTCTGACAGACAGATAGTTTATTCAAACAGAAATTCGTAATATATCTTAATAATGAAATATTTTGCATATTCAAAGTACATTCACATAAGTTTCAATATACCTAACTATATAATTATCAAATACCTATATTAATACCATATAAAGATAATTTTACACAATTATAAAACTGATAAACAATTGATCCTTACGAAATATAAGTGACTATTCTGAAATTCAATTGATACTTTCTGAAATGAACTTGACACATTCTGAAATACAACTGTAAAAGGTGTATATACATAAAGTATATCCTTTTTTTCAAGAATTTTTGTCAGATATGTCAATATTTCTGAACAATTTTCGAAAAAGTCCATATTTCCATTTTTGCATTCGATACCAATCAATGAAAAATAACTGTTTTTCAAGAACCTACTTATATAAACCAACTGCAAACTAACATATTTATTGTTATTGACTATTTGAACCCAACATATAATTATTCAGGGTTCGTAAATATCTTGATATTTATATAAATATCAATATATATAAATATCAAAATATCGGATATATATTGATATATATCCGATATATATCAAATTTGGACATTTAGGTATTTGCTTTTTTTGATATAGAGAGTACCAAAAGTAGAAGCATATATTTTTTTAATTTTTCAACAAAACAACCGAAAATGAACCCTCCCCCTTCAGCTTTATCAAAAGTGGCCGAATGTTTTTCTATGCGGGAAGGAATTCCCTACATCTCTTTCATACATTTCTTGCATTTAGCCCATTTCCCAGTATTACTGGCTTTATCTACCAATTCGAATTTTAGCCACACTGCACTTTTACTTTTGGGCATTTTGTTGATTTTTATTTGAATCAAATTCTCTTATCACCTACAACGGCTACGACGTGAACCGCGTTTATTGTTAATAGGAACAGAAGAGCTGACACACGCGACCGCACACAGTTAGGGGATTCACACCACAGAAAACACACACATAGAAAGGACTCTCTATAGGGCTGCCACCGTTATAAATTCCATGTATTCTGTAAGTTTCCATAGTTTAACTATTAGTCAACAGATGTCGCTACACTTCAATTTGAATATACTTTCAGGGTGACATCTTGCGGTGATAATTTGAAGCAATTGAAAGGGAATGGCACTGGATACATGAATTCCTTAGACTCGTCACATTTTTCTGACTTTTGGATATATCATTCTACAGGTCTAAAGAGCAAATTTCTTCATTAACCTTTTCTTCTGGCTCTACAGGCTACAAAAACAGGTTGACTGTATAATGTCATTAATAGAAAATACTGTCTACTATAATATTCTATATCTGATATATTCAAAGTAAATCGATATTTTTCAAAGCATATTATAACCATTACTTATATCAAGAAAAATCCACTCACTGACAGTATTTTCCATAATTGGCGTTAGAAATTCAACCCACTTTTGTAGGTCAGCCTGTAGAATCAGAAAAAAAGGATTGTGAAGAAAATTGATTTTTTTTTGCCTCTAAATTGCTATATCCAATAATCCGAAAAATTTTACGAGCCCCAGGAATACATGAGAGAAATTAAAGTTGACAAGTGCTTGTCCCTTGTTATAACACATTTTATAAATCTGCAATGTGAAATAGAAACAAACATACTGTCAGAGGAAATAAATAAATTTTAATTTTGATATTTTACATTTATCTTAATCTGCATTTCCTTGTCTCATACAATCTTCTTTAGTGTTCTTGATGAGCCCATTAACTGCTGCACAGTTTGAACCACTTTGATCGCAAAGTGAGTATCACACACAACAAAGGTATTATGGATCTGTTCGAATGATTTCTCCACAAACACTGGATTTTACACTTGCTCAATTAAAATTTTAAAAAGATTCTCATCCGATTTTGGGAATCTGTGGTGTTTGCTGTGATTATCCTCATCACAATTGGGAAAGCAACATTTCTTGAAAGTCAGTTGGTTTCCATAATAACAACGTAAAAAAATACTGAAAATTACGGGCAAACACAAACGAAAATCACTCACATCGGCACAATTACACACACTGATGACAGAAAAAGCTTTATAAAACATTTGCAAATAATTTGAACAATATACCTATTTCATTTTCATTCGCACTAATTAAAAACTTCTGTCAGTTGTCAACTGCATAAAAAAAAACTGCCAATATTGTATTTAGGGTTGCTTGAACATCAGGAAAACTATTCGCTTGCGCCATCTGCCCGGTGAGCACAGCATCTTGTTGCATGGAATTTATAATGGGGGCAGCCCTATGGAGTGTCCTTTCTATGTGTGTGTTTTCTGTGATTCACACATCAAATAAATGGGATTCCCCGACAATTAACAGCAAACTGAATGATTGGGGAGTTCCCTTTTGAATTTATGTAGAGGTTTCTTCCTATTTAACATAGTAATTCAAATTGAGTGATATATATCCATGATATCTACGAATAAATATCATGATATACATCAATGATATTTATCCAATATATATCGGCGTACCCTGTAATTATTTTAAAAAACTCACCTTTATGGCAGATTTCACACTTGAAAGGCTTCAAATTCTTGTGTACAGAATTATTGTGTCTTACAAGATTTTGAGAAAACTTGAATTTCTTCCCGCAAAGTTTGCATTCAAACTGCCCTTCTTCAGAGTGAGCTACCAAATGTACCTTCAATTTGTTTTTGGTAGGGAAGGTTTTTTGGCAATGGAAACAATGGAACTTTTTGGAATCAGATGTTGATCTTCCTTTTATTTTATCAATTTCTTTTATTTCAGAGTGGACTTCCTCTTCAAACTTATCAGAGTCACTGAAGACAGCACTTTCATTGACCTTGTTTTCATCAGAATCTATAGGTTGTTCTAATTTCATATTTCCGCCGGCAAAATCAAGATCTCCATGAAAAACATCATTGTCCACTGATTCGTCACATTCTTCGAAATAAGTTTGTTTTTTAACCTGTAAGATTCTTCGCAGACCAGCATCATTCAGTCTTGACGATTCTCTGAATGTTAATATATCTTCAAGTTTACTGGAGCAATCAAGACAAATGTTGCTAGGAAGATTATCCTCGGGTTCAACCTATTATAAAATAAAATGTATTTGACAAAATGCAAGAGCACCAATAAACATTCTACCTGAATATCAGTCAAATCGGAAAATATTGTCACCAACGATTCTTTGAAAGACTTCAACTTTCCCTTGGATAAGCAAATTCGACAAATGAGTGGAAATTCTTCGACGGATATGTTCACATAAACTTCTAAGTTATCCATTCTGAGGCTAGTTTAACGTGTATTAACTTTCATTTATTATTAGTCATTTGATTTGTACACAATCTCCTTCGTCCATATAAGAATTAATGCATTTTCATTGAACAATCTCAGTGCTCAAACCTTCAACCAAATAAAAACAAACATTTCATGGAAAAACACTATTTTGGCAATTTTACAATCTTCTGTCATTTCATCAGTCAAGTGGTGTCATCAGTGTCATCACTGTCGACTGTCATCACGTATCATAAAGATTAAAAAGCTATTTTTTGTCGTATCACTTTTTAAAAATTATTTGGGCCGTTTTAAAAACTTTTCATTTTAGCGTTGAAACAGTGACGTCATAGACATAATGTTTTCAAACGAAATGCACCATTTTGAAGCCATAGTCAAATCTATGACGTAAAATTGAAAAAGTTTTTAAAATATATAAAATAGTTATTGAGAACAGCTTTAACTAACAAGGTGGCCAAGGGGGGTTTAATAAAGGCCGATTCGGATACGTGGGTGCCCACGCAGGGTTTTTGACCCTGCATGAGAAATGCATGCCTGTCGACGTTCACACCTGTACCTGTCGGCTTGCGTCAAAAACGCGGGGTGAGCATGCACACGTTCTAGTGTATTCCCAACATGATGCGTTTTTGATGAAATGTCCCTAGCTTTTTGTTGTTGGCAATGATGAACTAAAAACTAAAAATTGTTATTTATTCATAGATTGATTCTCTTTCTATTGTTCAGAATTCCAAAGGCATTTGGAATTCACAACTACCCTTCAAGCCCTACTGAAACTGCAAGTGAAAATAGTTTTACCGGAAATTTCATCACATGCAATTCAATGTTCGTCGTGGCATTAGCCAGGAAAGTAGTTGTTTTCTGATAGATTTTCGACCTATTCCTATTGTATAGGATACTAGTAATGAGCAGTCCTCTGGACATCTTATGCCTCTTTTACCAACTTGTTTCGATAAGGAAATGGTTTCATGACATTATTATCAAGCGCTGCATCTCTATATGGTCACATATTATGGAAGTGGATTAGTTTTGCCTGGTAGTGATATTGCGCATGGTTCAGGAACTTGAACTATGGGCTTCTACAGAACACACACCATCTGAAATTCCCCCATTTGTGCCCTCATCAAAATACAAAAATATATAGTTTAGTTTGAGAAAGTCGAGCAGGTGCTTGAAAGATGTTGTTTTCCATCAATTGCTCCTAGTGCTTCTGGAAATTGCCAATTCTGCATATGGTTATCTACAGAAACTCTACTCGTTAAAGTACCTAACTTTTGAAAGGTAGGTATGTTTATTTATTCTGATAGAATTTTTGAAACTTTCAGGATCATCTCCCACATCATCCATCAAGTTTAAAATTTCTTGTCCTTTCTTTCAACCATGGTCTAACCTCCGAGCAATAAAAGAAATAGAGGAGGATTCTCTGTCTCTTTCTGGAAAGCAACATACCCGACGTTGTTTACAAACATATCAGCCCGAATCATGTTAAAAATGGGCATTGTCGGATATATCCGTTTGCACTCGGGGACCAGGGGCTCTATTCTCAAATGTCGATTACGCTATGTCGCATGCGACAAAATATGTCCATCTCTTTTCAATGAACATTCGAGAAAGGCGATAGAAATATTTTGTCGCATGCCACATAGCGTATTCGACATTTGAGAATAGGGTCCCAAGTTGGAAATCCATGTTATATTCACTCTTAACTTGGCGATCATGTTTGTTTACGTCCGTTTACGACTTATTTATCGTCTTGTCAAATCAAACCATGGGCGTCGCAGCATGGTAATCATGGCATAATCCCGATTTTGAGACAAAAATACACTATTTGTTGAAATAGCTGTATAAAACATTGTTACTATTTAAGTTGACCTCAAAAACGATTACCTATCAATAATTAGGAAAAAACTTGTTGCGGTGTAGGTACACTTGAGGCCCAATTGTACAGTCATGGTTTAAGCCCAGGTTCAACTGAACTAAGCTCAGAGAAGAACCGGATTCAGAAATATTTTTTCCGTTGTACACTCGATATTTGAGCTCGGGTTTACTAAACGCCGTTCAAGAAACAATATTTTATGTTGGTCTTCTACAAATTACTCATCATTCCATTTTACAAAATGATCGACTCTATCTCTATAGTTCTTTGGCTGTCGTCTAGCGTTTAGTTTATTGGCAAAGTATTACACTAAAGTGCTTTTACAAGTCAGATATAAAAAGAGAAAGAAAAATGTAACAAATAGTATAAAAATTGGCAATAGTAAGATAAAGCTTATTAGGTAATATACCTACTAATGGTAGCAATATACATAGGAAGACAAACATCAAAATATAGAAACAAATACATTTACATATTAAAATCACTTTCTAGATACCCTCCGATGGAATAGAAGGCTTTTTTTTATAAGATTTATTTGAATTTGGTTTTAAAATAGTTAAAATTTAGGTTTTTGACCTCTATTGGAAGAGCATTAAAAAAATTTATGCCGTAGTACTCGGCGACCCTTCTTGTGCGTTGCAACCTGTGGTAGCTGAGGACCAAAGTATCTCTATTTCTAGTTGAGTATGAGTGAATATCACTATGTGATCTGAAGTTTACTAGGTTCAGTTTTACGTAGGTTAGACAGTGGGATGTAAAAGTACATGGAAGTGTAAGTAGTCTCAGTTCTGCAAAACTATTTCTACAACAATCTCGATATTTTAACCTGCAATACACAACGTCTCTTTAATAGACGAGGAAAGTGTGTCGTCACAATTGTCATTCTTGTCAAAAACTGATTCCAAACAAAGAATTTCCAGGTGACTTCATCTGTTGATGATTTGCTGCTTTGCTTATTAGTTTGTGTTTGGTTAGTTTGGTTGTTTAGATTTTGTTTTCTCAAGCAAAAGAAGTTGAAAAATCTTTACGGAAATAATCGGACAAGCTGATTTAAATTTGACGGATGTTTGTTTGGAATCGGTTTTTGACAAGAATGACATTTGTGACGTATCACTTTCCTCGTCTATTTGAAGATTTGAACAGTATTGGGGGAATGACCCCGCAGTTTACGATTGCATAGGATAAATTAGAATTAAAGTATCCATGGTAAGCAGACAGTAAGGTGTCCCTGGATACATTTTTTGGAAGATTTCTTATTAGGAAAGTTATTTTAGACAGCTTGAAGCTTAGATGATTGATGTGAACGTTCCATGTCAACCCTGGATCCAAGTATAAACCTCGAAAAATTTAACCGATGCCTGACTTTCCAGGTTTGATGAAGAAGTTTGCAAAGTAAAGTTCATATTATGTGTCTTGTCGGCATTTAGACTTAATTTGTTAACCAAAAACCAATTCTTAGTCTGGTCGTCTTTATTTTGGGTCCACTGAAGTATTGGGTCTGAGGGGGAAGTAACGCATTAATGTATTGGTATCGTCTGCAAACAAGATTATAAGGAGAGTGATGACATTGGTGAAGTTAGGCAGGTCATTTATGTAAGTGAGGAACAGCAGAGGACCCAGCACAGAGCCCTGAGGAACTACATGCTGAATCCTCTGTTTTTTAGATTCCACATTATTGAAAAAACAAATTGCTCCCTCTTCTCCCAGGTAAGACTTGACAAGAGCTGCTTCGATGAATATTGTAGTGAGAATTAGTTTTTTATAAAGGATTTCGAAAGAAATACAATCGAACGCTTTTGTCAAGTCAAGGAAGGTAGCATAAGTGTTCTGTTTATGATCAAGTCCTTCAGCTACAAACTCAGTTACTATTACTTCTACTGCTTCCACAAAATCTTCATCATCTGTTAGTTCCAGAAGAATATCATCTAGCTGTTGATCCAATTATTTTATTATTTCAACACACAACGATGAGAACAAAAATAACTATCAATTAAAAAAGATAAAACTTTGCAGTTTTAGTTTACAGCATTGAACAATCAGACATTAGTGCTACCAGTTCTCAGACTTGAGAGGTTGAAGGTTGAACGTTTGACGCAGCAAACCTCGGTTTAAGCTGCTACCAAAATCCACAGCTCAAGTTAAGTTTACAAAATGAAAAATGATAGCCTCTGAACCAAGCTCAGCACTGAACCTGCTCTGTACAACTGAAATTGAAATTTCAACTAAGCTTAACGCTGAGCTAAGCTTAAACCCGGACTGTACAATTGGGCCTAAGAAGTAAATAAGCAAACTCAACTCGTCTGTCTTGTTGGAATGTCTTTCGAGTACTCAAAACATAGCGTCGTTGAAACTGCAATACGAGCTATGTCACGAAACATTTATTTCACAGGAGACTGTAAAATGATGATAGGTACTACATCAAAATTTCTAGCGCGCGATTATTTTAAACTTTGATTTCCAAAACAATGACCGGTAGAAATTCTTATGTGGTAGTTATTTTTTTTTTTTGTGTTTTGGCATCGACTGCTATGGTCATTAGTGGTTATTATCTACAGTCTTCTGTAAAATGAATGTTTCTGGACATATTGCTCGTATTGCAGTATCAACGACGATAGGTAGTTTAGTAATATTTTTTTACTTTGAATATGTTGGACTTGAAATTAACTTCACTGTTCTGCAAACTTGGCAGTTATGTGTGTGTATTTAAAATGTATGCTATTTTAGAGGAATTCGTGATTGTGAAACCGATGATTTGGACACAGATGATACCAGAAGAAAATGTTTAAAAGTAGCAACGAGTACTATTATCCGTCAGATACAAAAAATTAGGCCACTCCAGTAAAAGAATAGAAGAATGCAATACAAAATTTTAATTTGTTTCAAACTGGACAGACGATTTACAATAAGCAAAAGTCATCGCTCCACCCTGTGAGCAAATCAAGACTACATCAAAATGGAGCTGTTGTTTGGTATGTCTGCAGAGATGTCTTCAGAGATACATGTCGACCCCTATTCAACTCATAAACTTTAATGACTCACCTGTTTGATGTTTGAGAAACAGAAGTAAAATAATAACTAGATGTGAAATTCTTGGTTTCCTTGTTGTTGTAATATCGATCGCTCCCTGAGCCTAACTCTACATAAGTAGGGACACTACTTTTTGACAGCTCGAAAACACTTTTTGATAATTTGCCAATACCAATGTTGCGTCCACACGTTCATGTGTTTGTCTTTATATGTTTAATTAATTTATTACCAATCATTCACCCTTCACTTACTTTTATTTTTACACAATTTCAAACAGATTGAGTGTTCACCGGCAACCGAAACCTTTATTTTGCTCCCCGTGTACATTCATTTGTTTCGTTCAATATAAAAAACCTCAAGATCCGATCCTCTCTGCCCGAGAAGAAAAGGACAGACAATGACTGCGATTTTCGATATCGTTCGAAGCGCACACAAGCTTTCTCAGCATCTCCCGCATTTTTCAACAATTAGTAAAACCGCATATTTCATATATTTTACTTCCCGGTGAATAATATCCCCGGTAGTGAAAAGTGAACTAACTAGAGATCTCTAGCCGAAGAAAGAAGGCCAGGCGTTATCTGACAACATTCCAGACTCTCCGAAGAAACTCCAGTTCCGTCGTCTAGAATTGTTCTGGAAGAAACTCCAAGGTAAGATCTTGAGGTCTTCGGGTTAGTTCATCCATTTTTTCATTCTCCTTTCAACACCCGCGAAATTACAGTCCATTAAATCAACGAGCTTTTATCGAGCTTCCAGATCAAATTGTTGATTTTTTTTGGAAGTTTTTATCACATTCATAACATTGGTCCTTCGAGCCGGATTGTTCTTCATTTATTTATTATTCAATTGATCATTTCATTAAAAACTAATACATTTATTGCCGATTGTGAATACTCATTTGTTTTTTTGTCAAAGCTTTAAAAACATTATTTCCATTTCATTTTTATTTGTGTTGACCTTGAATTTATTCGATATTCGCTAGTGAAAACGTATATTCCTTCATTTCGCTTTTTTCTTCACATACGTAGTTTGAGTTCATTGTCTTCATTCGAATTCACAGCTGATTAGTATTTCCGTTGTACCGGGTGGCTTGGTTACATTTTTGAATTTCTCAGAGCAAAATTATTGTTACCGTGATTTCTGATTCGATTTGTCAGGGATACGGTTTGCATTTCTTTTTCCAAAATGTCTAAGAGATACATCTCACTGAGAAAAATCGAATTCAAACGTTTAAATGAGTTACTTGAAACTGCAAAGCTAGCTGAAGGTGATGTAGCCTATAAAGCAGTTTTCAAGTTTAGATATGAACAAATTGAAGACATTCGTGATGAATTCAATAGGCTTCACAATTTAATAATTGGAGAAGTCCCCGAAGAAGACGAGGAAGCGTTTGAAGACCAAGACAAGCTTAGAAAAACTTTCGAAAATGCATATTATTTGATAAAATCTTTGCACTTCAAAATTTTCGAAATTATTCAAAATACTATCGTTCCAACCCAAATTCAAAATTCGAATAGCAATGCAAATATACCCACATCTAGTCACATAACTTTGCCAAAAATTGAATTACCTCATTTTAGTGGAGATATTACCAAGTTTCCTTCATATATTGACATGTTTGATGCAATAATTCACACAAATGGTCGTCTCAGTGACATAGAAAAATTCAATTATTTACTTTCTTCATTGAAAGGGACTGCTTTGGGTCTAGTTCAGCATTTGCCAATGACTAATTCTAATTACAAAATTGCTTATGATACTCTTATCAAAAGATTCAAGAATATTAGATTGATAGCAGCAGCTCATTGGTCTGCTATTGAAAGTGTTCCTAAAATGAATTCAGATGATTCTTCCGCACTGCGTCAAATGCTAGATATATTTAATGATAATCTAGAGGCACTGAAAAATTTAAAGTTACCTGTAGATCAGTGGGATTTTATCCTAGTACAGATGATGCTCAGAAGATTAGATGTAACAATTGCTACTCGTTTTGAATTATATCATAATTCTACTACAATCCCAACGTATGCGTTACTAACCGATTTCTTGCAAAAACATTGCATTGCTCTGGATAATATTCATTGTTCTCGCAAAATTAAACCAAAGAAGATTGAATGTTGTAAACCTCAAACTGCTTCTCGTCCTTCAACCTCATTTCTGGTACAAACGAATGATGTTAAATGTTCAATCTGCAACTCAGATCATCTATTACATAGATGTCCAGATTTTCTGAAGGGGTCTGCTGGTGAGCGCTACAAAATGGTCAAAACCCACAAGCTTTGCATTAACTGTCTTAGCAATTCACATTCTTTCAAAACATGCAAAAGCACATTCAAATGTCACAAATGCAATCAACCTCATCATACATTATTGCATTTTGACCGGACTAGTGATCGGGCGTCTTCCTCTGTTGACTACTCAGCTGAAAATATTTCTGCTTCCTCTTCAATCAATCCAGGACAACCTTCCTCCTCATCATCCGTTCCCTCAATTCAAACAGCATTTCTTTCATCCTCGTCCAGTGTTCTTTTATCCACCGCCCAAGTAGAAGTGCTGGATGAATTTGGAAATTATCAAAGGCTCAGATGTCTCCTAGATTCTGGTAGCATGAGCTCATTCATTACCCAAAAGGGCGCAAGGCGTTTACACTTGCGCACCACTTATATACCAATTCATCTCAACGGTTTAGGTTCAATGCAAACTCTTGCCAAGCATGGCTGTGTTGTTCTCTCGATTCGTCCTTGCAACAGAGATAAACCTATCATCATAACCGATGCCATTGTAATGCCTAGTATTTGTGAACAATTACCTAACTCGAGTCTCCAACCTGGAAGATGGTCTCATATTTCAAATCTGGATTTGGCAGATCCTGACTTTTATATCCGAGGTTCTATTGACCTTCTATTAGGAGCTGATGTATTTTCGCGCATTTTGCTTGATGGTCGAATTTTAGGAAGAGATGGTGAACCAGATCTCCTGAATACAGTTTTCGGGTACATATTAACTGGCAGAATCCACAATCCACCCACACCCAAAATCACTTCTCTTTGTTGCATGACCGAAGAATCGTCGGAAAATACCGTAAAAAGATTTTTTGAAGTCGAGCAGGTCCCAGATGTCCCCTCAATATCTCCCGAGGAGAAGATATGTGAGAATATGTTTTCTGATTCTGTTACTAGAACACCCAGTGGTCGATATGTTGTGAGTCTGCCTTTCAAAAATCCATCTCCCATTTTCCCGAACAGTCGCGCTTTAGCCCTCCAAAGATTTCTTTCTCTCGAAAGACGGCTTCTTAAACAACAATCTTTATATACTCAATACTCCGATTTTATGAAAGAGTATTTAGATCTTGGCCATATGGAATCAGTCACTGAATCTTCCCCTTTCACTTACTATATTCCCCACCATTGTGTTTTCAAACCCAGTAGCACCTCTACTAAGTTAAGGGTTGTATTCAATGGTTCCGCAAAACTACCTAATCAGACTTCATTGAATGATCATCTTTACATAGGTCCCAAACTTCAGAGAGATATAGTAACGATTCTACTGAATTTTCGCCTCCACTCCTTTGTTTTTACCACTGATGTGAAAATGATGTTTCGTCAAATCCGAGTATCACCAACTCATTGTGACTACCAACGTATCCTTTGGCGATTTAGCCCGAACGACCCCGTTCAAGACTATCGTCTTCTCACCATTACTTATGGTTTGAGCCCCAGCCCTTACCTTTCAAATCGTACGTTGCTGCAATTGGCGGACGATGAGGGTACTGCATACCCTCAAGCTACTCGTATTCTAAGAGAGGACACTTATATCGATGACATCTGCACAGGTGCCTCGACTCTTGATAGTGCTCTTTCTGCTCAATCTCAACTCATCTCCCTTATGGAAAAAGGTAACTTCGAACTGAGAAAATGGTCCAGCAACCACCCCGCTTTGCTTTCTCATTTACCAAACTCACATCTCTCTATCGATCCTCGGGACTTCGATAATGACAGCGCAAGCCCTCTGAAGATTCTAGGATTACAGTGGATCCCTTCGATTGATTGTTTCAAATTTGCCATCAAAGGTTCAAATTCAAAGTGTACGAAACGAAATCTTCTTTCGAACCTTGCCCGTTTTTTTGATCCGCTACGGTTCTTATCACCGGTCACATTCTTGATAAAACATCTCATCCAAAGAATATGGGAATTGAACCTAGATTGGGATCAAACTCCACCGCAAGATGTTATTCGTCTTTGGGAGAAATATCTTCAGGACTTACCGTTTCTAACTCACTTTCAGCTCCCACGTCGCTTAACTACAGATGATCCTATAACTTTTGAGTTACATTGTTTTGCAGACGCTTCTGAGAAGGGATACTGCGCAGTCGTGTATCTTGTCTGTATCTCCTCTTCAGGCGCTGTAACGTCTAATTTCGTATGCTCCAAAACCAAAGTCGCCCCTCTTCAAAAAAGGATTACGATACCAAAGCTTGAACTATCCGCAGCAGTGTTAGCTGCCAAATTAGTCTCGTTCGTTCAGAAGATTTTTGTAGACAGGATATCTCACTCTAATGTTTTTTGTTGGACAGATTCAACCATCACTCTATCATGGATTCAGTCCAGTGCTCATAGATGGAAAACTTTTGTTAGCAACAGAGTTTCTTTTATTCAAAACACGGTTACATCAAGTTCGTGGTTTCATGTTATTTCCGCTGATAACCCCGTCGACATTGGTTCCAGGGGTCTACTTCCCTCCAAGTTGATAAATAACTCGCTTTGGTGGGCGGGACCATCGTTCTTGAAAGATTCAAACCGCACCTGGACAAACATTGAATTTCCTCCCTCTCTCGAGGCATTACAGGAAAAGAAAATAATCACTCTTACTCAAACTATCTCCCCACATTTTCTTGAGAACCTTCTGGTTGAGAAATCCTCCCTATGTTCTTCCAATCGCATTTTGACCTACATATTACGGTTCATCCACAATTCGCGTTACCCTAATGATAAAAAATTGGGTAATCTTACCTCATTCGATTTCCATCAATCTCTCCTAGTCTTCGCAAAGTTTACTCAAACTTTATTTTTTCCTGAGTTACTTTTTCAGCTCCAACACAAGAAAGATCCACCCAAACATCTAAGAAAATTATCTCCCTTCGTTGACGATCAGGGTCTTATAAGAGTTGGAGGACGTCTTCATCTCGCACAGCTAGCTTACGATAAAAAATTTCCAGTACTTCTACCCTCTCGCTCTCGTTTCACTACTTTAATCATTGAGTATTTTCATACAAAACATCTTCATGTTGGTGTTCAGAGTGTACATCATCTTATTTCCCAAACTTTCTGGATAATATCGGCCAAACGCTCAATTCGTTCGGTACTTTCGAAATGAATCCGGTGCTGGAAAACAAACCCCACTTCACGTCAGCCGCCCATGGGCAACTTACCTTCTTCACGCATCACGCAAGCAAAACCATTCTTGCATGTCGGTGTAGATTATGCTGGTCCTTTCCGTATCACTATGAGTAAAACTCACGGATCTAAGACTCTAAAGGCCTATCTGAGTTTGTTTGTATGCTTTGTCACGAAAGCCTTGCATTTGGAAGTCGCTTCAGACTTATCTGCGGATGCCTTTTTGGCAGCTCTACGCCGATTTATAGCTCGTAGAGGACGCTGTCAACACATTCACAGTGATTGTGGTACCAATTTTGTTAGTGCTTACAAGCAAATTAGCTCATTCATGCAATCTGCAGTTTCAAATGAGGGCATCTCTTGGCATTTCAATCCACCCTCAGCACCAAACTTTGGTGGACTCTGGGAGAGTGGAGTCAAATCCGTTAAAACACATTTCGCACGAGTGGTTGGAGAGCAAGTACTTACCTACGAAGAACTGCAGACTGTATTCATCCAAATCGAAGCAGTGTTGAATTCGCGTCCACTCACTCCAATCAGTAATGACCCAAACGACTTTTCTGTCTTGACACCAGGCCATTTCCTAACAATGGAACCACTAGTCGCCCCACCATCTCCCGATGTTTCTGCTATTTCTTCAAACCGTCTTTCGAGGTGGAACTTGGTACAAAAACTGTACGGAAGTTTCTGGTATCGTTGGTCGCAAGAATACCTCCACACACTCCATCAGCGGAGTAAGTGGACTACCGAGACGATTCCAGTTAAAAAAGATTATCTAGTTCTTCTGAAGTCAGAAAATTCACCCCCATTACACTGGCCAATGGGTCGCATTCTAGATATTTTTCCAGGCGTGGATGGTAAAATCCGGGTAGCTACTGTCAAAACACAGAACGGAGTTTTGAAACGTCCAGTTTCCAAACTTTGTCCACTCCCACTTGATCAACCTTTAACATTGAAAAATACGTAGTATTTTTGGTCGGCGGTATGTTGCGTCCACACGTTCATGTGTTTGTCTTTATATGTTTAATTAATTTATTACCAATCATTCACCCTTCACTTACTTTTATTTTTACACAATTTCAAACAGATTGAGTGTTCACCGGCAACCGAAACCTTTATTTTGCTCCCCGTGTACATTCATTTGTTTCGTTCAATATAAAAAACCTCAAGATCCGATCCTCTCTGCCCAAGAGGAAAAGGACAGACAATGACTGCGATTTTCGATATCGTTCGAAGCGCACACAAGCTTTCTCAGCATCTCCCGCATTTTTCAACAATTAGTAAAACCGCATATTTCATATATTTTACTTCCCGGTGAATAATATCCCCGGTAGTGAAAAGTGAACTAACTAGAGATCTCTAGCCGAAGAAAGAAGGCCAGGCGTTATCTGACAACATTCCAGACTCTCCGAAGAAACTCCAGTTCCGTCGTCTAGAATTGTTCTGGAAGAAACTCCAAGGTAAGATCTTGAGGTCTTCGGGTTAGTTCATCCATTTTTTCATTCTCCTTTCAACACCCGCGAAATTACAGTCCATTAAATCAACGAGCTTTTATCGAGCTTCCAGATCAAATTGTTGATTTTTTTTGGAAGTTTTTATCACATTCATAACAACCAATAATCTAAATTCAGAAAAAAACATATGAAAAAGAGTTGAAGAGGTATTAATTAAGGCTTGTACTACACTTTGGATGAGTATTTCATTGATACACTTTCAACATAAATTTGAATGTAATCTATGTGTATTATAGTTTGTGTAAATTATTATGTGTATTATAGTTTATGTGTAAATTCTTATGTGTATTATAATGCATGTAATCATATATATAGTGTAGGTATAATGTATAGTTTACTGATGTGATCCAACAATTTGAATATATTTACTTTTTGACTTCAGCACTTTCATTTATTTATTCAGTATATTATTGTATGCTTTGTCAGCAAGAATCTAATTTTCGCACAATACAGTATTTTTGATTGACATCTTGACAACACTCGTGATTTCCAACCAGGCATGTTGTCGTCTAGAGATAAAAATATAACATGAAAAAAATGTATCAGCACGCCGCCACTGGTTCTAATTTTACATCCGAATATCATAACAATAACAAATCTCCCCCTCCGAACTTGGAGGTTATCCCTCACCGACAATCTATCACAGAGGATAGTGATATGCAGCTTTCATAACAACGTGTGTTGTTTATATAGAAATGGCACCTATATATATTTTATTGCTCGGAGGGTCTAACCCACTATCTTCTTTCATTTCTCATTTTTTAAAGATACAGCTCCGTAAATGATTGAAATAATTACTTACTTCCAAATTATAAACGTTTTGTTGTAGGAGCTGAGGTATCCATAAAATATGTTATGGGATAAAATAAGGTTGATATAAATAAAAAAAGATTCACATTCAGTGAAAAATAGGGCGGAATAATTTGAAAAACTCAAAATTCATTCTTCCAGTATTGACATGATTACAGAACCAAATGAAATATGACCTTGAGATAGAAACGCACGTGAAAGGCACGTGTGTGAATTGTCGTGCAGTTTTCAGGCACAATCGTCAAAAATGCATATGCATGTAAATCGCACGTGCTTCAAAAACCCTGCATGGGCACCCATGTATCTGAATCGGCCTATAAGCTCTAGCCAAGCAGAATCTTGTAGCATCAACGCGTCATAGTGACGTACTTGGATTTGATTACAGAGTCGAACTCGAACCAAGCAACAAAACTGTCAGCCACTCTCATATACCAAGAGCTAGTCAGTCAGTGTCTATAGAGAACGGCGGCCATGACACGTTCAATTACGTCACATTTCGTCACAAATGTTCTTTCATCTCTTTCTATCGGTGTCCCCATTGTCTTATGGGGATTAGGCTGGATTCCCACAGATCCGATGTCCGATGATCCGATGGTACGAAAATATTCTGATTGGTTGAATTGGTAGGTGTGACAACAAATCAACCAATCAGGACATTTTGCCAACCAATCAGAACATTTTCGTACCTTCGTATCATTGGACGTCGGATCTGTGGGAATTCAGCCTTAGACTCTCCTGTTAAATAATGTTTATTCTCCTTGATCAATCATGACATTCAGCACAGCATTGTCGTTTTTCTTTTTAGTACAAATGTACTTTTTAGTATATTTCACTCAGATACAGTTCGTCAGATTCGAAACTATTACAAAGATGAAATAACAGCGTCCATGGATTAGCACCGAGTTACTATGGATAGATCCTGAACTGATCTCAAAGACCACGAAAAATACTGTTTCAATTCCAGCTTTTCAGTTCAAGTCCAGTTCAGGATGAGGTTACAGGAAGCGGCTAACATCATTTCTAGTAGTCAATGCTGGCCTAGGCTGGATCCATAGAAATATATAATATATATCTATGGCTGGATCGCGCAATCGCAGGCCGGAGAAAAACCATGAATACGGATTGCTGTAGGTTGGAGGCAAGTCACACGAGTCGAGAGGTCAGCTATATTCGTTGTATATAATACATGGGTAAATTTATGATAACAGCCTGGGGTTTTTTCAATTCAGTTTCATTTAGTACAAGACAAGGCGGTCTCTGGGACTCTCTGGTACAGAAAAATCTGGTGTGGCAACGCTTTATTAGCATCCAGAGACGCTTGATACACCTATACTGACCCTGAATTGAATACATATTTAGGAACAAGATATTTCGTGATCTGTGAGATCACTTAGATGAGATACCCTAAAAATTTACTCGGAGCTACTTATTGGGACAGTTGTATACAACATCACTGATTCGATGTTCAAACATCCTAATTGTTTATTGTCTAAGAATAAGAATTCCTGTCACAAATACGATGTCATAAATAATTAAATAAAATAACTTTTAGTGATGAAAAAGTATATGCCTGGAAGATTGTAAATCTGAATCAATTATATATGGAATACAACAAATATATGGGTAGTACAAGTACTAAGACGATAAATAAAGATATTGTTTTTTCCACAGTATACAATCACAAATTAAAAGAAATTACAGGGCATCTTCGAAATATTCTTGTATTTTGTAAATAGCTTTATCAGAGGTGTCTCTTTGATATTATTGGGAAGTTTCTTATACATCCTGATTCCATTATGAAACAATATATTTGGAACAAAATGGGTTTTTGGAATATACGTAGCCCCGAATCATTTGAATCGGTTAGGGCTCAAGTCAGAACATAATGAAACGCCACTTTCCTCCTGCTGGTGGCACTGGTTCGTAGGAATATAACACCCCCCCCAGACCCACAGGCCCCGTTGCAGTAGCAACGACAGCACTGATGGGCTGCGATTATGAACACTCCGTGGCGAGTTTGACATATGTCAGATTTGGGCTATTATGAAAACCACTAAAATTCAAAATACATTGCAACTTGAGTCGATCGATATCAGTATATATGATAATATGGTAGATATAATTCCATTCTATCTCTATTCAAAGGAATATCATAATTTCTATTTCGTTTCGAATCGAGAACATACATCGTTCTAGCTTTGACCCTTGCAAATATTCACAA
The DNA here is from genome assembly GCA_944452925.2 of Chrysolina oricalcia. NCBI lineage: Eukaryota > Metazoa > Arthropoda > Insecta > Coleoptera > Chrysomelidae > Chrysolina > Chrysolina oricalcia. Next base: position 22,246,358 of record OX101818.2, read on the forward strand.
TTTTTTTGCGATTCGACTCATATATGGCGAAAAGTGATGCGAGGTGAATGATGAATAATAATTCTTCATAACATGTTATTTTTCAGTATTCGGGGTTAGATATATATTACCGAAAAATTGCTTAATATGATTCACATTTCTCGCTATTTTTTTCTCTGTATGAGTCGAATCGCAAAAAAGGTTGGGAATATCTGTGAGGGTATGAATGAGCCTCAAAGTCGATAAGTTCCGTCGTTGGTCGTCACGTCACCGATGTTCGATGTTGTGCCTGTGCAAGAAGAATAAACTCCTAACAAGTTTATTCTTCTTGGTGCCTGTGGCCCTGAGGATGCATGTGGTCCAAGGACAAAGAGACTAAACTAACAAGGAGGGTTTAATAAGCTCTAGCCAATCAGAATCTTGTAGCATCAACGCGTCATAGTGACGTACTTGGATATGAGTACAGAGTCGAGCTCGAACCAAGCAACAAAACTGTCAGCAGTAACCAGGGACCCGGACCCAAATGAAAAATCGGTTCCGGTTCGGGTCCAAGGGAAATTGAAAATATCGGTTCCGATTCAGTTCAGAATATTATTTCGGTTCGGTTCTGAAAATTTTTTTCGGTCCAAACGGTTCTTTTCGGTCCGTTTTCTATATATGTATGGATTCAGTAATATATGCGGAAAATAGTATTTAACAGCTTTTTTTCTACTCCGATAACTATAAAGGCATTTTTTTGAACTCATATAACCTAGCATCGTTATTTCCCCATTCTTTCAAATTATATGTACCTATATCCAAACAAAACTGCTTCAGCAATGGAAATGGATAAGACCAGTGACTCGAGTGCAAAGAGACAAAGAGTACACGTTTTGTAGGTACTCTTTACTCCAGTGAGTGACAGTGACCTTAATTAATGCGCCAAAACCAAAGAGTACACCAACTAACTGTACTCTGTGGCCAAAACGCCCAAAACATGAAGCATAAATGAGAAAAATAAAGTCTTTCCACAAAACAAGTCAGTTAATGGTGGATTTATGCAGCGGTCATTAGTCATAAGTTTTGAGTCATAAGGAAGAATTATCGTCAATGATTGGTTGGAATAAACGGACCAACCAATCATTGACGAATATTCTTCCTTATGACTTAAAACTTATGACTTATGACTGCTGCATAAATCCAAGGAGAATAAAATGGGACACTAAAGTAGAAGGAGTAAACCCTCCTTGTTAGTTTAGACTCTTTGGCATAAATCCACTATAAATTCTGCGTTATTTTGCTGTGATTCTGCCTGTCACTTGTCATTCTATTGATATCGAAAGAAATGTACCTTCTGTGACATCCACAGAACTGAAACATTAGTTTAAACTAAGTTTAAGGTCTGTGGTGACATCTCACATTTCATGAATGATTGACTTCGGATAGAACCGAAATTAACCGAAAAAACCGTTATATTTTTTAAGGGTTTCGGTTCGGTACCACGAAATGATCGAATTTGAAATATGGGTTCGGTTTCGGTGGTTCCGGTCCACGAAAAAATATCGGTTCCGTTACGGTTTTCGGTTCAAAACGGTTCCGGTCCGGGTCCCTGGCAGTAACTCTCATATACCAAGAGCTAGTCGACCGATGTCTATAGAGAACGGCGGCCATGACACGTCCAATTACGTCATATTTCGTCACAAATGTTCTTTCATCTCTTTCTATTAGTGTCTCTTGGTCCAAGGAGACTAAACATTATTTAACAGGAGAGTGTAATCCCCATTAGACAATGGGAACACTAATAGAAAGAGATGAAAGAACATTTGTGACGTAGTTGGACATGTCATGGCCTCCGTTCTCTATATACAGTGACGGACTAGCTCTTGGTATATGAGAGTTACTGCTGACAGTTTTGTTGCTTGGTTCGAGTTCGACCTGTACTCATGTCCAAGTACGTTACTATGACGCATTGATGATACCAGATTCTGATTGGCTAGAGCTTATTAAGGCTATTCCACATAAAGGCAGTAGCAGTGGCAGTGACTCCGCCCCTTTTGACGCTGTTATCTGAATGAATGACATTAGAATAGAAATTTTCAACTAGCTATTATTGTTAAAAGAAGTTGAAAGGAATCATAATATCTATATCAATTTCAAGATATTTTCAAGGTTAGAAATGCGAACACTGCTAGATTTTACTGCAAAAAGTTAAATTGAATCAAGTTTTCTGCAGCGTGACCTTGAATTTTCAGCTTCGTCTAAACATGTTTGCCATTGGTTATCTTATCAATAGAGGGGGGTGACGCCACTGCTACTGGCATTATGTGAAGCAGCCTTTAAACCCTCCTGATTAATTTGGTGGATTTAATACCAACAAAATGGGATATTTTAGTGTAATTCAAATTTGGCGCCTCCAATTTCAGGATAGCCACCTTAATTTCCCTCCAATGACGAAAACAATATGCCCGACAAAATCGATGACATTTCATAACCCCCCTATCAAGGAACCCCACTGAAATATATTTCAGTGAGGAACCCTGATTCCAAACAACTTTTTCTGTTGATAGTGTTGATGATTTGCTGCTTTGCTTATTAGTTTGTGTTTGGTTATTGTTTTCTCAGGAAAAAGAAGTTGAAAATCTTTCCAAAACAGTATCCGACAAGCTGATTCAAATTCGACGGAGGACGGAGGATTGTTTGCAATCAGTTTTTGACAAGAATGACATTTGTGACGTCATCACTTTCTTCGTCTATGTATAGCTGTTTTTTGTCGTTGAACCGTATTCAATAATGTTTTAAAAACTTTTTCAATTTTACGTCATAAAATTGACAATGGCGTCAAAATGGTGCAATTTCGTTTGAAAACATTCTGTCTATGACGTCACTGTTTCAACGCTAAAATGAAAAGTTTTTAAAGCGGTCCAAATAATTTTAAAAAAGTGATACGACAAAAAACAGCTTAATTTATAGGTTAGTTTGTTGTTGATTAATTTGAACATTAAATTCAAATAATACCTACTTGAGTAATATATATCCTGAACCCCTAAGTAATTCAAAGTAGGTCATAGAATGTCTGACGAAGAAGGCAATGTAGAAGAAAAGCCCTTTGCTGCTGAAATTGCAAAACAGGGAAGAGCATTGTGTAAAAAATGTAAACAGAAATGTCTGCAAGGGGAACTCCGAATGGCAAAATTGATGCACAATCCATTCGGAGATGGAAAAATGAAAGCGTGGCATCATATGAATTGCCTTTTTGAAATGTTTTTAAAGCAACGCCAGACAACCAAACGAATTGAGAACCCTGAAGATATTGATGGGTGGGATATACTTTGTGAAGATGACCAGAAAGCCATCCTTAACAAAATCAAAGAATGTGACAAGGCCTTTCATGATAAATTTGGTACCAAACCCAATAAATCACCATCAAAAATTAAATCGCCGAAAGCAACTAAACAAAGCCCAAAGGGTCTGAAACAAAATTTAGACAAAATTGAAAGCGAAGAAACAGCAAGTACTGTTGATTCCGTCAACAGTTCAGGCTCGGAGAAAACCCCAAAAGATCAACTTTTTAAACAGTTCAGACGATTGGTAGCTGATATTACCAATACCAGTAGTTACTTAGACAAAACAAATTGTGTAAAAAAGATATTCACCGAAGGATCTGATGGATCTGGCTTCAGAGATGATATCGTTCTCTGGTGTCGATTGTTACTTCCTGGTGTTGTTAAGAGAGTGTATAATTTACAAAGCAGACAGCTCATCAAATTGTTCAGTAGGATATTCGAAGAGGATCAGAGTGAAATGCTAGAGCATCTTGAACAGGGGGACATTGGCGAAACAATCCAAAAATACTTTGACGAATGCCACAAAATCAAACCTGCCAAAAAAAGTTTGCTGAAAGTCAAAGAAGTGGATAATTTCCTCAAAAAACTATGCAAATTAACCAAGGAAGATGATCAAATGGATCATTTCAAGTCATTTGTACATAAGTGTACCTCAAATGATTTGAAAACAGTAATTCGTTTGATAAAAGGTGATTTACGAATGGGAGCTGGGGCTAAACATATCCTTGATGGAGTACATTCAGATGTATATGAGGCATATCAAACATCTCGAGACTTAGAAGCTGTTATTACAAAATGCTTGGGTGAACAAACCAGTCACAAGAAAGATAAGAAAAATGTTGGAGTCAGTGTGATGACTCCTGTGCTCCCTATGCTAGCAGAAGCTTGTAAGTCAGTGGAGCAAGCTATGAAGAAGTGCCCTAATGGAATGTACTCTGAAATCAAATATGATGGAGAACGTGTTCAAGTACACAAGCATGGCTCTGAGTTCAAATATTATTCCAGAGCTTTGAAGCCAGTGATGCCTCACAAAATTCAACACTTTAAAGATTTCATTCCCAAAGCTTTTCCGCATGCAAAAGATCTGATTCTAGATAGTGAAATATTAATGATGGATACGGAAACTGGCAAACCTTTACCTTTTGGCACTCTAGGAGTCCACAAAAAAGCAGAATTCCAAAATGCTAGTGTCTGTTTGTTTGTGTTCGATTGCATTTACTATAATGGAGAAAGCTTAATTCAAAAACCCATTAAACAGAGAAGAAAGATATTGCAGGAGAATATGAAAGAAATACCAAATCATATAGTGTTTTCTGAGATGGAAGAAATTCACAAACCAGAAGATCTTTCCAGAATGATAGCAAAAGTCTTAGGGTTAGGCTTGGAGGGTTTGGTTCTGAAAGATATTCAAAGTGTTTATGAACCCGGTAAAAGGCATTGGTTGAAAGTTAAAAAAGACTATCTGTTTGGAGGTGCAATGGCAGATAGTGCGGATTTGATAGTGTTGGGAGCTTGGTATGGTACAGGTAAAAAAGGCGGAATGATGTCTGTTTTTCTAATGGGCTGTTTCAATCCCAGGAATGGAAAGTTTTGTACTGTAACCAAAGTCCATACAGGCCATGATGATAAAACACTAGAGAAACTGCAGGATGAACTTGATATGATCAAAATCAGTCAGGATAGTTCAAAAGTTCCCAGCTGGTTGAGCTGTACGAAAACCATGATTCCTGATTTTGTTGCCAGTGATCCTAAGAAACAGCCCATTTGGGAAGTAACAGGTGCGGAATTCACTCAGCATGATGTTCATACTGCAGATGGCATTTCTATCAGATTTCCAAGGGTGACAAAGATAAGAGACGATAAAAATTGGGAAACCGCCACAAATCTTGTGGAATTAAAAAAACTTTTCAAAACTTCCAAAGAACATACTGATGTTAGCTTACTCATGAAGGGAATAGATACTATTGAGGCTAAGGACAATGAGGATGATGTGAAAAAGTGTGAAAATCCACCAAAAAAGAGAAAAAAGGAAAAACATGCCACTATTGATGATGATAAATCATCAATATCGCCAAAACCACCAAAGAGGAAGAAAACTGATAATATTGTGAAACAAGATAAGGTGCTGTGTGAAAAAGAGAATGATGCAGAATCTAGTAATGAAAGGAAAGATGAATCCCCTAAACCAAATGGAAAAATTGAAGAAGAATGCAACATTGAAATTGCAAACCCAATTCCAGATTACTTTAAAGATGTCAAAGCGTTGCTTGCAAAGCAACTTGAGGGAGAAAAACACTCCAATATTGCTAGGTAAGCCAAGTGTAGTATTTGAAGAATAATTTGTTTTTGGCAAGTGTGTGAAAAATATATTCAATTGATTGTCTAAGAACATTTACATTTCGAATATACAGGGTGAGTCAGAATAAGACTGACATGTCTATACAAGAGAAACTAAAATGCTGGGTTTAAGGATAGATTATCGCCTCAATTCATGAGGTTTATGTTAAATTGTCCAAAACTTGTTATGCCTTATGGTGGATTTATGCAGCAGTCATAAGTCTTAAGTCATAAGGAAGAATATTCCTCAATGATTGGTTGGAATAGACGGACCAACCAATCATTGACGAATATTCTTCCTTATGACTTAAAACTTATGACTTATGACTGCTGCATAAATCCACCATTAGCAGTAATGTCTAAACACTGCAGTCATAACATATTTATACAACTTTACTTCGCCTGTTTTCACTCATGTATGAAATATGTTATAGTATACTGGGGATATGCCTCAGATGCTGAGAGTTTTCAAATTGCAAAAACATGCGGTACGAATTTTAGGCAATCTTGGGTTCTATGACTCCATGCAGAAATATTTTTAAATCCTCTAACATCTTAACTTTAGTATCTGTCTATATATGTGAAGTTGTTTGTTATGTTTTAAGAATAGGACTAGGTTCAATGAAGTAAGAGCTTAGCACTCATATAATACAAGAAGAAGAGATCAGCTCTTACCTAGCAATCATGATACTACGCCGTACCAGAGAGGTTTATTTTATATGGGATGTATGTTTTACAATAAGATACCAGATAGTATTAAAAGTAGTGAAAATTTCAATATTTTTAAGAAAAAAGTGAAAGAATTTCTGTTAGAAAAAAAATTCTACACAGTTAGGGAATTTTATGAATGTACTTAAATATTTGTTCATTTGTTAGTAGTTCTTCATAAGTCCTGTTCGTATTTTTTACATGTTAATTTTAAGCCATTTACATGACGACATTTCTTAACAGTATGTTAGCATCCTGTTTCCGAAAGTGGATGAATAAATAAATAAATAATGAATAAAACTACGAATACAGATTCATCACCTCACTTCGAGGTGAAAAGTTTTTTCAATGTACCTATGACCTAAAATGCTTCCCTTCTGAGTTACAGGGTGTCAAAAGTAAGAAAAAAATTAAGATTTCTTTATTTTTCTCCAAAACTCCAGAAGGAAAAAATTCTAAACTCTGTACACTAGTCAAGGTTTATCAACGTGATAATTTGAAGTTGTAATTTTTCATTTTCGTAATCTAGTGGCGTAGTTACGATGGTATGTCGGTCCCATTCTGACTCACCCTACTATGATTTTGATTCTCTCAACACATAAAAATGTTCAGGAGGTTGACAAATATTCCGATATGCTGTAAGAAATTATCATAATGCGATTATTGCACATAGGAAATTATGTCGCCACTCAGGAGTCAGGACATATCTTCAGTTTTTCTCAATTATCTCAGAAACCACAACTTTTAGGCACATGGAATGTTATCTTATTTAAAGGTTGGGTATCGATGAGCCTAACTGATGCCAAACTGTCATTTGTCCATTCACTTGTCCAAATAAAATATGGCCACATACCATCGTAACTACGGCACCGGTATACGAAAATTATAACTTCAAATTATCACATTAATAAACCTAGATTGGTGTACTAGGTTTTTTTTCCTCCAGGAGTTTTGAAGAAAAAAATTAAGTCTTAATTTTTTTTGTACTTTTGACATCCTGTATCTCATAGAGCATTTTATGACATACATTGATTGAAACTTTTTAACTCAAAATGAGGTGAAGAATCTATGTGCGGAGTTTGTCGGTCGTATTCTGACTCACCATGTATACTTGTAACCAAGATCTATGGTGTGTTTTCCTATTTGACTTATATCCACCCAATGTAAAATCTTATAGGTTTGAAAACAGCAGCCAAATATAGCAGACCAAATTTCGGGATACTTATACCCCACTGGTAGTGGCGTGCGTACCTGTTTAAAAAATTGTGTGTATGTAGAGATGGATTTTGATTTAAAAGCACACCGCATCTACTTCTAGTCAAAATTAGTCTGTTTTTTTCAGATTTGAATACAAACAGATTTGATATTTATGCTTCTACGTCGGTTACAAAATCTAGTACATTTTGTAACAGAAGTAGAGGTATAACTAGAATGGAAGCATGTACTAGAATGGAAGAAGCTATAAAAATTACTGTCTCTTTTGTTGAACACAAAGGGAAATTTGAGAATGCTTCATTCACTACAAAAAAAGTTGTGAAAAATCATTATTGATGAACTCGATGTAAAAGATATATATTGAATTCTCATCAGAAACAGAAATGCGATGAAAAATGGAGAAACTTGAAATTCTTTGAGGAATTTCATTAAATTTACTTTTGTGTTCCCCAGTTTGAACCTATTGCTTAAGTACTAGTTTAAAAATAAGCAATGAAACTGGAAATCAGGAAATAAAAAGACACGAGGGTATGATGAATTTAAAACGGGAGATGTTTGAGTAGATGAAAGAGAACTTATATAAAAAATAAGAATTTGCAAAGTTTCTGTTACAGCGTTTTTATTAAATAAAAATTGTTTGATTTTTTTTGTTACCGAATATAACCGTCAAACATTGCCGTGTTGTGAAGTATCAAAAATGGCAATTGACAAGGGGTACGAATATAAGTCACCGATATCAGTTACCGATCTGAAATTTTCGACGATATACGCTAAGTAATCAATAAATCAATGTCACAATATATGACTAATACAGGATGTTACAGACCAAAGACCTTCCCCTAACATAACAGAAAAAATGGTCAAACTCGTGTAATTTCGAAAAGTTAGAATAAAATTTCCGCTCACAGCCTTATGCAATGGTAGATTTTGTTTAAACGTTTTGTGAAGAACGAATAAATATCTACCAAGTATACAATGGTATAGCAGCCGGGTTCATAAAGGAAAAACAATGTCAATGGCCAGTAATTTCGAAACATTCAAATATGATTTCCACTCACGCCCTTATGCAACGGTGGATTTGGTTAAAACTTTTTGTGAAGAAAAAATAAATATCTACCAAGTGTACAGTGGTATAGCAACCGGGTTGGAAAGGCATTAAAATAACAGAAAAAATGTCAAACTCATATAATTTCGAAACATTCAAATATAATTCCACTCACGATCATATGCAAGGGTGGATTTTGTTTAATTTTTTTTTGAATGAAAATATAGCAGCCTTGTTAGAAAGGTATTAACATAACTGAAAAAAATGTCATGATCCAGTAATTTCGAAACATTTGAATATAATTTCCACTCACGGCATTATGCAACATTGGATATTCATATATTTCAGATAACAGATACCAATTTAGGCAAGTTTATGTTATTTTCTTTGCCTAATTCCATTGTGTACAGATCGACAAGCGTAAGGATGCCTCTGAGATGCGCAAACGATAGAAAGCGTGAGTAGATGTGCGACAAAGATCGACTACTGTTAACTGCTTGAATAAGGCAGAGCGATTGAGCTCCTGCTCCACTCCAGGGTTTTGTCTACTGAGCAACCAATTCTCGGAGGCATCCTTACGCCTGTCGATCAGTACATATTTATACTCAAATCCATTTTTAGTTTTTTGGCGATATCGGCCTGTTAGGACCGTATCACCTATACGTATTGTATTTTGCCTTGGTAACTTTTAACTGCTGTGGCATAGCCGAACACTGGAGGTAACGTTGGATAAATCTCTTTATTGGAATAACTACGAATCTCAGCCGAGGCACTATGTTGTTGTGAGGATTTAGTTGAAAGACGACCGAAGTCGAAGAAGTTGTCCAGTTGGCGGAGGTCACGAGAAAAAGTAATTAGCAAGGACCGTATCACCTATAAGTATTGTATTTTGCCTTGGTAACTTTTAACTGCTGTGGCATAGCCGAACACTGGAGGTAACGTTGGATAAATCTCTTTATTGGAATAACTACGAATCTCAGCCGAGGCACTATGTTGTTGTGAGGATTTAGTTGAAAGACGACCGAAGTCGAAGAAGTTGTCCAGTTGGCGGAGGTCACGAGAAAAAGTAATTAGCAATCTCGCTAATTTTTTTTTATAATTAGTTCAGAGTATATTTGTTGATATAAGAAAAAGTTCATTGGTCAGTCGTTTTCCTAAAGTAAAAAAAAATCAAAAAGTATTTTAATTTTCAAGAAGATGGTATTTTTTATTTTACATTATATTCATTCCAGCCCTAAATATTCTAGGATTATGAAAATAAATATATTTTTCGAATTTTTTTTTTGACTTTACAAAATTAATTGACCAATGAACTTTTTCTTATATCAACAAATATACTCTAAACTAATTATAAAAAAATCAGCGAGATTGGTAATTACTTGTGCTTCTGTGTAAAATTTACTTCACCAACTAGGCTGAAGGATCTGTCTGTGTCGGTTGACTCATTGTGAACATCTAAATGATTAATTCGTTTAATGAAATTGCCGAAAGGTTATACTAGCTTATAAATTAGTGAAAACCACCCAAGCTTATCTAATCATAGGTACCTATTACATCGGATTATAGTATAGAACTTTGTTTACTGGTAAAATGTTATGAGCGTAGGTATCCAATCTCAGTTGAATATGTCTTAATTCAGCTCAATATATAGGGTTAGTTCAAAATAGCACATGGTGTAATAACGAATGAAGGATGAAAACGGAAAATTAAATAAATATTATTCCCTGTATAAAGAAAACAGTAGACCAGATTGAGTTTATTTTACGTGTAACCGTTCGAAGCGTGGAAAGCAATCAGTAATGCGCTGACCGCCTGTTGAATAAATGACCGTAAATCACCTCTTAATATTTTTATTGCTGTTCGGCAGCCTAGTGATATTTATGAAAAGAAGAACAGTAGCGTACTTAATGAACGATCAAACAGAACTCAATATTTTCTCTTTACTTAATTTGTTTTGGCGTTAGACTAAGTATAAATGTATTTAATTATTGACAAACACTATTTGTTATCACAGAGTTATCCGAAAACAGGTATAAAACTGTTCCCAAATTAAATAACATTTTGGGAATATAAAAGAATGACATTGTAATAGTATAACTCAGTATACTTCTGCTCGAAGAATCCATTGTATTTGCAAAACATATGTCGCGGTTTTTTTAAACTAAAAGTGTGAAAATCAACATTCAAGTTTTAGTATAAACGTTTGTGTATTTAGTGTTGCAACATTTTGACGACCATTCGAAGAACGTGAGGAACAAGACTCACAACCTGATGAACAATTCGAAGAACGTCAGGAACAAGACTCATAACCGGATGAACAGTGGGTGTTATGTCTCCGCTGTACCTTTATTTTTTGTTCCATTCAGTGTACATAGACGTTACCCTGTATCAGTGCACCGACACGATTAGGCGGTTAATAACTTTCGACACCTATGTCGCCTAGCAATATTGTGCGGGCCAATTGGGCGATAATTTTGATTTTTTACCGAAAAAAGACAGCGTGAACGATTTTGATTATTATGAAATTTGTTATCGTAGTCAACACAATCTGTTATTGTTTTTTGGTGCTTATTATCAGACGAGTACGTCTGTAATACACAGAGAATAAAAATTCATTTTGTTATCTGTGATTACTTCCATCATCGAACACCATCGTACCATCCATCGAACGAAAAACATCCACCGAATCGAACTAGAATAAAAACGAAAGATATTACAGTGGGAATTTAAAAACAAAGATCTTCATATTCAGACCCAAAGACTTGTTCTAAATATATATAAAAATCTTAAAAAGGAAATGAACGACAAATGTGACAATGAAATTTTCGGAAGGATCTCACCAGTTTGGGGCATTCAACTATTTACAGAGTGGTTAAACAAGGGGATGTTGTAGATCATTATCGTGAAAGAAAACGAGAAGATCAGAAATTAAACAAAGTTGATGAGGCCACAAAAGATTTTCTTCGAAGGCAAGTTTATGATTTCTATAAACGAAACGAAGTACCTACCTTGGAATCAATCAAAAACAAATTATCTGATTATCCTGAGTATACATATAAGTCGCAGGAAACACTACGCCAAATTCTTTTAGACTGTGGTTTCAAATACAAAAAACTAAATCAGCGAATGACAATGATGGAATCACCCCGGCTCGTTCTGCAAATGCAAGATTACTTGCGACAAATAAAAGAACATCGGGAATCGAAGAGACATATAGTATATCTTGACGAGACTTGGTTCGATAGTCATGATGTGATTCGGTATGGATGGGTAGATAACTCCCAAAACTGTTGTCTCCAAGCATCTTGTTCCAGAGGAAAACGTATAATTATTGTACACGCAGGTAGTGAAGATGGTTTTGTACCGAACGCGTTGCTGTTGTCAGCAAAACAAATAAAAAAATGTTCAGCAGATTATCATGAGGATATGACTGCTACTTTATTCGAAAAATGGTTCAGTGAACAATTATTACCAAATATACATACCATTACCAAATATACCACCAACTTCAGTTATTGTAATGGATAATGCGTCATACCACTCGCGTCAAAAGATAAAAATAACGACGAAAGCAACAAAGAAATGAGACATTTTGGAATTTATGGCTTATAAAAAATTGAATATTCCCCAAAAAGCCACGAAGGAGGTATTACTACGTATAATTAATAATGAAATTTTTTAAAAAGAATATATTATTGATGAACTTTTTAAACATTTTGGTCATACGCTTCTGAGGTTACCTCCGTATTCTTGTGTTTTCAACCCCATTGAATTGGTTTGGGCGTTTATAAAAAACAAATTGAGAAAATCCAATCAATGTCCAAATCTAAGCGGAGAAGTAGTAGAAAATGTTAGGAGAATCTGGGGAGAGGAATATAAAGGTCTTTGGACAGAATGCATTTTACATGTGATTTCAAAAGAACGTGAATATTTCCTTTTGCCATCCATTTAACCAGTAATCATAAACATGGGTGATTCGTCTGATTCAGAGGATTATGATGATTAAGTCTTGCCACGACTTTGATGTGTATATAAGATAGCCGTACCAGCAAATAAATTATCAATGTTTTCTAATTCTATTTTTTTTTTGAACGACTTGTTTTCGGTGTGTCAGATAACTTGTCAATGAGTTACGAGCAACGTCCCGTACCCATACACGTGCAATCCTTCAATTCTATTCATTATAAGAACAAGACACATTATATTTGCAAATTTCTATACAGCAAGCAATACGCAAAGTTATACCCAAGAGAAAATATCTCCGCCTATGGTCGGCAAGTACGTTCAAAGAGGCGAAGTCATTGACGTGTTAATCCGGTTTTACAGCTCATTCAACTGAGATTGGATAAACTCTATACCTATCAAATCGGATTATAGTAAAGTACTTTGTTTAGTGGTTAAATTATGAGTTGTAAATTCCTCGGTTTGTTTTTATGACAGGCCTTGGCTGAAGTACATTGAAATATATACAGGAGATACAAAATAATAGATATATTGGATTGATAGTTTCTTTGGAAACTATAGTTCTAGTCATGTTCATGCCATTATCAATACCTTAATCTGTCCAAAGGTACATCACTACTTATGGAGGTACGGTACTACCAGCAGATGAGTGGAAAAAGGCTTCTCATGTGATACATTTCTACAACATCATACGTGAACCAGTGATAAAATGTCCTTATGATGCGAAACATTTAGCCTACGAATGGGTGCGCGATTCAGTAGCGCAGGGCACTTTGCAGGACTACAGATTATATACAGTGCAGTGGGATCCTGAGGCTGGAAATGGTGAAAATCTTATTTAATTTACTACCTATTTATTGCAATGAAAATTGAATGAGGTTGGATGATATTTTCAATGGCGTGTTGAAGAGAAAGTGTGTATACCTACTTAGTTTTATTGTTTTTATATTTTAATTTTATAAAATGAAATAAACCAATGATTTTTATTTTGAAATCACACATTTCTCTTCAATTACAAATCAGATTCAGCAGAAAATAGAGTAATCAAATAATAGTTGAAGTCGGCAATTTGTTGAGAATCGTGAATGTTTGTGATTGTTTAATTTTTCTCTAGTGTAATTCAAAAGCATGTTTTATTCCTCAAGCCCAGTTCATGTAAACGTAAGGTGAAGTAACGCAAGAACACAAGAAAGTTTAACCATTAGAATCGTGTAGACACGTTCATGGTAAAACGCAAGGAAAGGTACGAAACGTAAGGTAAGACAAAAAGTTGATCAACTTTCTGTGTTGCGTTCTTACCTCTGTCCAATCAGAGGTCTTTTAAAAACGATGCATACCGAGTAAGGACGACTGGTGTAGATTGTAATTTGTAATAACTAGAACATCTCGATTGGTGAAAATAGAGTTCTTTGGGAGATCGTTCAGCAACGAACAGTCGTTACCGACCGATGATGAACCCTTTACTCCCATATACACCTACTACGTAGGCTTATTATGGCAAGTACCTGTCAGAAAACAACTACTCCCCTGGTAAGACAACGACGGGTATTGAATTAAATCTAACAGATACTTGTGCAACGTTCATCAAAGGATCAGAGGACGCAGTTGCAAGTGCCCTCTACGACCAACCAGCAGAATTATGTTTTGATTTGGACAGGGTGACCACCTGCAGATTAGTTTCGAAGTTGTTGCCTCATCTGTGAAAGAGTAGATCAACACAGACAGCACTGAAGCCATCTGTTCCCCGTCCAAATCATTACACACTCCTGTCAACAAATGCGTGCACTTGGACAACGGAAATCGGAGGACAATTGCCTCATCCGGCTAGCTCAAACATCTCCAAGTGCAGCATCGTCGCAAATATCCAGCAACTCCGGAACTCTTCTTTCAGGATCAGTCAGGAACAGTACGAATTCTTTCTTAATGTCGTTGGTATTAACCAACGACGTTTCATCTATCTAGGCCAGGCCGTAGATTTCCAGGAGGAGCTATGACCTGGCCAGAAATACTTTATTACTATTATATACATAGTATGTACAAGTGAGCCACCCGGGCTACCACTCGGTAGGACTATTACACTCTGGTCTGTGGCTCCCGAATGACTGAATTCAGGAGCCAAATTGGTTTCTTTAATAGACAAAACTGACATTCACTCCGGCCCATGCCGAAGCAAAGTCGCTGGTGGGCGGAGCCTATTAGAGCTCCGCTCCCAGATATACTCTCACAGTAAAATTTTATTTTCAGTATTTCTGGCCGAGGATGACAGCTGGTTTGGTCAACTCTGGGTCACGCGGTGAAGCGGTTTCTAGGCCGCTCCACCTAGCGAGCAGAGGGAGAACACTCCGAATTTCCGGGTTAACAGATATCGAAGAAAATAGAGTTCTTTGGGAGATCGTTTAGCAACGAACAGTCGTTACCGACCGATGATGAACCCTTCACTCGCATATACATCTACTACGTAGGCTTATTATGGCAAGTACCTGTCAGAAAAGAACTACTCCCCTGGCTAAGACCACGACGGGTATTGAATTAAATCTAACAGATACTTGTGCAACGTTCCTCAAAGCATCAGAGCTTTTAATTCAGTCGTCAGTCAGACGGTTTGAAAAATGTGTGGAAATCTGAATAAATATGGATGATACTTATTTCAAAAGTTCAATCGAACTGTTCCCTCATATTTATGACAAATTGGATAAACAACTTCTGTCAGTGACACGACTGAGAGTAGTTGTTTCTACCTTAAGTCTTTGTAAACCGTACATTTTCATTACCTTACGTTCTTGCGTTACCTTACATTACGTTTACATGAACTATACATGAACTATAAAACTATATTTCTGCATCTTGTTTTTTATTTTTTGGGAAAAGGTAAGAGTAGCTATTTAACTGGTTTCACAAATCTCTACAAATGTTTTGTTTTGAATGGCATTGTTGTGCTCTTCATGATGACAAAATGAAAGAATTTTGTGGAGTATCCCATTGAAAAATCTATGGAAAAATACTATGGAGATTGTTTGATTCTAGGAACCAAATCAAGATTGCAAGAAAATTGCAGTAATTTTTTTATTGTTATGCTAGATGCTTTTGACACTCCATTTTTTTCAATGTTCATCATTTATAGTTTAAGAACATTAAAGTGGTTTACAAATAGATGATGAAAAACACATTCTTTCGAAAATGCCTTATCCACAAAACATTTTATTATTATTTTACTGTAATTTGTTATTATATTATTATATTCAGTAATAATTATAAGGGGTTCAATGAATCAAGACTAATTTGTATAATCTTTATACCATTTTTTGTTATTATATTTTTAAATTGGCTGTTTTTTTTCAACTTAAATAATAAATCGATAAAAATTTGGGTTGTTTTCTTGATAAAATAGTACATTTCTTCACTGATTATGATCAGCATTGACACCTTTAGTATTAATAATCATCCGTATTCTATATATTTCTGCCAGAATAATATCTGTCATCCACTGAATCCGAGAAATGAAGCTTTTTTACTAGCAATGATTCTATTATGAGTTCATTTTGACGTGTTTTATGACGCTATATAGTTGAAGACTGACAGGTAAGGAAACCGTCTGCTAGGCATGAATTAGCATTCTTGGTGTTACCCCAATTCGCCTGGATGTATTTTTAGCATGTCTCCAGATTAAGGAGGCGAGGGGCGTTTGAAAACTAGTCAGTTTGTGACCGTTTGCTGATTTAACATTTCGGTAGATATGGTGCTGAACCTTCTGCCAAGTTTGACCCGCGTACGAGGTCAAGGTCCAGAGTTATGTAAAAAAACCGTTATTTTTTAAAATCGCGGTTTTTTTCAGCCTAACTCTGTATATTGGCAACACCAAGAATGCTATTTCATGCCCAGCAGACGGTTTCCTAACCTGTCAGTAAATCATATAGGCAGCTCTTCAACCTGTGTATATAGGTTATTCGCAGCGAACGGATAAGTTGGAATAAAGTTGAAGGTTACTAGTACAAGTTGAAGGTTGACTGCCGATCTAATTTAGATTGTTATTACCGTGGTGCCAACTCCTTTTTTTACAAAATGTAATTTTTATTGTTAAAACTCCTGAAATTCTATTGTTGGTGTTGGTTTTTCCTTTGTGTTTATGTAAATTTTTTGGTATTTTTCTAAGGCCCTTTGAACAGTCGATGGCACTACGATACTCAGATATTATGTTCCCCCTTTGTCACCTGATGGCTCTTGTAAGAGTCAAAAATGATTTATAGTTACTTATTTTGTTTAAATGAACTAAAACAAAACTAGTAATGATAAAAAGCATATATATATATATATATATATATATATATATTAAAAAATAAGTAACGTGTTGTTATAGAAACAAAACAATTTGATTTTCGACAAATAAAAAAATCTTAGTGGGACCAGTGTTCAAGGATAAAACTAAAAATACGACACCTAAATTTTGCGTAAACTGAAAGAACAAAAATTTAAATTCTTCACAATACATTAATATCACTACATTTTAAGCAGAATCCTGGAGCACCAGGGCATGGTCCACAATCATAAATACCTAGTTTGAGTTCGCCTTCCCTTCTGACTACAAGATTGACATATTTTTCTGGGCGCCTGCTTTTTCGACCTAACTCACTATCTGTGTGATATTTATTGTTTTTTAGGATTTGAAGTGCCAGGTACTGCAGTATAATCTTCCATCTTGAAGCACGTATAATACCTAATCTCTAATTTAAAAAAAATTTTAACGTATGCTTTTTCACAGGAAGATTTTTGGTGTTATATGGATCAAAAAGCATACAATCGCGGCGTGCACATGCGTTGCAATTGTTTTGTTAATATGCAAATTTTTTGTAATAACTCGAAACAATTACATCAATGAAAAGAATAGTAATAATATTGCAAAAAATTCCAGTAATGTTTTATAATGTATGCTTTTTCGCAGGCTCATTTTTTATGTTAAATCGATCACGAAAATTAAAAAGCATACTCTTCTCTCGCGTAGACGGCCACGAAATTATCAACTGAACATTTAAAAAAAATGTGTTATCTCAAAATGATTTTTTAACGTATGCTTTTTCACAGACTAATTTTTTGTGTTATATGGATCACAGAAATTAAATAGCATACTCTTCTCTCGTGTAGAAGGCCCCGAAATTAACAACTGAACATGTAGAAACAAGGTAGAATCTAAGAACGATTATATAACGTATGCTTTTTCACAGGCTGATTTTTGGTGTTATATGGATCACGGAAATTAAAAAGCATACTCTTCCCTTGTGTAGAAAGCCCTGAAGTTATACCGTGTAACACAGATTCATGGTACACCCCATTTTTCTCCTTTGTTTCTCTGGCTATATTTCTGAAATTCACAACATTAAATATGTTCACTAGAGGACACTTTTTGGCATATTTGTAAAACAAATTCAACTTTCGGTTTTTCCGGAAATGATATCAACTTTCGATTTTCGAATTGGATACCCTGTATATTATTACATGATCGGTTAGGGATGATCATGAGGAATCCACCGATACCAGGTTTGATGGTGTTATCTCTAATGACTACGGAGATATCGCCATTTATTTTATCCATAAGCTCAAGGAGTGGGAGAGAGAGAGTTGGATGGACCCGCCAGAAAAAGTTTCTCTCTCCTACTCATTGAGCTTATGGATAAAATAAACAAACAAACAAAACAACAAATAAAAATATCCAAGAAACCAAGCCAAAGCCAAGCGTATTGCTCATACTTATTTAGTTTTTTATGCAAAAAGCAAGCAATTATCGACAAATCATAATTTTAAAAAAGCATATACGTTAAAAAAAAAAGTTTCAAGAAATGTGTCGTTACCGGCCGGTCTATAAAACAAGTACCTAATATGCTTAGCTTAATACAAAAAATGTTGATTTCATTGAAAATATGTTGGAATTTAGTCGCTGTTTTCCATCGTACAAGATAACCTCTCTTGGAAGGGATTCATGTTTTAAAGATAATCATTCTCAATTTAAAATTGAATCAATACATGACTCCTCTGGAAATGGAAAAACCCGACTATAAAATTGAAGTTACTTTTTTGTAATATCTAACAGAAAACAACTACTTCCCCGGCAAAAGCCACGCTGGACATTGAACTACATCTGATAGATATTGAGAAAGACCCATATAACTTGAGAGAAAAAATCTGATAGTGAAAATTTGCATTTTCATTCAGATAGTTGATTATTTATTAAATGGGAAGTAGTTGTTTTCTGTTAGATATTACAAGAAAGTAACTTCAATTTTATCGTAGGGTTTTTCCATTTCCAGAGGAGTCATGTATTGATTCAATTTTCAATTGAGAATGTTTCTCTTTAAAAAATAAAAAATATTGTTGAACTTGTTAATGTTCTTCCAAATCAAGTAATTACTGTAAATATGGAAATAAAATGGCATTTGTTTATTGCTAAACATTTAGAAATAAATGATTTCTTTGATTTTTGCTTGATTGAGGACCATAAAGGTTAAAATATAAAAATAGTTTACATGCAGTGCGCGAAATATGTATGAAAAAGAAAAAAAAGGTCACTTGGCATATTGTTATCAATACTCGAACCTTGTCATTTGTTGACGTTTGTAGAAAAGACAAATAATATATAACCTTTACGCGGTGCCGATACGACTTGATCAGACAATAACCATAGACAAGAGTTATATACTGACAATAACTCAACGCCGACTATAATATCCAGCATATAAATATGAATACTTTGTGATGTCGGGGCATGGCGCAGTGGTTATAGAGCGACTGACTCTGAGTCGAAAGGTTCGGAGTTCGAACCCTGGTTGGGCTGGGATTTTTTAATTTAATTTAACTGATTAAATTGTTAAAATATCGTGGCTCGACTAGGGTGAGTCCTGCACGATTCACTGTTGCGTTCCAATTAACAGTGCTGCTCCTAAGGTGGCGTATGGAGTTAGTAACAAAAGGCCTACCAGAACACATGGCTGAAGACCATAACAGAATCGATGCCAAAGCACCAAAGGAAAAAGTATACCTTGTGGCTCTGTTTTGAGTCAGCGCCATCGGGGCTCGAGTCGCGTTGACTCTTAAAAGAGACAGTGGCAGTCATGAGTTGAGTTGAAAATTAAAATCCAGGTAAGCACGCAGCATTTTAGCAGGGTCTTCGAGTTGTGTGAATGAATTACTGGAATTTATTGTTGATTGATAAGCCATATAAGTACAAGAATCATAACTGTATTTTTTTTATAGACACGAACCCCAATTTCGTTATAGTTGGATTATTGGCTCCTGTTTCCAAGATGTCTAGCTGTGGTTATAGGGTTATAGTTGAAAACATTTGGCGAAGGACTGCGTGTAATCCCTGGTCTGTACAGCTGAACTTCGGCTTTTCGAAAATGAAATTGTATAAAAAAAGAATAATAATAATCCAATCATTAGAAGAGTCCTATTGCAGATTTTCTCCTCAGAGGAGTTTATTAGAGGTATTTCCAATCCTATAATGGCCCTGCCGAGTCTCTGTCACTTCTTCAATTTGACTTATTCTTTCCATGACAAATTCATTATCTTCACTGGGAGTCCTGGGACCCACAGACCTCATAAATGAGGTCTGTGCTGGGACCTCTTTTCAGCATGAGCTACTGCATATATGTGCATGGGGATTTCCTGTTTAAAGCTGGATTTATAAACTTGACGTTCGCGCTGGCGTCCGACTTAAAATTAATTTAACTCGAACGTCAGCCCAACGGCGACCGGCAACGCCGACGGTAGATATAAAAGGTCTTACGACGGGTTTCTGTACTTTTAATTGGGAACTCCAACGGCGAACGGCAAGTTTATAAATCCAGCTTAAAGGTTAAGTCGGTGTTTCGAACACATGCCTTATTATTATTTTTCAGTGATCCAATCGATGCTAGACAGAAAACTATTAACGGGTGATTGACAATTCATTGGTTTATTCATTTAATTTTATTTGAATGAAGATGTTTCACAAAAATCACATCAATATTGTATGTGCATATTCATTTATTTGGAGGAAAATTCCAAAATTTGGAATATTTGGCATCAATTCATTTTATGGTGACCTACGTTGTTCCATGTCATCAATAATTATGTCATGTCATTGTCATTCTTTCACAAAATGATAAAACGTGAAAGTCAGATAACGTTGTAATCCCAGGAGTGGCACTGGCTGAATGCACCGGAAAGAAGTAAAAGCCCAAATAAAAAGAAAAAGAAGAACGTGAAATTTAGGTTAGGTCATCTATTTATTTATTTATAATTAATGCAGTTACTGGCATAAATTGCAGTTAATGCAGTTGTACTTTGTACTTGCAATTTTATGTGAATTTTATGTGAATAGGACAGAATTGCAGTGCAATCAGACATACAGATGTGTTTTCATAATTAACGTCTGAAGCTTATATAGCAAAAATTATTATTTCTGCTTCACAGCAATCAAAGACTACTTTGTTGAAGATGGAAGGGCGCCTGTCTCTTGAAGAATTTTCATCAATTTGTAGAATATGTTTAGTAGGGACCGACTTGAAATGTTTTTCTGAAAAGAAAAACTTGATAGATTTATTCACGTCCATAACTGAAATTCAGGTGAGTAAAATTGGTTTTTCATCATCAAGTGGGTAATTTTTAGCTGTTTATGTAAGTGTTGTATAATTTGAATTTGGTTATCAACACTGTTCCTTAGCTATTTTAGCACATAATAATAAAAATGTCTTATAAACCACTTGTTTGAGTGTACCCAGAAGAATAGCATATATGTGGGTAGAGGGCTTCTATTATTATTTGTCTTAGAGCTCCAAGGTGACTCACTGATTCTTGGTGAAGCATTCACTTTTGAGCTGTGGGGAAACCCGGAAAATATATAGCACCACCCCTTCAAAATTTGCTAAGACTAAAGCACTAAAAACTGAAATATATTCTTGAGTTAATGGCAATCGCATGTGTGAATTCAAAAAAATACTACAAACGTCATCATCAGGAACTCCTAGCTATTTACACAATTGGGTTTGAATGTGTTTCTCCTTAGGTCTGTGAGCTCAAGGCTTTATTACTGAGCTTTCAATCAAATTATGTATATGTATATCACGAGAAATATTCATACTGATTTTGTTGATAACTTTTTCTTGAATCAAGTTTTTGATAAAAAATTTATTTCCTTTCTATATATTTTTCCCAATGCCTTTTTAGCCAATCTGTAATGTCATACTTTCAACTATTGTATTGCATATTTCGCTGAATAAAGATTATTATTATAAGCCAGTTTTTGAAAGGTTGTCAGTGGATTCACAAAACTGCTAGAAGAATCAAATCTGAGCCTATAGTAATTGAAGTCTGAAATATAATAATTTGAACCTTTTGGTTTTATGCAACTTCATATAATATTGTTGAATATTTTATTTGTTGCTGCCTGGTCTATATGGGCCTGAATGTTTTATCTGCTTGTTTTATTTCTTTCCGAATTTATATTGAGGTCAATATTATAGTTGTAGGCTATGCTGAAATAAAACACATTCACCTGGAGTCTTGGATATTATTCATATTCAGTTTCAAGAACCCATAAATAAAACCCAAAGCACCCTGAGATAACCGTTTCAACACAGTAATGTCTACCATTTTTTCCAAATAGTGACCTCCTTGAGGAATGTTGCAGAAATATCTGTCAGAAGTAGTTCAGCGTCCGTCGTGGTATTAGCCAGGGATATAGTTGTTTTCAGGCAGATATTTGCTCAGTTTGTGGAAATATTTAGAAAGAAGGATATTTCATTATGGTAGAAATTATTTATTTTTCTTCAACTACCTATATACAGGGCTATTCAAATTCGTTTCTGTACATGGGGATCTCGTAAACGATAAGAGATAGAGTGTCGGTTAAATTGTGGCGATGTTGCGTATTTTAGAGACCTATTCAATGATGTAAAAAATCGAATTTAGCTCTTTTGGTTCTGGAAATATACAGGAAAAACCAAAAAAATAATTTGCCAAAAAATCCCAAATTATTTTTTTGCCTGTATCTTCTTTATTCGCAGACATATTGAAAATCTGTTCACATTTCGCCATTGGCACTTGGTGTGGGCTATCAGAATATGTCCATGAATCTTTTATACAGGGTGTCATCTGACTTGTGCCACCCCCATCTTTGAATTTTTAAATACGGACCTGTATTTTTTATTGTTGTTTTTGGATCGTCGACGTTCACTTCATACTGAGAAATTAAAATAAATTTTATGTTTCGGGGTGTTTCAGTAATATTTTATTATAATTGGGTGAATTATTTCCTTTTAAATTACGGCCCTGGGAATTGGTTGACTAAGTTAAAAACACAATAGCAACTTTCACGTCTCCCCATGTACCATAGTGTTTTTCGAGAGTATTTTTTTCATTTTTAGATACCAATTCATATTTCTTCACATTTTCAATGCCCTTTGAGCGTTTTCTACAATGAACTTCGAATAGCAAACCTTTTATGATTATCTGAAACATGTCTACAACAAAAATAGATTATATTTATTTCGATAAGCTGAAAAAGAAATGATAGCAATAATTACATCTGAAATGAACACTATAATTGTAATGAAAATTGAAATGAAGTAATACACAAAAAAATTATCGGCGCAATAAATGTTCGAAGTGGAGTCCTTCCATTTGGAGACATTTTTTAACTCGTTTTTTTCATATTATTTGCTGCCCTTAATACACTTCTTTGCTGCATTGTTGCGAAAGCATTCAAAATTCTCAATCTCAATCAAGTCTTCCACATTTTCTTGCACCATAGGTGATTCTTGGAGATAGAAAGATTATAACACCACATTTTCGCTAGTTACTATAATACTTACCTATAAGTTGCTAATGTCTTCAGTTATTATGTTTAATACTGATGAAATCTCAGTAGACTATGAGAACAATTGTTGATAATATTTTGACATTTGTCATATTTGTTGTATATCTTTGAGTTTATTGGTGTAAAATTGATATTTTCTGCTGAAGAAAAACGGGACATGATGAAAATTTATTATGAAAACCATAGAAACAGTTATGCTACAGCCCAACGGTATATGGAAATTTATCCAGAAGACGTCAACCGCATGAAACTTTGTCCCAGAAATTAGACAAAAACCTCAGAGAATTTGGATCATTCAATAAGCCTCGCAAAAGTTTTGGTAACAGAACTCCAACCGAAAAAGAGGAAAGTATTGTTGAAAAGTATTTTTTTTTATTTTAATAAACTCTCAGTAATATCATTGAATTTTAGATTAATGAAAATTCATCTAAATCATCGGTACAAATTGCAGATGAATTCAATTTGCCACAAACGACAGTTTGGCGCACCCTCAGGAAGCATATTTTTAAATGTTACAAAATTGAAACGGTTCTTAACTTATTTCCAGGAGATCCCGAAAGAAGAAGAAATTTCTGCAACTGGTTGCATAGAAACATCGTGATGGGAATTTTTTGAATAACATCATTTGGACCGATGAGAGTCGTTTCACAAATTGCGGTGTATTCAATAGGAATAATGAAAATATCTGGTCTCAGACCAATGAAAATGATTTCAGAGAAGTTCGTCCTCAAGTGCGATTTGGATTTAATGTATGGGCAGGAATTTTTGATAATAACATTTTTGGGCCAGATATTTTCCAGGAGACATTGAATGGCGAACGTTATTTGCAATTCTTAAGGACCACCTTCACTGAATACCTCGAAGATATTCCAATAGGTAGGTTGAATGGAATCTGGTTTCAATATGATGGAGCTCTTCCTCATGGTACAAGAGAGGTTAATCAGTTTCTGAATACCACATTCAACAACAGATGGATACCAAATAATGGGCCAATAAGATGTCCTGCAAGATCACCAGATCTTACTATTTTGGACTATTTTCTAGGGGGAACATTGAAAAATAGGATTTACGCTGGCGGAGAGATAGAAAATGTGGAAGACTTGAGATTGAGGATTTTGAATGCTTTCAATGCAGCAAAGAAGTGTATTAAGGGCCAGTTTTTCATGTTCGAGTTAAACTCCAGATAACTAACTAATAGTTCAGATGGTGAATGACATTCTTTAAATGATGTTGGAAGGATCACATTCTGAAACCTGAAAAATTGGCCCTAAGGCAATAAATAATATGAATAAAACGAGTTCAAAAATGTCTCGAAATAGAAGGACTCCAATTCGAACATTTATTGCGCCATTAATTTTTTTGTGTATATAAATTACTTAATTTCAATTTTCACAACAATTATAGTGTTCGTTTCTGATGTAATTATTGCTATCATTTCTCTTTCATCTTATCAGAATACATATAATCTATTTTTGTTGTAGATATGTTTCAGATAATCATAAAAGGTTATGCTATTCGAAGTTCATTGTAGAAAATGCTCGAAGAGAATTGAAAATGTGAAGAAATATGAATTGGTACTTAAAAATTAAAAAAATACTCTCGAAAAACACTATGGTTCATGGGGAGACGTGAAAGTTGCTATCGTGTTTTTATTTAACTCAGTCAACCAATTTCCAGGGCCGTAATTTAAAAGGGAATAATTCGCCCAATTAAAATAAAATATTACCGAAATATAAAATTAAATTTAATTTCTCAGTATGAAGTGAACGTCGACGATCCAAAAAATACAGGTCCGCATTTAAAAATTCAAAGATGGGGGTGGCCCAAGTCAGATGACACCCTGTATAAAAGATTCATAGACATATTCTGATAGCCTACATCAAGTGCCAATAGCAAAATGTGGACAGATTTTCAATTAGTCTGCGAATAAAGAAGATACAGACAAAAAAAATAATTTGGGATTTTTTGGGTTTTCCTGTATATCTCCAGAACCAAAAGACCTAAATCTGATTTTTTCACATCATTGAATAGGTCTCTAAAATACGCAACTTTGCCACAATCTAACCGACACTCTATCTATCTCTCATCGTTTACGAGATCCCCATGTACAGAAACGAATTTGAATAGCCCTGTATATACATACAGTGCATGCCATGAAGTATGTAACATAATGGAAACAAGTTTATGATTAGAGTGTTTAAAAAAAAATCTTTTTGCTGGAGTTAGGCTGAAAGGTTGCTCATCTACCTTGTTAAAGATCTCAATCAACTTGAAAATCAATTCAGACTCATGTCATGTGATAACAGGTCTGGCAGCAAATTGAAGAAAAAAAACAATTGGCGAATTACTAAAACTATTGGTCGAGGAAACTGCTAATTTTTTAAAGCGGGAAAACTACATACAATTGCTGAATAATGGGGAATTCCATTCTCTCATTAGTATACTCATTTCCATACTCACATAATTTGGTTGGTTTACTATTTCTGCTCCTGCAACAATGGTCTAAACAACAAAATACCTCCGATTTTTCAGTAGCGGAAAAGTTACGTTTTGATGCAGAATAATAAAATATATCAATTGTTTCAGCAATGTACCCATTCTGTTCATTTTTATCTTTGTTTCAAAATTCACTGAATATTTTGTCGAATGCCAAAAACATCTCTTCAGTAATGCACTCACATAACTTGGTTGCTTTTATTTTTAAAAAATTCATCCAACATATTTGTCGTGAAACGCTGAAATTTCCTAAAGCTGTAGTTGGTAAAATTCTATAATTTCAAGTCTGTAGTACCTACGCAATGCATGATGATTAATTATAACTTTTCTGTTCGGATATTTTTCAGCATTTGTATGTAGTTTTCCCGCTTTCTAAAATTAGGAATTTCATCAACAAATATTTTTTAGTCATTTGCCAATTGTTCAGTGAATTTTGGAGCCTACCCTAAATTTAATCAACTTGCATGGATTCATCCCTGGAAAACTGAATTTTTTCATTTGTTTCAAAGAAAAATGCGGGTGGTCGGTGCACACTTCAAGCAAACAACAGACGTCGTGATTGGCATCTAGACAACTCCATATATCTATCTATTAACTACGAATATTGATAACACGCCATAAGACGCAATGTTATCAGATTGAAGCCAGAAATATCTCACATTTTCTTAAACGGTCGCTGGGAAACTATTGCACATGGCGAATTCTGAATCACGAGAAATGTCATAAATTGTTAAGGTTAGGCTTCTTTTGACATTTTCAACCGTCCCATATTGAAAATGGGCTAACATTTTTCTGAAATGTGGATAAATTAAGAATAAGAATTATGCAAGACGGTCAAGCAAACTTCATGTCATTAAAAAAACTATTCATTGATCCATTTGTAACTCTAAAATCAATAAAATGTATGTTTGTTACCCGCTACCAGAGTTTCATCAATCAATTTTCTGCCAAAAGCGGATAAAAACCCATCAAACTTGAAGAAATATGGATTGAGTATGTAACGGACTGTTTGAAAACGTAAATCTCGTTCCACGTCGTCCTCATAACCGCCGTGAAAAATATTTTGCTGATAGTGATGTATTTTTGTCCCCTGAACACAAACTCGAAGAAAAACGCGGCGATCTTAAATTCTTTCAGGCATGAATGAATCTAGAAATTTATAAAATGTGTCATATTCTCAGGAATAAAACCCATATAATGCCGCCCTCTTATAATTAGCACAATCTACACTTGCTCTCTGTAACCCTATCCGGATATGAGGTTATTTTAAAATTTGCCGAATTAGCACACACAACATATGCTTCTCATATCTTCGATAATTGTTGCTACCGAATCAGGCATGCTAGAAAGAGATGAAAAAACAAAATCGTGTCTTTGAATAGGAATCTTCGGCGCAAGCGCATTAATTCAGCTGCTTCCAATTCGAAGTCGATGCTCATTTTTTTTGGCATCACATAGGCTGTCTTTATTATCCATATTCGTAGTTAATAGATATATGGACAACTCACATCGCACTTTCTTTACAACAAGGAATGCGGTCGTCTATCAATATCAATGTACTTGAAAAAAATTCACTCATACTCAAGTATAAGTGCGGTTCTAAATGGTACCCTTATCTCGATAAATAACGTTTTTGAGTGGAACAATGAGACAAAAAATATTTTGAATGGTATTTCCAGTACTACTTTTTGAGAGAAGATACATTGCAATAACTCGACAGATGGCATTGGGGACACATTAACTTGAAAATTTCGATTAAATTGTGACTATTTGTATAAACGAAAAAATATATATACAGGATGTCCGGTAAACCTTGTACAATATTGGAACTGGTGATAGACCAGGTCATGACTGTTCAGAATATCGGAATTTCACCTCAGTAAAAATATCACCGTTTTTGAGATAATGGGCATTTTAAGAATTTCTGAAAAATCGCTATCTCACCTTGGATTTTCGAGTGCCATGTATACAAATTGAGACAAATTCAAATATCTCTGCTGTTGAAGATTACTGATGAGTGATGCTTATAGACGTACAGAACAGTTTCTCCGAAAGTGAAAAACAAAATTCAAGAAATGAGGGTAAAATGACATTAACTTTCAAAAAAAAAGTTTGACATTATTGTCTGAAAGAACCATAACCAATTGGAAGTGGACATTCATTTCAAAAGAATGCTCAATTAGTCCAGACTCTACCATGGTATAAAACAAACTAATAATTATTTTTGGGTCGGGGCGTGACGCAGTGGTTAGAGCGTCCGACTTTGGGTCGAAAGGTCCGGAGTTCGAGCCCCAGTTGCGGCTGGGATTTTTTAATTTAATTTGACCGATTAAATTATTAAAATCTCGTGGCTAGACTATAGGGTGAGTCCTGCACGATTCGCTGTTGCGTTCCAATTAACAGTGCTACTCCTGAGGTGGCGCATGGATTTAGTAACAAGGCCTATCCAGAACACGTGGCTAATGACCATAGCAGTCGATGCCAGAACACCAAAGAAAAAAAAATTATTTTTGGAGGAAGTGATTTATTCTAGGCTTCCATCAACTTTTATACTTACGCCCAAAAGTTTTATTTCGATTTTATCAAGATAAAATGTGGAAATGGTTAATAATAATAAAGAATAGACTGCTTCGTAGCATTAAATAGTATGTCAATAAAATAAAATTTTCATGTAATAAAGCCTAACAAAATTATCGAAATGAAATGTCAATTATTCGACATGGCACCGATTGATACGAATTCTTGTGATAGATGTCGCAATTGTCCAACATCCAGATGCCAACGAAGTTCCAGATACCGACAGATAAACAGGGTGTAACCAAATAAGTGCAAAATTTTTTAGGAGGTGAATCCTTGTCGTAAATTAAAAACTTTTCTAACTCCTGTGTTGTGTCCTTAGAAGCAATAATTTCCTAATGAAAAAATGAAATACAGCATTGTGCATGAACGGATCTTCTGTAAATAGAATTGACAAAATCCAGTAGATGGCTGTCACATTTTGTTTGAACAACTTGTGACTTCTGTCGTAGTTTTTTGAAATTATTCCGCTTGTTTCATTCAGTGGTATTTATTTCTTTGTCATGGCGTACACACGTTATACTCCCCGAGAATATGCGCATATGCACTACATTTATGGTGAATGTGGAGGTAGTGCTACTGCTGCAGCAGCGCTTTATGCAGAACGATGTCCGATTGTACAATGTCGCTCTGGGAATCGCTGCCGCTTAGAGAATCGCTGATTTGGGGTCTATAACCTATAAGTCATTTGGAAAGATTTTTCTTGAAAAGATGTCTCTGCGTACGAGTGGATGGAAAATAACATTTTTGTAATATTATTCAGTGCGATGTTGAATAATCGTTATTGTGGTTTATAGTGTATGTTGATTCAATAAAACGTTGAATTAGTATTTACTTCTTTACATCTCATTGAATGCTTTTAAGCAGTTGATTCGTAATTACTCATAGTTATTTAATCATTTCATCTTGATAGGATAGAAATAAAAGACATTACTGACGAAGTCTAATGGAGTTGATTTTAGCTCAGAATAACATCACACTCTAATATAATCGAAATTCTACTCCTTCCAAAAATAATTATCGTATGTTTTATACCATGGTAGAGTCTGGACGAAATGGGCATACTTTTGTAATAAGTATCCACTTCCACTTGGTTGTTTTTTTCAAACAATAATATCAAAGTGTTGTTAAAAAAATTGGTGAAACTCAAATCTGGCATTTTACCCCCATTTCTTGAAAAATTGTATCGTTTTGTGAAAAACTGTTTCGTAAGTCTAAAAGCATCACTCATCAGTAATCTTCAGCAGCGAAGATATTTGAATTCGTCTCAATTTGTATACATGGCACTAAAAAATACAAGGTGAGGTGGTGCTATTCCAGAAATAAAAAAATGCTCATTATCTCGAATACGCTGAGATTTTTACTAAGGTGGAATTCCGATATTCTGAACAGTCATGACCTAGTCTATCACCAGTTTCAAAATTGTACAAGGTTTACCGGACACCCTGTATACAGGGTGACCCAGGGTTAAACCATCCAACGTTTAAGATCTGTTCTTTTGGTAAAAATGAGATTTTTGTTTCCTTTTATCATGTGTTCTAACTTGCTTCGTTCTCGAGATACAGGGCGTCAAAGTTACTTGGTCTGCAAGCTCTCCTGACTCAACCCCTATATATTTTTGTATAAGGTGCAATGAAAACCAAAGTTTATGCTGAGCCCAAGGTATGACCAAGGTACTCTGCTGGAAAGAATTGTTCAAGCAACACCAGAGATCACACCGTGCAGCTCCAGAATCAGTTGTTCACGAGTGCTAAGTTTGCATTAAAAAAAAAACGGTCATTTTGAGCAGTTTTTGTGAATTTTTGTTTTCCCGTTTTCTAAGAAATTCAAGTAAATAAATTTGTCCTATTATCAATTACTTAGTTACTTTTTTCGTGTTACATGCAATAAAACGGTTTTCAAATTGTTTCTCAAAAATGAAGCGAGATACAAAAAAATTGAAAGAAACAGACAAAAAAATTGTATCCATCTCTAATTACTCAATCCTGAAAAAATTAATCATACAAAAGCACAGTGGAGTACAATGATTTGTCCTAATATCAATTATATTACCCTTTGGGTCGCCACTCGAATTAATAATTTTTTCATAAGTACATTAAAAGAAGGCCCTTATCACCGCAAATAAGAATGTCAGGTTTTATCAAAATAAAAGTTTTTAAATACCTACGAGGATGTATTGATATCTAGTTAGCCTAGACCAGTTCCCTGCAAAAATAAAATATTGCGCTACCATAGCAACGAACAATAACTTATTAGAAGTGTCAGTGTAAAGTTTGACGTCAAAAAAGTAAACCAGAGTTACGCAATAAATTAAAAAAAAAAATGTCCACCGAAATTGTGAAAATCGAAAAATTGGACTATCGAGCCATATTCAAGTACTTGTATTTAAAAGGGTTAAGAGGTAAACAGATTTACGAAGATATGCTAATACCCTTGGTAATCAATGTGCTTCGTATGCGACCGTGAAAAATTGGACGGCAAGCTTCAAAAGAGGTAAATTTTCCATTGAAGATGATGACCGATCGGGAAGGCCAGTTTCTATGTCAGTCCCCGAAAGTATCGATGCAGTTCATGACATGATTTTAACAGACCGTCGAATTGGGCTAAAACGGATATCTGAAGCACTGAATATTTCATACGAACGCGTTCAATTTGGACATGAGAAAAATTGCTGCAAAATGGATCCTTAAATGTTTGAATGTTGACCAAATGCGTGCAAGGGTAGTAGCATCGCGTTCGATCTGTGCTCGATTTGAAAACGATGTAGACTTCTTAAACCGAATTGTTACTATGGATGAGACTTGGGTACATTTCTACGATCCAGAAACAAAGCAACAATCGATGGAATGGCGACACTCCGGTTCTCCAAGACCTAAGAAGTTTCGTGTCCAAAAATCTGCTGGAAAAGTTCTTGCTTCAGTTTTTTGGGATTGCCATGGAGTAATCGTGATTGATTTTTTGGTTAAGGGTAGAACAATAACTGGAGATTACTATTCGACATTACTGACCACTCTACGGGAAAAAATTAAAGAGAAAAGACGCGGAAAACTATCCAAAGGTGTTTTGTTTTTGCAGGACAAAAGTTAACATGTGGGGGGGGTCTTGAAAAACGCCGCTCTGTATATATTCTATAAAGAAAAGACTGTCTGCATTATAGTTTTGTCAAATAGACTTCGACAATTTTTTGTTTCTATAGTAATCAAATTTTATGTTCATTTGTCAAGTAATATTTGAGGCAGTACTAACTCAATATAAAATTAGGTCAGCCACCCCATATAAAAAAAAACTAAGAGTGTGACAATTTTTTTTATTCGCGACAAATTCTCGGCAATTATTCGACTATTACTGGAAAAGTTCTCATCGATTTTCCAAAGGGGCTTTGCTAACTTTATATACAACAAAAAGTAGGATAAGATGGCAAGATGTCAAATAAAAGTTAATTGAAAAAGTTACTAAGGATTTAATTTCAAACTTACATGCAGAGTGTCAAGTAGAAATTTAAGAAAATCGAAAATTGCCATTTTTTAGAGTATTTTGGATCTATTTACGAATATTATTTTTTTTCCTTCTATACCGTAAAGTGGGGTTATTTTGCTCCACTTTTGGAATGAACTGAACAAAATGCAATGGAAAAAAATGAAAAAAAATATATAGAATTCCAAAATTGTTATAGATGGTAAAGACAACTTCATAAAACAGGCTTTTGTGAATAAAATAGAAAAAAAGTCTTTCTAAGTATTTTAATTTTTTTAAATGAAAGTGGGGCAAACCATACCAATTGGAGGGGCAACTTTGCTCCATCAAATTCAAATGACTGTAACTAACATTGTATTAACCTATGGAGCAAAGTAAGTTCATTGGTGGAATTGTATTGCTCCATTGTATTATATAGAACACATTTTTTTAAATTTTCGATATGTTTATTAGTCAAAAACAAGGACTATTCTGAAAAATACCAAAAAAACATTAAATTTCAATTTCTAAAGCAGTTATTCTTGAAAAAAGGGAGTAATATTCCTAGTTTGAGTGCAATATCAAATAATACATCTAAGACCACCATGCTTTCAACTCCGGAACATCGAAAAATCCTCTCTTAGAAACCTGGACAGGTGGCTTTATGGATCCTAATACGTCGTCCCAGGAGTAGGCCATTTGATCCAGTTTCTGGGGCCATTTCCACGCTTTCAATGATTTTTGCATTGCCTTAATTGTAACCTGTTCGTCCGTGAAACTGATTATTTCACCTGGGAATATTTCTCCTTCATACGTAAACGCGACAAATTGCCCAACTTCTCTTACAACATCTGAGAATTGCTTTATTTTGCCTGATGTTTCGCTGTCAATGTAATCAATAAACTCTTGTTCTGTTTCATGTTCTGCAACTATCTCGTCAAAGTCAATATCATCTGAGGAATTATCAGAAAACATTTTGTTTGATCTTAATGAAGACGTAGGATCAGCAAGCAAACCTGTATCTTCACTGCAGATACTTTTTCCTGCAGGAACGTTTAGTTTCCTTCTACGTGTCTTAACAACTTTGGTTGAATCAGATCTTCTAGATTCCAGATTGTGCAGGAAGACGGAATGAACTTCATTTGGATCGCAAGTATTTCTGGGAATGCGGTTTAGAAGTTCATCTACATTTACTGGATAAATGCCGCATTTACGAAAACCAGATTTTAAGTTGTCAGCAACGTTTGGTGCAAGAATTTGTAGCATTTTATTTAGTAATGGTGGAAACTGTTGCTTTTGAATGGTAACGCTGCTGATGCCTTGTGGAGTATCTTTCCAGTCAGAGAGCACTTGCCTCCAAGCAATTTTTAGCGGTCTGAACATGGCCACATCAAGTGGCTGTGTCAAGTGTGTGCTATTGGGAGGTAGACATATTAGGGTAATTTCGTTATCAAGGCAAAGTTGAAGCGCGTCTACAGTTATGTGGGAAGAAAGATTGTCACAAATCAAGACCTTTTTACCTTCCAATTTTTTTAATCGAGGCACCATTTGACTTTTGAGCCAGTCGGTGAAAATTGCAGCATCAAACCATCCGCTGGGGCTAGTATTATACCTGCAACCTTTTGGGCCATTTTCTGACCATGTGGTCCACATATGTTGAGCCCGATAAACCACATAGGGCGGAAGGAGCTCTCCAGCAGCATTTCCAGAAAACATAACCGAAACTGAAACTTTTGATGCATTTCTAATAGTTTCTGGATATTTGCAGCCTTTTTTAACTAAAACCTTTTTTTTTCCGGGGTCGTCCACAAGATTAGTCTCATCAAAGTTCCAAATATTTGTTGGCAGAACGTCTCTCAGTTCTTCACGTAAATTTTCAATAAAAGCCCTCAAAGCAGTTTCGTCTATCGCAGCTCTTGTTCTTTTTACATTTTCTGCACACCTCTCAGAAAGCCTTGGATGTCGCTTTAGAAATGACCTAATCCATTCTTGCCCAGGTAAATTATTTTTGAACAGTTTAACTTGTCTTCCAACTTGGTCGAGATAATTTTTCATGATGTGTCGAAGTTCTCTAACATCTACGGGAAAACCAAATTCTCCCATGGATATTATGCACTTTTCGAATTGATTTTCTTCGTCGGGATTAAACACTGGTTGTTTTCCAATCGGTTTTGAGTGTTTTCCTTTCAATTTATTAAAAATTGTTCTCCTGGGAATTTTGTATTTAGCCTCTGCTTGTCTATGTGAAAGATTTCCAGTTCTGATTTCAGCCAAACATGCTTCAAGTGATTCACTACTGTAATCGCTGTATCTTCTCGCTCCAAGCTTTCTTTTGTGCTTTCTGGCCATCTCTAAAAGAAAAGATTCCATTAAAACGAAATACTTTGAGCCACTAATGCAAAAACTATGCAACGTAAATTTAAAAATATGCGGGGGATACTTTGCGCCAGACATCACGTGGAGCAAAGTATCCCCATCTTTGCTATATTCTGGCACTTTGAAGAACTATAATTTTTTTTATGTTAACAGCTTATTATCAAAAGCAAATATTGTGGTAGTTTCCCGAATAATACATCAAATTTATAATATAAAAATATTTACCTGTTCTATGTTGATAGATGCACAAGATATAACAAGATTTTTGCAGAGCACATGTGACACCGGTTTGAACAGAAATGTTTACGTACTCGCTAGAACACTTTGAAAATTCTTGAACGCTCGAATTCAACACGTAATCAATTGAGGCATATGCAACCATGAACACAGCCACGCATTTGTCTGGTTCACTACAATGTACCACTGTAGAGAAAATTTATAAACTTTTTTTGCAAGTGGCGCAAAGTATCCCCTTATGGCGCAAAGTAACCCCACTTTACGGTATTAGGTAATTTGAAAGTATTGGAAATTTTGTATTTTGATGATAATAAAAAACTTTGTCATTTTTTTCACACCAGATACTAAATTGAAAAAATTGGTTTTTGCCAGGACCCTCGCTGTTATAAGTTTATATCAGAATTACCCGACTGTTGTGATGATATTATGGCAATCCAAAAACATTTTTATTTTCTGATGATAATCAAGTTTCATCTAATGCTCCAGTAAAGTCAAGTTATACAGAAGAAAAGAAATGGATATTAGTTAAGAGAAAATTACTCTAAACATTGTTATTGTTACTCTCATCTCTATACCGGGTGTCCACGGAAGGTGGCTCGCCCCTATACCATTTTTGTTTTTGTAGATAATGGAATGAAATTTGGAGCACCTGTATTAGACATAAAAGTTTTTTGACAAGTAACTCAGCCTCATGCAACTTTCAGTTTCACCAGAACTGACATAAACTTTCCTTTTTCAAATGTTACCTCCGGTAAATTTTCACTTCTTTTTTCTCCATATGATTTACTGAATACAACCATGTGTTATTTTCCACTTTTTGTGACGGAATTATATTCTTGTTTTTAAATTTATTTTTTTATTCTAGAGTGCTATGAATATCTTCAAATCAATCGTTTCGGTCCTAAAATTTTGAGAATAATACAACTTTATTGTTTTTGATCAAAATGTTCCTGCTATGCAAAATATCATTTTTAGATTTCTATTAGATACATTTTTTTTTCAAATGTCAACATGTCTTGTCGGATTAGGAAAAAAGAGCATTTTATTACTAATAATTTCAAACTGCGCATTATTAGGTTTTAAACAAACTTCCGTTGAAAAACTTTGAAAGACTACATTATAAATTTCTCGAAATAAAGGATCTTAGAAGATAAAAATAAGATTTAAATGCATCGAGCAACCTGTAACCAACATACCTGATGAAACAAAATCAATAGTCCAGAAGCTAATAATATATCTTCTTGCATGAATATTATCATCAACATGTTCTTTAAATAGTTACAAAATAAATACCTAATTTACTTTTGCAGAAGCGAAGTAAAATAAGAAGTGGACCTCCATAATGAATTTGTTTTATCAGTTGTTTTTCGAACGTTACTCGATGGATTTAAATCTTATTTTAATACCAAAAGATGCTTTATTTTATGAAAAATCTAACAAAGTTTTTTAACGGAATTTTGTTCAAAACCTATAGGTGTGCAGTATCAAATTATTCGTAATAAAATGGTCTATTTTCCTAACCCAAAGAGCCACCATGTTGCCATTAAAAAAAAAAAACAGTAATTGCAATTTTAAAATTAAATTTCACACAGCACATACTTTTTTGACCGAAAACAGTGAACTTGTATCTCTCCCAAAATATTAGGGTTGTAATTAGTGATTTGAAAGTATCCATGGCACTCTATATTGAAAAATGAAATCAAAAATTTGAAAAAAAACTTGGTTACAAAAAGTAACTGATACATTGTTTCATTCAAAATGTCATATGGATACAACAGAGGTGAAAATATACTGGGTATCCCATTTAAAAATCGAAAGTTTAAGTCACGTCCGGTGAAACCGGAAGTTGCATGAACTTGAGTTATTCTTCAAAAAACGCATTTTTATGTCTTATGCAGATCCTCCAAATTTCGTTCTATTGTCTTCAAAAACAAAAAAGTTATAGGGGCGAGCCACCTTCCGCTGACACCCGGTATATGAGTATAAAATAAAATTCAAAGCAACTTTTTCAAATAACTTTTTATCGATATATTGCTCATGTTCCGATATTACTGAACAGTACTGGCCACAGTAGGTAATTTCGGAACGCGTAACAGTAACTGAAACTGCCATCTAATTTCGGAAAGTTAGACTGTCAAATGTAAGGTGGGAACATATCTAGTTCAAAATTATATCATTACTATTATGTGGTACTGACTGATGGTTGCAATTAATCAAGTAGGTAATAATTGAGGAAATATCGGGGGGATTCTGAATCATCAGAAAATTCGGATAGCTCAAGTACCTCAAGCTCTAGCGGAGCTATGAATATAAGATAAGTTTTATTTCTTTGTTACAATGACCTGTGGATTTATTTTCTTATTCTGTTTTGAATTGATTGTCGAGTTGTCTTTTAAGGGCCTGCAAATATCGCCTGGCATGATTTTGATGTGAAATATTTATTTTCATATATATACATGGAAAAGAGATGCGAGAGAGAACAAAGCTCGTAAATTAGCGGCGGTTTCGGTATCAACCTTTACTAGCAAGTCTTCCAATAAGACTTGATACATTTGTTCTGCTGTCTTTTCAGATGAGCTAATTGTAATGAGAAAGCTATCAATAAATTGAATGAATATTAAATAACATATCTTAACCTAAATTATTATCAATTCGGGGAGGGGATACTGGGACTACACGACCATTTCTGTAACAGTAGTATCCAGTAAATTTCTAGCCTATAACAAGGTTCCATGAAAAGTGGCGCGAAATGTGTACCAGTCAATTTCAGTAAAATCGGAACGACCAAAATTACTGGGCAGTACTGTTCGGGAATATCGGAACATGACCATTGCCATCTTACCCTTCATTTGTCACTTCAATCGAATTTAGGCGGATAACCAAAATGTTTCGGTATTTACCAATTCAAATTGGTACTTAACAATACGTTTAGGCGCTTTTGGTTATCAGATTGGTTTTCATCCAATGACGTTGTTTACTGTCAATGATGTCACCAAAATTTTGCGGTAATAACTCAACTCCCGAGTTGTTTTCAATTTTCGGTTATTATAGTAAACAAAACTAACCTCATTTCAGACAGTTTTTTTTTAAATTTTGGTCCTTTCTCACGATATGGCGGCAACATATATATTTATTAGTCCCATGGGTATATAATGCATGCATTATTTTTTCTTTTATGTTGGGGGCCACTTATGAGGTAAAAACACAAGTTACCTATACTATCTCTACTTTTTAAACCCTTTGCAAACATCCAATATATCTTGCTCTCATTTTGAAAAGCGAATATATTTAGTTTTTAATTTCAATATCAAGTATAACACTTCATCTACAACTGCTGGGCAAAATCTAGACCTTATTCCAACGCTTAACAAAGAATCTGGAGTAGCCATATATACCATAGAAAAACTAATACATGGGTATAAATTTCCAAAGAGTAGTACCCTCCCGTGTATCGCTTGGATAAAACGTTGCTGGTATCAACTTTTTCTAAAACTTCTACAAGTCATGGTTCTGTTGCTGTTGACGACATCTGATTAGGAGGGATACACTTCTCGTTAAAAGCAAAAAAATACTAACTAGCGTTTTAGAAGAGAATTGATGCCGTGAATAATGTAGAAGCAACACTTTATTTTCATCGAATAGTAGCACACAAATCTCAATTTTGTTTCCACACTAGTAGAGTTCTCCATCAATAATTAAATATAACTGATGAGTATAGAAACATACGAAAAACCAGAATATTTAAAATTAAAAAGAATTAATCAGACGGGAAAGGCAAAAGCAGAGCAGAACAAAAACAAAGGTTTGTTTTATTAATAATTTAATTTAAATAACCAGAGTTTGAACCAAAAGATTTAGGCGAAAGTAGACGTTGACGTCACTTATGACGTTTGTCTTAAAAGACCAAGATATATCTGCCGTAAATACCAATGAATTGTGGTTATCCGCCTAAATTTGATTATGTATTTTTTTTATTTGTCTCCATACCAGTGATGTCAAAATTGATTTTCAGGCTGTCGGACATGCACAATCGATTACCAAGAATTTTTACTCTGCTAATATACTTTTTTCTGATATATGTTACATACTTTATGGAGGGAACTGTTTGTATTCACAAATTTTTTATAATTTTTACTATTTTAATTTTGACATTACTATTAGTGTTAGATTATGATTCTTTTTTTTAAGGTTGGACCTCAAGATGGTTTCCCCAAGAATATATGTAAAAACTGTATGAGCAAAATTGAAGACACATCAGGATTGATCGAAATGTCAAAGTCTAGCAACATAGGTTTCTTACGAGACTTGGTAAAAGAAGAAGTGGAAGAACTTAATTCACATCTTGAAAGTGAAATAATAATTATAGATGACGGCACTTCAATTAAGATTGAAGAAAACAGTGAACTTGATTGTCATATGAAAAATACACTCGGTCCTGTTTGTGAGGAAACAGTTGAATCAAAACAGAAAACCAAAAAGAAAAATAGTGAACAGCCTGTCAGAGAGATATGTAAAGATATATTTCCTTATATTTGTCGAATTTGTTTGGCAAAGAAGAATTTGGGAGCTTTCCGTGAACACAAGCATTTGGTTCAAGTATTCAGGAGCATAACTAATTTAGCGGTAGGTAAAAT
The DNA here is from genome assembly GCA_944452925.2 of Chrysolina oricalcia. Lineage (NCBI taxonomy): Eukaryota > Metazoa > Arthropoda > Insecta > Coleoptera > Chrysomelidae > Chrysolina > Chrysolina oricalcia. Next base: position 22,285,547 of record OX101818.2, read on the forward strand.
TTTAATTTACCAAGGTTAGCTTTTTTGTTGGGTCTGATCAAATCAATTTGTTACTTTTACCTGCCATTTCCTTGCAAGTTTTTACCGATTCATAGAATGGAAAATAGATTACTTAATTTAACTAATTTATAAATAGTTGCATATTTATAGCCAGTTACAAAATAGGTAAAAATATATGGTAGAGGTCTAGGAGTGTTGAGTCAAATAATATACATGATAAATATAGTAGATATTAAAAATAAGTATAAATGAAACAACGAAGAGTCACAAAGCCATTTAATAATCAGGATAAGTATTAAAATATATTCTGTATTTCGAAATGAAGTAAGTAGAGGAATACATTCAGAACATTAAGGATTTATATGTGCTTTTATTTGTTAAAACTCCTGTCCAAATACTTTGTCAGTAGACTTCAAGATGGCCGTTCAATGGCATGCATGCTGGCTACTGCTCGGACGGCGAATCGGTGACACGTAAATAACTCAAATTTGGTAAATATATTTGGAACATAATGGAGTACTTGTTGACACTTTCGAAATTAATTTTTTTCAAAAAATTCGTGATTTTCTTTTGCGGAAGTCAACAAATCGATAAAATTCACGTTTTTGTAATGTGTCAACAAGAAGACCTGTTGAAATCGTTCAAAACCTGACATAGACCAATTTTTTACACTGTGTTTTTGAGAAATGCGAGCAGCACTCGGAATTAAGCGGCAATATCTTATTACTCACTGAATCAGTTCAGCAATTTTCGAATAGATTGCGCTACAGTAGAATTCGTTATCTTCAAAATTATGAATGAACTGGAATTTGGGTGATGGCAATGAACAAGTACAGCACTATGGATAGAGTAGAATAGAAGATGTTGACGAATATTCGCATTGAGCGGTGAGAAATGCTTTTTATAAATTTTGTCGCATCATAGTCGTGTATTGGTGCATATGAGGGGCAGCTCAAGATATTATTTTGTTCTTTAATTCATTAATCAGATTTTGAAATAAGAGTCACTATAGTATGGAAGGGTTTCATTGAATTCATAGATCATTTTTGTACATTTCCACATAAAATTTTTAATTTATTTTTAATGATGAATTGACCCGGACGTTGCTGTATTAAAATGTCCAATATTTAAATATTTCAAATTACCTTTTGTAGTTATATATAGGTTGTATCCTTAAGCTTTGTGAACGATAATTGTATTTCTTCCGATATTAAAGCATATTTTGATGGATGGATAGAGGGGATAGTGATTTCACAGTAGAAAATTGTAAAATTGAAATAAAAATTGAGTGTTAGAGCTATTCTGAAAAATAATTATATACCCAATAATAAAAGGAATAAGTCTCTTCAGTTTCATGTAGGTATAATAAAACTTTACCTGATGGTAGAATAGATCTGAATAAAATTTGTGTAGGTAAAAATCATTAACAGATAAATCATCAGAATAATTCACAGTATGATTGAATTATTAGCAGAGGCGAAACTTTCGAGGAGTTGAGAAATTTGCATATTGATTGAGATTTTAAAATGGTCTGACATACATTTTTTGACTATTACAGTTTCATAAAGATTTAGAAAAAAATTGTCTAGTGTTGAGCCTCGATCAATATATAGGTACACATTTACTTTGAGTCAAAGATAATAGTAGTTAATTATAATAATAATGATAGTAAAACCATTTTCGTCATAGTTTTTAAAAGAAGAGTAAAAATGGAATAAATATCGATAACTCTCAGAACTCTGCAGACTTCACCCAAAGCATTCTGTTAAAATGGTGGTTCTGATAATAGGTGTCCTTGGTTTAATGATGGACACCTTGCTCTGCAATCAAACATTGCACGCACTTTTTGCAGTTTTCTGATTTTCAAATAACTATTTCTCCATATAATTGAGAAACAAGAAATATCTACTTACCTACCGCGACTACATTGATCACACATTTCACTTACCCGAATTTATGATTTTTTACACCACTCAAAACTTAAATATCCAAAAATAACAATCCCCTTATTTTACACAAATAATTAATACACTGCACTGATCAACCTACAAATCCGTTGAAATGAATCATACACAAACGAAATCTTCAATTGCAATCTGGTAAATATATTCCAGGGTACAGAAAGGGATTAGGGATTCCCAAATTCCTTAACTACTTGTTGCGTGTCCATACAAATGCATGTTGCCAAGCATTAATAAAAATCTTTGAGTTCATATTTCTTTCTTTATACAGGATTGTACTACAAAACATGGGAACATGGGAGTTGATATTTCAAGAACATTATTCAAAGTCATATCTCTCTAGATATTATTCAGCCAGAATATGAATTAATGATTGAATATATAAAATAAAACGAGAATAATTGTGTCATCTGACATCACTGCTTAGCGGTATGATATTTCCATTTTACGATCATAGTAGCAATTGATGTCGGTAACAATGCTTCATTTTTATGGTTGCGTACTTGGGTAAATATTCATTCGAATGGCTGGTGGCTCCTCTGTCGGATTAGTTTGTCAAGCCTGATCAAACGGCCACCTTAAAGAAAATTCTAAGCGTTTGATAAAGTCAAATTCATTTGGCAACTGATTTGAAAAAGTCAGTCCAACAAAGGTGATCCCTGTTTGTTTATAGTTATTCAAGGCCAACATCAAGTTTTTATTAAGCAAAATAGATTAATAGTTGCATTGGAGGAAAGTATCCTAGTTAACTTGCAACAGGCACTATAGTTTTCTTATCCATATAGATCAGATACGTAGATCTTTATCTAAAAAGATGTTCCATATTTCATCAATTAGCTCGCTGTTTTATAAATAAATGGCAATAAAATACTGAACATAATAAGTTTCAGAAATATTATTGAATATGGTTACATGTATGTACATATATTTATAATTTATTGACACACCAAGTGTACCAAAGTGAAGAATAACTATTATTTCTTAATTAGATATTTTCTTTATGTTTCTTTTCCATAGGTCTCTTTCGAAGACAGTCTTCCAAAAAATGTCTGCCGTGATTGTATTCAGAAACTTCAGAATATTTCTGACTTTATTGAACTGTCCAAGTCCAACCATACAAAACTTCAACATATCTTGTCGAGCCAGCAGAAGGGTCTGTATCCAAAAAAATCGAATAAGATGACAACCATGAATATTCGTAATGAAATCAAAAGTGGACTTGACGAAATCACATTAGAAAGAAAGAGTCGTCTGATAATTCATCTGAAGAGAAACCAAATAGGAAACAATGGACTGAGGACATGGAGAAGTCAGACTGGCGAGGAAGGTTTGTGTAATTTTAACTCAATTATCCATTAATATTTATAACAAAAAATATCAGATAAAGTGCAAAACTTCTTAAAATATAAAATTAGAGTTGAAATTAAAATAACTATACTTTTCATTGGTGTTCGAGGAACAATGGGCATTTCCAGTATCTTGAAATATGCACTTTTTTTCACATGACGTAATGGACAGTATGACAGTAATGGCAGTTTATAAAAGTCATAACCATTTGTCCACCCTAAATTTTGAAAAACTGATTTATTATTCAATATTGAAAACGTGATTTCCATTTGTATAGATTCACATGCTCCTCAGCTGTGACGTCAGTGTCTTCTCGTAATATGATTGATTGAAATTTGGGATGGCGTGGACATGGCGATTGACCAATCAGAATCACTCACCGCGATTGACCAATCAGAATCACTCGCCGCGATTGACCAATCAGAATCACTCACGCTCTGACGTCTCCCGGCTTTCCGCCTCTTCATCTGCGTCTGATCGTTTGAATTCGGTAGTTGAGTTTGGCATTTTCAATAATTTTTTAAATCGATAAATTGATGACATAAAAAATCGAAAACTGGATATGAGACACGAGTTACGTGAGAATGCAATATTTCGAAATATATTTTTTCTGAAAATGACTGGAAAGGCTCATTACAAAATTATTTGCTAATTTTGATAAAAAAATTCAATTATTCCGTAAACTAAGTGGAATTGATCGATATCGGGATATCAATATCAATGTCGGAGCCTAGGTTCACTTGGCTGAGGCACTGCCAACTCCGCTGTTGTCTGACTAATAAGAGGCAGCAACCTTAAAACTGGTAAATTCAAGCATAATTACATGATATTCTTCTGACTATTAACTATGTTTGCAGACTCACAATGTATCACATGTTCTCTGTGGTGCCTGCTAGTCTATCTAACCATGAGGCCGTTCATTGCATCATCCATAATATTGAGACAAATAAAGCAAACATTTAGGTATGGATGCCTTTACTCTAGGTCCACCTATAAGTATTACATGAACTGTCAACAAATAAATTTGTATTCGACATTGACTTCAGGTCTGATGTTTTTCACTATTTTGACATATTTTTACAAATTTTTACATTTTTTTTTTCAATCAATAACTTTTTTGAGAAGAAGGGGAGTCCGAGCCCCTCGACCGACATGTTTTTTGCCGTTACTTCTCACGTCCGAAACCTTCCGACAAATGCAGGAATTTCTATATTTTCTATATAGTATTGCCTTCGGGGGAGAGGGTAGGAGGGTTCAAATTAAAAAAATAATTTGACGATCCGATGTTTTTACGGATTTTTCCAATTTTCCATCTACAATACTGCCCGGAATTCCTACGAATTGTCCATCTTACCTTTGGAGATGTGTGGGGGGAATCAAGTTATGAAAATGGTTCGATGACCCGATTTTTTCACTATTTTTCGAGCCCTCCGACAGATTTTTTTTTCTCCATAATTTTCCACTTCTGGTACCGTCGGAAATTTTCCGAAATTCGTACGCGTTCTCAATCTAGCCTGCAAAGAGTATCACGATGATATGTTGTAATTTCATGTGACATAATTTGACACTATGATATTTCTATTATTATACAGGGTGGCCCATCGAAAACTTGACATTGGGGTTTTGGGTACTAATATCGTAGATCTGGAAAAACGCTCGGACAGGTCGATTTTAGTTTCGAGGGGGGCATTGTGTCCTCCTACATGCAGCACCGTTACGTCAACTCTCGAGCAGTGGGGTGAACAACCCTTGAAATTTGAATAGGGAATAGGAGTCGTATGGCACATCGTTTGAAAGACCGTTGAATTCTCGAAACAACGGTCGACAGTTTTTCAAACGGAAATGAGCCATAGTTAAATTCACTTACATTATTCTCATCTTGACAAATGCTCGAAATGCGCACCTCCAACTTCCATGCAATGATACAGATTTTGTTGAAAACGTTCTCGTACATTGTGTAGCATGTCTGGGATGATTTGGCTACATTCTTCTGTGATTCGTTGCCGTAAATCTGCTAGTGAAGCTGGTGGTGTAGCATAAATTCTGCTTATCAAATGACCCCACAGAAAGAAATTTAAGGGAGACAGGTTTGGTGATCGTGGGGGCCAGTCAATAGAACCTCGCCTACCAATCCAACGACCAGGCAAGTGTTGATCTAAATATCGCCGAACATGCATAGCATAATGCGGAGGGGCGCCATCTTGTTGAAATATCAACTGATCTTCCAGATAATGATGGTCGTTTGCAATAATGTTCGTTACCATTGGTTCAATTGTGTCTTCAAGCAGTTCCAGATACATTTCCCCTGTTAGATTTTCTTCTAAGAAGAAAGGGCCCACGATACGATCCCGAAAAATACCATCCCATACGTTTAATTTTTGGGGATATTACGTGTACCTCATGAAATATATGGGGATTACAATCAGCCCAATATCGACAATTATGGCAATTAACTATACCATTAAAAAAAACATTCATCACTAAAACAAATGTTGAACAGACATTGAGGATTCGTAATCGCCTGCTCACTCAGTACCTCACATAATTGTAAACGCCTATCAAAATCATCTTCATTCAGTTCGTGTATTAATTTAATTTTGTAAGGATGGAATTTATGTAGTTTTAAAATACGCTGAATGGTAGTTCTTGAGATACCGGAAACAGTTGCTAGCTGTCTTGTACTCAACGTATGGTCAACCTCAACATGGCCCAAAATTGCCACTGTTGTCGCCTAATTTCTTACTGACGGTTCGATTTGCCGTTTTTATTTGCTACTGATCCCGTTTCTCGGAATTTTGATACTAATTCGGACACATACTGCCGCGACACAGTCCTGCCATATTGTTGATTAAACCGTTCAGCAGCCCTTTTCGCACATCTATTGTTTTCATAATACAGTTCAGTCAACTCAACCCTGTCTGCCACTGTATACACCATTTAATTTAGACGTACGATACCACACACGAATGAAACTCACTTGTAGAACACACGTGAAAAACAGAAACTGCATGCTCTATCTGTTTGTTCTATTTTATAAAATATTTACATGGGTACCACGAAAAAAACTGAGCAAAAACATTCACAGTATCGTAGCAAATAAATGATCGATTGCAAAAACTTGCAAATGAGTTTTTCAGAGACGTACAAGTAAGCTCTTAACTATCCCACAGGTTTATTCCTGAATTAATTTTTTCCCAAACGGTTCATCCCAATTTCAAAATCGGGACGCCGTTGGATAGGAAACTTAACGGGCTTTCAAATGATGTGCCACTCCACCATTATTCCCTATTCAAATTTAAGGGGTTGTTCACCCCACAGCTTGAGTGTTGCAGTGACGGTGGTGCATGCAGGAGAACAAAATGTCCCCCTCGAAACTAAAATCGACCCGTCCGAGTGTTTTTCCACATCTGCGATATTATCATCCAAAACCCCGATGTCAAGTTTTCGATGGGCCACCCTGTATAGGTATCTTACTAATAATTTTATTTATATAACTTCATTGTCTAATATCCCCTTTGGTAATAAAGGGACATTCGATTTTATCTGTTGTGTTTCGTGCTTCGTATTTGTAGCTTGCACTAATGTGTGTATTGAATCTAACTTCTTTTTAAATGAAGGTCTTCATATGAACAGGTCTTATATACCTACAACCATAACTATTTTGAAGAAGTTTTTTCCATTATTTTATTTTTATTGCAGATTTTTCTTCATTATCCAAGAAGACGCTTATGAAGGCTCGGTTACTCAACAAGCAAAAAGGTCACCAACAAAAGACTGTCAGAGTTGTCTTAATGAAAGAAAAATGGATATCTGACATGGCAAATTTAACTGTGAAGAAACAAAGTGAAGCTCAAACAGAAACAACAATAGAGAATAAGACCTCTCGTGAAAGTATTGCAACAAAAACGCAACCTAGCTTTATTCACAGTGAACCTTTGTTACAGTGCACGAACTGTTTCGAAAAATTCTTATATCAACATCAATTAACTGTTCACCTCATCACAAAAAAAAAAAAAAAAAAAAAAAAAAAAACTGTTCACATGAAAATCCATGCCGATGACCAACCATATCGATGCAAAATGTGTGCAAATACTTACAAACATAAGCAGAGCTTGATGAAGCACTCAAACTCACACAGAGGTTTGAAACTGTTCGAGTGTCACACTTGCCACAAGAAGTTTGCTAGAAATGACTATTTGACAAATCATATGGGAGTACATACTGGAGAACGACCCTTCAAGTGTCCAATTTGCCAACAGACATTCAAACAGTCATCATCATTGAGCAAACACAATCATGCAATTCACTCAGAGGAGAGAAATTTTCAATGCTCTATTTGTCTTAATTCTTATCCGACCAACTACAGACTTATTATGCATATAGAAACACATTCTACTGAAAAAAAATTCAACTGCTCTCTTTGTCCTAAGACCTTTATTCTAGAATCTTATTTGAGAAGACATTTGAAAGTGCACACACCAAAAGATCTTATCGAGTGCCACTTATGTTCTAAAACTTTTGGTAGGGGGATCTATATTCGGCGTCATTTAAGAACTCATACTGTGAGAGAAAGAACGTTCAAGTGTGCGGTTTGTTTGAAAGGTTTCTGTTCAAAAACAGACCTGGCTAAGCACCTGCTGATTCACCGGACCGAAAGGTCTTTCAAATGTTCAGTGTGCTCAGCGGGTTTTCCATTAGAAAAGTACTTGAAAAATCACGTGAAGCGATGTCACCTTAGAAGAGAAAAATCCTGTCAATGTACATTTTGTCCTAAACAGTTCTTTCATCCCTGTGATTTAAGAAATCACCAAAGAATCCACAATGGAGTTAAACGAGTCAAGTGCAAGTTCTGTTCAAAGCATTTCTTTCATGAGAGTGAAATGTTGATTCATCTTCGTGTGCATACTGGAGAAAAGCCTTATCAATGTACGCTTTGTTCTAAAAGGTTAGTATTATTAGTTTCATATTTTTTTCATCATTTGAATTTTGGAGTTTTTATCTTGTCATTGTTTGGTGGTTGTTTAATCAAGAGAGTAAATATGACTGATATACAGAGTATAATTAATAGGTATGACTATCAAAATTTCAACATAAAAGCTTGGACCCAAATGTTTTTATTTACTATTATTATAATTTTCTGTTTCATGGGATAAACTTCATTTCATTCAAAGATATAAAACACAATATAAAAATATAGATAAAGAACGTTTTTGCTACATATAAACAGGGTTCGGATGAATACTGCTGATGACTTTACATTTCCTGGTCTCTAATAATAATAATGTTTTCAAGCATTTTTCACCGATTCCCCAGCATTGTAGCGCAAAATGAAAACATACGTTTTGTGGTACTAAACTTCTACTTTTAAAATATGTTTGAAAAATTGATATCGGACTACCAGATCGTGGCCGGAAAAAAGCGCAATTGAAAAAATCGCAAAGGAAATAAACGCACAGAAAAAAGAAGAAAAATATCCTCACGTGGAAAAGTGCACACATGGATTAAATCGCACAAGGTAAAAACCTCTCATATATAAATGCCTCCGAGCAATAAAAGATATAGAGAGGGCTTTTCTGTCTTTATTTCGAAAGCAACATACCCGACGTTGTTTACAAATATCTCAACCCGACTCATGTTAAAAAGGGCATTGTCGGAAATATTCTTTTGCACTCGGTGATCAGGTTGGAATTCTGTATTATATTCACTCTTAACTTGGCGATCACCTTTGTTTACGTCCGTTTACAACTTATTTGTCGTCTTGTCAAATCAAACCATGGGCGTCGCAGCATGGTAATCACGACATAAACCATAGTTGACCTGTTCATTGGTCTTAATAAGTTGATTTTTAATGAATTTGCTCATTTTCATCCCGATTTTGAGACAAAAATATACTATTTGTTGAAATAGCTGTAAAAAACTATGTTACTATGTGAATCGACTGAACGACCATCTATCAATAATTAGGAAAAAAACTTGTTAAAATGTAGGCATAATAGATAGTAAGTAAGTAAGCAAACTCACTCTTCCTTAACCAAATTCAAATCATAAGCCACTAGCTATATCTAATGAGTATTGGAATGTTTTCTTGACATACGTAGGTAATCCGTTCATCAGAATATTCCCATTTGAATAAAATTTTATATACACGGAATATCACATATATCAATATGAATAATCGATCTGGGATGTTGTCAGTGACGTATCGCTTCTGGTAAAACCGGACGTGGACATAAACTTCTTTACTGTGAATCATCGCAAGTTTAAAATCTAATTGAGTAGTATTTTTAATCTCGTGAGGAAGCCCATATTCCTTCCTAATTTCGAGAGATACCTCATTGAATTTCTTCTATCCTTTTAGAGGTGCAAGAAATTAAATGATAACTACATAAGAAATTATCGATTTTCTACCGACAGACTTGTAATATCGATCGCTCCCTAAGCCTAACTCCACACAAGTTGAGAAATAACTTTTTGACAACTTTAAAAACATTTCATTAATCTGCCTCGGAATATCAATAACCTGAATTCAAAAAAAAAACATCAGAAAAAAAATTAGACCGATACTAGCTTACTACACTTTGGATGCGTATTTCAATGATACACTTTTATCATAAATTTGAATGTAATCTCTTATGTGTATTATAGTTTATGCGTAAACTATTATGTGTATTATAATTCATCTATATCGTATATAAAGTGTATAGCATAGTTTACTAATCTCATTCAAATATTTGGATATTTTGACTTTTTTACTTCAGCACTTTCATTTATTTTTTCAGTATTTATGACCTTATTCTATGCTTTATCAGCAATAATCTAATTCTTTGCACAATACAGTATTTTTGATTGATGAACCATCAAAAGTAAGTGTTCATTGCTTTGAAGCAATTTAGTTTCTATTGCCACACAGCAATAATCACTATCTTTCTGCGTTTACAATTGACGAATAAAAGTCAATTTTTAAAAGATCGTAAAAAAAATGGTGTATGCCATAGTAGTAGACATGGCGTTTCAACAATTCTCTTGTCATTTACAATTGTACCTATCCATCGTAATAAAATATGTTACTCTCTACTGACAACACTCTTAGAGTATACTCAAAGGCATAGCATAGACATAGGGTACATGGCGGCTATTATTTTCCGTGGCGCTCCGGGGTGACTTAGAAATTATAGGTAGCTCATTTACTTTTTAACTTAGGGAAACCTACGGCACTTCTGCCAAGCATTAGACGTCAGGATTGACATCTTGATTACACACGTGCTTTCTAACCAGGCATGTGGACTCCTATCGATACCAATACATGTGAGAACAAATTTCTCTGCACCGACCGTGTCTAATAATACATATTTTTAATTAAAAATGAAACATGAGAAAATGTATTAGCACGCCACTGGTTCTACGCTTACGTCTGAATATCATAACAATAACAAATCAATAATAACTTTTCATATTTCCCTAACTATAGCTACTGATAAAATTATTTAACTGTGATTATGGAAATTTGTTAGTTTTTTTTTTCTGTATATTTGTATCACTAGATTATAGTCCCTAGCCATAAACATGTAATGTTTCTTGGGACAATAAAGTTATTATTATTATCTCCCCTTCCGAACTCGGGAGTTTTACCCCTCACCCACAATCTGTAACAAAGGATAGTGTTATGGAGATTTCATAACAAATGTGTGTTGTGATTATAGAAATGGCATCTCTATGTCTTTTATTGCTCGGAGATAAATGCGCATAGAAAAAAAAAAGTAAACTCATATTATAAATTTATTTTTAAGGAAAACCAAATTTCCAAAGACTAAGAAGGAAAAAATTGTAACTAATAAACAGAAATATAAACTACTGTAGATTAGCTCTTGTCCTTAAATAAGATAACTTTTCCTCCGTTTCATTATACTTTTCTACTGAATTGGCTAAAATCGCGTAAAGTTTTCTATATTGCTATAAGTTGCGAGCTAGGTTAGTTCGCTCAGGTTAGATCAGACTAATAAAGTACTATCCTCTAGATGAATTTTTCTTCAACTTTCAACCTCCCAACTTGCGAGCTAGGTTAGTTCGTTCAGATTAGATCAGACTAATAAAATAAATATTACACTCAAAATGAATTTTTCTTCAACTTCCAAGCACCCAACTTGTGAGCTAGGTTAGTTCGTTTAGGTTAGATCAGACTAATGATTGGACGGGATAATTTTGCATAAGGCGAGGATATTATTGGATGGGGGATTATTAAGTAACAATAAACACTTTATACGTTTTGACAATTTATTTAACAGAACCTAATTTCATTGTAGCTAATTCAGTATAAAAGTTGTTACTAGGGGAATGATTTCGATATGAAATTGGAAAAATAAAATAAAATCTTACCCCTAGGAGTGGCTGTTGTATACTGCCAGGGTTTTACTTGATATTTTAAATCTCAAATGTAGTTCAGTACAGAAAAGAAGTGTTTTTAGTGCCCAGTTTGGATAGCGTAAAAACTAGACACTGGCAGTTCCGTGGGACAAATGGGTGGGTTCAATTCAATAGGATAGGCTGTGTTAGTTCATCTGATTTCTCGGTGTTGTACTCCGACAAACATATAGCAGCGGTCCCCTACCCTATGTCTTCCCTATGTGAGAGGTTTATCGGATAAGATAAGGCGAATTGGATCGAGGTACAACATCCGAACATGCTTCAGATCAAGTAATACCATTCGTAGCCAAGTCACAAAAACGAGACCACCCAACGAGAATAGTTACTCCAAAAACTGCATTTACCGTGTTCCGTGTGAATGTGGGATGGATTATGTTGGAGAAACTAAGAGGCCACTAAATGTGAGAATCCGTGAACACAAGAGAAATACTCAGCGAGGACAAACAGCGAAGTCGGGAATAGCAGATCACGTATGGACTAATCAGCACAGCATCGCATGGTCGGAAGCCGAAGTTATCCACAAAGAACAACATTGGTATTTGAGAAAGTTTATAGAGTCGGCTTATATTTAGAATAATAACGTGTTCAGTCAGCCGAGCATAGAGATTCGGAATGTGTGGAAGCCACTTATCACTCAGCTAGATCGATTGAGATTTCAATAAGAGCTCTGTATCAAGACCTGTCAAAATCGGCCATCAATAATAACACTCACCAAAAAGGTCGTTGTATCACATTAATTAACATTGATGACCTGAGAGAGATCCCACGAAGATCATAATTACCTTTATAGCAGGTACACTAGTTGTAAGCTATATAATGAGTATCCGAGATATCTTGTCGCATTCACACTCTTGATAACTACAGTAGAATTTATCTGTTGAAACGTCGTGTATTTATTTTATTTGTTTTTAGACAATGGAAGTCCAGAAGAATTCTACTAAGAGGAAAAGTTATCTTATTCAAGAACAATAGCTAATCTACAGTAGTTTATATTTCTGTTTAATAGTAACAGTTCTTTCTTTATTATTCTTTGGAAATTTGGTTTTCCTTAAAAATAAAGTTATAATATGAGTTTGAGTTTTTTTCTATGTGCGCATTTATACAAAAGAGGTTTTTGTCTTGTGCGATTTAATCCATGTGTGCAATTTTCCACGTGCGAATATTTCAATTGCGCTTTTTTCCTAGATTCATCACTAGATCACACAGGGACGCTATGCTGCAAGATAGTCCAAAAAAAATTAAATTGCATTTGTTCCAAAACTAATGGTCCGACAACGCCTGTTTTTTACACACATACACAAGTACATATGATTTAACACTACACACCAACACTTAAACTTAAAAACAGCGAAGTTTTACATTTTTGAAAAATATCGCAAAATTTTCCTGAAATTCAATCCGCCTTCGGCACCTCATATGGGGGGCAGCTAGGAACGTTTAATAGACTTCCCAAAGAAGAGGTTCTTCAAACAGTGTTCGCTGAGGTAGAGCACATTATGAACAGCCGCCTATTGACACATGTTTTGACAGATGTACAAGATTTAGTAAGCATTTCTCCAAATGATATTTTGATAGGAGAATCTTCACAAGTGATCGCACCAGGAGTGTTTACCGAACATGATTCAGTGCAAAAGGAGAAGTGGAGAGTGTCACAGTATCTTGCAGATATATTCTGGAAACGCAGGCTTCTAGAATACGGTCCAACATTGATCATTCATTCAAAATGAAATAAGGACAAACCAAATTCAACAGTTGGTGACATTGTTGTCAATAATGATAGCAGTATGTCGCGAGGAGTTTGGTCTCTGGGAATAGCCGAAAAGGTATACGGAGGTTCAGATCGCGTTATAAGGACAGCAGAGATTCTAACATCAATTAGAATATACAAACGTTCTGTCAGATAGTTGCATCAACTTGAAATTCGTGCTTACAAAAATTAAGTTAGCACCAGGACGGGAAGTGTTGTAGAAGTCGAAAATAATTTGTAACTATGCAATAGTTTATTTTATGTTTTTCCTTGTTGACGTTTTGTTATGACAAATCAGTTATTAGTTTTCGTCTTGGTGTCAGATTTAGTCTGCCAAAGAGGTCTAAATAATCACTTGACGAAAATTATTTCCACGATAGATGGCTCTTGCGATTTCATCTATCTCTCGCTATCTCTTTGTGGACGCTGACTGACTATAATAATCTTTATTTGAAATAGGAACATCCTAATTTACATACATTTGTATAATTGGTAAGAAAAATACCTAATGCTAAACAAGCTGAAACAATAAAAAAATACATGTATATTGTCACAATCAGAGATTAAAATGTACACATATATACTCATGTACATTCAGCATACATGATCAACACAACACATACACCCCACACGCACACACATCCCACACGCACACACATGCTTTCCATAATTCATCTTTTTACATGTTCAGTGGTGAAATGAATCCCTTCAAACGAATTTTGAATGTGTATAAGAACTGTGAATTTTTCACTTCATTTGAGGTTATTGCAATCATTTAAGCCCTTAAGAATAATGTTTTCATTGAGCTTGTGTTTCGGGTTTGAACTATATTGAAATTGTACACGTTTCTTGTAGTATAAGTGTGGATCTCATTATTATACGTAATCATTGAACTGAGATATTTTGGGAACAAATTGTTTGTTATAAATGAGCAACATTGTCATGAAAAACAGGCGTTTGTTCACGTTATTCCAATTTAAAGTTCTTGACATCAGATCAATTGGAACATATCTATTACATTGCAGGATGATTCTCATACCTCTATTTTAAAGTTTTTGTAAGGTCCTTGAGCAGTTTTTGTCCAAAAGTTAAAGTAAGCTAGCGCAATGATCAAAGTGGAAAGTATTGTTCTATAAATGGTTACTTTGGAAAAGAGAGACATGTTACGAAATACTCTAGATAGAAAGAATAACTTTTTTGATTTTTTTTAGATATAATCGCTGTGACTTTTAAAACTAAGGCTGTCATCTATCATAAAACCTAGGCAATTAAATTCCTTAACCCATTCCAGATTTTCACCTATTTTTATGTATGAATGTTGATAATTTACGTTTTTTTAATTTGTATTTTGTACACAGGATCATTGCCTTTGTTTTCTTTGAATTTAATTTAATCTCATTAGTTTTCAAAAATGATTCGAATGATTTCAAAACATGATTTAGTTTCACTACCGTTTCACCCAACTCACTATCATAAAATGCTACTAAAGTATCGTCCGCAAAATTATAGCCACTCACAAAATTGATATCATTCAGGTAAATAATGAACAGAACAGGTCCCAAAACACTGCCCTTTAGACAATCGTGCTATGGTATTGGGAATTAACACTCCGTTGCCTATGTTAGTTTATATTTTATATAAGCATTTATTTATCAATATTTACATTACTTGGTGGTTATGTAAGTTTCTCATTGCAATTCAAAATATACTGTATTGTCGTTATTTCAAAGCTTCATTCACTTAAAGAGAAAATTAATTGAATCAAATTGTTATTTACTTGGTAAAAGTAAATTACAAACCGATTAAATTATATCCAGTTTTCAACTAGCTTTTTTGATTGAGACTACCTACTTTATATTCTCGTAAACGTAAGATTGTATATTACACCTATTGCAATAAACAATTTCAATACACACAGGTTAAGCTATGAAAATTATTCGACGGTCCGATGTTTTTCACTATTTTTACAGATTTATTTGATTTTATTTTCGCAAATTAAAAGCACCTCGATTTTCAAATACAAAAAACTCATTGTCGTGCCTAAGTTCACTGAATAACAATTCTTGTTGATCTTTGAAATGGCATGACATGATATACAGGGTGTATACTAAATGATGTCATTAATTTCAGGTGGTGATTCCTTGTCATATTTTATGAAAAAAAGTTCAAATAAACGTGTGTCCTAACTTGCTTCGTTTCCGAGATACGGGGTGTCAAAGTTTCATTTGAAAATAGGCATTTCATCAATTACTCAAAAGTATTTTTGACGATTCTGATGAAACCTGGTGTGGTTATTAGCAGTAGCAAGGGGCTTTTTTCCATGAAATTATATTTCAAATTATAAGTGGCAGTTGGTTACCTGATTGATATTTATAGTAAAAATCAATGTACGCCACTGTTTTTCCCCAAGTTTCATATTTTTTCAGAAAAAATAATTAAAAATACAACTTTCTTATATTGCTGTGAATTTCAAATCAAGTCATTGATGTAGAAATGGTGGTTACGCACCATCAAAATTCAGAAAGTTATATGTGAATGATATGTTTTTCAGTTACTCCATATTTCCTTGAAATTCTATTTAATTTTATACACCAATGTACTGTTAAGGTTTGATAGAAACAGTTGACAACAAACAACCAGTCCATCAACGACGAAACCAATAAAAGAGTTCAGGTAGATATAAATTAATTAAGGAAATGAATCGATTGATAAATAACCGATTTTTTATTAAAACTTTGACACTCCGTCACTTGAAAACAAAGCAAGTTAGGACATACGTTTATATGAATTTTTTTTTAAATATGAAAAGGAATTACCACCTGAATTTAATGACATCATTCAGTATACACCCTGTATAAACATTTTTCACCCATATCACATTCTGTACTGTAATAAAACACTTCTGTAAAAATGATTTGTTTACAGGTTCTCCCATAAGACGAGTCTTACGAATCATTTGAATATTCACGAAGGCAAAAGAACAGGTGAAAGAGCATTCGGATGTTCGGAATGTTTGAAGCGCTTCAACAAGAAGTCACACTTGAAAATCCACATGAGAATTCACACTGGAGAGCGACCTTATCAGTGTAATATTTGTTCTAGAAGTTTTGCTCACAACAGCTACCTAAAAATTCATATCGGTATACACTCGAATATTAAACCATTCAAATGCACTGTATGTTCGAGAGGTTTTTCCGCTCGCACGTACTTGAAAGTGCACATGAGAATACATACAGGTGAAAAACCATTTAAATGTACCATTTGCCCAAGCACCTTTGCCCATGGCCTAACATTGCACAGGCACGTGAGCCGCCTCCACAAGGGAGAAAAACCATATACTTGTTACATTTGCTCAAAAGGCTTTGTGATAAAGCCTGAGCTTGCTGCTCATTTCAATAGTAAGCACAGACAAATTGAATCTCATTGTGATATTTGCTCAAAATCATTTGCTAAACTAGGAAATTTGAGAAAGCATATAAGCAGAGTACATCCGAAAAAGGATTATCGAAAAAACTGATCATTTCCTTATTTTATATTTCATCAAGCAGTGAAGAACCAAGCACCAGGCATTTTTGATTGGTGTTACCATACTCCAACAAGTCTGCTAATCAAATTTGTGAACACGGCATATCTATTTCACCAGTTTTACTTTAATTTTAGAATCATCCACTTGAATATTAGACCAAGCTATAGAGGTTTTTTTCCACTCAAAATAAAGGACGCAAATGGCCTATACTAATTTTTATAAGATAGTTCGTTAATGAAAACCCCAGTTTTCGCCCCAGCAAAATCGCTTTGTGGAATTTTTTAAACAAGCAATGGGGAAAAAATTTACAACTTTTTTGTTTTTTGGAAATATCTCGAAGATTATTCAAGGAATCGTTTTACAGTCGAAAGAACTTTTGTAGAGAATTATAAAACCTGCGATATAGATTTTTTACGACCGCATCGGTGCATTTTCCACTGAGAAAATCCGGGAAAACCTCTAAAAAGAGACCATTTTTCAATTTTTTTTATAAATCTTAGGCTGGACACAAACTATATTGCGGAAACTGATAGATAATGATATGTGGTTCACCTGTGCGCAAGATGTTTCCTGTCCGATTTGTAGTTTTTGCACATTCGCGTTATAAACAATTCAAGGGCACATCTTGCAAGATGCGCCGATTTAAGGCAAGTCGTCGTATTCAAATTCTGAAAATGTCACTGAAAGTTGATCAAAACGCTTCAAAGTGCGTCTGAAGTCACCCGAAGTTAACTCGAGTTGAGTTCGGGCGAGTTCGGGTGTACTTTGAAGAATTTAGAGTAACTTCCAATGACATTTTCAAACATTTCCCACCTCTCATGTGAAAATTCAAAATATACAAATTGTAGATATTGATCTCTACTTCTAAATGCCGTTTACAGAATTTGAATAAGATGATTTCCCTTGAATCGGCGCATTTAGAAAGATTGGCCCTCAAATTGTTTAAAACGCGATTGTGCAAAAACTACACATCGGATAGAAACCATCTTGCGCACAGTTTCCGCAATATTGTTTGTCCAGCTTTAGATTTATAAAAATTATGAGTTTTTGAGGTTTTCCTGGATTTTCTCGGTGAAAAATTCACCGATCTGGTCGTATAATAAACCATTTTGTAGGTTTTATAATTCTCTACAAAAGTTCTATCACTATTTGAGATATTTGCAAAAAAAACAAAAAAGTTGTAATTTTTTTCACCATTTCTTGTTTAAAAAAATCCACAAAGCGATTTTGCTGGGGCGAAAATCGGGGTTTTCATTTACGAACTATTTTATTAAAAGTAGTTTGGTCGTTTGCGTCTCTTATTTTGTGCGAAAAGAGCCTCTTATTTTTATCTACAGCTTGGCCTATATCATCAAAATTAAGAAGAGATAAAAACTACCCAAACACTAAAACTAATGGTGCTGAGTTCTTTGGCGAAACGCACGTCTAGAGAAATTGACGTAGTTTTGTTTTAAAAAAAATCCTCTCCAAAATGTGTTCTTTGTGTCATCCGGTTGCACCCTTATGAGCAATCGTCGGGGGCCTTGTGCAAGCTAGAGACGAGTTTTGGTTTTTGGGTACTTTTTTGTGTAATTGACGACTTGTTTATTTTGTGGAAATTCATGATCACTTTAATGAAACGAAAGAAACACAATTTTGTCTTATTTCCACTAGTTTTTTATATTTACTACCGGTTTCGGGCTTTATCCCATTATCAAGTATAAAAAAAAACTAGTTAGTTTTTATACTTGATAATGGGATAAAGCCCGAAACGGTCGTAAATATAAAAAACTAGTGGAAATAAGACAAAATTGTGTTTCTTTCGTTTCATTAAAGTGGGTACTTTTTTATTTCTGAATTATATTCATGCCAAAGGTTCCAAATATTCATATAGGTCCGCTAGGACACCAAATTTTATGAATGAGTTTTCACTTTCGGAGACAATTATTCTTATTTAACAAGGTCAAAAATCTAAAAAAATTATCAACAGTAATTACACAAGTGGTGGTGATTTTTTGATAATTTTAACTAGATGCACGAATCTTTGTTTCTATAGAAATCTCACGAGTGGGATTTCTTAATAGCAACAAAGAGTGGCAATCTAGTTAGAATTATAAAAAAATATATTACCACGAATGTAATTTGGAGCGATTATTCTTTAAACTATTTCGCAAAATGTTAAGAAAGTGTTTAGAGTCCCGAACACGGGATTCGCATGAAAAAGTAAAAATCCCGAAGAGGTGTGGCTTGATGACTATGTTCTGTACCAGGTTAGCTTGCTCGGTTATGTTTGAGAGTTAATTCGCCGCCGGTGGCCAAAGCGAAAAACATCAATTTTGGATGGTTATTCTGTCTATGTAAAGTTAGTCAGGTCAGGTTATATTGGCTAATAATCTACAAATTTTCAAGTCCTTGTGATTGCGGCTGTCTTCCCCGCCATTATAGTGATGGTGGGAGGTGCCTAGTCGGGAAAGTAAGCTCTCGTACCAGTGGTCCCACAGTCGGGATTGCGATCATTTTCGAGAAGTCCCGAACGGTGTCATTAAGCCACACCTCTTCGGGATTTTTACTTTTTCAAGCAATCCCACGTTCGGGACTTTAGCCACGTCCAAATGTTAAACATATATTATGTGAGTATCTTTATTTAAAAATAATTAAAAATGTTTACAATATCTTCTGAGCCGCTTGTTTTGTCAACCTTCCTATTTCTTTTTCCTACTGGGAGATTTTTGTACCGTCCCTTGGAAAAGGTTCCTGTCAATTTGGATTAGGTATCAAGAATAAACGATTAATTTGTATATCTGAAGTTCTTTTCGACATTAATTTACAAAAGAGACGTACCGGACATTTGTCAGTGTTATTTTTATTTGGCGTTATAAGTTTGATACAGTTACACACAGTTAACCTGTGTGATCCAGCTTGTGCGGGTTTAGAAATTATTGCATTATTTTCTACTTCCACTTTGATTTCCATAATGATCTATTTCTTCACTAAAATATTGTATTAATGCTTTCGTTGCTTCTCCGCCTCTCCCATGTCAATTCGTAGCTAGCAGTGTGGCAAAACTTAATGACATATTACGGCTAGACTCCGTTATTTACATTTAGAGTTGCGGTCACATTCTAAGCACTGTTTTTATTGCCACTTGTTTCGTGGAAAATAGTTGACAGTCGGCAAAGCTGAGTTTCTGCTGAATTATCTGCTTATATACAATGTATATAAGCAGATAATTGCCGCGAAACAAGCGGCAGTAAAAATTGTGCTTAGAATGTGACTGTCTTGATCGCAGCTCGAAATGAGGAATGCAAAAACCTAGGACTAAGGCTAGATAGTGACATGAGATATACAAAGCATGTTAATTATCTGAGTAAAGTATCTTACACACTTAGGAATTTATACCCGCAGAGAAATATTCTTGGTGACAATCTTAAACTCCATATATGTGAATCGCTAATCATGTCTAAGCTCTCATATTGTGATTAGGTATTCGTAAGTTTGATGCAATTAGCCAGTCATTTCGAGATACAAAGAAACTTAAACTTCCACTGCTTCACAAACTTCATTTCTCAACACTTATTCATAAGACATTAACTACCCAGAAGCCTTCGTACTTGAATAAACTGAAACGCTTTGAAAACGATAATGATTGCCCAACAAGAAATAGGCGTTTGCTAGTAATTCCTAAACACTCTACCACCATATTCAAATGTATAGCTTCTCCTACACTGCTTGCATACTTTCTAATGCCTTGCCTCCTAAATTTACTAACTATCCAATTATAAATTTCAAGAAGACACTGAAAGCCCAACTTTTCTTTACTATGTAGGTTGATTTAAAAAAAAAACTAATATGGCTATGTTTCTGGGTTTCGAGAAAGGATTATTTCGAGTTAGGATTATTAGGAGTATTTAAAAGAGTTATGTTTTTCAAATTTACACCGTTGTTATTTTGTTGAGAACTAACGATGCATTGTCGTTCCATATCTTGTGTAATATTATTATCTATTATTCTATTAGTATCCATTACTTTATTATTATCTACTACTCTATCATTATCTAGTATTCTATTAGTTCTGTGCTGAAGGTTGAGTTGAAAAACACTTCTTGAGTATTTTCGTCCCATGCTGCTATAATGTTTTCTATTTGTTCTTTCGTGAGAGCTGCAGAAGACGATTTTCTTTTTTCGGGAATATGTTGAATGATACTTCACAATGGCGACGGTGCTGAATTTAAAATGTTTATATTGAAGCTGCGTTATCTTGACAACCAAATCAATGGCTAACTTTCTCATGCATTCATTTAAACAAACATCCAATCAAACAACGTAAAAAAATTATTACCAGTAAACAACATATTTTGAAAATTTTATTATCTTACACCTATTTCGATAAAATTCTGATCAGTGATATTCGAGACTTTTAAAATCCAGGGGTGTGTCAGAATTTTGATCAAATGTCTGATATTGTTATTATTGTTATTTCCGTCAACCTGTTGCACCACTACGCGCAACTCTCAGAAGTCTTCGAGAGACTTGTGCGAGCTAGGGAAGAGGCAGCCCTTACCTCTTAACGTAAGCTGTGCACGAGACCGATGACCATGCTGGGAATTAAACCCACGACCCTATGATTGAAAGGCGAACGCTCTACCAGCACGACCACCACGGCCCATTTGAAAGGTTGATTAAACGGCATATTTTCACCTTGAAAAATAAGAATAGTTGGTCCTGAAAAAGAAAACTCATTCACGAAATTTGTTATACTAGTGGACTTTATTGTTATCTGTAAAAATGTATCTGCTACTTACGTGAAATTAAAATTTCTACATGTACTTATTTTATTTCAAATTGCAACATGGTGGCTTGTCAGGTCAGAGTTATTGCACAAGATGCAGTTCGTGTCGTTCATGAGTTCGGGATCGTTTGTGTCCGATATGTTTCTTCTAATTTTGACGTTTGTTAACATACGTCAGCAACACGTTACAATAACAAAATTCAAGTTGTTAGAAGCAAACAAACTAATTGGTATTCCTCAGTTATATTAGACGCCGTCATCGATAATTTTTCATACACTGCTTCAGACTGACAATGAAATAAGTTGCAAATTTCAAGATCGTCCATACATCTATTCATGTTACGAAATAACTACAATAACTCCAATATGTTGGAAAACAAAAATAGAGGCTAGCAACCTTCCGCGAATACCCGGTATACGTTTATTGCCGATTAAAAAGAAACCTGTTCCACCTAGAAATAGTGATATACACTAATATTCCAACCATGGAAAAATTACTGCTATACAATGTGCCACTTCTCTCATCGCTTTCATACGTTCAAAACGAAAGATTTCTCACGCAGTGAGAAATATCCGCCAATACAGTGAGAAATAATTTCTCACTGTTATCACGATAGCCCAAGTCAGTCATGAATTGTTACATGTCAGATTGATATGACACGTTCTCCACGTTGACAACGTTATGCCGACGATTCGCGTGCAATATCCAAGTAGCCCATTGTTAGCGTTTCTATAACAACAAAACCGAAGCAGTTCAAATATAACTAACTGTTAATTACTATTTCAAATAAAATATAAAAATGAGTTAATGACATACAAGTATTATTATATATGTATTTTAATTTTCAATATTCGAAAACAACCCATCCGTAGAAAAAGTACAATGTACAATTCGTGAGAAAACGACATATTTCTCACTCGCTTGATTTGCAGCACTCGCGTTCGGCTCCTGCCAGTAAACTTCTGCGCTCGTGAGAAATATGTCGTTTTTCTCACTTGTTGTACAATATACTATTATCAGCTGTACTCCAAGCTTACTGCATCCCACTTGTGTGGTATACTGTGATTACTGTGCATATACCAACAAACTATCTGTTATAAGGAATTGAGAATATTTGGCAATTTGAATAAACTAGAAGACTGTATTGCTCACGTTTTTCTTGAACGAAGCATTTTAATTACCGAACTTTATGTAACCATTTTTGTTATATTTATTGTATTTTGATTTTATTTTATACACTCTGAATTATATGATACCTTATAAAGTTTATATTTGCAGTGTAAATTGTATGTTAAGTTTGAGCAATGAATAAAGTATTCTATTCTATTTATTTTAATTGATAATAATGCTAAATTTCAATGTGTGGGACTAGTTCCAAGATCGGAAAAACAATAGGGCAACGGTGTTCAAATCACCTTGGACCACGTCTATATATGTTGCCAGAAGTCATCAGAGAAATAAATAGTTCAACCAAGTAAAAAAAAAATAAAGAATTGGATCTTACTATTTGAGAGGAAGTCGTTTCATGATTTTGGTAATCAAATTCTAAAATTAAAATTATAACATAATTATTTACTTCATAAATGCAAAAATGAAATGAAAAATTATCTGTTTTATTTTTATTTATACATGTTTATTAGTCTTTATATGTTAGTGTGTATTTATATTTGAATATGTATGTATAATAATGTGCTTATTACCAGAAAATGTCCCTTCCCCAAACGTGACACCTACCCGAATACTACAAATTATCCCAAATATGACGATACCCTCGAACACGACAAACCCACTTCATTACATAATATTTATTATCACTTTTACAATTTCATAAATTTAAATTTTAAGTCTGTCTCAATTAGGTGTAAGTATGTTTTTCTTAATCACACACAAGCAATAGTGTTGTCACTAGAGCTTCGTGATATCTCTTCCGTTTATTTACTCTTTTTTTCTATTATGCAATGTTGTTGACTTTGCTAAGTAAATAAACATTATTATTAGTTATCCGGCAATGGAAAATATACGCTGTTTATGAAGTTATCTGAAAAAATGACAGAGCTGCTGATGTCATATCTGATGTAAAATTTAATGAAGGTACATATATTGAAAGAAGGGAGCAACGCAGTTTTTGAAACATTGGAAACAGTTTTGGCACATTATGAAGAGCAGTGAACTACATTTGTAAAAGCTGAGCTATAGTCAAATTTTTATATTAGAGGACGGTCGATCTAGAATAAATAGTGCCAGATTATTATATACAGTGTCACCGTTAAAGTCCGCATCATATGGGATTATTTTTTATTATTCAGTAATTGCAAATTTAGAGTTCGTGAACAGTTTGTGCTTTGATAATAATGCAAAATGACTTTCATGATGTCTACCTATCGGTCGGCTTCACATGTCAAATTTGACATTCTTTCAAAAAAATCAGAAAGGTCATTTCTCAATATTTCAAAAGTTGTTTATTTTTTGGCTTTCTGCTCTCCTGCCAAATTTGAACCATTTTGCACAACTTTTTTTTCGCGTTTTCTTAACCACAATTTTTCGGCTAATTTAAATTTAGTGAAATCTGAAAAAACCATTTGAGATGTAATACACACATCTTCTGAAAGATTTTTTCTGTTTAAAAATGTTTCTAATTGGATATTTTCAAATAAATACAAATATGCTGAAAGAATTATGTCTAACATTTGATGCAAAGTGGCTCTAGTTTCAACATTCTTCATAGCAAAATTCACTTTATTTCTATCACATGAGAGATTTCAGATAAGTGCTACAACTCTAGAAACATCAAATCAATTTTACCTTCAAATTCTTGCTAATTCTATTTCATACAATACTAAAAAATTAATCATCAATCAAGGTGCTCTTGAAATGGGAAGTATGCTATGGAAACAACAGAACTGAATGTTATGGAAATTGAAATAACAAAATGATTGCCAGTTTCACCAAGGCTATGAAACAGTAATTTTTATCAAGTAGTAGAATCAAAATGCTGACTTTGCAGGAAAAAATAGAAATTGTACATTCATCGACAAATTGCGAATATTTTTAATGCACGGCATCCTGAAAGAAATATTCACCAGTCTACTGTGAGAAGGATTATCCCAAAGTTCGAATCGACGGGTTCAGTGTAAAATACTTTCAAAAGACCTCATAATCCAAGAGATTATGATGAAGAAGCTCAATTAAGTGTATGCTTAGATGTAGTAGAGCATGGGCAAACTAATACAGGGTGGCCACTTTTTTAATGGGATTGTATGGGTAACTTCCAAACCATACTAGTAAGAAGGTCGGTTAAATGGAGAAAAAGTTGCACATCTGGATGCATAATCTATCTGTGGAAACTAATCGAAAATATCAGGGCCGGTTCTTGAGATATGACGAAAAAAGTAATTTCGATCATTTCTGTTTTTTGGTTATACTTCATTTATTTTCAGAAATATCAAAAAATGATATAGGAGTTTTTTATTCGAGGGGAAATTCTCTTTGATTTGATGTTTTCAGATTTCATATCCAACGTTTCGTATTCTCAGGACCATCTTCAACTTTTATTTTTAAATACGGACCTGGATATTTCATGACTCTGTTCGAATTAACTTTTCATTCTGATTCCAGAGGTGTATCATACAAAATGCCATTTGAAGACGGATTTCGGGTAATATGGACCGCAATAAAAATTTTATTAAATTACAGTTATAGTTTCCGTCATCTTCAGTTGAATCGACATTCAAGTAATAAGATCCTTATCCAAGTTTTATTGGTTTGGATCTGTACTGAATTAATATTCAGTGTTCATTTCTATGAAGTGTACAATACTTATAAAGTGAATAATTAAGAAAAAATAAATGAGAATCAATAATTATTATTCAGTTATTCGAATATTTCAGTCAAAGAATGCAATATTTGTCATTTGAAAAGCGAGTTCCCAATCGTCCGTGCGCGATATGGACAATCCACTCGAGTTGTACAGTATACAACAACAAAAAAAACAGTTAAATTCAATAAATGGTACCTATCTGACATTTTTTATGGATGTGAGTGAAAAAAATATGTTTTAATACGATAAATAAGTAAATGATCAACAATAAGTCATCGAAAAATAAATTTTAATTGTTCAAAACCTCTACCACTTTTTCAATGATTGAAAAAAAACAAAAATCGACCATTTAGGTTTTTCGGTTATGCTTCAACACAGTAAAATAGAAAAATGAAGTCAATTCTCCAGAACTTATTTAATTCCCTAAAATTTAACAATTCAACAACAAGAGCTGATCTGAATCTATTAGATTTTTATTTGTGGGGGCATCTCAAAAATGATTGAAGATGCATTGAACGATATCCAAGGAGAAGCAATAAGCAATTGCATAAGAAATATTAATATAAGAATTGCCATTTCGAACAATTAATCAATTAATTTTAATGAAATTTTCGAATGATTTTGTTTTTACTCACTTAATTTTTGTTATTATCAGTAATTGCGTTTTGAATTATCTACATTAAGTTTTATTGCTCTTGTTGTTGAATTGTTAAATTTTAGGAGAATTAAATAAGTTCTGGAGAATTGACTTCATTTTTCTATTTTACTGTGTTGAAGCATAACCGAAAAACCTAAATGGTCAATTTTTGTTTTATTTTCGAATTATTGAAAAAGTGGTAGAGGTTTTGAACAATTAAAATTAATTTTTCGATGACTTATTGTTGATCAGTTACTTATTTATCTTATCAAAACATATTTTTTTTCACTCACATGCATAAAAAATGTCAGATAGGTACCAGTTATCAAATTCAACAGTTTTTTTTTGTTGTTGTATACTGTACAACTCGAGTGAATTGTCCATATCGCGCACGGACGATTGGGAACTCGCTTTTCAAATGACAAATATTGCATTCCTTGATTGAAATATTCGAATAACTGAATAATAATTATAGATTCTCATTTATTTTTTCCTAGTTATGCTAGAAGTATTGTACACTTTATAGAAATGAACACTGCATATAAATTCACTACAGATCCAAACCAATAAAACTTGGATAAGGATCTTATTACTTGAATGTTGATTCAACTGAAGATGACGGAAACAAAGTGTTATTTAAAAAAAAATGATTAAAGTCCATACTACCCGAAACACGTATTCAAATGGCATTTTATGATACACATCTGGATTCACAATGAAAGGCTAATTCGAACAGTGTCATAAAATATCCAGGTCCGTATTTAAAAAAAAATTGTTGAGGGTGGTCCTGAGAATACGAAATCGAGAAGAAAATTAAAATTTTCCGTGTAAAATTTTATGGACAGACGAGGCGACTCTTACCTCAAATGTGGTTGTCAGTTAACAAAACTCTACAGCTTGGCAAATCTAGCTCTGAATGTGAAATCGCCACGCCTATCGATGCGCGGTAGTAGAAGAGCTCAGTACAATTCGAAACAAGTATGAGTTGCTGTACTAGTCAGTTCTATTGTATCTGTAGCATCGCGAAGCGCACTGTGAAATTTTGTTACTGAATGTACAATTATTATACTACCCACTTTATCGTCCAATACTTTCTCATTCTAAATTCGCGCATATCATACGTTTCTCGTATTCACAGCTAGATTTACCAAGCTGTAGGTGGTGGTCAACAGAAAATTCAAAGTTTGTGATATAATGCCGAGATCAATCAATATTCTTTTAAGACAAATGTGTGGTGCGGTGTGTTAAATAACGAGTGACTGGCCCATATTTCTTCCTGATTTAACTTCAGCGAGATACTTGCAGTTTTTAAATGATGAAATACGTCAAGTTTCAGATGAAATGCTCCTTAATGGAAGACAGAACCTATGATGGTTTCAATATGACGGGTTTCATAATCCGGCAGGTGTTGAAAAATATATCTTGGAACTATATCGAGGGACGATAATTGGGCGTAATATGGAACTACCCTGGCCACCCAGGTCGCCAGACCTAACCCCACTAGATTTTTTGCTTTGGGGTTATTTGAAGCAAAAAGTCTACAAGCGCAGACCATTTCGAGATTTCAACCACTTGGAGACAGTAATTCGAGATTGTGTATTACAGACGTCTCCTCAGTTTTTAACAAACGCTGTCAACGAAGTTTCCAGGCGAACCACTATTTGCATTGAGCATGATGGAAGACACACCGAAATGTTATAATTGATATTCAACCCACGTTGTACATTCCTATCATTTGAATCGCCTTATAATTAATATATGTTCATTGTGAAATAATTGTTCATTTTTATATTATGTACTACAATTCTTTTCAGAGCATGCCAAAGCAAATTGATTGATTTGTAAGTATTACTTCGAAAAATAATTTTTGAAGATTGACTTTAGGTATATTGATTTGGAAATTGTAACGTACTTTCGGTGTTCCTGCCGGCGGACGTTACTATGAAGCTTTCGGTTATTGTCTCTTGACAATTCCCTAACACCGGGAATCTATCACAACACAATATATCCTCGGGCGCCAGTTATTTTAAAGTGATATGCTCCACTCTCCCACTCTAGAGCAAGGTGGGAGGCCCAGGACAGCTACAGATGGAGATACGGTATCCCAGGGCTTCTTATGACTCGATACCGACTACTCAAGTGGCTGCAGGCTTTAATTGCAGTCACTTGTTTTGCAGGAATACCGGCTGCTATAGTTTAAGCTCTATAATTTACGGATGAAAGAACACAACCGAGCTAGGTAGACAAAACCAATTTTATTCAAATATCAAATACCAAAAACACACAATAACAAAATGTAATGTACACTTTCGACGGAATACTAATAAACAGCTGGTCAGCTCGGTGTCGTCGGGAAATTCTGATGGGCTCACCGGTACGAGCGGACGGGCAACTGGAGTTCGAAAATCCTGCAGGGGCCTTTGTCGGGGACTGTCACCCAGGCAATATGTACCCGATTTGACTATACTTTACAGACACGGGATAGAGAGATTTGAAGGTATTGGTAACTTTATTTATTCACTCCCCTTTTACTTTCAGAAACGGCTAGTCCCGAATGGTCTGGTGCACAGGCCACAGGGTACTGGTATTCGCAATACGGACCGAGTCCTGCCCGTGGAACGAAGTTACGAGCTTCTCAACGGAAAACTGGCTCGGCAGTCGAAACTGTCGACCCAGGACTTTCCCAGCTCAGGTTATGACACGGAGGCGGTCCCTTTACAGAAAACCCGAGCGTGAAACTAACATTTTCGCTGAAGGCGGTAAAGAACGGAACCCTGAGGAACGCATGAAGTTAATGTTTGCTCGGACTGTGACGCGTAGGCGTTCCTCCTATCAAAAACCCGATCGTGTTACTAAGATTTTCGCTGAAAGCGGTAAAGAACGGAACCCTAAGGAAGTCCTGCAATTAATTTATTTTCTCGGAAAACCTTCGTTCGACGGCCGAAAAGGAGTCTCGTCCATGGAACGAAGTGATTGTGGCACGAAGGGACTTCCTGCGGGTTTTTACGGTCACGGCACGAGGAGGGCGTCTACCACCTTTTTACGTAGTTAATGTGCACTGAACTCTGTTCGACAACCGAAAGGTAGTACTACACTGAAAAAAAAGATAGGGCTCATAGTTAATAAATATTTGTTTGGTTGCCTTTCATTTACAATTAATAAAAAAAAAAAATTTATTTTGTATTAGGTAATTTTATTTAATATTAATAAACGCGATAATATAATTTACTAATGAAAAATAAATAGTTTGTTTGAGGTTCATATGTTTATAATTAACAATATAAATTTACTCCTAATGAAATCATTTGTTGGGTGATATTACTAAAAATTTATTCATTATTGATTTTAAGTTTATTTGA
Source organism: Chrysolina oricalcia (assembly GCA_944452925.2). NCBI lineage: Eukaryota > Metazoa > Arthropoda > Insecta > Coleoptera > Chrysomelidae > Chrysolina > Chrysolina oricalcia. The sequence goes on from OX101818.2 coordinate 22,315,131, forward strand.
AGTGAATAAGTCATAGTACCAGATAATAAATATTCATTGAGAATACCACGCTGACCATTATTATAAAATCTCCGCTAGGTGCCGTGGTTGGGCTCGCTGATGGGTTACGTGTCACGTCGTACGTCGGGGTTTCGTGTTTTGTCGTTTGTGGTTGAATCGTGGGTGCATTTGCGTTGTGTAGGTAAAAGTCGCATGTTGTAATTATTTATTTTTGTGTGATTGAAATGTAATTCAAAATCAAACAATCTCTTCATAGTTATAGAAGACACAACACTAGTTTTTCAATTATTATATGCATGGTTTGTGCATCTATTTTCTAACATAATACAACCATATGCTCTGTTGTAAAAGTTACAAGTAGGTAAGGCATCATTTCATCAAGGCTGTCTCTCGCCATAATGGACAATGTTCAGGAGCTGGAAAAGTTTTTGAGAGACAACAGTTTTGTGGAATTAATAAATTTATGTTAAGGTAATTTTGTATAAAAGGTAAATTGATTCTAATTTCTTCCATATTGATTTTTCGATTTCAGAAGGCTCATCTTGTGTCCCTATTGGTTTATTAATAATAAACAATATTTTTAATAAATATTCTTTATTTATTTAGAATAAATGCTGAGGTTTTTTATTTACAAACGTTCATTATCAATAAATGAAACATATTAATAATAAAAATGTGTTTATTAAATGTCAATGAAATATATAATATTAATAAATATTCTTCATTTATTATAAATAATGTTTTATTTACTGTTGATTAATCTATAGTAAGACCTATATTTATTGGAAATAAATTTGAATTGACTGTTAATGAGGTATATTTAAATAATTTTAATGCATCATTTGTTTCTAATAAATAAACGTTTATTCCGCAATATTCGAATAAATGATTTATTAGGTGTTAATTAATTTAGTTAACTATGAATAAACTGTTTTTTCAGTGTAGTCGTGGAACAGGACACTCGCGGAAGCTTGGTAGAAGCCAAGGAGACTAAAATTGAACAAGGAGAGTTTAATCCCCATAAGACAATGGGGACACTAGTAGAAAGAGATGAAAGAACATTTGTGACGAAATGTGACGTAGTTGGACGTGTCATGGCAGCCGTTCTCTATAGACAGTGACGGACTAGCTCTTGGTATATGAGAGTTACTGCTGACAGTTTTGTTCGAGTTCGACTCTGTACTCATATCCAAGTACGTCACTATGACGCGTTGATGCTACAAGATTGTGATTGGTTATAGAGCTTATTAAACCCTCCTTGTTTACTATCTTTGGGTAGAAGCCACCCCTAGATAACCAACGGTTGATTTTGATACACCCCTTGCAAACGGTTTTAAGTTACCAATACTAAGGTGAGACTTACACGAAACAAAATATATTTTACTGCTCTTGGTGGTATTCTCCAAAGGCGCTATTGTCGGGCTCGATACAACCCCACTAGGGTCTATGGTAATAAAGTTTATGTGCTTACGGTTCCTCTGTGTGCAGGTGGACGGGTTGCTGGTAACAGGACAAAACTGTACACTGTCGGTGAGGTACCCACGTTCTCGCAAAATAGATGATGTGTACGGGTCCTAACTATGGCACTCTCAACTGTCGTTTTAAAAAAACGGAATTTCGACGAACTGTCGGGCACTCGGGAGCTAAAACGGAAGCTCCCTTGCACTCTGGATACTGGCGGGATGCTAATCCTGGATCGGAATACTTCCAATGACGGACTCTACTGAATACGGACTTGTCTAACACTCAACTTGGCTGACGGTCGTGCATACGGGAACTGCCTTTGAATACTGGAATCGACTCACTATCTTAAACACTGAAGACTGACTCTCCTAAACACTGGATACTCACTCTTCTAAGCACTGGATACTCACTCCCCTTGCAGGAACGGTGAAGAAGAGCCTCTATTTATCAGCTATCCATGGCCTTCGTAGCACGGCGTAGCAATATCAATGAAAAACTGCAGAAAGTCTGTCCTGACTTTTTAACGTGCCAGAGGTACGAATCATAAAAACAGGAACGCGAAAGCTATACGAAAGTTGATATTTTATCAATAAAAAACCATTATGTATAAAAACGATACGTCGTGGTAAAGCAAAGCAGGATTGTTACTATCCAAAGTAAAAAGGAATCCATGTTTCCTGGCAGCCTCAGGGTTATATGTCCCTGTATTCGAAACCATGGCGACGTTGTTATACAGGGCGATCAGGGGACGGATAGGCTGGGAACCTCTGCATACGGTGCGGTGCGGAACATTTGTCAATGCAAAATAAAACGCTTCGTTACAAAATGGATTTGAAAATTCACTTTGCATCAAATATGACAATTCTTTCAGCATAGGTATTTGTATTTATTTGAACATATCCAATTATTAGAAACATTTTTAAACAGAAAAAAATCTTTTGGCAGATGGGTGTATTACATCTAAACTGGTTTTTTGAGAAAATTGGTTCAAATTTGGTAGGTGAGTAGGAAATCTAAAAAAAAACAACTTTTTCATATAATATTTCTCGTAATATTGGGAAATTACCTAACATTTTGTAATTTTTTAGAAAAAATGTCATATTTGGCAGGTGTTGCCGATTGATAGGAAGACATCGTAAAGGTCATTTTGCATAATTTTCAAAGCACAATCTGTTCACGAACTCTAAATTTGCAATAACTGACTAATAAAAAAAATCCAATATGATGTGGACTTTAACGGTGACACTCTGTACAAAGTTAAACTATTGAATATTGAATGGTGTCAACACAACCTCTTTGTCTTAAAACTTCTAAATATGTCTCTATGGAGCTTTACAATAGAAGGAATAATATTGCAGATCGCGAATGTGACTCACTAAATATTGATGTTATTAAGACCAAATTCCTAAGAACTCTCCCGGACGAACAATTGGCAATAGTGATGGTGTTTTTGTGATGAACTGAATTAAACATATATTTAGAGCAATAAAACAGGTGAAGCAATATATAAGGATGGTTGGTTGGTTGGTTAAAGGCTGACGAGCGAGATACCGGGTTTACCTTGATGTTTCCCTTACCACTGAGACCAGCTGGGGTCTTTTGTATCGTTCTGTCGTCAGTGGTTCCTAGTTGAATAGGCCTGGGTCTTTCACCAAGTTCAGTTGTCTATTTACTAGGTGTTGCGGATTCATGCCTGTTTCTGATATGTCCGAATATTCTATTGCGCTTGTTGAGCAGCGCGTCGCATTCGAAGATGATGTGAGAAACTGTTTCCTCGTCTCCACAGAGTCTACAGTCCACGGTTTCTCTAATTATTCCCATTGTGTGTAGGTGTTTCCTAAGGCCGCAGTGTCCGGTTAGTAAGCCGGTGATCGTGCGTATCTTAGATCTGTTAAGGTTGAGTGTGTCAGCCGTCAGTGTTTGGCTCAGGTGCCTCACCATTGCTGTGCTGTGTCGATGCCCTTCGATTCGGTCCCAATACGTTTGGTGTTTTGATTTCTTCCACCCATTGGTTAGGTTTCCGCATCAGGTTTTGCTAATTCCCAACGCTGGTTCTGGACCTGTGAATGTTGATTCAGATGCTTTCTTTGCAAGTTGGTATGCTATTTCATTGCCTTCAATTCCCCTATGTCCGGGCACCCACACAAGTGTAACCTTGTTGCGTTTAGACAGTTCATTGAGGCTCTGAAGACATTCCCAGACTTGCTTAGACTTTATCTGTGTTGAGTTCAGAACTTTCATAGCACTCTGGCTGTCAGGTAGAATGTAGATGTGTTTTCTTTCATACCCACGGTCTAGATTCATCTGTATGCATGTCCCTATGGCATGTGTCTCTGCTTGGAATACTGTGGATGGTAAGGATGCTAAGAGTCTAGTATGCAATGGCAGATTCACACAACTCTTCGAGTATGACATGGGTTGCACAAGAAATTTTAACATGGTCTTTATACTGCAGAAGCATCTGAGATTGAGTTTTGACATGGGCTACTTAGACTAATGTGGGCCAGCTTTCCTTAGAGAAAGGAGTCGGTCGGCTTCTTGTTTAAACATATTGTAACGAGCTGGAGCCGGACCTGTCTGGCCAGACTACATCAGCTCGTGGAATGCATGATTCATTGCTCTCGACCCTTCCAGAACAAGCCAGAGGCGAGCCTAACAGTAAGGAGAAACATCGAGAATTATTAATCAGTTTACAGTAGACATAAATACGACTCGAGCAACAAACCGGGGCGCGACTTTACTAAATATACTGTACGCTAGCACAAACTCCGCCCGCCGTAATACGTAACCTTTATACATTTCCGATAAACTCGGCGTCAGCACTCGCTTTAAATATACTGCGCTCCAGCACAATCGAAGAATCAGAACAGTTATAGGGTGGGTTTGGCCAGTTCGAAAGATTGACGGAAGAAGGGCAAATTCACCTAAAAACTTACATCTACGGGCAGAAAAGTAACAAATATGTTAGTTGAAAATGAGTATATTTTTAGCCAAATCTAACCTAACCTGACTAACCATGCAATAAAAAGACCATAATATACTATATATCTAATAGACTGATAAATGCCTTTTTTGTGCAACATAGACTGGTGAATGTTAAACAATAAGTTCGCAAAGAGAACAGACACGTTTCCGAGTTTCGAAAAGGAAAAGTTAAACTCTGAGATATACAAGCTTTTTGTGTAAATCATATTTCGTGCAGACACTAAGAAACGGACAAAATGTTCTCGATGAAAGTGCGTGTGGTGGACTTGCAAGTCACGAAATTAAAGCAATGTGGGTTCGTCCATTTTCTCATATGATATGAAATAAATTGCGATGAAAGTTGAAGGGCATCTTTTTGACCATATTGGTTCGAATTTCATGATTCTAGGTGGCTCAAATTAGAAAACCTTCGCAAACTTCATCTTACAGTAAAATTCAAAATTTTACTGAAAGCGAACCACCTTATCCGCGAACAAAATTAGTTGCCTTTTCGAATATAAATCAAGTTGATTCGGGGAAGCGAATTGGTCGTGGAGTTACAGCGTTTGTCTTCCACCCAGGCGATCCGGGTTCGATCCCCGGGCGCATATCACGGAGCTGAAGTGGATCTCACTTGCTCGCACAAGCTCTGTTTTTGAGAGGTTTTCCCCGAAAACCTGGGATTTTCACCGAAAACCTGGGAGTTTTGTAAAAAACCAAGTTATCCCAAGACATTCCACGGCCTTATATAGACTTTTTGAAATCGACAGATGGCGCAGGAGGGACATCGACTTGAAAATTTTAAATAGCATTGGGGTTCGAGTGTCACATCGTTGAAAGGAAATTCAAATATATTCTCGAATTCGAGAACATAAACGAGCCACATGCTACAAAGAGATATGAAATCTGGCGAATACGCTAGTACGAAAAGTGCGAAATGTGAGTGCCGAATAACGGAAGAAAATGTCCCATGATTTGCCGTTATAAGGCTGGACATTCTCTTTCTGCGTTAGGACGACACGTGCTGAATACTCAGGCGCCTAAATGACAGGACAACTGAAAGTTTAAATGACTACAAGAAGAAGGCAAATTGAGTAGAAAATGCGTAAATTATTAGCCAACCTAACAGTGACGTAGCCAGATTTTTTCTTTGGGAGGGGCCCTAGTATAGACAATCTGCGGCTGACGTCATAATCTTTAAGGTCAGTTGCTTGGAGGATAAAATTGATATGGCAGTTGTATGTTTTGGTTCTAGTTAAAGTAGTTAAAGCTTTTGATTCCGTTATGCAATGTTTAATTTCTTTGCATGGTAGTGACTTGTGTCAGTAATGGACTGAGAGGTAAAGTAGGATTTTATAGGATTTCGTCAGGTTATGACAATCATGAAAAACAAAATGATCTAGCCAAGATAAGAACAGATTTGTCATACACTGAACTGAAATGTGGACAATATCTGGATACAGTACTGGTGGCAGGTCGGCAATATTCCTGGAACAATCTCTCATACAATATGGATCTCCATATTTTATCCGTGAAATTTTTTCCATATATCTTTGAGTATGGACTTTATCCAAGTTCATATAATTTTCACTTGCCGTTGGTCTTTCAGAAATGACAAAAATGTAACACTCAAAACTCAAGAAAAACAGACTCTCAAATAATACAATTCAACTTCATCAGCACAAATTTAAAATGAATGATGATGAAAACTTGTAGAAAACTTTGCCAATAATTTAACGGTCATAGGGGACGGTAGTTGTTTTCTGTTAGAGACTGGCCGATGAATATACCTATTGTATAAGTTAATGCGGAAGACTGGATTATATAATGCATTTCCATTAATAGAATGATAATTACCTATTTGAAATCACACACTTATACATGAATCTAATTTCAATATATATTCAATATAATTAAAACATAATTAAGCCACATAATTATTCCTTCAATATGGTTAGGTACAATTTCAGGTACTTTACATGTAAGTAATTGGATTACTAATCCCCTTATTAATTTATTTTTTATAATCTTGATTCACACGAGTTCCTTTGAATTTTTAATGAAAATGGCACATTAAAACTTGGAAAAAGCCTTTGAAACAGAATTCACCTATTTAAAATGCATGGAATCAGTTTCGATAATTATTCTCCAAGTAAAGAAGACACTTTATTACGTGCCGCAGATGGTCTATAAAAAGTATAATACCAAATAATAAATTTTATTTTACAAAATGGCAAAACTTTGGAAGATTTCGGGTGGGGCCTGAGCCCACTGCCCCAACCCCCTAGGCTACGCCACTGCAACCTAACCTGACCAACCTTACTTAAACAGAATAACCATACAAACTTGTATACATATGCGATATAAAGACTATTTTTCCAAAATTCAGAGACCGCGTCCTTGTTGAATTTTACTGTGTTGTTCTAACACAGGAGAGAATGTCCATCCTGATTCAGCATACATTTTTCTAGGGTTGCGTCGTACCATAGAAGACAATGCCAATACGCAACCCGGCTCCAGGCAATTCGGAGCCTCGTATGATAAAACAAAAGGTCATTCTGCAACAAAATTCGAAGACTAAACTTCTAGAAATTTCAGTGAGTTTGAAAGGAGAACTTCACGAAAATTCGAGATGTTTGAATGAAGAGCTTCAAAGCGCTTCAAGAAAATTCGAAGAATCTAGAAGATAAACTAGAAAATTCGGTTCGGGAGAAGAGCTTCTAGAAAATTCGAAGAGTTTGAGAAAAGAGCTTCTAGAGAATTCGAATGGTATATAAAATCGAAGATGGAATCGAGACAGAGATAGATGAAATCAAAGGGGGAATCGAGGCAGAAATCGGCAAAATAAAGGAAACAACCAATAAGTTGAAAAATCAAATCGATACTGCGCTCGCCACAGAAATGGCTGAAATTCAATGCTGGACCTGTGTCTGAACTTGATGAAGTTCAAAAGGTTAGGTATCAAATAATTTCAGAGTATATAAAACAATAATCATAATTCAATAGAAACGTGAACAGGACTGTCTTCCAATTTATTCAAATTGCCAATTTCTCCAAACTCTTAATAAAAAATACATACATTTTACACTGCACAAACAAACTTTATTATGCCAGTCTAAACAATGGTATCAAATAATTCAGAGCGTATGAAACAATTATCAAAATATAATACATATAACACAAATGGTCACATAAAGCTCGGTGATTAAAATGATTTATTCAATAAAAATGTGAGCAAGACTGTCTTCTAGTGTATTCAAATTGCCAATTTCTCCAAATATACCCCTAATAAAAAATACAAACAATATACACTGCATAAACAAACTTTATCAGGCTAGTCTACACAATGGTACAAAATAATTCAGTCTATAAAACAATAATCAAAATATACATATAACACAAATGATCACATAAAGTTCAATGAATAAAATGCTTCAATAAATAAAATTGTGAGCAAGACTGTCGTCTTTCAGTTTATTCGAATTGCATATTTCTCCAAACACACTCTTAATAAAAAATACATACAATTTACACTGCACAAACAAGCTTTATCATGCTAGTCTTACAGTATCAAATAATTCAGAGTGTATAAAACAATTATAAAAATATATATGCATATAACACAAATGGTCACATAAAGATCTGTGAATAGAATGCTTCAGTCAATAAAATTGTGAGCAAGACTCTCTTCCAGCTCATTCAAGTTGCCAATTTCTCCATACATACTTAATAAAAATGAATACAATTTACACTGCATATACAAACTTTATCATGCTAGTCTAAACAATGGTATCAAATAATTCAGAGTGTATAAAACAATAATCAAAATACAATACATATAACTTATAACACCAATGGTCACATAAAGTTCGGTAAATAAAATGCTTCATTCAATAAATATGTGAGCAAGACTTTATTCTAGTTGACAATTTCTCCAAACATACTCTTAATAAAAAATACATACAATTTACACTGCACAAACTTGATCACGCTAGTCTAAACAATGATATCAAATAATTCAGAGTGTATAAAACAATTAACAAAATTTAACACAAATGGTCACATAAAGGTCGGTGAATAAAATGCTTCAGTCAATAAAAATATGAGCAAGACTATCTTCCAGTTTATTCACTTTGTCAATTTCTCCAAACATACTTTCAAATTTACTGTAACAAATAATTTGTTGGTAATTTACTGTAACAAATGATTTGGTGGTATTTAAGAATTCAGGTAAGTTGAGAGAACAGTTGATAAAAGTGATGTTTTCCATGAATTTTGGGGTACCTATATCACTATTTCTAGGTGGAAGAGATTTATTTTCAATAGGCAATAGACGTATATGTGTCCTTGTTTTCTAACACAATAGAATCTTCAAATTATTAAAAATTGCATTTTTGCCAACTGTCTTAACTTAATGCAACTTCCGGTTTGACCGGAAGGGACATACATTTTCGATTTTTAAATAGGTCACCTGGTATATTTTCACTTTTTTGTCTCAATTGGTTTAGTGCGCAATTTGACATTCTAAATAGAAACATTTGTCACTTGTCACTTTAGTCACCAATTTATATTTTTTAATTGAAAGCTTTTATTTAACTTGCTCTGTGTGTGTACAAATCTTGCAAGCTGAATTAGAACCACTTCCTCTTATCCTATGGAATTGAAATTTTTCATGTTGGTTCAGTTCCGATGACAATACATTAATGCCCCCCGAAAGCTAGATAGAGAACGCGTAGGGTTTCGGAAGTTTTCTTGACGGATTTGGACGTCAAAAAATACAGCGAAAAAAAAAAAGGTAGGGGGGGCTCGCCCCCCTTTCCTGTCACGAAAAAAAAAGGAAAACTCGCGAAACATAAATCTGAAAAAAATGTAAAAATAGTGAAAATTATCTGACCAAACAATACAGGCTGATTCACGGTGGATGGCACATTAGACGTTTCTGGTGAACCAGACAACGGATCACTTTGAAAATTTAATGGAGGGCATATTCGGACATTCTCTAGCCAACTAAAATATTTTCGACAATGCGGTGTTGCCGCTTCTATTAGAAAGCAGTAGCAACTTTGATTTTTCAAATGGAACACTCTGTATATAATATTATTTCTGGAATCTCCAACAATTGCCCGACAACTTTTCTTGATATTTCCCTATACCTATCTGTTACCGTTTTCGAAATAAAAATTAATTTCAATTTTTTTCTTCGAAAATCATGACTTCTAAAAATGCCGATATCTTTTAGTTAAGAAGTACTATGATATCGAAATTTGGTTTAGAGTTAGGTGATACTTGGACACTTCCCACACGTCAGCCTAATCTCCGTTACTTCAATACAGGGTGGTAAAAAAATACAGTTTTTTCGTTTGCTTGAAAAAGTTGCTGAAATTTGATTATTTTAAATGGAACACCCTGTATATTATTGAAAATTCGGAAAGCTGCTGAAATTTGCTTTCTTTCTATGTATATCATACCTATACCTAACTAGTCAAGTTTCGGACTTATGAGCATTTATTTGTGAAAATGTCCCTTCAGAATGATATTTCCATTCGGTATTTGGTAAGCAGGCCATGATTACTATTTGACAGTAGCGTTGTGACATTCTCCTAATAATATCGACATTTTCGTCACTTCAGAAGTTGCAAATACCTTCAAAACGATGGAACAAAACTATTCAAACGAAGTTCTTATGAATTTGTTTATTATTTTTGGACAGTGTGACAAAATTATCAGCAGAACATGTAGAAACTTCAATGAAATGTATCCGAATCTACCGCCAATGAACCTCAAGAAATTTATACGAATTCAGAACAATTTCAATATGTTTGGATAAACTTTAAAAAAGCACCAAGAAACTTGAAATTGGAAATATTGATATGAATAATTATAAAAAAGTAAAACAATTATGTGGAATATTTCAAAATACGTTCGAATCGCTGGCCGTTCACTTCCAAGCACTTTAAAATGCGGGTGTTGACTGCTTTCGTGGTGGCAGATCTGATTTCATTGGGATCCAAATCTTCAAATGTTTGGGCAATCCTTTCTAACAATTCATATCTCGAACGCACGGGTATTTTGTAAACTTTTTCTTTAAACATTCCCCACAAATAAAAATCTAATGTATTAAGATCGGGTGATCTCGCTGGCCAATTCCATGGTCCCAAGCACCTTATCCACCGATCGTCAAAAAGTCTTTCCAGTTCAGCGCTCACTTCTCTTGTGCAATGTGCAGGAGCTCCGTCTAGTTGGTACCAACAGTTTCGATATTCTTCGAGTGGCAGATTATCCACGAAACTTTCTACAGTATTCTCCAAAATATTCAGGTAGCTTCTGGATATTAATGACTCCTCGTATATCACGTACCTCAATTTGTTGTCCATCAACATGCAGAAGACATTAAAACTAAATTTTTCTTGAAATCCGGCTTCTTTTGTGACGTGAGGATTTTCACTGGACCAATAATGACGATTTTTTCTATTGAAAATCCCTTCTCTCGAAAATTTCGATTCATCAGTCCAAATAATTTTATTTAAAAAAAGTGGATCTTCTTTAATGCGTGTCAACAACATTTCACAAAATTCTACTCTCTGTTGAGGGTCTTGAGGCTTCATTGCTTGAATTTTGGTGAATTTATAATCATGCATTTTATACCTTCGCAAGATTCTTTGAACCGATGAATATTTTATACCCAAATCTTCTTCAGCACTTCTTATCGATGACTCGGGAAATGCGTGAAAATATGCTAAGACATTAATCTGGTTGTCTTCAGAAGTTACGGGTCGAGGCAAGTTTCTTGGTGCTTTTAAAGTTGATTCAAATGCATTGAAATTGTTCTGAATTCGTATAAATTTCTTGAGGTTCATTGGCGGTAGATTCGGATACATTTCATTGAACTTTCTACATGTTCTGCTGATAATTTTATCACACTGTCCAAAAATAATAAACAAATTCATAAGAACTTCGTTTGAATAGTTTTGTTCCATCGTTTTGAAGGTATTTGCAACTTCTGAAGTGACGAAAATGTCGATATTATTAGGAGAATGTCACAACGCTACTGACAAATAGTAATCATGTCCTGCTTACCAAATACCGAATGGAAATATCATTCTGAAGGGACATTTTCACAAATAAATGCTCATAAGTCCGAAACTTGACTAGTTAGGTATAGGTATGATATACATAGAAAGAAAGCAAATTTCAGCAGCTTTCCGAATTTTCAATAATATACAGGGTGTTCCATTTAAAATAATCAAATTTCAGCAACTTTTTCAAGCAAACGAAAAAACTGTATTTTTTTAACACCCTGTATTGAAGTAACGGAGAATAGGCTGACGTGTGGGAAGTGTCCAAGTATCACCTAACTCCAAACCAAATTTCGATATCATAGTACTTCTTAACTAAAAGATATCGGCATTTTTAGAAGTCATGATTTTCGAAGAAAAAAATTGAAATTAATTTTTATTTCGAAAACGGTAACAGATAGGTATAGGGAAATATCAAGAAAAGTTGTCGGGCAATTGTTGGAGATTCCAAAAATAATATTATATACAGAGTGTTCCATTTGAAAAATCAAAGTTGCTACTGCTTTCTAATAGAAGCGGCAACACCGCATTGTCGAAAATATTTTAGTTGGCTAGAGAATGTACGAATATGCCCACCATTAAATTTTCAAAGTGATCCGTTGTCTGGTTCACCAGAAACGTCTAATGTGCCATCCACCGTGAATCAGCCTGTATAATACGGTTTCAAAAATATTTCCAACGATAAATCAACAGGCAAGCGACCGTGCAACAATGACGCAATAACTGAAATGAACAGACTGAGAAACATTTCAAAAGAAAACTTAAAAAATTAAATAAAGGATCTTAGAAAAATGCTTTACAGAGAAAAGCTTTTATTCAAATGCACTATAAAGAAGAAAATAAATTTGAAATTGAATTAAATCCATTATTTTGTTACAGTATAAAATTTTGAATGATATAAAAAGCGAGAATAAATTTTGAGGTAATTTAAAATTTAATTTACAATACATAGATACTTCTCACGACAAGCTTTTATTTCATTTAAAATTTTATAATGTAACAAAATGATGGTTTTAATTCACTTTAAAATGTGGTTTTTTCTTTTTATGCATATGCATATTCTAGTTATAAAGGAATGAAATTTGAAAAGTGTGTCGTTTAATCCATCTACCACTTCAATGGGCCGTGGTGGTCGTGTTAGTAGAGCATCAAGCGTGGTCATCGGTCTCGTGCGTGAAATCACACATTAAAAGGTAAGGGCTGCGTAATTTTGACATAAATTATTTAAATATGTCGTGAAGTCAGATATTTTCTAAATGTCTACCAAAAAAAAATCATTCAATTCGGTTGAAAAACATGTTTTTCCATTATAAAAGGGCCACACTGCAGAATGCCATATAGAGTCAAAATAAGTGAAAATATACCATCTGTTAAAAATGTTGAGTCAATTGTCAAAAATGCAGTCTCATGTCGTATACAGATTCTCCAAATTCCATTCCATTATTTTTAAAACAAAAGAGTTAGGAGCGAGCTACCTTCCGCGATCACTCTGTATATGTACAATGAAGATGAGAGTGAGTATTTCAATAAATAACACGTACACATCTCACTATTTTCTCTAAACTACGACTCTCTTATGATTTAGGGGTATTTCCGTCCAAATGGAAAAATACAAGAGTATACATAGCAGTTCTTTTTAGCCCCCCTGTTTACTGTTGAACAGTTTGACGTACAAACATGGAACAAAAACCATTTGGAATGGCATCACCGATACTACTTATTGAAATAAAAGACATTGTTATTGCTTGATAGAGGGGTGGGGGGGACATTAATTTAAAAATTTCAAATGACATGGGGGGTAAAATTACATACACATCGTTGAAAAGAGAATTCAATTCTCTTTTCAACCATATACACTTTTTCGATTTTTGTTAAAACGTATTTTCACAATTTCCATATCTTTGCTTTTCGAAATTTTCAAGTTGATGTGCCCCCAGCACCATCTGTCGAGTAATTGCAATGTATATTCTCTCAAAAAGTAGTATCGGTAATACTATTCAAAATATTTTTGTCTCGTTGGTCCATCAAACCGTTCAAAGGACCCCGCACTTTTTATAGGTAAAATGGTTCTCAGTAAAATTGTCTAAATTTTTAGTATATTGTAGTATTCGATGTACTGATCGACAAGCGTAAGGATGCCTCCGAGAATTGGTTGCGCAGTAGACAAAACCCTGGAGTGGGGCAGGAGCTCAATCTCTCTGCCTTAATAAACAGTAGTCGATCTTTGTCGCACATCTACTCACGCTTTCTATCGTTTGCGCATCTCAGAGGCATCCTTACGCTTGTCGATCTGTACTGATTGAACGTGCAGAATCGCAAAGTTCGTTGATGGATAGATTTTGAAATACAGGACGTTTAAGTTAAAAACCAGTAATTTTCATTTAATTATTTTCTCGGGATATGAAAATGCCAACCGTATTTTTTTTTCGTTCTTATCATTAACGTACCTTCATATTACTAAATTTCATTCAGATGGTGCAGATCATATCATTATGTACAGAGTGAAAAATAAAAATATTTTAGTAATGTCTGAAAATGCGATGTAATAATGAAATATTGATAAAATTATTTTGGCATTCAATATACTATTCTTATTCCATCATTAATTACAATTCATACATTTCGTGCAGGGTGATTTGAAAAATTGGTGAAATATATGGCCGTTTCTTTAGTAACTATCCTGTATATTCAAGTGAATTATTATCTTCCGAAGATAGCTGATACCGTATGAACATTATTTCGTTTGGGATATATAGGGTATATATAATAACCCTGTAATTCACGATTAAGTATTTTTATTCAATATATTCATCATACTCTCCTCAACACTGTCCCAAAAATTTAGTTTCCTACTATGACTAGTTTCTTGGTTATTAATTGAAAAACTTATTACCATTTTGCATGACGAGTTGAAGGAACTTGTTCACGCGTATATTCTACTATTGGCCAAGATTTTTCACAAATAGTGAAACGTGAGAATGTGGACATCAAAATAAATGTAAAAGAGGGTGAAGATTAGAGATAACAATCACATCAGATATATGAATTTAATAATGTAAGGTACAGATAGTTAAGTGAATTTTGTTGGTTTAAACTTTGTCGGAATAAAAAGCAAACTATAAGGGAAAAATGAAAATGATTGATAGAACGCTTTTATTTCTAATAGGAGAATTTGAATCTGGGCAGCGACGGTTTTTTTCCAATGCGTGTTCCACTCGGATAGAGGTTTCCATGATTTCTATATTTGCTGGCCAGCAATAGAAACATACAAATAGACATCTATTATATTTCATCAATATAGGTGATTCAATATGTAAAGGTGATAATAATTATCACTGATAGAACTAATTGATTTTTCTTTTTCATTGACTTTCCGTCAACGACAGAATCAAAATGTACCCGATAGCCGATAGGGTTTTCTTGCTGCTACGGGGGAGGTGGATTCGGTAAAGGCTTTTCCTTGTCACCTTCAGTGATAAGTGATTTTCCGTACCGGGGCCTCATACACGATTGGGCGAGTCAAACTAACCCAGCATTAAGAATTTTATCTGGCTCATGCCTGAGTTATTAGTTGTAACTGATCTGTCGTATATTCAGTCAGTTCCTAAATGGTAGATGGATTTGGATGGACCGTCATTGGTCATCACCCTGCATGTAATGTTACATTTATTTTGATCTCCACATTCTCACGTTTCACTATTTGTGAAAAATCTTGGCCACTAGTAGAACGTGCGCGTGAACAAGTTCCTTCAACTCGTCATGCAAATGGTAATAAGTTTATCAATTAATAACTATGAAATTAGTAATAGTAGGAAACTGAATTTTTGGGACAGTGTTGAGAGAATGATGAATATATTGAATAATAATAAAGGAATTTCACCGAGTTGATCGTGAATTACAGGGTGATTTCTGAAACGTTGATATTTTGTCATTTTTATCATCGAAAATTTTCATGATCACCCTATTTATCCCAACGAAATCATGTTAATACGGTATCAGCTATCTTCGGACTATGATAATTCAATTGAATATACAGGATATGTACGAAAGAACCGGCCATATTTTTCACCAAATTTTCAAATCACCCTGTACGAAATGTATGAATTGTGATTGATTAATGAAGGAATAAGAATAGTATAAAGCATGCAAAAATAATTTTATCAATATTTCACTATCACATAGAATTTTCAGACATTACTAAAATGTTTTTATTTTTCAATCTGTACAATAATGATATAATCTTGACCATCTGAATGATATTTAGTAATATGAAGGTACGTTGATGATAAGAATGAAAAAAAAATGCAGTTGGCACTTTCAAATCCCGAGAAAATAATTAAATAAACATTACTTATTTTTAACTTGAAAGCCATCAACGAACTTTGCGATTCTGCACGTTTCAGTACATCGAATACTACAATATACTAAAAATTCAGACAACTTCACCGAGAACCATTTTACCTATAAAAAGTGCGGGGTCCTTTATCGAGACACGGGTACCATGCATATCCGCACTTATACTTTGATATTTCGAGTGCTTAGGTAAAAAAAAAATATTAACGAAATCCGAAAAGATTCAGATGGTTGAAAAGAAAAATCAATTATCTTTCCAACGATGTGTACCTCCCCTTCATCAAGTAATCACAATGTCTTATTTCAAAAAGTAGTATCGGTGATAACATTCAGAATGGTTTTTGTTCTATGTTTGTACGTCAAACCCTACAATTCAACAGGGGGGGGGGTTGAAAAAAGCCGCACTGTATATACAATCAGTCCCCAAAACATTATGGAAAAAGACTCTACCTATTAACTACAGACCTATCGCATTGATATCTATTGGTTTGAAGATTGCATTTCGGACTTCCATCGTCTTGATGGTTGAAAGATAAGACATCGTGTAGATTCTTAATTTGTCAATATTCACCTGAAGACGTGTAACGGTCCACTTTTTCATTGGGTAAATAGTTAAGTATAACATCACACCATTGTACACCCTGTACAATTCTCAGTTACAAATCCCGAATGTTAATTTCGTTAGAAGCCGCTGAATACAACAAAATCTACATTTCATTGTATCAGTGAACGGGAGCTGTTGAATTCCATAAAATATGCTGATAACTTTTTGTCACGCTTCGAGGTACCGATCGAACTGCTGTTCAATATTTTTGAGCAGATGAATTTAATTAAAACACAGTCAAAATCGAACTGAATAGATAATTTATGTTGAAAGGCCGACCACCACCTAAGGTAATTTTTCTATCACCAGCATCAGAAGATGCTTATTGCTATGATTATGATAAATCAAATATTCTAGTTAATATATTTGATATATTATTTTAGGCCTTGTTCTTTGTTCCATCGTGGTTTTCCATTTTATCTGATATGGTACTCACCTTTTCATCATGGCATGTTACAAAAGAGCTTGAGAAACTATCTTGAGGTGGAAGAATTATCGATACAAAGTTGAGCAAAAAGTATAAGAAAAGCTAACTAGGAAAATAAATGAAGATTGATTACTTCTGTGGAAATGGTATATATATTTTATGGAATTTAAAATCCACCCAAACTCAGTATATCTACTGGCGATCCTGTAAGTAATACTTCAATATTATTCTCAAAGAAAGTGGCTGATTGAAGATTTTCCGAAGATACGTGCACACGGAGTGCCGAACAAAAAAAAATTGCGTACATAATATATTTTTTATTCATAATTGCCCCTTTAAAATATTAATATTTGTCACGAAAGTCTTTTGTGAACTTTAAAAACGGCCGTTTTATAAGTGTGTCCCTACTAGTTTTATAATTGATCCAATTCGAATCTTTCTTTATTCTTAGATAATACTTGGTTCTCAAATACCATTTTTGTTATCTTACTGTTACAAGGAAATTTACATTCCTTGATAAGTTAGATTTAAACTAAGATAATCTGAAGGATTCACTTCTATCTATTTTGTAAGCTGATACTAACCATCGATAGATTATATTATATTCTTTCATTAGTTGGCGTATCTCCTTTTGTTTTGTACAACCCCTTCCTTGTCAATTTTTATTGTCTGGCGCCCTTTGCTTACAGACATTCTAGAAACACACGACCCCGTCTCCGACTATATGAGTAGCCAGGCTGTGACTAAATGAAATTTTTGTGAGAGCTCACGTGAACTGTATATTTGTATGATGTTCATATGATTTTTGTTCACGTTGAGATAAGAAATCAGAAAATACCGTCACAGACGATTGCAGATTCAAGCAATTGAAAAAATTGAAAGAAGTAGAAATCTTTCAACCATCAAGACGATGAAAGTCCGAAATCCGAGTAATCACGATATCTGTTGAGTTTTGTTGTCGTGAATACAATTCAGAAATACACCATTCAATAGAGCATAAAATGAGAGATTTTTTTACAAAAATAAGTAGGTAACCGACTAAGCCATCACATGAAGGACAGTCCGTAGTTATATTCTGTTATGGACCAAGCTATATAGGTTTTTTTTCCCACAAAATAAAAGACGCAAATGGCCTATACTAACTTTTATAAGATAGTTCGTTAATTAAAACCCCAGTTTCGCCCCAGCAAAATCGCTTTGTGGAATTTTTTAAACAAGAAATAGTGAACAAAATAACAACTTTTTTGGAAATATCTCAAAGATTATTCAAGGAATCGTCTTACAGTCAATGGAACTTTTGTAGAAATTTATAAAACCTACAAAATGGTTTTTTATACGCCCAGATCGGTGCATTTTTCACTGAGAAAATCCGGTAAAACCTCGAAAAAGAGACCATTTTTCGAAAATTCATAATTTTTATAAATCTGATGGTGGACAAACAATATTACGGAGATTGATAGATAATAACATGTGGTTCAACTGTGCGCAAGATGGTTTCTGTTCGATATGTAGTGTTTGCACAATCGCGTTATAAACAATTTAACGGCAAAACTTTCTGAATGCGCCGATTCAAGGGAAATCATCTTATTCAAATTCTGTATACGGCATATGAAAGTAGAGATCAATATGTACAATTTGCATATTTTGGATTTTGACATTCCCCTTGCCCCTCGAGCACCACCCGTTTTATTGGTGCATGAAGCACAAGTAGACAAAAGTCGAAATCGCGAATACATAGTTTTTTGGCGAAAAAGTCAGTTATAAAGTAATTTCCGATCTCAGGGGCTTGTAGCCCTGGGGCTTGACACTCCTAAATGGAAAACGCCTAATACGAGCGCTTCGGGTGCACTTTGAAGCATTTACAGTAAATTCCAGTGACTTTTTCAACACATTTCCCAGCTTTCAATAGACGATTTCCCTTAAATCGGCGCATTCAGAAAGAGTACCTTAAATTGTTTATAACGCGATTGTGCAAAAACTACATATCGGACAGAAACCATCTTGCGCGCTATTGAATCATATGTTATTATCTATCAGTTTCCGCGATATTGTTTGTTAAATTTCAGATTTATAAAAATTATGAATTTTTGAAAATTGGTCTCTTTTTCGAAGTTTCCCGGATTTCCTCAGTGAAAACTGCACCGATCTGGGCTTATAAAAAAACATTTTGTAGGTTTCATAAATTTCTACAAAAGTTCCATTGACTGTAAAACGATTCCTTGAATAATCTTTGAGATATTTCTAAAAAACCAAAAAAGTTGTAATTTTGTGTAACTATTTATTGTTTAAAAAATTCCACAAAGCGATTTTGCTGGAAGTATTTTTTCATGTGAACTCTATGTGTGCACAAAACAGGCACTGTCGAATCATTAGTTCTAGCACAATTGCAATTTGAATTTTTTTTGCATTATCTTGCAGCGTGCCTTGACGCTCTAGTGATAGTACGATTTCAATTTCTCAAACAGATTTTGAAAGTAAAAGTATAGTTGTAATGAAGCATTTCTGAGACTAATTTTCAAGTCCTAAACAGTATCACGCCTTTCGAAACCATTTTACTGTAATTTCAAAATTTATTGTAAACGGAAAGAAATCTTTCAAGTCAGAAAATAGTAAATGATTCCATCCATATTTCCTTATTTTGGAACCGACCACTTTTTGCTCGTCTAGGCCAACCGATGGTATAAATAGTGGAAGCACATGAAAATGTGCCTCTTTTGGTGCCGGCAAATTTAACAGTGCAGATCGCTAATATTATTTGAAATTGAAAGTTTGTTTATTGAACTTCCGAGGGTAAGCTTAAATTATATTGCATATGAATGGGTGATTTGAAATTCCCGAACCGCGATTAGTTTATTTATTTAGAGAACGCAATTCAACAACCATCTACGTGATTATCAAAGTACCACGTTATTTATCCCAGAAGGTTAGGTCTTACAGCCGGAAGGGGTAATTGCGTTTAAATTCAGGTACCAGAACGTTACAGTTAAGTTACTGATTCCAAAAGGGTCTGGCAGATACGACCTTTTGGAATTTAGTTTGTGTACTAGAATCGAACAAGTTGCTAAGGTGGAAAATTAAATTACGAGTCGAGTCAACCGAATAAAGCCCGTTCAGTAAAAGTTTCGAGCACCTTGGATACCCTCTATCCCAGTCAATATAGTGCCACGTCATACAGTTATCCACAAATGTGCTTTCACAGGAGTGGAGATTGTCTCGTTTGAAATCAGGCACAGGAAACCGTTTGTTGAAGTTTCTACGTATCCAAAAAGTACGGCATTTCTGCTTATCGGAACTAACTGAACTCAACGAGCATATTTGTTGGAGGAGGCGTTTTCAAGTTTTTGTCCTTCAGATATCTGTTATCGCGTATCCACTCTCCTGTATCTCTAGCCAAGACGTATTTCGAAGCCTCTCCCGAAAGGAACGGTGTTACGACCAGAAGGGACAGATTTCGTTTACAACGAGTACGTAGATCGCGATAATTAAATTACGCATTCCGAAGGGACTGGCCGATACGTCTCTCCGGAATTCGTTTGGCATTTTTATTCGATAAATAATAGTCGGTGAGCCAGGAGTGGATAAAATTAATATCGCGAAATCCTAGTTTCCTGAAAGCTGTTCTCAGTAATTCGGGACTAGCCGTTAAAATTGATATACTGCGTCGTACCTAAGTTTCAAAGCGCGACCGTCATACAGGGAAACCAATTCACCTCCAACGATTCCGTAAAATCAGTTCTCAGTGGCCGTATATACATTATATTCAATTCATTCCCCTGTGTACTGATACGACTGCTGTCCCGTACGCCTGTCAAGTTTAACTTTCTTCTGTGTACCAAGTGCTCATTATTTTGGGAATAAATTAATTCTATACTATTAATCCCCATACTTTCATTCCGGGTATAGGGGAAAGTAGGCTAATATTCTGAAAACCTTTCATAGAAGGGTGAGAAGGTACAGCCGGTATTCTGACAGTGGTGAGGGCAATTGGAGCCTGCCGCTTGCTATAATACGAAACGTGGTCGTAACAACTGACCCCTGGGCTGTACTGGGCCTCACATAAGGGTCATCTGGGAGAAAGTGGGGTATACCACTATAATCTTACTGGCGCCCGAGAATAGTATTGGGTGTTATAGCGAGTGTACCGTTGTCAAATACACCCAGTACCCGTAAGCGTCAATGTAACGTCCGAATAGGAGAGAAAAACACGTTACATAGTACCACAAAACGTATATTCTCATTTTACCCTACAATGCAGCGAAATTGGTGAAAAATGCTTGCAAACATGACTGAAAACGGCCGAGCCCGCGTTAAGAGGTCGAGTAGAAGGAGAAATCGGCAGATGAGGGGAAGCGTATTATCACGTAAACCGTTCATTAAAAGAATTCACCCATTTCGCATCAATGTAGCGCAAAATGAGAATATACGTTTTTTAGTACTATACTTCTACTTTCATAATCTGTTTGAAAAATTGAAATTGGACTATCACTAAAGCATCCAGGAACGCTGCAAGGTAGTGCAAAAAAAATCGAATTCCAATTGTGCCAAAATTAATGATCCGACAGCGTCTGTTTTGTGCACACATATTACACATGATTCAATACTTTCATTAGAAGGGCCAACCCTACTTCTTGAAAAAAATGGCGGCGTTATGAATTTTTTTTTTAAATTGCAAAATTGTACGGTTTTTCTCGTTACTAATGATCCGATCGGGTCGTAAAACATTCCATTTTGTTTGTACTTCAATTCTCTACAATTTTGACAGATTGCTCTATTGGTTTTCATTTTATGAGCAAAACAATAAACAAAAACACGTTTTCTTGTTTTTAAATGTTTATAACAAATTAATAAATGACAGTTGCGAGTCGAAAACATAACAGAATATAACTACGGACTGTCTTTCATGTGATGGCACAGTCGGTTTACTACTAGTATTTTTGTTACGAAAAAATTTCTATTGATTGGCTTAAAATAGAAATTACCCTAACACCAAAGCTTGTCCCTAGCTCGCACAAGTCTCCCAAAAGATTGCTCATAACCGTGCATCCGGATGAAGGAAGAACAAATTTGGCGGAGACAAATTTTTGAAAATAACTACATCAAATTCACTAGACGTGCGTTTCGCCAATAAACTTAGCACCATCAGTTTTTGTTAGGGTAGTTTTTATGTTCTGCTCTGCTTATGTGCTTTTTCAAATTTCCTATTTTATCAAATGATTTTGAACAAATATCACAATGAAATTCAAAATGTCTGTGCTGACTATTAAAATGAATAGCAAGATCAGGCTTTATCACAAAGCCTTTTGAGCAAACGTCACAAGTATATGGTTTTTCTCCCCTGTGTCGGCTCAAATGCCTTTGCAATGTTAGCTCATGAGCAAATGTGCTCGGGCAAATGGTACACTTGAATGGTTTTTCACCTGTATGTATTCTCATGTGAATTTTCAACTGTGTTCGACCGGAAAACCCTCTCGAACATACATTGCATTTGTGTGGTTTTTTAATATCCGAGTGTACACGGCCATGACTATGTAGGTTATTGTAGTGAGCAAACCTTTTAGAACAAATTTTACACTGGTAAGGTCGTTCCCCAGTGTGAAGATTCATATGGGCCTTCAAGGATGCCTTCTTGTTGAAGCGCTTCGAACATTCCGTACATTCGAATGGTCTTTCGCCTGCGTGTATATTCAAATGATTCGTTAGACTCGTCTTACAGGAGAACCTGTAAACAAATGTGATTTGAATAAAAACATTTGGATATTATGACATTTCACAGATCAACAGTTATAGACCGAGATCCCACGCCTATTTTCAAAAATGATTAATAACAGGCTGAATCTTCCTGAGTAGCTTCATTTTGCCGAGACGCCCAACTTTTTCCTATACGAAAATTCTCGATAGTGGTAGCTAATAAAATGCGCAGGCGTCAAACATGTCGATTTGGTGAGTGCAAAAAATTCATTAATAACAGTTAGTTTTTCAGATGAACCTCGAGATAATTCGATGAAGTACTCGAAATTACTTTGGTCCTACAAAATGGATGGTAGGACTGACGAGTCCCCCACTCCCAACATGTACCAATGACGTGGTCATAAAAATTCATTAATAACCAGCGGATTTTTTTACCGTTGCTTGGTTAATATTTGTAATTGAATGGTCATATTGTCCTACAAATAGAATGGTAGGTGTTCCCAGTCCTACGCTCCGAAATTGTCAATTCCATGGTGAAATTTTTTGTATTAATAACTGTAGGACAATGATAACACATGGAAGGTTAGTGTATTCTTCACCTAAAAAATACAGTGTCCTACAAAAAAACGAGTATGTATAGCTAGTCCTACAAAAATTATTCAAAATAACGAATTATTTTGAAATTTTTAGTTAATTTAATATACTTTTATTCGTGAAGTAATGTTACTTTTAATGTATAATTGTTTGTTCAATTCAAAAATATCATAATTTACGTGAAAAGTTTATGAAATAAGTGGGAAATTTTGTTTAGCTTTCATAATTTTTATAAACATATTGAAAACAACAATAACAAAGTAAAAACATTGAAATAATCAATCTACCCTCCGGGGCGGCTTAAATGATGTCGCATGCACTTCAACAGATGCAGGGAAACCCGGAAAAACCTGCAACACCACATCGTCGTCTGAAGAGCTGAAATTTATAATTGAAAACTTTCAAAGAGGTCAGACGAATTGTGAAATTCTGCTCTACGACAAAACAGGATGTATGGTATCTCCAGAGGCCTCAAAAAGTCCAGTTCGAAAGAGATATTATATTTTACGGGGGTCAAGTGGCCAAGTAGTATGGAAATGAAATGAAAAAAACGCATCATGAATATTTCATTTACCTGAATAGGTATTTCCAAATTCATTTCAGTTTTCACTTCAATTGATGTGTTCACAAAGATAATATACCTATAATTACTTGTTTGATTGATGCTGTTAATTCTTGGCTCGCACAAGTATCGACTTCTGAGGGCTGCCGTTCGTAAGGGGACGATATCTGGTTAACGGAAAAAACAATTTTAAATAATGAGGAAGGGAAGGGAAAGGAGTGGGAGAGCATTTTTCACCAGCTATTCAAGGAGGTATCACAAGAACAGATTTCTGAAAAATGTTATTGGATGCGGGTGGCTGTAAATCAGAGAGTGACGGGACATGCTCGAAATACGGGGAGTTGATGGAAGGATTATTTCATGAGTATAATTTCACTTCAATTCTCATATCCTAGTAACAGATATGGACAATTCGTAATCATTATTTCATTTTGTTCTTGAGATATAGCCTTTTCAAGCATTCAAATTGTCACTGTGTACATGGAAAACTGTTGAACTAGCAATCATAATATGAATCCTCATGTAATTGATAAAGACCCATTCTTTTTCAAAGAATTTGTTAAATAAAAATGATAATGGTATTAATATTCATCTATTTCTTTGAACAGTGTCTTGTCATGCTATGTAATGTAATGCTAATGTAATGTAGCTTTGTGAAATATAATTTCTTATTCTAAAAAAAAATCGATTTCGAATTAAAGCAAAAAAATTAAATCGATTCATAATTCGCAAAACAGCAGTAGTGGAATATTTGACACCCTGTAGCTCGAAAACTGGCCATATAGGATCGATCTGTTAACTGAACAACGTAATGAGGATGGCAGGATCAAGAAAATATCATATCTAAAATGAGGATAAATGTGCCTAATTACAAAATATTTTGATCATTTTTTATTTCAGAAGGTATGATCGTAATATCTGTAAGCTAGTTAAGCCCGTGGCTTACGGTCAAATAGATTGATTTTACTGCCATCCAATGAAGTTAATTCAATTGGTTTGTTTCACCATGAGCCAAGAGCTTCAGGTTTGGGTAAAACTAACAGTTAGCCATACAATTTTTGCGCTCACCAAATCAACATGACTTTCGCCTACGCAGTTCATTAGCTTCTAATATCAAGAATTTTCGTGGAATTGACAATTTCGGAGCGTAGGACTGGGAACACCTACCATTCAATTTGTAGGACAATATGACCATTCAATTTGTAGGACAATATGACCATTCAATTATACATATATTAACCAAGCAACGGTAAAAAAATCCGCTGGTTATTAATGAATTTTTATGACCACGTCATTGGTACATGTTGGGAGTGGGGGACTCAGTCCTACCATCCATTCTGTAGGACAAAAGTTTTTTTGAGTACTTAATCGAATTATCTCGAGGTTCAACTGGAATACTAACTGTTATTAATGAATTTTTGCACTCACCAAATCGACATGATTGACGCCTGCGCATTTTATTAGCTACCACTATCGAGAATTTTCGTAGAGGAAAAAGTTGGGCGTCTCGGCAAAATGAAGCTAGTCAGGAAGATTCAGCCTATTATTAATGAAATTTTTTTCAACATGGAATTGACAATTTCGGAGCGTAGGACTGGGAACACCTACCATTCAATTTGTAGGACAATATGACCATTCAATTATACAAATAATAACCAAGCAACGGTAAAAAAATCCGCTGGTTATTAATTAATTTTTATGATCACGTCATTGGTACATGTTGGGAGTGGGGGACTCTTCAGTCCTACCATCCATTTTGTAGGACAAAAGTTATTTCGAGTACTTCATCGAATTATCTCGAGGTTCAACTGAGAAACTAACTGTTATTAATGAATTTTTTGCAATCACCAAATCGACATGTTTGACGCCTGCGCATTTCATTAGCTACCACTATCGAGAATTTTCGTAGATGAAAAAGTTGGGCGTCTCGGCAAAATGAAGCTAGTCAGGAAGATTCAGCCTGTTATTAATCATTTTTGAAAATAGGCGTGGGATCCCCGGTCTATTATGTAGCTACGACAATGAGTTTTGAGCATTTAAAAATGGAGGCGTTTTTACAATTACAACCTTTTGTTTAACTTGAGAAAAATCGCGAATGTAAAATCGGAAAAATCCGTAAAAATAGTGAAAACTTCGAATTATTTTCAAAGCTTGACTGGTATGTATGTATTGAAATTGTTTTGTGAAAGAGGTATCCTAATATACAAATTTGAGTTTACAAGTAATGTAAATTAGGTAGTCTTCATCACAAAAGTATATAATTTTACCAAGTAAATAACATCAAATATCCTATCATGTTTTTTTTTGTTCATATATACAGGGTGAGTTAGAATAAGACCAACAAACTCCGCATACAGATTCCTTACCTCATTTCTAGGTGAAAAGTTCATTTCAATGTATGTCCTAAAATGCATTCTGCAGGGTGTCGAAAGTACAAAAAATATTAAGATATATTTTTTTCAAAGTTCTTAAGTCAGAACAAGAAATCGGAAAAATGAAGTTCTAGAAGCAAATCATATAACATTCGAGTTGAAGGTGTTTAAAAGGTAATTCGACCTGCAAAATCCGAAAATGCTTGTTACCAACTCGAAATCCTGACCGGAAATGAGATATACAAGATGGCGGCCTATTTTTGCATATTATATCTTGAAAACTATGAGGTAAAGCGCAAAAATTGTTCCATACAAAAATAATTGAAATATCTTGAAAAGTAAAGGTATCAATAATTGTGCCAATGAAATTATACATGTTAGTGACTTAAAAATCTTACAATGAAATGTGTACCTACACTATGTATATGACGATGTATGTATCTTATAAACATTATTTGTATATACAACCAAGCAAGCAATACAAAACCTAAAATGAAGAGTTGACAAATGCTTTGTTCAATTGTTTTTTACAAACTTTGAAGAGATTGATTAACTTCTGCATACTGAAATGTCCGCCGCGGCAAGCTTATGGTGGGGTTGTCCCTGATTGGCTGTATAATATCACGCCACGCAACTGCGGGAAATGACGCTGATCGAGCAAAGCGCAGACACAGAGTGCCAAGATGCTGGCTGCTTTTTTGTTGAAGTGTTTTTTTTTTATTTTTCAATGTTATGTTTTGTTTCCCTACAGGTTAGTCCAGAAATCGAATCAGGCGATGCTGCTCGGAGTTTTTTGTTCAGTGCTGTAAATAAACCGGAGAATTTGCCTCCAACCTCCGATGCTCTACGCCTTCATATTCAAAGGTGTCACTACCAAGTGAGTAGGTTGGATATGGAAATGGCATTCCATATTCATATTTGAAACTCACACACTTTTCTTTTCTCTCGTAGGTGTGCGTTTGGGAGAGCGCCCATTTTGCCAAACCAAGTGTTCCCAACCCGGAGAACTCTGGCTGGAGAGTTGACGGCACTAGTCTCGAACCAATCCTCACGAGGCTGCCGCCTATTCCTGCCTCCTGCGATGCTCTTCCTGCATGTGGTTGCAAGGGAATGTTTTAGACAAACCAGTGCCGGCGCAGAAAAGGATTGGACCTATGCATGAAGATATGTAAATGCCGGGCACAGTGATTAAATACGCATAGCAATTATATTTGTTGATTAGTTTGTTTGTGTCATTTTCGCCTGATTAAAATGTTCTCTTAGATTCCGAATGATGCATTTATCTAGGTAAATGTGCGAATTTCTTGTCCTCAAAAACATATAGTTTGATGTTGTAATCAAGTTCTTAGGTCATTGGAAGCAGAATGTGCTTATTTCCGTTTCTGCCGCCATCTTGAATATCTCATTTCCGGTTAGGATCTCGAGTTGGTAACTGGCATTTTCGATTTCAGCAGGGTCGAATTAGCTAGAAAACACCTTTGACTCAAATGTTATTTAATTTGCTTCTAAAACTTGATTTTTTGATTACTTGTCCTGACTAATATGTACAAATCATTTTTATGAGCTACATACATCGTCTTATACATAGTATACATATCTCGTTATTAGATTTTTGAGTCACTAACATAATATGTAGTTTCATTTGCAGAATTATTAAAAACTATATTTTTCAAGATATTTCAAAATTGAAATTTTATTCCCTCCCATATCTCTGCCACTGTTCATTTTCATAAAAAATTTGTTGAGAACTTTTTCCTTCAAAATTCTAAGTAGATTATTTTTATATGGAACAATTATTGCGCTTAACCTCATAGTTTTCAAGATATATGCTAAACACTGCAAAAAATAGGCCGCCATCTTGAATATCGCATTTCCGGTCAGAATTATGAGTTACCTATGAAACATCTTTAACTCAAATGTTATATGATTTGCTTCTAGGCTCGTAACGGAAGCATTTTTCTCAAATCTAGTCTGACTGTGAGGAAAAAACTGAACCTGGTACACCAATCTAGGTTTATGAATGTGATAATTTGAAGTTATAATTCATGATTTTCTTAAACCAGTGGCGTAGTTACTGTGATATGTGGCTATACTTTCCTTAGACAAGTGAATGGACAAATGAGTGTTTGACATCAGTTAGACTCATTGATACTCATCCTAAAAGTCATAACATTTCCTATGCCTAAAAGTGAAGGTTTCGTGAGCACAGACATAATTTCCTGTATGCAATAATCATATAATGCAACTTTATTACAGCATATGAGTGTTTGACATCAGTTAGACTCATTGATACTCATCCTAAAAGTCATAACATTTCCTATGCCTAAAAGTGAAGGTTTCCTGAGCACAGACATAATTTCCTGTATGCAATAATCGTATAATGCAACTTTATTACAGCATATAGAAATAATGATCAACCTCCTTAACATTCCTAAATGTTGGGGGAATTTAGAACATAGTACAGGTAAGTCAGATTGAGACCGACAAACTTGTTTTTTCTATTCGTCATTTCAATCAATGTCGTAAATTCACTGATATGTGACCATAATTTCTGATCAACTGATAAACAAACTCAGCTTCCAATTCACAATACTCCTCTTAGATGAGATGAAAATTGTTCACCTCGAAATGAGGTAAAGGAGCCTCAACTCATTTCGAATTAGACTGCCAACCTCATGTTTATTGCGGATTTCGTATTTTTATTCTCAATTCTCATGAATTAGTTTCGCAGATAGGTACGCTGGTATATGACTATACTCCTGAAAATGTTTCTTTCGATTCGTTACAACTAATTGTAAAGTCGAACCTTTCAAACTAGTTTGTGGTAGGCTGTACAGTACACCACTGATCAACGCATAAAACATACGCGGAATTTTTCATTGGTCTTCATAACAAAAATGCTGATTGAATAATATTTTCCTAGATGAATCAATCGGAAAAGGCTCTAGAAATTACACTCCAACATAAAATTTGACAAATTAATTATCGTCAGTTTTTCGGAAAAATTATTTTTGACCTTAAATCTTATTTGAGTGGAGAATTATGGGACACCCTGTATCTCAGAGGGGATGCATTTTAGGACATACCTTGATAAAAACTTATCACCTCGAAATGAGTTTGTTGGTCTTATTCTGACTCACCCTGTATATTCAATACAATGCATGTAACTGATAATTATATAAACAACCTTGTAAATCATTGCAACAGGCTGAAGGATCTCGGTCGATGGCATATTGGGTGTTCCAATACCAATCCAGTACATTAATTATTATTATTATTAACAATTTGATTCAATTAATTTCAACATTATCATTCAGTTAATGAAGCTTTATATACATTTTTTTTTTAACCTCCGACAATAAATGTAGTTTTTCACCCGACAAACTATATTTGACAGATGTTTTCTGAAGTTTATATTTCCAATCAAGGACATTTCTGTTTATCAACAAAAACGATGTACATACTTTTTCCTATTAATAACTAATTAATTTGTAGAAGTAGATTCTTTTATCACATAATATGATTCCTAAAGAAAGTGTTTTCTCACCCTGTGATATGGATTTCAAGTATAATGGGCTCAACGGTTTAGGCGTGAGGCCGATAGACACCCAAATTGGATTTTTTTCTGATTTACAGAATCTATGATTTGAATAGAATCAATTCCTATCAAAATATCAATTTTGAATTTTTTGACGATCACAATAATTTCTCTCTACTTGGTCGCTAGAAAGCAGAAAAGCAAGAGGTTTATTATTATTTTTTTTGTATACTCGTATATCATTAATTTATATTAGCATTTAATGATTAATTTACATCACTTGATGGTTTCGTAAGTTTGTGTTGAAATTTTCAAAATAGCGTATCTGATTGTTTTTGTGTTTTTGTTTGATCGACTATGTATACATTTCTAGATTTTGTTTTGTAAATAGTTTTGTCAGTTCTGAGAGAAAAACGCCAATCAGTTTTTTGATCTTGTAAATTTATTCAATAAAAGGCTCTTGGTATTCTCCACTGTGTTTTTACCGGAAAGTCTCCGGTGTTAGTATCCGAAAATTCAACAGGTTATGGGCCCAGGCATTGCCAGTTATTATTGATGTAGACAACCGAACCGGAGTGAAGAGTCTTGCTGAATATTGTTTCTTGTTGGTCAACAGTCAACGGTGAAGCCTTGATATGGATTTCAAACCCCAAATTGAAAAATTGGAAGGAGCTTCAAATTGGATGAAATGGCGTAGACAAATCGAATTGCTTTTACGACATCATGAAGTTTTTGAAATTGTAAATGGTGAAAGCAAAATGCCAGATAAACCACATGTAGCTGCATCTGGAGATGTCCAAACCCGTTACGATACCGACATGAAGAAGTTCAAGAAAGGGGACGCGCTTGCTCAGCTAATACTCGTTGGTAGCATGAACGATGCGAACGTTGAATTAACAGCAACGTGTGCTAACGCATGTACCACATGGGATAAACTGTTATCAGTTTATGAACAGAGTTCTGGACAAAGGGTTGACAGACTTAGGGAGCAATTTTCAGTAGTCAAAATGATCCAGCCGTAGACGTAGCCACTCATATAGCTCATCTTCAAAGAAATTTCCGGGAGCTGAATGACGAGTTGAAAAGGTTGATCCACACTGAATTGCCAGATCTGTTGCTCATGAGTAGAATTATGTCTACGCTTCCACAGGAGTATTTCGAGTTCAAAAGTGTTTGGGAGTCAGTCCCTGTAGAAGACAGAACTATCAATAAACTCACAGAACGACTGAGTCTTATTGAAATGCGACTACCAGCTAAACCAAACGAATCGACTGCATTTTTTGCTAAATCCTACCACACCAACATCAAGTCTAAGAAAACTGAGAAGGCAGCAACAAAGTTATTGAGGAAATGTTTCAGGTGCCATGAAGTGGGACATTTTTCCAGAAATTGCCCAAAGAAATTTCAAGAAAGGAAAGAAACAATTTCAAGAAAGGAAAGAAACAATTTCGAAAAAGTCGACGAAACTTGAAGGAGATACTTTTTCGTGCACAGAAAACAGGATTCCATGTGATGTCGCAGAAACTGATGAATGGATAGTCGATTCAGGTGCCCTGGCGCATATGACGGGTACCAAGAGGTACCAAATTACCAAAAATAGATATCACCAGTTCGTCAATTACATAAAACAACCGCTATTTTTCCGTTATTACTAAACACCAAAGAAAACTGCTAACACCCGGTCAACCAGAAGAAACATATAAACTGAATCTCATCTCTATCTCCAAGGCTCAAGAAGATTGAAGATATCGTACAATAGTTTTTGTGTGACATGTGAATAACTCGAACTTGAGAAACTAAACATAATAATGAATCAGTATATAAGAGACTTTGAACTTGAAAAATTAACAACATTTCCCTTAAATAACGCCCAAGAAACAATAGAAGTACTACAAATCAATAACAATTTTCATAACTTCAAAATAATCCATAATAACATCTGCAGTATTGGAAAAAATTTAGATGAATTCAATATTTTCATTGAGGGACTTGATACTTCCTTTGACTGTATCGTATTAACAGAAACCAGAAAGATTCCAGATATTTCAATTTTCAATATTATAGGATACACAACGATCTATAACCAGGGCAATCTGAACCAAAATGATGGCGTTATTGTATATATTAAATCTAAATTGTACCAATCTCATACGCTCATTGAACTAAATGGTAGTATTTTGATTAAAGCAAAAATTAAAAGTAAAAAACAAAATTTCTGCATCTATGCATATTATAGATCTCCTGCGAGTGATGTAAACTCATTCTTGCATCAACTAAACAATATCTTAAGTGGAGAAAAAGAAAGTTGTCAATACAAATTATTTATCGGGGACATAAACATTGACCTGATGAATGATAGCGACGACTCAAAAAACTACCTAGATCTGATGAGCGAACATGGTTACCAGTCTGCAATAAATACCCCTACAAGAGTTCAAAAAAACTCAAAAACATGTTTAGACCATATTTTCATTCATGTTAAAAACAATAAATTGGAATCAATTTTGCCTATAACTGTAGCTACATCAATAACAGATCATTATACAACTATACTACAAATAGTACTGGAGATAAAACAAAAAACTGAAAAATTAAAGACTAAAAAAACATTTGAAATAATCGATGATAACAAACTACTGTACTTAGTACAGGCGATCAAGTGGGATGAACTTTTCGACCAAGAGCTAGAGTTAGAAACTTTTGCTGAAGAATTCATTGACACTTTGAACGGATGTGTACAGAGATCTAAAAAAATAATTAAAATAAGAAATAGAGAACATAAAAGAAAGAAATGGATAACAAAATCTCTGATCAAACTCGTTAATAAAAAAAATGATATGTACCGTAAGTGGAAATCTACGCCAACAAATATTTTACTAAAAAATGAGTATATGGAAATGAAATTAAAAGTTGAACGCACCATTAATCAGACAAAAATTGATTATTATAGAAAACGCGTTGAGAAAGAACAAAATGATTCCAAAAAATTATGGCAAACAGTAAATGAAATCCTCAAAACCACAGAAAAAAAAGAAATATGTAGTATTAAAAAACAAAATGGTGATTTGACAAGCAATCCTAAAGAAATTGCAGACATATTTAACTCCTTTTTCGTTAATATTGGAAAAGACTTGGCACGAAAAATAAACAGGAAACCAAAATATAATCATAAAACAAATAAAACCGTAAATTCGTTATTTCTTGCACCAGCAAATGAACGGGAAGTTATTAATACTATTCTTCATTTAAAAAATAAAAAGACTCCTGGATATGATGGTTTAAAAGCAGAAATTCTGAAGAAAATATCGATTCATATTAGTATGCCTCTAACATATATTATTAATCAATCTTTTCAGCTAGGAGTTTTTCCCTCTGTATTCAAGTTATCGATAGTCTCCCCTATTTACAAGAGCGGGGATAAAAATAATGTTGGTAACTATAGACCAATCTCTCTCATCACTTCTCTGAGTAAAGTATTCGAAAAAATCATCAAAATAAGGTTAAATAATTTTTTAAATAAATATAGCATATTGTCAAAATCACAGTACGGTTTCCAAGAAGGAAAATCCACTCAAGACGCAATACATGTATTAACTAACATCATATATGAAAGTATTGATAAAAGTGTTCCAACAATAGGAGTTTTTATAGACCTGTCAAAAGCTTTTGACACAGTTGATCATTCTATACTTCTTGATACACTAGACGACATTGGAATTAGAGGTACAGCCCACAATCTATTCAAACATTATTTAACCGAAAGGAAACAAATAGTGAGAATATCAAATGAAATGAGCTGAGAAGAAACTGTTAAATGCGGGGTACCCCAAGGCACAGTGTTAGGGCCTGTTTTATTTACTATTTACTTAAATAATTTATTCGAACAACAAAGGGATGGTGAAATCATCAGTTTTGCTGATGATACGGTCATAGTATACAAAGATGAAAATTGGTACGATCTTAAAATAAAAACTGAAAACGATCTGGCCCACATCAAAGACTGGTTTGATAGTAGACTATTATCAATCTATTTTAGTAAAACCCACTATCTGCCATTCAGTAGCTTTGAGAACTCCCTTCCAAATTATAACCTGTCAATTGAAAACAACTTTTTTATAAAGCCTGTAGAAAAAATGAAATATCTAGGAATTATTTTGGATCCTCATCTCCGATGGAACCATCATATTGATTATTTGGTGAAAAAGTTACGATGTATCTTGTATAGGTCCAAGCAAGTGATTGGGCATCTTGATTTCAAACAAAAAGTGATGGTTTACCAGAGTTTAGTGGAGTCGCACTTGTCATATGGAATCATTGGATGGGGAGGAGTTTCACGAACTTACCTCAACGCCCTTGAAATCTCCCAAAGGAGATTTCTCAGGCTGATACTTCAAAAAGATGCTAGATATTCAAGTGACTTACTTTACACTGAAACCAACACCCTAGATATTAGACAATTATATATTATACAAATAGCCACTAGGCAATATTCAAGCAAAAAAGATCTAAGAACATTAACACATTCATATAGCACAAGAAGAAAACATGATTTTGTTACACCTTTAATGAATAAGGCAATAGGACAAAGATGTTATAATTATTTATCACCCAAAATATACAACTTTCTTCCTCACGATTTGAGTGCCCAATCTTCCATTTTTATATTCAAAAAACAATTGAAAAATTTTATACGAGCTACACCAAGGAAAGATCTCCATAAGATTATTGAAGCAT
This sequence comes from Chrysolina oricalcia, assembly GCA_944452925.2. Lineage (NCBI taxonomy): Eukaryota > Metazoa > Arthropoda > Insecta > Coleoptera > Chrysomelidae > Chrysolina > Chrysolina oricalcia. The sequence continues at coordinate 22,349,507 of OX101818.2, forward strand.
AGCATAAAAATTTTAATTTCTATATATTTATGTTAGCAAGTGTGATATGTCTCTTGTGTGATTTCGATCCTTAAAGTTAATTGAAAAAAAAAAAAAAATTAAATCAAAGGAAACTCTAATTCACATGTATCCTTACTAGTATTTAAGATTTATATCTTTATACATGTTTTATCTGTGTACACAATAATTTTAACTTTAAATTTATTTATACATATAGTGACTTGTTTATTTTACCACACACAGGGTTTTACCCTCAGTGGAACTATGATTTATTCATCAGATTCTATTTTTTATATATAATTATAGACACTTTGTGTTTTGTGATTAAGATGTACTGTTTGTTGGCGATGAATAAATATTATTATTATTATTATTATTATTATATTATTACTTTATAACATATGAGTCCTTTTCGAATCCAAAAGAAATCCAGATTGGTAATGGTGCTGTCATTCTGGCGTACGGACAAGGAAATATCAACGTTCAGATGAGGATTTCTAACCAGTGGAATAAAAATCATCTCGAGAACGTGTGGTTTGTCCCCGAAGCAAACAAAAATTTATTTTCTGTTGGTCAAACCATCAATAAAGGTTTTGAGTTCAAAGCAGACCAAAATAGTTGCTCTTTCATGAAAAATAGAATAACCAAGTTGAAAGGAAAAAGAGCTGCAAGAGGTCTTTATGTTTTGGATATGAAAACGTGTGTTCCTGAAACCTCCGCTGAAGTGTGCGTCGCAACCTCTACAGAAAGTCTTCAATTATGGCATGAAAGACTTTGTCATCAAAATAAAAAAACATGTCAAAGAATTCCTGAAACGTCATGACATAAACCTTTTTCAAGATAATGAAGATAATTTCTGCGAGGGTTGTATCTTAGGAAAGCAGCACAGAGCAACTTTCAGATCCCGTGATAATCGACCAACGAAACCAGGTGAATTAGTTCATGCCGATATTTGCGGGCCCATGCAAGTCAACTCATTGGGTGGCGCTAGATATTTTGTTTGCTTCAAAGACGATTTTTCAAAGTTCCGTCGAGTTTTCTTCATCAAAGAAAAGTCTGAAGTATTGCAAAGTTTGAAGACATTCTTGAAAGAAGCCGAATCAGCCAATAACAAAATCACGGAGTTCATGAGCGATGGTGGAAAGGAGTTCGATAATGCAGCGGTGAAAGCAGTTCTTCAGGATTATGGAATCAATTTTCGTATCACGATGCCGTATACCCCTCAACAAAATGGCTCAGCGGAGAGAGAAAATCGTACACTAGTTGAAAGTGCCAGAACTATGATTCATTCAAAAAATCTACCAATTTCTCTCTGGGCTGAAGGTGTCAACACAGCTGTTCATGTGCTGAATCGAACAGGTCCAACAAATGTTAAGGACAAGACAACAATAGAGCTGTGGCAAGTTAAATGCGTAAGCATTGATCATTTACGAGTTTTTGGAACAGAATGTTATGTACATGTTCCTGAACAGAAAAGGCAAAAATTCGATAAGAAGAGTATGGAGGGCAGATTCGTAGGATATTGTGGAGAAAAAGACGGATATAGAGTGTGGTTGCAGAAAGAAAATAAAGTGATAAAATCCCGAGATATTATTTTCAGAACCGAAAATATCACAGAAAACAAGGTCCTACTCGAAGTGAAACTGAATACGAAATCAGAGGTGAATTTGTCAGATGTGACAGATCAAAATTCTGAAAATGTCATTGTGGAAGATCTCGATCCTCAGCTACCGGAGGACACCATGCACAAGACATCGTTTTACGTAGTGGGCGCAGAGTTCAACGTCCTTTGAACCTTGAAGAGTATTTACTGTTTGCCGAATGTGATGCACCTGATAGATTCAGTGAAGCTATGAAATCCCCAGAGCTGAACCAGTGGAAAATGGCTATGTAGGAAGAAATGAAGTCACTGGCTGAGAACGATACTTGGAAATTAGTTGATTTGCCTCCAGGAAAGAAAGTTATTCCAAATAAGTGGGTTTTTAAGTTGAAAACAAAATCCGATGGAACAGTGACTCGTTTCAAAGCAAGGTTGGTAGCAAAGGGGTTCAGTCAAAGAGCTGGCATTGACTACGACGAGACTTTTAGTCCTGTGGCACGTTTCGACACTGTAAGGACTGTATTGAGTGTAGCAGCATCTGAAGGCCTCAAAATTGTACAATTTGATGTGAAAACCGCTTTTTTATATGGTGAACTTCAGGAGGAAGTTTTTATGAAGCAACCAGAGGGATTCAGTGATGGTACAGGTCGAGTATGTAAACTCAACAGAAGTCTGTATGGATTGAAACAATCCCCCCGATGCTGGAATAAACGGTTTATAGATTTCATCAAAAACCAGGAACTGAAAAGTAGCACAGCTGATCCTTGTTTATTTTTTCGTGTAAAAAGTGCACAAAAACTCATTGTGACTATTTACGTTGATGACGGGCTAGTTGTCGGCAGTGATGAATGTGAAATATCTCATTTCATCGAACAATTTTAAAATAACAGTGGGTTCTTTTGACTTCTTTCCTGGAATGCAAATAAAGTGGACAATGAACGGGGACATTTTCATCAATCAAAGTGCCTATATTGTTAGAATACTGGAACGCTTCAATATGAACGAAGCAAATGCTGTGTCAATACCTTGTGACACTAACTCGTTTGTCGAAAATGACAAAAATTTGGACAGTGACGTACCATACCGTGAAGCCGTCGGTTGCTTTCTGTATTTAATGGTGGTTTCACGTCCAGATATTGCGTATGCCGTTAGTGTTGTATCGGAAAAATTGAACACACCAAAACTATCGGATTGGCGGGCAGTTAAACGCATACTGAAATATCTTCGTGGCACGATTCATTTTGGACTCCTTTATCGAGTGAATTCTGACTGTAAAATACTGAATGTATTCAGTGATGCTGACTATGCAGGTGATCTGGAAACTCGACGTTCGCGGACAGGAGTTGTTTGTGAGGTTTCTGATTCTGCAATCACGTGGTTCAGCCAAAAACAAAAAAGCGTCGTTCTTTCTACCACTGAAGCAGAATATGTAGCTGCTAGCGAGGCTACGAAGGAGCTGATATGGGTTAAACGTCTACTGGAAGAGATAATTGGTCACGAAGTATCTCCGACGTTGTACACGGACAATGTTAGTGCGATCAAGCTGGTAAAGTTACAACTTTCACAAAGCCGACTTCAAAAAACTGTACGAAAAAATCAGAGAAATAAATTTGAAACATCTCGAACCATCTGGTGATGTGAACCAAGGTGTGAGTTACTTTTATCAAAAATTATATGAAACTTTAGATATGTGCGTTCCTAAATATAAACAAATCCGTAGAAATTCACCAAAGTTTCCACCTTGGTTCACACCGGAATTGAAAAATAAAATCAAACTTAAAAAATATTACCACAGTCGAAAAAATTACTCGGAATATAATATGAACAAATTTCGGGAGCTGAGAAAATAAATTAAATTAGAAACTAAGCTCATACAAATTTCATTAAAGGTTTCGAAAAAAGCATAAATCAAAATACTAATAATTTCTGGAATTATGTTAAAAGTAAAAAAACTTCAGCAAAAAAGGACAATACAAAACCAATGAGGATAAAGCCAATGGATTTTCCACCTATTTTCAGTCTGTTTTCGGCGAGGTTTCAACTTATAGAACAACGCAGGCACATGAAATCAGTGAAATTAACGCATTATTTCCCCAAATATTTCTCAATATAAATCAAATCTCACTCCAAGACATATCTGACTCAATAAAAAAACCCCATACATAGTCAAAGGATGTTTCGAATTACTTCTGTCTCCTCTTCATATTCTTTTTAATTTATCTATAAAAACTGATACATTCCCAGACCTGTGGAAACAATCAATAGTGTCCCCAATTCACAAAGGTGGGGAAATCAAAACATTCAAAAACTTCAGACCCATATCTGTCTTGTCATCCTTTGCCAAAATATTCGAGCAAATCTTATACCAACGAATTTTCGAACACACGAAGGGAATCATTTGTGAAAGTCAACATGGCTTTGTGCCCAAAAAATCCATACTAACAAACCTAATCACTTTCACAGATGATACGTCCCAAACTCTTGACATAGGAGGCCAGGTCGATGTGGTATATACTGACTTCGCCAAAGCGTTCGACAGGGTTAACCATGACATCTTAATCAAGAAATTGCATACTATGAACTTTTCAACGACATTGCTAAAATTCTTCTGCTCTTATCTAGCTGACCGTAAGCAAATGGTGAAATACCATGGTGCCTTGTCGGAACCGTACTTGGCGCTTTCAGGGATTCCACAAGGAAGTAATTTAGGTCCACGTTTCTTCATCATTTTTGTGAATGATCTTCCTAAGATGCTTCTTGAATCCACAGCATTATTATATGCTGACGATCTGAAATTCTACAGATGCATTTCATCCCAAGAAGATATTAAATTACAACAAGATATTGATCGTGTTTTCGAATGGAGTATATCGAATAAGCTATTCTTGAATGTCTCTAAATGTTTTACAATGACATATACAAATAAAATCTTACCAGTAATGTATCAATATATGATGAATCGTACTCCACTTCCTCAAAAAAAATCACTTACAGACCTTGGAGTTCTTTTCTCTACTACTTTGAATTTTGGAAATCATGTTGATCAAATAGTTTTATCTGCCTATAAAAGATTCGGTTTCCTGATAAGAATGAGTAACGACTTTACATTAAAAACAAAAAAAAAATCTTTTCTTTAGTCTCATCAGATCGAAACTGGAATTTGCCTCTCTAGTATGGGACCCAGGAACATTGGTACGTTCCTCCAGGATCGAAACAATTCAAAACAAATTTTTGTGCTTTCTCTACAAGAAAAAGTATAATCATTACCCGGACTATGATTCATACCACCATATCAGACAGGAATTTAATATTATGCGACTATCTACTAGAAGAAAAATGTACAATGCCCTTTTCTTAGTCAGACTACTCAATGGATATGTCATTTCTCCACCTCTCATTTCGAGAATAAACTTCTATGTACCAATAAGAATTAGGACAAGAAATATTGTATTCAGGACTTTGGCTAAAACAAATGCTAGAGAAAATTCCCCTCTCATACGAATGTGCACTATATTGAACGATATTTGCGCAAATAACAGAGAACTTAATATATACAATGATATAGAAAGAACAATTAAAAAAATATATTTCAGGTTTTTCTAAATGATTAATTTTGAATATTTTTCAATTTTCAAAGTCAATTTTGTTATTTAATATTTTCTTTTCTCTTTTTCTTTCTCTCAATTATGGACGCTAGAGAGGATAAACTTAAGTTAAAATTTAACACCGTTGAGTTTGTGTAAAAATATTTGTTTTTTTTTTAGGGATTTTCTTTACCTGCAAATCATGAGAGCACTAAAAATATAAGGTAAAATTAGATGTAAGGTATCATAGATGTAATTGTAAATTTAGGACTTGTTTGTCCTGTATTGCATCTCTTAATAAAATAAAATAAAAATAAATAAATAAAAAATCCCGAATTCCACAAACGATCAAAACACATTGAAATGATTTCACTTTGTTCGAGAAAAATACCATGAAGGCATCATGCAAATTCAACACGTCAGCAGCAAAAACCAAGTGGCAGATGTGATGACGAAACCCATGCCTTCCCCGAGGTTTGTTGTAATGAGAAAAATGTTGGGAGTAGTCGACTTGCAATGATTTTTTATACGTCTATTTTGGGAGGAAGTGTTGAAATTTTCAAAATAGCGTATCTGATTGTTTTTGTGTTTTTGTTTGATCGACTATTGTCAGTTCTGAGATAGAAAAACGTCAATCAGTTTTTTGATCTTGTAAATTTATTCAATAAAAGGCTCTTGGTATTCTCCACTGTGTTTTTACCGGAAAGTCTCCGGTGTTAGTATCCGAAAATTCAACAGTTTGTCGCAAGTCAAAGTCAAAATATACTTTTTGCATTCGGTCAGAGGTTCTCATTTATCATTGTAAATGTCATTGATCGCATTCAATTTAAATGGCATTTTTTAAAGTAGATAATCGAATGTTGAGAATAATAAATATAAAAAGTCAAATGTTACAGGATATTTGTTTCACTTCATTTTGAATATGGAGAAATGGTAGGATTGGAGGAAAAAGGACCATGTGTTGAGAATACTATAATATGTAATAATTATTTTCGAGTCATAGAATTTTGTTGTTTCATGTTTGGTGTGTCTAACTTCACACGGCTTAGAAAAAAAATGTGTTTTTGTCAGAAAGAGTCTGTTCAGCTATTAGTTTATGTAGATCTCTAAATACTTTTAAAGTACTTTATTTATTACTCAGCAGACATTATTACCAAGAAGGTAGGAAGAATTATCTAATTACATGTATTATAGAGACTAAATTATTTATGTCGGCGTTTGTTCTGTAGTTTTAATTTTTCTTCTAGGCGCCTTCATTTGATATTCATTCATTTGATCTTGACTCACACATTGCCTAACCACCTATTGAAGAATAAAATCTTTATCTGAAGTTGTTTTGCTCCTCCTTATTTCCAACAAACTGAACAACACCAGGATAATTCTCAACACTTTTAATTTTGTAATGTTACTTATTTTTATCAAACTAAAATTGTCGCATTTTGTTTCAAAATCTATTGATGGGAAAATATAATTAATTTTGTTTTTTGTTTTTCTTTTCAGTTCCCCTCTAATTTTCTCGTTTGAGACATTGCAATATTAAAAAATCTAATTCCGGTATGAATTCTTGTTATTGCTTTTATCATTTTCATTTTGTGACTCACCTCATAGGGAGATATATCAAAAATGTGTTTTTTTTTATGGAGCTGAATAATTTTTCATCCTGGATTAATGTTGCTGAAGTTTGGTGTATGAAGGTTTCCAAAAAAGTTGTTTCATTTGGCATAAAATTATCAGTAATTGCAAGAACCTGCCAGATTTTTCTCTCAAGGATTATACAAATATCTATGTGATATATGTTTATTTGGTCGATGTTTTCTTGTATACGCTCAGTGTATCTTTAAATAAATTATTGTTACGGATACAAAAAATGTTTAGAAATACATATAGACAATTGTTATTATTTGAAACTTCTGTCATTAAATTTATTATATAAATATCTGCATTTTAACTAATATCTTCAAAGTAGATCAATACGAGGATGTATTGATATCTAGTTAGCCTAGACCAGTTCCCTGCATAAACAAAATATTGCGTTACCATAGCAACAAACAATAACTTATTAGAAGTGTCAGTGTAAAGTTTGACGTCAAAAAAGTAAACCAGAGTTACGCAATAAATTAAAAGAAAAAATATGTCCACCGAAATTGTGAAAATCGAAAAATTGGAGTATCGAGCCATCATCAAGTACCTGTATTTAAAGCGGTTAAGAGGTAAGCAGATTTACGGAGATATGCTTAATACCCTTGGTGATCAATGTCCTTCGACATTGAAGAAGATGACCGATCGGAAAGGCCAGTTTCTGTGTCAGATACCGAAAATATCGATGCAGTTCATGACATGATTTTAACAGACCGTCGAATAGGGAATATGCATATTTTTTAAAAATTTGTTTTATCAATTTTTTACTTCATTACAACATAGTAAAAAATATAAATACTGTTGAAAGTCTTGGAATTGATTTTTAAAATAATATATAAAATACCGATTGAATTTGACCTATTTGAACGCCTCCATTTTCGTGAGCTGTGGATGACGTCACATGGCGCAATCAGTGTTGTTCTTCAGTGTCGTTCGTTGAGACGTACTCTGATTGCTCTACTTTCTTGAAGTTGATATTGTGGCGAAGTTGCGGGCGATGCCGGACCTGAACAATCACGTAATCAACGAATGACCGTGAACTACTTCTGAGCCGCTCGCTTCGCGAAGAATCTGGTCTTATCGGAGAACGTTTCTCAGAAATATCTCGAGCATTCTAGCAAAATGAACGGTGTTTATAAACAGAACCACGCAGATAGACGGCAGTCAGTGAAGTGAAAGTCGAATATAAATACCTAGTTCCGTGATTGTTATGTAAATTAGAGTATTGTGTTATTGTATCATTGTATTTCGTTAAATAAATTATTTTAGTCAGTTAATTAGAGTATAAATCTACTACATTGGTGTTAGAAGTGCGATCTTTAAATACAGAGTGTTCGTGTAAGTAGAAAGTTTGTGTATTTCGGACAATTATTTTCGCGTGTGAAATAGACAATAATAATAATAATAGACTGGTGGCCGTGGAATAGACTGTGTGAAATAGACAACAATAATAGTAATAGACTAGTGTCCGGGAAATAGACTGTGTGAGATAGACAATAATAATAATAATAGACTGGTGACCCGTGAAATAGACTGTGAGACATAGACTAAGACAAAATGTGTTCGAGGAAAGTTCGCCTGGTTGAATTGAAGGTTGCGGAATTGAAGCAAGAACTGGAGGAGAGGGAACTTGACACAAGTGGTAAAAAGGCCGTGCTTTAAACAAGACTTGCAGAGGGATTAGTCCAGGAGGGCGAGGACCCAGAAACATTTTTATTCGAAGTTTCTGGAATAGATATGAGTTCCATAATTAGTAAACTCGACGGAATGGAAGACAAAATGCAACAGAATTCGAATGGTCTGAAAGAAGAATTTCAAGAAAGTTCGAGAAATTTGGAAGAAAAACTTCAAGAAAGACTTCTGGAAAATTCGAATAGTCTGAAAGAAGAATTTCAAGAAAGTTCGAAAAATCTGGAAGAAAAGCTGCTAGAAAATTCGAATAATCTGGAAGAAAAACTTCAAGAAAGTTCGAAAAATCTGGAAGAAAAGCTGCTAGAAAATTCGAATAGTCTGAAAGAAGAATTTCAAGAAAGTTCGAGGAATTTGAGAGAAGAGATTCTAGAAAATTCGAAGGGTTTGAGGGAAGAGCTTCTAGAAAACTCGAAGAACATGAAAGAAGAACTTTGTGGCGTGGCGAATCGATTAGAAGAAAGAATGGGGACTGTCGAGACAGAGATGGAGAAAATCAAAGATGAAATTGAAGAAGAGATGGGAAAATTGAAGGAAACAATTAGTGACGAAATCAAAGGCGGACTCGAGGCGGAAATTAACAAAATAAAGGAGAAAATCAGCAAATTGGAAAACCAGATTGACACTACCCACACCACAGAATCTGTCAATGAAAATTAAATGCTGGAACTGAGTTTGAACTTGGATGATGTTCAGAAGGGTTTGAAAGATGTGAAGATTAGTTCTGAAACAGGAAAGCTCTCCATGAAACCACCTCAGTTCGATGGAAAAACACCATGGGCAAATTACCGCCGACAATTTGAAGCTGCAGCAAAAGCAAATGGATGGAATGCAGGAGAAAGAGCTGTGGCATTAACACTGGCCTTGCGTGGAGAAGCAACGAATATTTTACAAACCCTCACGGCACAAGAACAAGAGGACTACGAGCAGCTGATTAAACATCTCGAATTACGGTATGGACAGACCCATCTAGAACATGTATACCACTCACAGCTCAAAAACCGCTTCCAGAAATCAAGCGAATCCCTACAGGAGTATGAAGCAGACATTGCACGCTTGGTTCGCCTTGCATACCCAGCCACACCGGAAAAGGTAATGGAGCGACTAGCAGTTCAGGCATTCTTAGATGGACTACGTGACCGGGAAACCAGACAAGCATTGACACTAGCTCGTCCAACACATCTCGTGGATGCACTGGCACGCGCTTTGGAATTTGAGGCGGCGAAGCAATCCTGCAGTAGCCAGAGTAAAGTCCGAGTTATTGAAGAAAACCCACAGGAGCCTACTAACCTGGAAGCTGCCATAAGAAAGGTCGTGAAGGAGATGTTACCTGAGAGAAGACTAGTGAGATGCCGGAACTGTAGGAAACTTGGACACGTGCGTAGTCAATGTCCAACCCTCAAGAGGTCGAGACCAACGAAGGTTGTTGAGAAGGGGCAATCGTCGTCCTATACTCAGAAAGCCCCGGTGAACAACGCATATGTCGCTGTCCTCCAACGACAGAACAAAGGAGCCTTCGTAGACGGTTTCATCAACAACAAGCCTTGCGCAATGCTGCTGGATACAGGTGCGACTAGGACAATCCTTGGGCCTGCTTTTACTAAAACACCAGAGAGAATGGAACCATCATCCTGGAAGCTACGCACAGCAACAGGAGAGCCGGCCACTGTACATGGAGAGCTACCGATTGAACTAATTCTAGGCAGCACAAAAGTGAAACATCGGGCATTAGTAGCGGACATTGAGGACGAGGCAATTATTGGAATGGACATCATGAATTCCAGAGGGTTCGAATTGAATTTCAACGATGGCGTTCTACGTGTGAACGGAGAAGAGCTGGTGCTACATGGAAGAAGTGAAGAGATGATTCGTGTTCTGCTGGCTGAAGATGTAAGTGTACCCGAGAGGGCTGAGACCATACTTGAGGCTCGCTTGGACGGAGGTGCGAGCAATGGAAGCGTGGTGATGTTCGAGCCCAAGCTTCATGATGAGAAAATTGGACGAGGAAGACTTTGTTGCGTGCTGATAAATTTGTGCCAGTAAGGGTAATGAATGTCAATTATTACCCAGTGACCTTGAAGAAAGGAACTGTTTTGGGGCACTGCGCATCAATTTCCACTGTGATCAGGAGTGTACACGGAACTGTTAGTCAAGACAACAACCTGACAGCGGAACTGGAAAAATTGGTTACCATCTCTTCCAAGGGCATTAAACCAGCCCAACAGCCCAGATTGAGAGAATTAGTCAAGAAGTACCAAGACATCTTCGATACCGGACAAGGAAAAGGGGGCCGAACGAATGTAGTTCAGCATAAAATTGATACTGGGGATGCCCGGCCGATCCGACAATCAGCTAGAAGACTTCCTCTTGCCAAGAAGGAAGAGGCTGACAAAATAGTCAGTGAAATGGGGAAAGATGGAATTATTGAACCATCCGACAGTCCATGGTCCTCTCCAGTCGTGCTGGTGAAGAAGAAAGATGGACCAACACGGTTTTGCGTAGACTATCGTCAACTGAACAACGTGACGAAGAAAGACAGTTACCCTCTTCCGAGAATAGACGACACCCTGGACACATTGGCCGGCTCCACGATTTTCTCGACCCTTGATCTGAAGAGTGGATACTGGCAGGTAGAACTGGCTCGAGAAGATAGAGAAAAGACAGCCTTCACCATCGGCTCAGGACTGTGGCATTTCACCGTTATGCCATTCGGGCTTTGTAATGCTCCAGCCACATTCGAGAGATTAATGGAGACGGTTCTGAAAGGGCTTTCATGGAGGACGTTTCTGGTATATCTCGATGATATTATTGTAGTTGGCAAATCGTTCGAAGACCACGTTAAAAACCTAGAGGAGGTATTCCTGCGACTGAGAAATTCTGGATTGAAGCTGAGCCCCAAGAAATGCCACCTGTTCCAAAAAGAAGTACGTTACCTTGGCCATGTTGTCTCTGGGCACGGAGTAGCAGTGGATGACGAGAAGATCAGAGCAGTGAAGGAGTGGCCTATTCCGAGAGACATACACCAACATCGCTAAACCACTGACCAGGCTCACGGAAGGACAAACAAAGTTTCAGAGGTCCGAAGAATGCCAAGACTCGTTCAGGAAGCTGAAGGGGGCATTGATCAACGCACCGATTCTGAGTTATCCCCTTCCGAGTGGAAAATTCATTTTGGACACGGACGCCAGCAACGTGGGACTTGGAGCTGTCTTGTCCCAGATCCAGGATGGGCAAGAGAAGGTGATCGGATACTTCAGTAAAACTCTCAGTAAACCGGAGCGTAACTACTGCGTCACCAGACGAGAACTGTTGGCTGTTGTCAAGGGAGTAGAACACTTTTACAAATACGTGTACGGGAGAAGATTTCTGTTGAGGACCGACCACGCAGCCCTTAAATGGCTTCTACAGTTCAAAAATCCCGAGGGCCAAGTAGCACGTTGGATCGAAAGACTCCAAGAATTTGACTTCGAGATCGAACATCGAGCAGGGAGTGGCCACAAGAACGCAGATGCCCTGTCAAGGAGACCATGCCCAGACGACTGCTCACACTGCCGACGAGCAGAAGAGAAGGAAGCAGCGATTTGTAGAACCACGGCAGTTGACAATAACTGGAATGACAACGAGGTCCAGAAAGACCAAGAAAGAGATCCGGATCTTGGTTTAGTCATCGGTTGGAAAAATAGTAATCAAAGACCGACATGGCAGGAAATCGCAAGATATTCCCCAGCACTTAAATCCTACTGGGCCCAATGGAATTCCCTTACCCTGGACAATGGGGTCCTGAAACGTGTATTGGAGTCCGAAGATGGTGGGGAGGACAGACGTCAGATAGTGGTGCCCAAGAACAGAAGACAGGAAGTACTCCGAGAGATCCATGATGGAGTTGCTGGAGGACATCTGGGTGTGACGAAGACCCTGCAGAAAGTAAGACAACGGTTTTACTGGGTCAATTGTCAAGTTGATGTCAATGACTGGTGCAGAAAGTGTGCTGTTTGTGCTGCCAGCAATGGAGCTCGGACACGACCCAAGGCCCCGATGCGTCAGTATAATGTAGGTAGTCCATTCGAAAGAATCGCCATTGACATCGCCGGCCCGTTCCCCGTATCAGATCATGGAAATAAATACATCCTTGTGGCAATGGACTATTTCAGCAAGTGGGCCGAAGCCTATGCCCTGCCCAACCAGGAAGCCATCACCGTCGCGGACGTCTTGGTGAAAGAGTGGATATGTCGATTCGGTGTCCCCTTGGAGCTGCACTCGGACCAAGGCAGAAATTTCGAATCCAACCTGTTCCAAGAAATCTGCCAACTGCTGAACATCCGCAAGACGAGAACCACAGCTCTACATCCACAGTCCGATGGAATGGTTGAGCGGATGAACAGGACTATCAATCGCCACTTGTCCAAGGTAGTCTCTGACCATCAAAGAGACTGGGATCAGTATCTCCATTTGTTTTTGATGGCCTACCGTTCTGCAGTACACGAGTCGACCGGCCAAACCCCTGGCTGGTATCATAATGGGCCGAGAGCTGCGACTTCCCTGTGACCTAAAGTTTGGGATGCCACCAGGACAGGATACCGCGGGAGAGGACTACATCAGCAAACTCCGTCAGCGAATGGAAGACATCCACGAACGAGTCCGTTTGAATACCCAGAGTGCCAGCGACCGAATGAAAGCGGCTTATGACATCAATGCCGATGCTGGAGGATTTCGTGTTGGTGATCTAGTTTGGCTGTTCAACCCGATGCGTCGCCGGGGCCTGTCACCGAAATTACGGAACTCATGGGAAGGTCCGTACAAGATCATCAAGAGGATAAATGACCTGCTTTACCGAATCCACAAGCCACCCAGAGGTAAACCCAGGGTCGTTCATTTCAACAGGTTGGCCCCTTACGCTGGAAACCATGACCAAGTCCGCACCCTCAGACCACAAGAGGATGCGATGACGTTCCAGAAATTCATGTCCTTATACTCAAGTGGACAGAAAGTGTCACACAGGGTAACTCGAGAGGAGCCACGGGACATTTTCAAAGTGCCAGTCGATTACGCCCTAGCGCACTGCGTCGCAGAAGATCTTCGAATGTCCAGAGGCATCGCTGTGGTGTTCTCGAAGAAATTTGGCCAACTCCAAACACTACGAAAACAGAATCCAGAAATTGGAGGTGTACTGCAGCTGAAGAAGGGCCAGAGGAACATCTACTACCTGGTGACCAAGAAGCATTCTCAAGATAAACCGTCCTATGAAGATGTCTGGAGGAGCCTCACCCAACTGAGAGATACGATGGCGGACCAGAATCTGGTAGACTTGGCAATCCCAAAATTATCCTGTGGTATTGATGGGCTGGATTGGAGAGTTATAAGAAGTATGTTGGAGACGATATTTCGATCCAGCGGCATCCAGATTTTGGTTTGCTGTAATCCTATTCCACGACCTGACATGAAGACTGTGGAGTGTTATTTCTATCGAACTTCACGATGCAGATATGGGGAATCCTGCAAATATCGACACACTCCAAGGATGACATTTCGGGACGAAATATCCCTAAGAAGGGGGCAATGTGGCGAAGTTGCGGGCGATGCCGGACCTGAACAATCACGTAATCAACGAATGACCGTGAACTACTTCTGAGCCGCTCGCTTCGCGAAGAATCTGGTCTTATCGGAGAACGTTTCTAAGAAATATCTCGAGCATTCTAGCAAAATGAACGGTGTTTATAAACAGAACCACGCAGATAGACGGCAGTCAGTGAAGTGAAAGTCGAATATAAATACCTAGTTCCGTGATTGTTATGTAAATTAGAGTATTGTGTTATTGTATCATTGTATTTCGTTAAATAAATTATTTTAGTCAGTTAATTAGAGTATAAATCTACTACAATATTTTATAAAAGAGTAAGACAAATGCAGTACAAGTGTTAGAGAGAGATGAACATATGTGAAAGTGATCTCGATCAACCACAGCAGTCTTGGAACAAGCTTTTCTATAGTTATGGCCATTGACACTATTGACAGTTATTAGTTAGGTTAGGAATTTGCAGTTTTAATCGCTATTACTATAATGGAAAATGCTAAAAAACCATTTTATAGGTATTGTCTAGTACCGGAATGGACAAAACACAATTATAAGTACTGGTCGACAAGCCTAAGGATGCCTCCGAGAATTGGTTGCGCAGTAGACAAAACCCTGGAGTGGGGCAGGAGCTCAATCGCTTTGCATTATTCAAGCAGTTAACGTCGTGGTTGTACAGTCAGTGGAATAAAATTATTGTGGCGTTATTCTGATTGTGTGTTGAATAGGCCGCGGGCATCTGACGTCACATGACAACTGTCAATCAGCCTGCTGGACAAACAAACCGTATTTGAATAAACAACAATGGTAATTTAATGATATTATAATGGCAATTCTGAGAAGATTAAAGGTTTACTCTTAGTATACCTGAAAGAGGGGAACGTAATTTGATATTGTAATCAGTATTCTTCCTGATTGCGACGAGATTGTGATATGGCTGATAAAAGTGGTTATTTCAACACGTTGTCTAAGGATGTCCAGAAAAGATATTTACAAAATACAAACAAACATACCGTTGCCCATTTCAACTTCTCAGTAGTTAAATCTGCTCTTCTAGTTGCCTGAATCCACAATTCACGTCTCTTTTCAGCAAGATGATTAATATTTTTCCTATTGTCGAAAATAGAAGGGAGTCGATGGAATGAAACCTAATCTTTGCCGCTTCTACTTCCGCATTTCACAATCGCGCAAAATTAAGGCATTATCGAGAGTTTTTATTCTAAAATATGACATAAATGCACAATAAGCATTTGTAGATCCGTTTGTTTGTCCTGCAGGCTGGATTGACAACTGTCATTTACTGTCGTCTGTCAGATATGCCCGCGGTCTATTTGAAATCCTTGTGTTGTGGTTGTGTTGTGTATAGTTTTGAAATATTATTAAATAGGTTATAGTGTAGTTTGTTGTGTTTGAAAATGCCTTCAAAGAGTAAAGTGAGAAATAAGATTCTGAGTGGACAAAGTAGGGAAATTGTCAGTAATGTCATAAAATTTATGCAGGCAGAAGCAATGATAGGTGAAACCAGTATTCCTCTTGTGAAGGTTCAAGAACGAGTTGCTGCCGCAACGGGAGTTTGCGTTAGAAGCATTAGGAAAATTAATTCAGAAATGAATAAAATTGGAAAAGGTGAAATGGAACAATTCTCAACTCCAAATAAAAAGAGAAACAAAAAATCAAAAGTTACCATGGACAATGCTGATTTGGCAGTGGTCAGAGGTCATGTGATATTGTTAGTCAACTTCTGTAAGTATGTTCCTCGTGTTCTTTATTATATTTATTTACCTATTTCTGATATTGTGTGGCGGTGCATTCTTTTTCTAGTCGTACTTTATTTACAATTATGGCTTCGGGAAAATTATGCAATTTTCATAAACGGTCCAGCGATCACAGACAATTATATTATTCGAACAGTTCATTAGGAATTAATGAAAATTCAGATAAGAACCTACGTTCCTACGTGTAGCAGAAAAATTTCTCTCCCGAGGTGCGTTTCAATATTACGTCCGACGTTCAACTTTTCTTATGAAGCGTTTCGATATTAGAACGTCTTGTCCGAAAACTTCATTCCATCGTCTCAAAATTCTTGAGTGGAACGTCCGACCGTCAACTATTTACCCCACGATTTAGGAGAGCGTTTCAAAATTCAATCTGACAGATATCGCCCGACGAAACAACTATGACATCATACATCGTCCGTTACCGGACGACAGACGTTAAATTGAAACGCACCTCCGATTGTACATTCCGATGATAACCAGCCGTAAACAGTAGTCGATCTTTGTCGCACATCTACTCACGATTTCTATCGTTTGCGCATCTCAGAGGCATCCTTACGCTTGTCGACCTGTACACCAAATAAAGTATTTTTTCTGTTCCAAGAGATGCGAAAATACTGTAGTAGATTTATACTCTAATTAACTGACTAAAATAATTTATTTAACGAAATACAATGATTCAATAACACAATACTCTAATTTACATAACAATTACGAGACTTCCACTTCACTGACTGCCCGACTGTCCGCTGCGTAGTTCTTTTTATATCCGACGTTGACTTCTCTGAATGCTCCAGAATTTTCCTTCGAATCGCCCAGACTCACCAAGCCGTCCAGATTCTTCTCGGTGCAAGCGCATCGACAGTCTCCCGCGGTTGGTCGCTAGCTATACGTGAGAGTTCAGGTCCGGCATCGCCCGCAGCTTCGCCACATTGCCCCCTTCTTAGAGATATTTCGTCCCGAAATGTCATCTTTGGAGTGTGTCGATATTTGCAGGATTCCCCATATCTGCACCGTGAAGTTCGATGGAAGTAACACTCCACAGTCTTCATGTTAGGTCGTGGAATAGGATTACAGCAAACCAAGATCTGGATGCCGCTGGATCGGAATATTGTCTCCAACATACTTCTTATAACTCTCCAATCCAGCCCATCAATACCACAGGATAATTTTGGGATTGCCAAGTCCACCAGATTCTGGTCCACCATCGTATCTCTCAGTTGGGTGAGGCTCCTCCAGACATCTTCATAGGACGGTTTATCTTGAGAACGCTTCTTGGTCACCAGGTAGTAGATGTTCCTCTGGCCCTTCTTCAGCTGTAGCATACCTCCAATTTCTGGATTCTGTTTCCGTAGTGTTTGGAGTTGACCAAATTTCTTGGAGAACACTACAGCGATGCCCCTGGACATTCGAAGATCTTCTGCGACGCAGTGTGCTAGGGCGTAATCGACTGGAACTTTGAAAAGGTTCCGTGGCTCCTCTCGAGTTACCCCGTGTGACACTTTCTGTCCATTTGAGTATAAGGACATGAATTTCTGGAACGTCATCGCATCCTCTGGTGGTCTGAGGGTGCGGACTTGGTCATGGTTCCCAGCGTAAGGAGCCAACCTGTTGAAATGCACGACCCTGGGTTTACCTCTGGGTGGTTTATGGATTCGGTAAAGCAGGTCATTTATCCTCTTGACGATATTGTACGGACCTTCCCATGAATTCCGTAATTTTGGTGACAGGCCACGGCGACGCATCGGGTTGTACAGCCAAACTAGGTCACCAACCTGAAATCCTCCAGCATCGGCATTGATGTCATAAGTCGCTTTCATTCGGTCGCTGGCACTCTGGATGTTCAAACGGACTCGTTCGTGGATGTCCTCCATTCGCTGCCGGAGTTTGCTGACGTAGTCCTCTCCCGCGGTATCCTGTCCTGGTGGCATCCCAAACTTTAGGTCACAGGGAAGTCGCAGCTCTCGGCCCATTATGATACTAGCAGGGGTTTGGCCGGTCGACTCGTGTACTGCGGAACGGTAGGCCATCAGGAACAAATGGAGATACTGGTCCCAGTCTCTTTGATGATCCGCTCAACCATTCCATCGGACTGTGGATGTAGAGCTGTGGTTCTCGTCTTGCGGATGTTCAGCAGTTGGCACACTTCTTGGAACAGGTTGGATTCGAAATTGCTGCCTTGGTCCGAGTGCAGCTCCAAGGGTACACCGAATCGACATATCCACTCTTTCACCAAGACGTCCGCGACGGTGATGGCTTCCTGGTTGGGCAGGGCATAGGCTTCGGCCCACTTGCTGAAATAGTCCATTGCCACAAGGATGTATTTATTTCCGTGATCTGATACGGGGAACGGGCCGGCGATGTCAATGGCGATTCTTTCGAATGGACTACCTACGTTATACTGACGCATCGGGGCCTTGGGTCGTGTCCGAGGTCCATTGCTGGCAGCGCAAACAGCACACTTTCTGCACCAGTCATTGACATCAACTTGACAATTGACCCAGTAAAACCGTTGCCTTACTTTCTGCAGGGTCTTCGTCACACCCAGATGTCCTCCAGCAACTCCATCATGGATCTCTCGGAGTACTTCCTGTCTTCTGTTCTTGGGCACCACTATCTGATGTCTGTCTTCCCCACCATCTCCGGACTCCAATACACGTTTCAGGACCCCATTGTCCAGGGTAAGGGAATTCCATTGGGCCCAGTAGGATTTGACTGCTGGGGAATATCTTGCAATTTCCTGCCATGTCGGTCTTTGATCACTCTTTTTCCAACCGACGACTAAACCAAGATCTGGATCGCTTTCTTGGTCTTTCTGGACCTCGTTGTCATTCCAGTTGTTGTCAACTGCCGTGGTTCTACAAATCGCTGCTTCTTTCTCTTCTGCTCGTCGGCAGTGTGAGCAGTCGTCTGGGCATGGTCTCCGTGACAGGGCATCTGCGTTCTTGTGGCCACTCCCTGCTCGATGTTCGATCTCGAAGTCGAATTCTTGGAGTCTTTCGATCCAACGTGCCACTTGGCCCTCGGGGTTTATGAACTGTAGGAGCCATTTGAGGGCTGCATGGTCAGTCCTTAACAGGAATCTTCTCCCGTACACGTATTTATAAAAGTGTTCTACTCCCTTGACAACAGCCAACAGTTCTCGTCTGGTGACGCAGTAGTTACGCTCCGGTTTACTGAGAGTTTTACTGAAGTATCCGATCACCTTCTCTTGCCCATCCTGGATCTGGGACAAGACAGCTCCAAGTCCCACGTTGCTGGCGTCCGTGTCCAAAATGAATTTTCCACTCGGAAGGGGATAACTCAGAATCGGTGCGTTGATCAATGCCCCCTTCAGCTTCCTGAACGAGTCTTGGCATTCTTCGGACCACTGGAACTTTGTTTGTCCTTCCGTGAGCCTGGTCAGTGGTTTAGCGATGTTGGCGAACCCCAGCACATATCGGCGATAGTATGTGCACAAACCAAGGAAACTACGTAGTTGGTGTATGTCTCTCGGAATAGGCCACTCCTTCACTGCTCTGATCTTCTCGTCATCCAAGGTAACGTACTTCTTTTTGGAACAGGTGGCATTTCTTGGGGCTCAGCTTCAATCCAGAATTTCTCAGTCGCAGGAATACCTCCTCTAGGTTTTTAACGTGGTCTTCGAACGATTTGCCAACTACAATAATATCATCGAGATATACCAGACACGTCCTCCATGAAAGCCCTTTCAGAACCGTCTCCATTAATCTCTCGAATGTAGCTGGAGCATTACAAAGCCCGAATGGCATAACGGTGAAATGCCACAGTCCTGAGCCGATGGTGAAGGCTGTCTTTTCTCTATCTTCTCGAGCCAGTTCTACCTGCCAGTATCCACTCTTCAGATCAAGGGTCGAGAAAATCGTGGAGCCGGCCAACGTGTCTAGGGTGTCGTCTATTCTCGGAAGAGGGTAACTGTCTATCTTCGTCACGTTGTTCAGTTGACGATAGTCTACGCAAAACCGTGTTGATCCACCTTTCTTCTTCACCAGCACGACTGGAGAGGACCATGGACTGTCAGATGGTTCAATAACTCCATCTTTCCCCATTTCACTGACTATTTTGTCAGCCTCTTCCTTCTTGGCAAGAGGAAGTCTTCTAGCTGATTGTCGGATCGGTCGGGCATCCCCAGTATCAATTTTATGCTGAACTACATTCGTTCGGCCCCCTTTTCCTTGTCCGGTATCGAAGATGTCTTGGTACTTCTTGACTAATTCTCTCAATCTGGGCTGTTGGGCTGGTTTAATGCCCTTGGAAGAGAGGGTAACCAATTTTTCCAGTTCCGCCGTCAGGTTGTTGTCTTGACTAACAGTACTGTGTACACTCCTGACACTCCTGATCACAGAGGAAATTGACGAGCAGTGCCCCAAAACAGTTCCTTTCTTCAAAGTCACTGGGTAATAATTGACATTCATTACCCTTACTGGCACAATTTTATCAGCACGCAACAAAGTCTTGCCTAGTGCAATCCCTCGTCCAATTTTCTCATCATGAAGCTTGGGCTCGAACATAACCACGCTTCCATTGCTCGCACCTCCATCCAGTATGGTCTCAGCCCTCTCGGGTACACTTACATCTTCAGCCAGCAGAACACAAATCATCTCCTCACTTCTTCCATGTAGCACCAGCTCTTCTCCGTTCACACGTAGGACGCCATCTTTGAAGTTCAATTCAAACCCTCTGGAATTCATGATGTCCATTCCAATAATTGCATCGTCCTCAATGTCCGCTACTAATGCCCGATGTTTCACTTTCGTGCTGCCTAGAATCAGTTCAATCGGTAGCTCTCCATGTACAGTGGCCGGCTCTCCTGTTGCTGTGCGTAGCTTCCAGGATGATGGTTCCATTCTGTCTGATGTCTTAGTAAAAGTAGGCCCAAGGATTGTCCTAGTCGCACCTGTATCCAGCAGCATTGCGCAAGGCTTGTTGTTGGTGAAACCGTCTACGAAGGCTCCTTTGTTCTGTCGTTGGAGGACAGCGACATATGCGTTGTTCACCGGGGCTTTCTGAGTATAGGACGACGATTGCCCCTTCTCAACAACCTTCGTTGGTCTCGACCTCTTGAGGGTTGGACATTGACTACGCACGTGTCCAAGGTTCCTACAGTTCCGGCATCTCACTAGTCTTCTCTCAGTTAACATCTCCTTCACGACCTTTCTTATGGCAGCTTCCAGGTTGGTAGTTTCCTGTGGGTTTTCTTCAATAACTCGGACTTTACTTTGGCTTCTGCAAGATTGCTTCGCTGCCTCAAATTCCAAAGCACGTGCCAGTGCATCCACGAGATGTGTTGGACGAGCTAGTGTTAATGCTTGTCTCGTTTCCTGGTCACGAAGTCCATCTAAGAATGCCTGAACTGCTAGTCGTTCCATTACCTTTTCTGGTGTAGCTGGGTATGCAAGGCGAACCAAGCGTGCAATGTCGGCTTCAAATTCCTGTAGGGATTCGCTTGACTTCTGGCAGCGGTTTTTGAGCTGTGAGTGGTATACATGTTCTAGATGAGTCTGTCCATACCGTAATTCTAGATGTTTGATCAGCTGCTCGTAGTCCTCTTGCTCTTGTACCGTGAGGGTTTGTAGAATATTCGTTGCTTCTCCACGCAACGCCAGTGTTAGTGCCACAGCTCTATCTCCTGCATTCCATCCATTCGCCTTTGCAGCAGCTTCAAATTGTCGGCGGTAGTTTGCCCATGGTGTTTTTCCATCAAAATGAGGTGGTTTCATAGAGAGTTTTCCTGTTTCTGGACTGATTTTTACATCTTTCAAACCCCTTTGAACATCATCTAAGTTCAAACTCAGTTCCAGCATTGAATTTTCATTGACAGATTCTGTGGTGTGGGTAGTGTCATTCTGGTTTTCCAACTTACTGAGTTTCTCCTTTATTTTGATGATTTCCGCCTCGAGTCCGCCTCTGATTTCATTGCTGATTGTTTCCTTCAATTTTCCCATCTCTTCCTCGATTTCATCCTTGATTTTCTCCATCTCTGTCTCGACAGTCCCCATTCTTTCTTCTAATCGGTTTGCTACGCCACAAAGTTCTTCTTTCATGTTCTTCGAGTTTTCTAGAAGCTCTTCTCTCAGACTATTGGAATTTTCTAGCAGCTTTTCTTCCAGATTTTTCGAGTTTTCTTGCAGCTTTTCTTCCAGATTTTTGGAATTTTCTACAAGTTTATCTTGAAGTTTTTCTTCCATTCCGTCGAGTTTACTCATTATGGAACTCATATCCATTCCAGAAACTTCGAATAGAAATGTTTCTGGGTCCTCGCCCTCCTGAACTAATCCCTCGGCAAGTCTTGTTTGAAGCACGGCCTTTTTACCACTTGTGTCAAGTTCCCTCTCCTCCAGTTCTTGTTTCAATTCCGCAACCTTCAATTCAACCAGGCGAACTTTCCTCGAACACATTTTGTCTTAGTCTATGTCTATTTCACGAGTCACCAGTCTATTATTACTATTATTGTCTATTTCACACAGTCTATTTCCCGGACACCAGTCTATTATTATTATTATTGTCTACTTCACACGCGAGAAGTGTCACTTCACGAAAAATGTTTATCAGTCACTGTCTATTTTTGCGAAAACAATTGTCCGAAATACACAAGCTATCTACTTACACGAACACTCTGTATTTTATCTCTAACAATCGCACTTCTGATCACCACTGTAGTAGATTTATACTCTAATTAACTGACTAAAATAATTTATTTAACGAAATACAATGATTCAATAACACAATACTCTAATTTACATAACAATTACGAGACTAAGTATTTATATTCGACTTCCACTTCACTGACTGCCCGACTGTCCGCTGCGTAGTTCTTTTTATATCCGACGTTGACTTCTCTGAATGCTCCAGAATTTTCCTTCGAATCGCCCAGACTCACCAAGCCGTCCAGATTCTTCTCGGTGCAAGCGCATCGACAGTCTCCCGCGGTTGGTCGCTAGCTATACGTGAGAGTTCAGGTCCGGCATCGCCCGCAGCTTCGCCACAATACGTAAACAATGGTGTGAGGTTATGAGAAGAGGCGAAGTATCTCCAATATCACATTTACATTGTTGTGAAGATCATTTCAATGTGAGTACATTGTATTTCGATAGTTAACATGAAGTGAATTGATCAGAAGTAAGTTTTTTATGCATAAATGTTTTGTATATCAAGCGGGAGATAACTGTTTATACCTGCCTCACCTAAATTACAAAAGGAAAACTTATCATTTGATAAACTATTACTACTTATCAGTTCAGGTATTGTCGGATTGTGCTTTGACAAAACCGCTTTCAGTCATTGCTCTTGATAATTTACAATTATCACTAGACCAACATCGCACTATGTAATGGAAAACACTACAAATATATAAATAAAAACAAATTTTCTATGAAAAAGATAAATGTCATAACGTGCCATGTGACGTCATTCTTCGTTTCGACCAATGGTGATGCGTTTCGCAAATTTGAATTCCGCGAGCTTATTATGCACTTTTTGACTAAAGTTTTATGGAGTTGAATACAAACTAAATGATAAAGTAATGGTGTAGGTGTAATGTCAAGACAATAAAGTATCGGAGGTAAAAAAATCAAGTAATTTAAAATCACTTGCATATTCCCTATTGGGCTAAAACGCATATCTGAAGCACTGAATAATTCATGCGAACGCGTTCATCATATAGTTCACGTCAATTTGGACATGAGAAAAATTGCTTCAAAATGGATCCCCAAATGTTTGAATATTGACCAAAAGCGTGAAAGGGTAGTAGCATAGCGTTCGATCTGTGCTCGATTTGAAAACGATGTAGACTTCTTAAACCGAATTGTTACTATGGATGAGACTTTGTACGATCCAGAAACAAAGCAACAATCGATGGAATGGCGACACTCCGGTTCTCCAAGACCTAAGAAGTTTCGTGTCAAAAAATCTGCTGGAAAAGTTCTTGCTTTAGTTTTTTGGGATTGCCATGGAGTAAACATGATTGATTTTTTGGATAAGGGTAGAACAGTAACTGGAGATTTCTATTCGACATTACTGACCACTCTACGGGAAAAAATTTAAGATAAAAGACGCGGAAAGCTATCCAAAGGTGTTTTGTTTTTGCAGGACAACGCCCCTGCACACAAATCTCATTTTGCCATGCAAACAATTCGTGATTTAGGGTTTGAATTACTAGAACACCCCCCTTATTCACCAAATTTGGCTCCGTCCGACTATCATATCTTTCCTCAACTGAAAACAAGTTTAAAAGGTCGTAAATTTTCTTCCAACGAGGAGGTAATAAAAGCTGTGGAAGTCTGGTTTGCAGAGCAAGAAAATTTTTTTTTGAAAGGTCTAGAGACATTGAAATATTAATTTTGTTTGGTTCTATAGTAGGCTAAGAAAAACGATTATTATTATTATTATATAAAACGAATAATACCTACTAACCTTTTGGAACAAAGAGTACATGGATATGGCTTTTCTCCAGTATGCACACGAAGATGAATCAACATCTTACTCTCATGAAAGAAATGCATCGTACAGAACTTGCACTTGACTCGTTTAACTCCTTCGTGGATTCTTTGATGATTTCTCAAATCAGAAGGATGATAGAACTTTTTAGGACAAAATGTACATTGATAGGATTTCTCTCTTTCGAGATAACAACGCATCATGTGAGTTTTCAAGTACTTTTCTAATGGAAAACCAGCCGAGCACACGGAGCATTTGAAAGACCTTTCGACCCGGTGAATCTGCAGGTGCAAGGCCAGTAATTGTTTTGAACAGAAACTTTTCGAACAAACCGCACACTCGAACATTCTTTCTCTCACAGTATGAGTTTTTAAATGACGCCGAATATAGATCCCCCTACCAAAAGATTTAGAACATAAGTGGCACTCGATAAGATCTTTTGGAGTGTGCATTTTCAAATGTCTTCTCAAATAAGATTCTAGAATAAAGGCCTTAGGACAAACAGAGCAGTTGAATTTTTTTTCCGTAGAATGTATTTTCATATGCGAGGTAAGTCTGTCTTTGGTTGGATAAGAATTAAGACAAACAGAGCATGTGTGATACTCAAACGGTTTCAAACCTCTGTGTGAGATGGAGTGCTTCATCAAGTTCTTCTTATGTTTGTAAGTCTTTGCACACATTTTGCATCGATATGGTTGGGCATCGGCATGGATTTTCATGTGAACCGTTAATTGATTTTGATTTGAGAATTTTTCCAAACAATTTGTGCACTGTAACGAAGGTTCACTGTGAATAAAGCTAGGTTGAGTCAAGCTAGGTTGAGTCAAGCTAGTTTTTGAGGCATTATTTCCACGAGAGGTCTTATTCAATATTTTTAGTTCTGTTTGCGCTTCACTTTGTTCCTCCACAATTAAACTCGCCCTGTCAGATATCCATTTTTCTCTCATCAAGACAACTCTGGCAGTCTTCAGATGGTGCTCTTTTTGCTTGTTGACTGACCGAGCCTCCATAAGTGTCATCTTGGATAATGAAGAAAAATCTGCAATAAAAATAAAACAATGGATCAAACTTCTCAACAAATTTTATTGTTGTATGGAAGACCTGCTCATACGAAGACCTTCATTTAGAAAAAAGTTATATTTGGTACACCATCAATCAAACAATCAAAATATTTTATTGCTAAAGAAATGCAATGTATTAATAAAACAGTAAATTCACTGAAAAAAAAAAACATAATAAAAATGTTCGTCACATTAGCACAAACTACAAATAGTGAGCTTTAAACATCACAATGATTACTTCTCAACTGTGAGTAGTAGCATATCCAAACCTGACACAGACGTGATTTTTGAAAAGCATTTGAGTTATCAATTCTCATCTCTGCTGTCCTAGTTGTCGAATTATATTTGTTCTCAGGTTGTCGTTTGTTGTTGCGTTAATTTCAAAGTTATCTTCTTGATGGGATATTCAAAATCTTCACCATTCAAATGTTTGGTGATATTATGTAGCACCACGCAGGCAATTATTGTCGATGGTATATTTTCTAATTCACTACTAATTTTATATTAAAGAACAGAAAACCTTGCTTTTAACTGCCCATCGTTCAGTTATCACACGTTCTCGGTTTGCAGGATTTCTCCAGGTCATAATCTAAGGCGAAATAGAATAGCCATCGTCTCCTAATAATACACATTCTTCTGTGTAGTTTTAAATAATGTTGCATATGTGCACAGAGCCTGGCCATTGGCAATCTACGCCTGTAAATATTTCTTTTGCATTACAAGTTGCCTGTACGTTAATGCTAGGGTATCCTTTTCGATTTATACAAGGTGGGGCACCGAAAACGAAACAGATCGAATATCTTCAAAACGTATGTGTTGTGAATAAAATGCAAAAATACGTCGATTTTTAATACAAGGGGGACATCTTTCTATCATAACCTCAACTGTCATATCCCCCACCCCTTGGGCACTATCACCCAAACAATTTTAATAGGGAAAGTAGTAAGTGTGACACATCACTGAAAAGGTTATTTCATAAGGAATTCAGCTACGTCAATTTTTGCCACCTAACTTTTTATTTTGGCGCCCTCTTGCGGGAAAAACATCTGTTCCGAATTCCAAATTATGATACTGCATTTGCAAGATATTTTGACATAAATTTGGTGACAATGCATTATTGAAAATTTTTCAGAGAAAAAACAAAATGACGGCTCCAAAATGGCAATTATGGTCTGATTCGATTCAAAATTGATATGTGGTGGTTTTCAGGGTCGGAAATTATGATTTGTTTGTTAATGCAAAATAACAAGATGGTGGCTCCAAGATGGCGGACGTAATTTGTAATTCTGGTCAGATTCGAATCAAAATGTGTGGATTTTTAGGGTGAAAAATTATGATGTTTTTGTCAAAGCAAAAAACTAAGATGGTGGACGAAATTTGTAATTGTGGTTCGATTCGATTTAAAAGTGGCATATGTGGGTTTTACAAGTTTGACTAAACTGAATTAATTGAATTGATAAAAGAAGCTTTTATACAAATGCGCTAAAAAGGAAATGATATTTTTTTAAGATGTGTGACGTAGGTTATTCTATGCGTAACAGAATCAAAATTTTACCTCGCAAAAATACCTATTTTGTACTCGCGGCAATCTTTCGAATCTATCACGCACAGAATAACCTACGTCACACATCTCAAAAAAATATTTCCTTTTTAGCGCATTTGTATAAAAGCTTTTTTTATCAATTTAAATCATCCGTTTTAGTCCTACTGAAACCTTGTAAAACCCCCACATACTAATTTTGACTCGAATCGGACCAGAATTACAAACTCCATCCGCCATCTTGGAGACACCATCTTGTTTTTTTGCGTTGACAAACAAATCATAATTTTCGACCTTGAAAACCACCACATATCAATTTTGAATCGAATCAGACCATAATTGCAAATCATGTCCGCCATTTTGGAGCCGCCATTTTGTTTTTTCTCTTAGAAAAATTCCATAATGCATTATTATCGAATTCATGTCAAAATAGCTTGCAAATGCAGTATCATAATTTGGAATTCGGAACAGTTTTTGTTTCCGCAAGAGGACGCCAAAATAAAAAGTCAGGTTGCAAGAATTGACATGGCCGAATTCCTTATGAAATTTCCTTTTTAATGATGTGTCACACTTACACAATTCGAATTGTTTGGGTGATAATGCCCGAGGGGTGGGGGAAGAGGTATGACAGTTGATGTTGTGATAGAAAGATGTCCCCCTTGTATTAAAAATCGACGTATTTTTCCATTTTATTCACAACACATTCGTTTTGAAGGTATTCGATCCGTTTCGTTTTCGGTGCCCCACCCTGTATATTCATCACCCAATGCTCGAAACTTCGGAATCCTAACATGTGTACAGTCTATTACACCGATGGCGTCTGGAAAACGGTATCTCTCTGACCACAACTGTTTAGCTTCAACAACAGTTTGAGTACTTCTAAGAAATTTAATAAAAATATTGGCCTTTTCCAAAACTGCGTCCATTATGAATGTAAATGTCTTACAGACAGTAGTTTGGTGAATACCGATCTCTTCAGCTACATAATTTTGATAGCCCGGATCCGACAATTGCCGCAGATATATTTTCATTTTGTTTCTAGGTGATAGTGCAGCCCCTCGTCTTTCACCAGTATCAGTCAAAAAATAATTCGTTAGCCACTCAACATTTTCGCGGTCAAATCGATATAACTTTCTGAAATCATCATCTTTGCAATTTTTACGCACACTGTATATTTTTCTTTTACGCACATTAATAAATTCAGCCATAATTAAACGACAAAGAAAGATCAGATCTCATGAGCATATGCCGCACAGAACCAAAGTAGACTGTTACCAAGCAAATGATGGAGGGGTCGACCTACCTTACCAATTTCATAGTAATTGCTAACTTAGCAAAAGCAATTCCTCAATTTATTCATCACATATTGAGCACACGGTAGAATTGCTTCTATTTTTTAAGGAAAAGGTTTGACTAGAAACATTTTCTGAAGTTTTAAGTAATTGCTGAAAGCAAAAGCAACTACTTCAGTTTCAATTCATTGGATATCAAGCAATTACTTCCGTTTCATAAGAAAAAGCAACTGCTACATTTTTATTCATTAGGCCCAAAAATGTCAACAATACTTGATACCAGATATCCATTACCTACTTGATTAGATGAAATAAAAACTAAGGGACATTATCCTGATCTTGAAGTCACGATGCAGGCATAATAATAAATATCGTATGATATACGTGTACAAGTGCCTTTAAAGCACTCGCAACATTTAAGGGCACTCCGCTTTTCGTCGTGCCCTCAAAGACTCACTTGTGCAATTGAATGATAATATACTATTACTTTGCCCTCCCTATAGAATATTTATCTTTATTCACCACTAAAATGTGGGTGGGGGACGCAAGCGTCAGCGACTTGGCCCAAGTGGGCCCTTTTCGCAATCCCCGGCATCTTCACTTATCCCATGGCGGAAACTGCTCGAACCTCTTCGACCTTCTTATAAAAGTCGAAATGTCCTTCCATTGCAATGAGTGCAATTCTTCCTCCTTAATAGTGGCAGCTCCGAAGACGTTTTGTCTGAGGAAAATGTCCGGAATATTAATTCATGCTCGCGGGAGATTCGGTAAGAAAATTTTATACCAAAACTTTTTTAAACTAGAAATTAAATTGGTAACATACTTAGGTGACATATTATTACCCATGTAACGGACATTATAGTTGGCCGTTGTTGAGGCTTTGTCTCACAACAGCGAAGTGCGAATTATTCTTTTCGGCGGATTTGATATCATCGGTTGAAAATACACAAAAAGTAACATTATGTGTATTAACAACCAATGAGTGTAGCATAAAATGGCCATGAGGACGAGTTTTTTGACGTTTTGCATGACAAGTTTCAAAGTCAGTAGATATGTGTTTTGTGTTCAAAAGCATAGTCGCTTGTAGTCGAGTTTTATCTGTTATGTTCATCAGATACAAAATTAAAATGTCGCGTTTTGGTAAAGAAAATTGTGAGACGATAAGAAAAGAGTTGGATAAATTAATTCCAAATAATACAAAAAAATCAAAGACAATGATATGGAATCAATTTCTTGAATTTTGCATCAACTTCTGTCGAAGAGTTGAATAGAATTTTAGAAGATTGGGGCTTCAACATGAAAAAAAAAAAGAAATTCAGAAGATTATAAACGGTCTGTTGTGAAGGTAGGAGAAAATTTCCTGGAGATTACTATTTATTTTAAGCAAGAAAGTTTGTTATTATTTCAGATTATGTGGAATTCTGCCGCTCCAAGAAATGTGCTTTGTCAAATTTCGACTCTCAAATTTAACTCATTTTCCGATGTCGAATTTGTAGCAGCATAAGATGCACGGGATGCGAAACGAAGAAACCTACAAAGAGACCCAACAAAAAGGAAATCTAGTGCAGCTGCCATTACCAATGATGAATACACAAAAATAGTTAAAATATGGAACGAAAATGAACCTGTGGGTCTACAGCGAAAATTGTTTCACATTATTTCACGCGAACTAGCCTAGAGAGGCGGAGAAGGGGTTACAGCAAAGGTAGACCATTTTGTTAGTGAATTAGACCTCGATGGAAATTTTACTGGAATTATTGAATACAATTCCGTTTTTACGAAAACCTCTCAAGGAGGTTCAAAGAAACTGGCTCACAGTAAGTGGCTAGTAGGAAATATTAGAAATATCGACGAGTGTCCCATACGAATATTTAACAAATATATGGAAAATCGTGGGGACCTAATAATAGATAGATTGTTTGTAACTCCCAATCCGAAATGGAACGCACAGCTTTTAAACAGATGGTATAATAATAGTCCTGTAGGTAAAAACACAATATATTCTTGGTTTGAGGAATCCGCCTATAAAATAGGAATTGATACAAAAAAAACAAGATCACAAATCATTCAGCAAGGGCTACAGCATTATCAAATTTGGCAAAAAATGGTGTACAGGAAGAGCAACTTATTAAGATTACCGGACACAGTAATCCCCAGGCCATAAAACCATATCTTCAAATGGATGCTGAGCACTATAAAAATATAATTCAGGCCATGAGAGATGATCATTCAGTGGAAAACAACCAAAATACGTCAGTAAAAACGTCAGAAATTAACCAGTGCCAACAGACAGCCATACCACCTAGTAATATTGTTTATAATAGCTGTGTATTTAATACAAATAATTATAATGAAAATAAAAATTAAACTTGAGTTTGTTTCGTGTAAGTTCAATGTTCCTAATTTGTATTGTTAAATAAAGTACCTTTTCAATAATTTGTATTTTTTGGATATATTTTTATAGTTCTACTTTTTTCCCTGTGCTTTAGTAAGGTGGTTACGTTAAAAAAAATCATAAAAATCACGATAAGGTGCTTATACGACTTGATTTTGAACTACTAGAGGAAAAAGAAAAAGGGGCTACTATCCATATAGCTAACATAATGATCTATGCATACTACGTTACCATAAGATTAAAAGAAACAAATTCAATCAACTTTCCAAAATGTCAATATATAAAAAGCAATGAAAATTGCTTTTTTACCAATTTTTTTTTTGGGTTTCCTGTGCTCTAGTAAAATGTGGTTTAAATAATTAAATAAAATATATAATATTCTACCCATATTACAAAATTTTGTAGAACTAGAGGAAAGGGAATAAAATTTAAGTAGGTAGGCATACCAACTTCTATCGCGGATTTGATATCAAATATTTTAATTTCCCGATGCTCTATTGAAATATGGTTTAAATAATTAAATAGAGAAGCAAATATTCTACCAAAATCACATAATTTTATAGTACTAGACGAAAAGAAAAAAAAAGTTAAGCTCTACATCTATCGGACGCTAATGAATTACATCGGCGGCACCTTCATTTATTAATCTCGGATTTGTTGTCAAATATTGTAATTTCCCTATGCTCTATTAAAATGTGGTTTAAATAATTAAATATTGGAGCAAATATTCTACCAAAATCACATTATTTTATAGTACTAGAGGAAAGGGACAAAAAATTAAGGTCTACTTCTATCGAACGCTAATGAATTACATCGGCGACACCTTCATTTATTAACCTCGAATGTGATGTCAAATAGTAAAACAAGGTTTAAATAATAATCTAAAATAAATATTAGTCATTATACTTGACTAATTTTATACTACTAGAAACAAGGGAAAGTACCAAAAGAATTAAAAATAATAACGCATACAAAATAAATGATAATTTTATGAGTTATAAAATTAATCAAAGTTGGCTATATGTAGTGACAGTGACAAGTTCTTTATGTCCATGGTTTCTTATAATTAATTGCATTGTTAACACTTGTGTGTCATAAAATACAGATAATTAATTAAATAGTTATTAATAAAATGAATGGCGACACGTACAATCTTTGTTCCTTTTGTACAGAATGTGAGCATATTCAAATTTATCATAAAAATGTAAAGTATTTAACTGATTTGGTGAAAAATTCTGGCCTAAAACCTGAACAAGAAGATCTATTTAAGAACATGAGCAATATTCTTTGTGAAACTATTCCATATTTCACCCATAAATCCTGTGTGGAAGAGAACAAAATGGTGTCGAAGTATTACTATTATTTCATGAAGCATAGACATTTAATGGAAAAAAACAACGGATCCTTACCTTACTCGCCATTGAGGAGAAAAGACGTGGAAAAGGAATTTCTAATACATTTGAAATTTGTAACAGATAATAACATGTACCTATAATTAAGTTATGAATAAATATCTTTCAAAAATATTTTAAGCCACTGTTTATGACAGCTATCAAGCCAGAGGGAAATTTCCACTTATTAATTTCCCTCTACGCAGGGAAATTTCCGAAGATATTAGGTTATTGTCATAGCAACATGTCAAAATGCAGGCATCTGATTGGCTAAAATTAACTGGTATAAAATTTTCAGTAAAATATCACATTCAAAAGAAACGGAACTTCTAAATGAACTCAAAACTATATACTTAATAGGTATAGAATATAAATAAAATATTGACCGGAGAGTAAATATAATTTTTCATAGAATTCTTGTGAAGAATACGGTTCTATATTACACAATTGATCAAAAACATATTTTTTGAAAGTGTTTTTTTTTGTACCGTCTTCTCTGATTTTCGAGGGTATGATAGCTGCATAGTGCGTTTCTCGCTTTCTTTTCTCGGTGTTTTTCAATCTGTTCTTGGGTGTAATAAAATTAGATTTGTGCCTGGTGTGGTACCCGTGTTTGTATGTGTCAGTCAAATTTTCATTTATTATCATTAACAAAAACTACACATGCATAAAAATAGATGGCATATACGGTGAACATTTTGCGACACTTAAAAATAACACGACAGGAGTCTGTGTTGTGATATATCCCCAGCCAACCCCCTGTAGAATCATTTAATCAGTTAATTAAATGCAGGATAACGTCGAAACGTAGGGAAAATAATCAAAACAATAAAAATCCTATCGTAGAACAAACTACAGAAGGAGAAGATCTAACATAAATACTCGTATTCCAGATGCACAAGATGTTTCAAGCGATTAGTCATCAAAGCACAGATGGCAAAAGACAAGAAATTATTATTGTCTTAGGAATTCACAGACTATAAAAGTGACGAGGATATATTTATAGGTGTAATAAATATAATTACAATACGCGTTTTTGACATTTTTCTATCGACAAATCTCAATTTTAACCCATTAAGGATGACAGAAAACCGAATTAACACCAAGATATATGAGAAAATGACTATTATTAGAGTGTTATTAATAGCCGTAATTAATGTCACTATTGTGTTAGTTTATTATTCATTATATTAAAATTTACAGCTTCATGAGTGTATAAAATGACTCGTAAGCGTATGTTCTTGCAGTATCAGTTCAGTATTCTTCGGTATCTAGTTAGTTCCGGGCAAAAGACTGAATGTTTCGCGAATTTTAATCGTCAGTTCGCAAGTCAGTTCCGGAGTTTTAATTCCTAGTCGTAGGAATGAATCGACAGTCTTCCATTGTAGTCGTCAACTAGGCGTTTCGTTCAGTGTGGTCCAGAATAAAACATTTTTATTTCAATATGTAGATTGAGACAGTTCGTGACGAAATGGCGAATTGTTGAGACAAATCAGAGCCTGCAACAAAATTAAGTAAAGTAGTTACAGCCAAATGGATCTGTGTACCCAAGTATATAGTGTTCAATCTGTTAGTTCCTGTGAAGAATAAACGTCGAGTTTTTATATCGAAAACGAAACAAGTGCTCTTCATACCTAAGTAAAGAAAGGTGAAGTTCTACGATCACAAGAATAAGTACAGTATTTCTACGTCCTTCAATGAAAATTCGCATCTCTCTGGAATACCTGAAGGCGTCGTCCCATCATAAATCGCGTTGAACCAGGTTTGACACGCGACGTTCCCCCTCACATCTGGAGTAGTGCGTTCCATGATGTTTATTTTACGTGAGTTGGTCAATGACCCTATATTTCCGAGAAGAAATATTTGTCACAGCTGTTTGTACCCTTTTTGGCATATATAATGAACTAAATATTCTTTTTTGATACTTGTCTCAGACGATTGTTTATGTTTAATAGTTTTTTTATTTTATAACTAATTATGTTTGCGTCTTTCAGACGGCTTTTGAATGCTCTCTGCTGTAGACTCCTTTTGTAAGGAAACCGGTTTTTACCATTTTCATTTAATAATTGTTTTTGACTTGCACCGGGTGATACAAAACGAGTTTCCAGTTATTTATCTGTCACCAGATATTCATTTTAAGATTAATTATGCCATTCTTTTTGCTCGTTTTAAATCTCAGTAAGAGTGGCTAGAGTTTCATGTTTTTCGATGTTGTTTTGTGTACCATTTGCCCATTTTAGTTTTAAAAATATTGTTTTGATGCACTGTTTACCTTAGCAGTGATATTTTCATGTTGCTCACTTGTTTACTCTGACTATATACAAAGTGAAATCCTGTTTTACACAGCGAATTTAAGCCGATACTTTCGTTTTATCTTTAAATAAATTAATTTTAGTTATATCAATGTTTGACTTTTCTTTCTCCTCTCATATTAACAAGCATTCTATACTACGTGTTGTGACGAACCATAAATAAATCAGCGAAACTTTCTTTCGCCGCTCGAAAGAGGTTTCCCGGTACTGCGACGTAACAGTGTTTTTCTTTCGTTTTGACACCGGATTAGTCTAGTGTCAAAATAAGAGTGCGCTGTCTCGTCAACGTATTGTTTCGTGTGTAGCACCACATACAGGGTGTTCCACAGTGTATTTCATGTTCAACATGATTTTCATGATTCTTTTCTGAATGATGAAAATACGTTGTAATTGAGTACTTCCACCACATATTAAGATTCCATACTTCAGAAAAGGGTTGACTGTCCCATTGTAGTATGCAGTTCTTAGAGCCTCAAAATTCGGGTTTCTTTTCAAAACTCTGATTGCAAAACATTTGGACGCTAGTTATTTTGCCAGATAGTCAAACGCTTTTCAAAGTTTAGCTTGTCATCTATATACAGTGACCGCCAAGAAGTATGTACCATAAGGAAAAAAAGTTTATTAGAGTATTGGAAAAAAATTTGTGCATGTCCGATAACCCAAAAATCGATTTTGACACATGTCACGTGACCACTAGTATGGCACAAATGGAAAAATACCATGAAGAGGTCAAAAGTGGGTTAAGATAGCGAGATATCGAAAAAAGTAAATTGAAAAAGTTGCTTGGAATCTAATTTTATACGCACATACAAAGAGTCAAGCAATAAATTAGAAAAAATTGAAATTGCCATTTTTGTAAATATGTATCTCTTTACAAAAATTAAAGTTTTATTTTCTGAATGGTCTGACTGTGGTGGAACATTTGTATTTTGATCATGCTGACAAAACTCTTTAATTTTCTTCGCACCAGATGGCACTAAATTGAAAAATATGGTTTTTGTCAGAACCCTCGCTTTTACATTGGTTCGTATCTAACAGTTATATCAGAATTCCAGGACTACTGTGATATAGCAATATCGAAACATCATGTTTCCTGATTATAATCATGTTTTAATGATAATGCTGCATGAGCGTTTTGCACATAAACTTTAAGCCTTTTTAATTTCATGCACTATTTTCAAGTTTACGTGCGAAGTGAAACACTCATGAACGATTATCATTAAAACTTGATTATAATCAGGAAACATGATGTTTCTAGATTGCCATATCATCACAATAGTCTTGGAATTCTGATATAACTGTTAGATACGAATCACTGTAACAGCGAGGGTTCTGGCAAAAACCAATTTTTTCAATTTAGTGCCATCTGGTGCTGAGAAAATGAGAGTTTTGTCATTATCAACAAAATACAAATGTTCCACTACAGTAAGGACATTCAGAAAAAAAAATTGACTTTTGTAAAGAGATCGGAAAATATTAATAAAAAATTGTAATTTAAAATTTTTCCAATTTACTGCTTCAAACTCTATATGTGAGTATAAAATTAAATTCCAATCCACTATTTTAAATAACTTTTTTCGATATCTTGGCATCTTACTCCATTTTTAGCCTCTTCATGGTATTTTTCTCCAATTTGCCGCCATACTGTCGTCACGTAATTAAATATTTCGACTAAGAAATCACTTTTTTTAAAAAGAGAACACAAGATGCTTACACGAAGTTCTTTATTTCAGTACTAATCTATTTTCTAAAGTTGACATGTATTTATATGAAATCTGATGAACAAACAAATTACTTATCAACTAGAAACCTTAGTTTAACGATAATGGGCGAAAGTGCCATTGACATCTCTGGAATGTGGAGTGTCTGGCTTTCCACATTATGGCTGGTTCCTTAATTCCTCCCTCCTTAAGCTTGGATTTCCTGAGACAAGCAAGGGTTGACTTGAATGGCTTGAATTGCTTGTTCTTCCTTGATTTTGTTAACTATTGTCTCCCTTCCGACAATACTTAATTTTTTATCTATATTTATAGGCAAAAAACATTGAACATAGCAAGAATAGCATTACATATAAACTTACGGATACAGAGCGATTTTCCCATTTCAAATTAGTCAAAGTTACATTATGATTCAAACTTTCTATTTTACGTTTAACATTATCGTAAGTATCTAAAGGTATAAAGTTGATTTTTTGTACATTGAAATTATAGTCAGTATTTCCGTTAGGAAATTTAATGCTAGAATTGAAAATGCCTTTGAATGTGCAGGTATTATTAAGAACAGAGATTTCACAAAACTTGCTAATTATTGTAGATTCGTTTATTACCATGTGAGTTTTATTACAATGATCAAATAACGATATTTTTTTATTGGTATTTACTAATAAATGATTATCATTCATAACATTGACTTGTGAGTAATTGTCAATTTGAATAACTGGCAATTAGTTAATGTTTTAATATTACATTCATTGTTCGTTATTTTGTAACAGAAAAATCGGTTGATACTTAATTCTATACATTTCTTTTCTAAAAAGTAAATGTCCTTGTCTTCTAATATGTACGGAGTTGGTATAATGAGTAGGTTTGCTTTATTGAACAATTTTTGATAGTTATAAGTTGTTCTATAAATAATAGGAATTTTCAATACAAAGATTATTTCGTGATCGAAAACAATAGCATTCAACTTACAGAGGTTCATAAATTCAAAATAAAAGAGTTCAGAGAAAGGAATAAGTTCATCATGTGAAAAAATAGAATTCAATAATCGTTCTATTTCAGTTATATCTGAGGTATCTAAAAGCAATAGATTAATTTCTTCCTTGATACTAAAAGTAATAATATTTAATATTTTATCGATATAATCTTCCAGTCTTTTTATATTGAAAATCTCTTTAAGAATAAATTCTTGTATTTTTATTTCTTCATTGAGTTTATTTAGACTTTCTGACATCTTTAAAAATTGTGAATTTATAGTGTTGGTTGTATTTTCAAATTTATCTTGTAGAGATGGCATGAGCGATAGAGTTTTAGTGTTCTGAATCACTAGCTTATCTTCATTATTTCGTAGAATTTGCATGTTTGACATTATTGCTTTGAGATCATTTTGATCCAAATTACCGGTAATGTATCTGATAGCTGTACCTAGGCCATCGAATAGACTACGTTTGTTTCTTTGTTGTTTCAACAGCTTATATTTTGCTTCAAGAGAAACTAATGAATTTTCTAAATAATAGTATAGCGTATTATTATTTGTTTTCAAACTTAAAAAATAAGCATTTGCAAGACAACTTTGTATATTCTTATTAATAGACGTTAGATTGATATGAAAATAAGTTTTATGGTAGAAATTAAGTAAGGAAGCTAAGTTTTCTTGTATATAGGGTACATTCTTAATCTTTTGAAGTTCCTGGCTGTTGGCCGTCTCTGGGGTCAGGGCGATTGTCAAAGTCCTGCAAAGAAAGTTTTCGTCTTTGAGGGCGTAGGTTTCTTAAGTGAAAGGTTAAATTGGGTTTATCCATAATTTTGATATTATCACCATTTTGTTGTATTTTCTTATTATCAACTTTACGATATATAGCACGAGTTTTTTGGCCTCTTGTCGTAGATTTT
Source organism: Chrysolina oricalcia (assembly GCA_944452925.2). Lineage (NCBI taxonomy): Eukaryota > Metazoa > Arthropoda > Insecta > Coleoptera > Chrysomelidae > Chrysolina > Chrysolina oricalcia. Next base: position 22,387,418 of record OX101818.2, read on the forward strand.
TTCAGGTATATTGGTTCATCTAATTTAACATTAGGTTCTGGAGTATTTTCATTGCGTTTTTCTAAGGTTTTTTCTGCCTTTCTCCTAACGTTATCTGAAAGCTTTTCGTAAAAAGGTAATATTTCTTTACGTCGTTTTTCGTTGTAGTGTTCGTAAATATTCTGGTCAATTTCCATTAAATGTTTATTCAAATTTTCATAGGGGTCATAGAGTAAAGAAAAAGGAGTGAAATTCGTAGCAGAGTGGACGCTTTGATTATATATTAAAATCGCAGTAATCATTATATCTTTAATATGGTCGTTTTTGTTTTGCATTCGTAGGATGCGTAATTTTTCTTTAAGGGTACTATGAAATCGTTCTAAAGGTGAAGCCGGATTCATAGAAGAGGTAACATGATATTCAACATTGTTTAATCTAAGATATTCTTTGAGTGAGATTATTAAATTCACATCCAGAGTCCGAAGTTATTTTATCGGGCAGATTGTGGTGAGACATGAAATGTCGTAATTTATTTAAAATACTAGTGGCAGTTTTAGAAGGAATATGGTATGCTTGTGCGTATTTGCTGAAGAGATCAATAATAGTTAAAAAGCTTTCTTTTTCAACACTAAAAGTATCAATGAAAATATGTTGAAAAGGTTTGCTAGCTATTAAGGGTCCTTTGAACGGCGTTTTGATTGGATGTCTCTCATATTTTGACAATAAGCAGATTTGGTATCTTTGAGTATATGTATTAGTTTTAGTTCAAGATTGTTTTCTTCATAATAAATGCCATAAGTGAGATTGGGGTTTATGTATTCTATTATAAATTGCTTAATATTTTCATTTTCACTTCCATGTCTTATTGTTACTTGGAAGGAATTTTTATTTAAGTTTTTAACAGAGTATGAATCTTCTAGTTTAAAAATGATATGGTTTTTAAAGGCATATATGTTTCTTTCTGAGTAGGAAATTCTACAAATGGGATTCTCTTCAGATGTGTGTACAGTGATGTCGTCATCGCTGTCGTTATTATTGATTAGATTCAATCTTTCAATCAAGGTGGTCGAAATCATTATTTTCTATATTGTTTAATATTTCGTCAGCATCATTAGGGCTTAAATCAATATCTGAGTCTATATTAGGAAGAATGGAAAGTAAATCGTCATTCTCAATTTGCAACTTATCGTTTTTTTGTTTGCGTTGATTTCTATTCGAGCATCGGCAACTTTGTTTTCTTTGCCTTTTTATATTTGATATCAAAGTTATATTCTTCTAATCGTAATTTCCATCGGATTAAACGTTGATTAGGTTCTTTAAGTGAGAATAACCATGTTAAAGGTTTGTGATCTGTTTCAATAACAAATTTTTGACCGAAAAGGTAGGGACGGAAATGTTTGCAAGAATCGACAATGGCAAGTAATTCTTTTTCGATTGTAGCGTAATTTTTTTCTGCTGTATTCAGTGTGCGGGAGTAAAAAGAGATTGGTCTACCGTTTTGTGACAGTACAGATCCAATTGCTACATTACTGGCATCGGTCGTAAGGCAAAATTCCTTTTTAAAATCAGGGTATGCAAGTACTGGAGCATTACAAATTGTTTCTTTACAGATATTGAAAGCTTCGAGATATTTTGGGTCATTAATATTGATTTTTTTCGTTTTTTCTTAAACATTTCGTGAATGGTTTTGTTAAATGAGCAAAATTCTTAATAAATTTTCGATAGTATCCTATAAGACCTAAGAATGCTTGTATTTCTTTAATGTTTTTTGGCAGAGGAAAGTTAGTTATGCTTTTAATTTTGTCTTCATTCGGCTTAATGCCCTCGGGTGTGATTACGTGACCAAGGAATGGGACTTATTTTCGTAAAAATTCGGATTTATCTAATTGTATTTTCAGATTAAATTGCTTTAGTTTCTCGAATATACGTCTTAAGTGTAATATGTGTTCATCCATTGATTTGGAGTAGACAACAATATCGTCCATGTAGACAAAACAAAATTTATGTAAATATTCTAGGATGTGGTCCATCATTCGTTGAAATGTTGCTGGAGCATTTTTTAAACCAAATGGCATCCTAATATATTCGAACTGACCATTTTCTACAGTAAATGCGGTTTTTTCTATAGAATCTTTATGCATAGGTATTCGGTGAAACCCTTGAGCTAAATCAAGCGTAGAAAAGTATTGACACTTTCCTAGGTTTTCTAATATTTCTTCCGTTCGCGGTAATGGATATTTGTCCTCTACAGTTTTCTCATTAAGTTTCCTGAAATCTATTACCATGCGCCATTTTTTCTCCCCTGACGCATCTAATTTTTTTGGTACTATCCAGACCGGACTAGAATATGGGGAAATCGAAGGTCTAATTATTTCATTGTCCAACAATTTAGTTACTTGTTTTTGAATTTCTTGCTTTAAATGATAGGGGTATCTGAATTTTTTTACATAAACTGGGTCGTTGTCCTTAGTTCTAATAGAATGAGAAGTGACGTTACAGGTTGATAATTTTTCTTCGGGATTATAAAATACATTTTTGAATTGATAACATAGTTTAATTATTTTGGCTTTTTCTTCACAATTAATGTGGCTAACTCTTATTACCTTTTCAACTTGTAAATTGTTCTTTTTCTTAAACTGATCCATTTTTTCTTTAATATCAAAATTATTTATTGGTTCTGTAGTAATATTGTTTATGTTTAGGTCATTCAAATTATAGGGATTGTGGCGAAGCTGCGGGCGATGCCGGACCTGAACTCTTACGTAGCCGGCACTCGGCCGCGGCCAACTGTTGTTGCGCTATGCACCGAGAAGAATCTGGAAGATTCGAGGCTTCACGAGAAATTTCAGAAGCTTTCGGAGAAGTGGGCGTTCGATATAAAAAGAACTACGCAGCAGACGGACGGGCAGTCAGTGAAGTGAAAGTCGAATATAAATAGTAGAGTGATTGTTATGTAAATTAGAGTATTGTGTTATTGAATCATTGTATTTCGTAAAATAAATTATTTTAGTCAGTTAACTAGAGTTTAAATCTACTACAGTGGTGATCAGAAGTGCGATTGTTAGAGATAAAATACAGAGTGTTCGTGTAAGTAGACAGCTTGTGTATTTCGGACAATTGTTTTCGCGAAAATAGACAGTGACTGATAAACATTTTTCGTGAAGTGACACTTCTCGCGTGTGAAATAGACAATAATAATAATAATAGACTGGTGTCCGGGAAATAGACTGTGTGAAAAAGACAATAATAATAATAATAGACTGGTGACCCGTGAAATAGACATAGACTAAGACAAAATGTGTTCGAGGAAAGTTCGCCTGGTTGAATTGAAGGTTGCGGAATTGAAGCAAGAACTGGAGGAGAGGGAACTTGACACAAGTGGTAAAAAGGCCGTGCTTCAAACAAGACTTGCCGAGGGATTAGTTCAGGAGGGCGAGGACCCAGAAACATTTCTATTCGAAGTTTCTGGAATGGATATGAGTTCCATAATGAGTAAACTCGACGGAATGGAAGACAAAATGCAACAGAATTCGGTGAGTCTGGAAGAAAAACTTCAAGAAAAACTTTTGGAAAATTCGAATAATCTGGAAGAAAAACTGCGAGAAAATTCGAAAAATCTGGAAGAAAAGCTGCTAGAAAATTCGAATAATCTGGAAGAAAAACTTCAAGAAAGTTCGAAAAATCTGGAAGAAAAGCTGCTAGAAAATTCGAATAGTCTGAAAGAAGAAATTCTAGAAAATTCGAAGGGTTTGAGGGAAAAGCTTCTAGAAAACTCGAAGAACATGAAAGAAGAACTTTGTGGCGTGGCGAATCGATTAGAAGAAAGAATGGGGACTGTCGAGACAGAGATGGAGAAAATCAAAGATGGAATTGAGCAAGAGATGGGGAAATTGAAGGAAACCATCAGTGATGAAATCAGAGGCGGCATCAAAGATGAAATTGAGGAAGAGATGGGAAAATAGAAGGAAACAATTAGTGACGAAATCAAAGGCGGACTCGAGGCAGAAATCATCAAAATAAAGGAGAAAATCAGTAAGTTGGAAAACCAGAATGACACTACCCACACCACAGAATCTGTCAATGAAAATTCAATGCTGGAACTGAGTTTGAACTTAGATGATGTTCAAAGGGGTTTGAAAGATGTAAAAATCAGTCCAGAAACAGGAAAACTCTCTATGAAACCACCTCAGTTTGATGGAAAAACACCATGGGCAAACTACCGCCGACAATTTGAAGCTGCAGCAAAGGCGAATGGATGGAATGCAGGAGATAGAGCTGTGGCACTAACACTGGCGTTGCGTGGAGAAGCAACGAATATTCTACAAACCCTCACGGCACAAGAGCAAGAGGACTACGAGCAGCTGATCAAACATCTAGAATTACGGTATGGACAGACTCATCTAGAACATGTATACCACTCACAGCTCAAAAACCGCTGCCAGAAGTCAAGCGAATCCCTACAGGAATTTGAAGCCGACATTGCACGCTTGGTTCGCCTTGCATATCCAGCTACACCAGAAAAGGTAATGGAACGACTAGCAGTTCAGGCATTCTTAGATGGACTTCGTGACCAGGAAACGAGACAAGCATTAACACTAGCTCGTCCAACACATCTCGTGGATGCACTGGCACGTGCTTTGGAATTTGAGGCAGCGAAGCAATCCTGCAGAAGCCAGAGTAAAGTCCGAGTTATTGAAGAAGACCCACAGGAGCCTACTAACCTGGAAGCTGCCATAAGGAAGGTGGTGAAGGAAATGTTGCCTGAGAGAAGACCAACGAAGGTTGTTGAGAAGGGGCAATCGTCGGCCATTACTCAGAGAGCCCCGGTGAACAACGCATTTGTCGCTGTCCTCCAACGACAGAACAAAGGAGCCTTTGTAGACGGTTTCATCAACAACAAGCCTTGCGCAATGCTGCTGGATACAGGTGCGACTAGGACAATCCCTGGACCTGCTTTTATTAAAACACCAGAGAGAATGGAACCAACATCCTGGAAGCTACGCACAGCAACAGGAGAGCCGGCCACTGTACATGGTGAGCTACCGATTGAACTGATTCTAGGCAACACAAAAGCGAAACATCGGGCATTAGTAGCGGACATTGAGGACGACGCAATTATTGGAATGGACATCATGAATTCCAGAGGGTTTGAATTGAACTTCAAAGATGGCGTCCTACGTGTGAACGGAGAAGAGCTGGTGCTACATAAAAGAAGTGAAGAGATGATTCGTGTTCTGCTGGTTGAAGATGTAAGTGTACCCGAGAGGGCTGAGACCATACTGGAGGCTCGCTTGGACGGAGGTGCGAGCAATGGAAGCGTGGTGATGTTCGAGCCCAAGCTTCATGATGAGAAAATTGGACGAGGTATTGCACTAGGCAAGACTTTGTTGCGTGCTGATAAAATTGTGCCAGTAAGGGTAATGAATGTCAATTATTACCCAGTGACTTTGAAGAAAGGAACTGTTTTGGGGCACTGCTCGTCAATTTCCTCTGTGATCAGGAGTGTACATGGTACTGTAAGTCAAGACAACAACCTGACAGCGGAACTGGAAAAATTGGTTACCCTCTCTTCGAAGGGCATTAAACCAGCCCAACGGCCCAGATTGAGAGAATTAGTCAAGAAGTACCAAGACATCTTCGATACCGGACAAGGAAAAGGGGGCCGAACGAATGTAGTTCAGCATAAAATTGATACTGGGGATGCCCGACCAATCCGACAATCAGCTAGAAGACTTCCTCTTGCCAAGAAGGAAGAGGCTGACAAAATAGTCAGTGAAATGGGGAAAGATGGAGTTATTGAACCATCCGACAGTCCATGGTCCTCTCCAGTTGTGCTGGTGAAGAAGAAAGATGGATCAACACGCTTTTGCGTAGACTATCGTCAACTGAACAACGTGACGAAGAAAGACAGTTACCCTCTTCCGAGAATAGACGACACCCTAGACACGTTGGCCGGCTCCACGATTTTCTCGACCCTTGATCTGAAGAGTGGATACTGGCAGGTAGAACTGGCTCCAGAAGATAGAGAAAAGACAGCCTTCACCATCGGCTCGGGACTGTGGCATTTCACCGTTATGCCATTCGGGCTTTGTAATGCTCCAGCAACATTCGAGAGATTAATGGAGACGGTTCTGAAATGACTCTCATGGAGGACGTGTCTGGTATATCTCGATGACATTATTGTGGTTGGCAAATCGTTCGAAGACCACGTTAAAAACCTGGAGGAGGTATTCCTGCGACTGAGAAATTCTGGATTGAAGCTGAGCCCCAAGAAATGCCACCTGTTCCAAAAAGAAGTACGTTACCTTGGCCATGTTGTCTCTGGGCACGGAGTAGCAGTGGATGATGAGAAGATCAGAGCAGTGAAGGAGTGGCCTATTCCTAGAGACATACACCAACTACGTAGTTTCCTTGGTTTGTGCACATACTATCGCCGTTATGTGCTGGGGTTCGCCAACATCGCTAAACCACTGACCAGGCTCACGGAAGGTCAAACAAAGTTCCAATGGTCCGATGAATGCCAAGACTCGTTCAGGAAGCTGAAGGGGACATTGATCAACGCACCAATTTTAAGTTATCCCCTTCCGAGTGGAAAATTCATTTTGGACACGGACGCCAGCAACGTGGGACTTGGAGCTGTCTTGTCCCAGATCCAGGATGGGCAAGAGAAGGTCATCGGATACTTCAGTAAAACTCTCAGTAAACCGGAGCGTAACTACTGTGTCACCAGACGAGAACTGTTGGCTGTTGTCAAGGGAGTAGAACACTTTTACAAATATGTGTACGGAAGAAGATTCCTGTTAAGGACCGACCACGCAGCCCTTAAATGGCTCCTACAGTTCAAAAACCCCGAGGGCCAAGTAGCACGTTGGATCGAAAGACTCCAAGAATTCGACCTTGAGATCGAACATCGAGCTGGGAGTGGCCACAAGAATGCAGATGCCCTGTCAAGGAGACCGTGCCCAGACGACTGCTCACACTGCCGACGAGCAGAAGAGAAGGAAGCAGCGGTTTGTAGAACCACCGCAGTTGACAACAACTGGAATGATAACGAGGTCCAGAAAGACCAAGAAAAGGATCCAGATCTTGGGTTAGTCATCGGTTGGAAAAAGAGTAATCAAAGACCGACATGGCAGGAAATTGCAAGATATTCCCCAGCACTCAAATCCTACTGGGCCCAATGGAATTCCCTTACCCTGGGGTCCTGAAACGTGTATTGGAGTCCGAAGATGGTGGGGAAGACAGACGTCAGATAGTGGTGCCCAAGAACAGAAGACAGGAAGTACTCCGAGAGATCCATGATGGAGTTGCTGGAGGACATCTGGGTGTGACGAAGACCCTGCAGAAAGTAAGGCAACGGTTTTACTGGGTCAATTGTCAAGTTGATGTCAATGACTGGTGCAGAAAGTGTGCTGTTTGTGCTGCCAGCAATGGACCTCGGACACGACCCAAGGCCCCGATGCGTCAGTATAACGTAAGTAGTCCATTCGAGAGAATCGCCATTGACATCGCCGGCCCGTTCCCCATATCAGATCACGGAAATAAATACATCCTTGTGGCAATGGACTATTTCAGCAAGTGGGCCGAAGCCTATGCCCTGCCCAACCAGGAAGCCATCACCGTCGCGGACGTCTTGGTGAAAGAGTGGATATGTCGATTCGGTGTACCCTTGGAGCTGCACTCGGACCAAGGCAGAAATTTCGAATCCAACCTGTTCCAAGAAATGTGCCAACTGCTAAACATCCGCAAGACGAGAACCACAGCTCTACATCCACAGTCCGATGGAATGGTTGAGCGGATGAACAGGACTATCAATCGCCACTTGTCCAAGGTAGTCTCTGACCATCAAAGAGACTGGGACCAGTATCTCCATGTGTTCCTGATGGCCTACCATTCCGCAGTACACGAGTCGACCGGCCAAACCCCTGCTAGTATCATAATGGGCCGAGAGCTGCGACTTCCCTGTGACCTAAAGTTTGGGATGCCACCAGGACAGGATACCGCGGGAGAGGACTACGTCAGTAAACTCCGGCAGCGAATGGAGGACATCCACGAACGAGTCCGTTTGAACATCCAGAGTGCCAGCGACCGAATGAAAGCGACTTATGACATCAATGCCGATGCTGGAGGATTTCAGGTTGGTGACCTAGTTTGGCTGTACAACCCGATGCGTCGCCGGGGCCTGTCGAAATTACGAAATTCATGGGAAGGTCCGTACAAGATCATCAAGAGGATAAACGACCTGCTTTACCGAATCCACAAGCCACCCAGAGGTAAACCCAGGGTCGTTCATTTCAACAGGTTGGCCCCTTACGCTGGAAATCATGACCAAGTCCGCACCCTCAGACCACCAGAGGATGCGATGACGTTCCAGAAATTCATGTCCTTATACTCAAATGGACAGAAAGTGTCACACGGGGTAACTCGGGAGGAGCCACGGGACCTTTTCAAAGTGCCAGTCGATTACGCCCTAGCACACTGCGTCGCAGAAGATCTTCGAATGTCCAGGGGCATCGCTGTAGTGTTCTCCAAGAAATTTGGCCAACTCCAAACACTACGGAAACAGAATCCAGAAATTGAAGGTGTGCTACAGCTGAAGAAGGGCCAGAGGAACATTTACTACCTGGTGACCAAGAAGCATTCCCAAGATAAACCGTCCTATGAAGATGTCTGGAGGAGCCTCACCCAACTGAGAGATACGATGGTGGGCCAGAATCTGGTGGACTTGGCAATCCCAAAATTATCCTGTGGTATTGATGGGCTGGATTGGAGAGTTATAAGAAGTATGTTGGAGACGATATTCCGATCCAGCGGCATCCAGATTTTGGTTTGCTGTAATCCTATTCCACGACCTAACATGAAGACTGTGGAGTGTTATTTCCATCTAACTTCACGATGCAGATATGGGGAATTCTGCAAATATCGACACACTCCAAGGAAGACATTTCGGGAAGAAATATCTCTAAGAAGGGGGCAATGTGGCGAAGCTGCGGGCGATGCCGGACCTGAACTCTTACGTAGCCGGCACTCGGCCGCGGCTAACTGTTGTTGCGCTATGCACCGAGAAGAATCTGGAAGATTCGAGGCTTCACGAGACGCATCTAATTTTTTTGGTACTATCCAGACCGGACTAGAATATGGGGAAATCGAAGGTCTAATTATTTCATTGTCCAACAATTTAGTTACTTGTTTTTGAATTTCTTGCTTTAGATGATAGGGGTATCTGAATTTTTTTACATAAACTGGGTCGTTGTCCTTAGTTCTAATAGAATGAGAAGTGACGTTACAGGTTGATAATTTTTCTTCGGGATTATAAAATACATTTTTGAATTGATAACATAGTTTAATTATTTTGGCTTTTTCTTCACAATTAATGTGGCTAACTCTTATTACCTTTTCAACTTGTAAATTGTTCTTTTTCTTAAACTGATCCATTTTTTCTTTAATATCAAAATAATTTATTGGTTCTGTGTTAATATTGTTTATGTTTAGGTCATTCAAATTATAGGGATAATTAACTTCGTAGTTATTAACACTGCATATCCTTTCAGGTAAGATGGTATTATTATCTAGCTGAATACTTGGTACTAATACATCACCATTTTTTATTGAACTTATTATTTTACTATTTTTATTTATTTCCTCTTGATAATAAATTTTTGTTTGCGGCATTTCTAGGCATTTATTTTTTGTATCTATTTTACACTCTAAATTAGTTAAATCTTTAAAGCTGAGAAGGCAATCAAATTTTTGACGCCATGGTAGGATTAGGAACTCAATGGGTGTAACATTTTTAAATTCCGAAAGAATGGAAATTTTAACAGCGTAATTACCTTTAATGGTTTTATAACAAGTAGTTATTTCGAAAGCGTGATTGTAAATTAATGAAGGGAAAAGTCTAAAGGCTACTTCGGGGTTCATTATGCTAGATGATGCGCCGGTATCTATCAGGATGTTTAATTGATAACTGTTACTAAAAATGAAAGGTAAATGTGTATAACTAGTATTATTATTTAAGTCTAAGTTGATTCTTGGGATGGATCGACAATTCGAAAATTTTCATGGAATTCTTCGACAACTACTTCGGGACGTGCGGGACCTTGTCTGGCGAAATGATTGTATCGCTGATTTTGAAAATTTTGTTGATTATTACGATTGAAATTTTGCGGATGATGACCATTCTGGAAAGTTGGCCTAATAGTATTTCTAGTATTGATAGACAAAGGTGTTGGTTTAGGGAAATTATTGTGGTTCTGGGGTTTGAACACATTATTTCTGGACTGCTGAAAAGCTTGTATGTTTGTTGGGAAATGTGTATTTTGAGATTTACTTGGAGGTAGATTGATAGGACCTCTAGGAAATGTGTTTTCCAAGTTCGCGTTATTCCTATGTGAATTAGAATGATGCGCGTTTTGCCCGATTGCGCTCGATTTAAAAATATTTTTTCTCGACATGTTTTGCCGTAAAAAGTTTTTGTAATTTATTTGTGTTTATATGTTGTCATATTCTCTACAAATACTAATACACTCATTAACGTCTTTAGGATTCTGCTGTCTAACAAAGGTACAATATGGTTCTTTTAGACCTGAAATGATCGCATATAATGCTTGTCTTTCATAATCGCAAAATTTTAGTTTTAGGAAATCAGGTTGATTTGAATACTCTATTTGGGCGTTTTCTTTTAACTTATGCAGCTTTTGGTTAATTTCAGATGCAAATTCTTCGAAATTCTGATTGAAATTCTGTTGAAACTTGTTGTGAGAAGGGTTAAAAGATTCTCTTCACTACGAGGATCTTTATATTTATTAAGTAAAAGTAATTTTAATTCTTCGAAGGATTTCGGATTTTGTAATGTAACTATATCCCTTGCTTCGCCTTTAATTTGGGATATGACATATCTAAAAAAATAAAAATTTAACGTTTCATCAGTGAAAGTGAACTTATCTATGAATTCTTTAGCGTTATTTAGGAAATAGTTAAAATCTTTGGAACCTCCAGAGTATTCTGGTACCATGCATTTCGCAAAATTAAAACGGATTTGGATATCGCTGTAAGACAAAGTAGCGCTATTATTCATTGTTACGTTGTCTGTGTTATTTAAATTACTTATTTTTAATGGCCATCTATCACGATACATAAAACTATAATCTTTTTCAATTGTTAATTCACTTCGTCGCAGACTGGACCAGTACTTCTCCTTCAGCCGTGTCTAGTGGTTGAGAACTAAGTTGCGATGTTGCGGAACCCAAGATTTCACAGAAGGAACTCTTCTAGGTTGTAGCAGCTTGGCTTTCGGCTTCGTGAGCTTTTCGCAGTTGGTTCTTCTTGGTTACTTCAAGAGTTGAAACTCGCTTGATCACAACGATTACAATAAATGACCAATGAAGTAATCCTGTTCGCAGCGCCAATTAAAGATTTCGACTAAGAAATCACTTTTTTAAAAAGAGAACACAAGATGCTTACACGAAGTTTTTTATTTCAGTACTAATCTATTTTCTAAAGTTGACATGTATTTATATAAAATCTGATGAACAAACAAATTACTTATCAACTAGAAACCTTAGTTTAACGATAATGGGCGAAAGTGCCATTGATATCTCTGGAATGTGGAGTGTCTGGCTTTCCACATTATGGCTGGTTCCTTAATTACGTGACTTGTGTCAAAATCGATTTTTGGGTTATCGGACATGCACAAACTTTTCCCCAGAATATTTTTCCGAATAATCTAACAAAAAACTACATACTTTTTGGCGGTCATTGTATATGCCCAACATTTTTGTGTCAGTAGAAAAAGTATAATATAAACAATGTAATCCGTTTTTGCGGTGTTCAGAATTAACTCATTTTCATTGATGTACCATATGGGAAAACAGTTTTGTCAGATTATTGGGAAAAATATTCTGGGGAAAAGTTTGTGCATGTCCGATAACCTAAAAATCAATTTTGACACATGTCATGTGACCACAGTATGGAGGTAAATTGGAGAAAAATACCATGACGAGGCTAAAAGTGGGGAAAGATGGCAAGATGTCGAGAAAAGTTATTTGAAAAAGTTGCTTGGAATTTAATGTTATATTCACATACAGAGTTTCAAGCAAAAAATTGGGAAAAAATTGAAATTTTTTTGAATATTTTCCGATCTCTTTACAAAAGTCAAAGTTTTTTTTCTGAATGGCCTTACTGTAGTGAAATATTTGTATTTTGTTGATAATGACAAAACTCCTTTATTTTCTCTGCACCAGATGGCAAGGGTTCTGGCAAAAACCATATTCTTCAATTTAGTGCCATCTGGTGCAGAGAAAATGAGAGAGTTTTGTCATTATCATTAAAATGCAAATGTTCCACTACGGTCAGACTATTCAGAAAAAAAAACTTTAATTTTTGTAAAGAGATAAATATTAAAAAAAAAATGCAATTCAATTTTTTTTTAATTTATTGCTTGAGCCTTTCTGTGCGAGTATAAAATTAGATTCCAAGCAACTCTTTCAAATTACTTTTTTTGATATCTTTCCATCTTACCCCACTTTTGGCCTCTTCATGGTATTTTTCCAATTTGCGCCATACTAGTGGTCAGGTGACATGTGTCAAAATCGATTTTTAGGTTATCAGACATGCACAAACTTTTCCCTAGAACGGTTTTTCCAATATTCTAATAATAAACTTTTTCCCCATATGGTACATACTTCTTGGCGGTCACTATATAGATGACAAGCTAAACTTTGAAAAGCGTATTGACTATCTGGCAAAAAAACTGGCGTCCAAATGTTTTGCAATCACAGTTTTGAAAAGAAACCTGAATTTTGAGGCTCTTAAAACTGCATACTATAGGGTCTACCCTTTTCTGAAGTAAGGAATCTTAATATGGAGTGGAAGTTCTCAATTACAACGTATTTTCATCATGCAGAAAAGAATCATGAAAACCATGTTGATCATGAAATACACAGACTTCGGTCGTGTTAGTTTCAAGTGTCACAAATTGCTCACCGTATTTGCCATCTATATTTATGTATGTGTAGTTTTTGTTAATGATAATAAATCAAAATTTGACTGTGACACATACAAACATGAGTGCCACACCAGGCACAAATCTAATTTCATTACTCCCAAGCACAGAAAAATACCAAGAAAAGAAAGCGAGAAAGAAACGCACTATGCAGCTATCAAATTTTATAATCATATACCCTCGAAAATCAGAGAAGACGGTACAAAAAAACACTTTCAAAAATATGTTTTTGATCTATTGTGTAATATAGAACCGTATTCTTTACAAGAATGCTATGAAAAATTAGATTTACTCTCCGATCAATATTTTATTTATATTCTATACCTATTAAGTATATAGTTTTGAGTTCATTTAGAAGTTCCTATTCTTTTGACTGTGATATTTTACTGAATATTTAATTCTAATGTAAGTTAAGTTAAGAAATTGTAGTTTTGAAGACAATTTCAATGAAATATTTATATTATATATATTTATGTACTTAATTTGTACTTATGACATGAGTTTTTCAACTGTTTTGTTCCTCAGATGGCGACCAGTCGCCATCTTGAAAGTTTTATCTGTCAATTTTACTCTAAAATATAGTTAATTTCTTTCATTAATTTTATTATCCCGAGTTTCAATTTTTTGAGTTGGCCCGTTCAAAAAATAAAAGAAAAGCAATGTAAATAGATATCTTCAAAAATAAGGGATCTACCAGAGATACACGAACTTCATGTTAATTTGCATCCAAAATTAATTCTCAAAAATTTTTGAATCAGCTTACTGTCGATGAAAGATTGACAAAATATCTAGAATTTATTTATTTATTTATTCATGATAGTACAATACAGAATAAGATAAAATTCCAAATGGTACATATATAAAAGTATTCAGACAATGAATGACATAAAGATAATCATAAAATCTTAACAATACAAACAAAAATATATACAGAGTTAGTCAAATGTGTGGAACCGCCCATTTTTCTCAATTAATATGAGGGTCATCGAAAAAAAGTTCAGATGAAAGTTGAAGGGTATTTTACTCTGCACCTTTCTATGAATTCAAATATTTTTTGGATATGCCATTGGTGGAGGAGTGACGTCATATGCATTTTTTTAAAATGGTACCATATGTCATGTTTGGTATTGCTAGATAGCTTGTTCATTTCTCATTTCAGTGGTACTAATATTATTTTAACTCTCTCGATAGGTACAGCGTGTTTCGTATTTTTGTTTTCACCTCTGTAATTCTCCTCTGTATTGCTCAATTTGTTCCAGATTTTGCTGAATCGGGTAATGTAGTCAGTTGGATATTTCAAGCGATAAGACAATTTGATTCAGACAGTGGCGTACGTATGTATGAGTACTTCTTATTTTTCGAATAACAATTCTAGTTATTTTTCTTTTGGAAAACGTCAAAAGAAAATTTTATTCCAGAATTGAACTACCCTAATCCAGAATTTTTCCTGATTGAAGGTAAGAGAAAAAAACAGAAATAGTTATTTGTTTCAATAGTTCAAAATATAACAATTTTTTTTTATGGAGAGAAGGTTGCCGGACACGAATGTAGAGCGGCTATTTAATTTACTTATTCATTAGTCCTGACAACTAATTTTTATTTGAACCCTTGATCTGAGATATAAAATGTAACGTCTCGAATGGCTGAGCTATTGAGGTTAATTTTGAAAATATTCCATAACCTTAGTTATTTTAAGAGGCGAATGGTAGTCGTGAACATCGTAAGTGAAATTTTTCAATAAAACAACTGTTAATGTAGCACATAAAAAATATTTTTTCATAAAAACTCACGTACGTCACTGTCTAAATCAAATTGCCATATCGCTCAAAGTATCCACGGCCACATTCTCTGATTGAGATTTTTTTTACAAATTAAGCAATACGTAAGTGAATTACAGAGGTGGATACAAAAATAGGAAACACACTGTACCTATCGAGAGAGTTGAAATAATATTAGTACTACTGAAATGAGAAAAAAACAAGCTATCTAGCGATATCAAACATGACATATGGTTCCATTTAAAACAAATGCCGATGACTTCACTTCTCCACCAATGGAATATCTAAAAAATATTTGAAAACATAGAAAGGTGCAGAGTAAAATATACTTCAACTTTTATTTTAACTTTTTTTCGATACCCTCATATTAACTGGGCGGTTCCATACATTTGACTAACTGTGTATATACACACATACACCATATAACAATAGATAAAAGTTTTATTGAGAGGTCAGCAATTATGCTGCAATTTTAAGGTTGCTTGTGATTTAAAAAAGTTGAATGAACTGTTCAGATAATTAGTTCTATGATTTTGCGAGTAGAAAAACTGCCTGTTTCTAGTATTCCGGGGATTAGCATGTATGGACAACTTTGCTAGAATTTCCGAGCAGTTAATGGCATTATTTAGAATTTCGTGAAGGAAAAAAACCAAGGCATATTTGCGTCTATTATCTGGAGTGAATGTTTACTAGAGATAGCCTCGTATAAGAATCGAACCTATGAAACGACATTTTCATTTTATAAATTATAAATTTAGTGAATCTACCCTGAATTCTTTCTAACCTTTCCTTGTGACCAAGATAATATGGAGACCAAATAATACTGTTGCATTCTAGAATACTACGGATCAAAGACAAATATAACGTTTTTATTGCATTGGTGTCATTTATGTTTTGGGTTTGCCTTTTTATGAAACCAAGCATTTTCAAGGCTTTATTACAGATACTATTTAGGTGATTAGTGAAATTGAGATCTTTGTCAAACACTACCCCTAAATCGCATATATTCTCAACTGATTTCAGATTGACATTACCGATGAAGTAATCACACATGATGGTATTATGTATTTTATAGAAACGCATCACTTTACATTTTTGTACATTTATATCTAATAGGTTGAATTCACAATAATTTCAAAAATCCACTAAGTCTTTTTGAATAAGTTGGCCATCATTTGAGGAAGTAACTTCTCTGTAAAACTTGAGATCATCAGCTACAGTGAAACTGTAGTGTTTTGAAATGTGTCAACATCATTTATAAATAAGAGAAAGAGTATTGGACCAATATGGGAACCTTGCGGAACACCAGAAGTCACTTTAATTTCTTTCGATAAACTGTTAGCAATTTTAACATATTGTGTTCTGTTACTCAAATATGATCCAATGAGAGCCAGGTAGTTGCCAACAACACCAAGTTTCTCCAATTTAGCAATCAAAAGCTCATGATTGACAGAATCAAAAGCTTTGGCAAGATCAGTGTATATGACATCCACCTGGAACCCCTTCTCGAGTTTATTGCACAACTCATTTTGAAAAACTCCCAAATTTGTAGCAGTTGATCGACCTTTATAAAAACCATGTCGTTGATTAGAAATGAAATGTTTATAAGTTTCAAAAAGTTCATCAGTGAGTATTGATTGAAAATGATTCATAAATTTTAGGAATGCTTGAAACCTTAGAAATACCTCTATAATTCTTAATATCATTTATGCCACCTGATTTGAAAATAAGAGAAAGAAACGATTTTTTCCAAGCGCTTGGGAAAATTTCCTGGTTGAATGATGAAAGAGAATTTTCAAGGGCAGAGATATAGAGTTGCAGCAGCTGCTCAACAAAATAGGTGGAATCCCATCAGGACCAGCACTTTTGTTTTTATCTAGATTCATTAATTTATAGACCACAAGCCCAGGCACAATTTCAGGGGGTGATTTTATACACCACAGGTCATATATAATGTTGAAGTACTGGTCGAGAAACGAACGTTAGGCACTATGCCGTCAATTTTCCGCGGTACAGGTGAGTGTACAGGCGAGTTGAAATGTCGTAAAAAAGGGGGTACTTTTTGATTACTTTATACATGACGGTACTATTCTCGTCAAAGAGGCAATGAAAAAAGAATGCTCTATAACCCAGTGCCGTCAAAAAATAGCGGTACAGGGAGTCTGAATTTTTTTTTGAAATCGGCGATTTTACCCCCCCTCCCCAGTTAATCGAATACTTGACGGCGTTGATTCAGTTAACTTTGCCTTTCCTTAAAAAACTATAATACATCTATGCCGTCAGAAAATGGTGGTACATGGGGTCAGAAATCGCGAATCAAAACCCGATTTTTACCCCTTATGGGGGTGGTCATTTAGAATTTGACGGCACTGATTTCTAGCTTTGAGTTAACATTTAATGAGTATTCTAAACATGGTGCCGTCAAAAAATTATGGTTCATGCATAAATAAATAAAAAATTACTAAAATTTTAGAGCAAAAAATCAATGTTTTTTAAGCAGAAACTACTTATAATGGCTTTATAATATTGCCGTCAATAATTCATGGTACCCAATTGAAATACAGAATAAATATAAAAACGATAAAATTTAAAAAAATTGAAAATTGCCTACACATTTATAACAGTTTATTTTTGAAATATTATTGTGGATAGCACTTCATTAAACATTAAAAAACATAGAAAAGTTGGTGCCGTCAATTTTCCCTTGTTATATTTTATGCATTTGACGTGAAATCTCTTACTACTTTTAGCTTATTTCACCTACCATTTTGGTCATAATTTTGGTCAAAAATTACAAGACGACATTAACAATATAATATTGACCATATTGAACAGTAATTTAAAATTGTGGTGCCGTCAAAATTAAACGGAAACTTTTCGTAATAAGAGAATTTCAAAATTTTAACGATAATCTCTTGGTAATATTCGTTTTCGGTCCAATTGTCAATTCTGAAATCATATTTTAGAAGCAGTTCAATACACCATTTGTCAAAACGTTTTATAACAAGTCCCGTAGCTCAGCGGTACTGTTGCTGCATATGAGTCTGTAGGTCGATGGTTCAATCCACGATCACAACACTTTTTTTTTTATCCAAATTTAAACTCATTTATCGATGAAAATTTTGTTAGGTATTTTACATATCAATATTTCAGTGGTAGTATATAAATAGTTCAGGTGAAACCATCGTTAGTTATTTCTTAGGAATTGTTGGGTGATTTTCATTTCTCGGTGTGAAATTTTCTTACCGAATCCACCGCGTGCTTGAATTAATTGACGGAAATTTTTCGAGTACATGAATTTTCTTTACTAGGGAGATTATATTCTCTAAAAGTGGAGAATAGAAAGTAGATGTCAAAGTGGGGATATGTATGCGCACATGGACTACGCTCCGTTTTTCGTGCTCAAAAACTGGCGGCAATTACACGCGGTGGACATTCAAGTATTTAACTCTTCAATGGATGGTCCTCACTTCTAGCGACCTAGAGACACTATCAACATATTAGAGAATAGGGATATGTCTGGCTTCTCAGGAAACGAATTTTGTTTACAACGTTCCATTGTCTGCGAAAAATTATTTGCTGCCATAATTTGCCATAACGTCATTTAAAATAAATTACATTCTACGAAGAAAATAATAATCTTAACTTCTGAAAAATGAATTGAAATTCAACTAACACAAAAATATTTAATATAATAAAGTTTGAAAAATAACACCTTGTCGTGCCAAACAATAGCCGAATCTGTGATACAGAGATAATCTCATATCACGGAGTAGATTTGGCGTAATGTAGGCACAAAGTTGGATAATTTTGCCCCTTAATTCATCAGGATTTGTTGCTCTCTGAAATGCATGTCGATACGCGGATTCTTTCAAATATTCCCAAAGAAAGAAATCATTTAAATCTGGTGATCTGGGAGGCCACAATATCATACCACATGTAGATATTAAGCGATCACGAAATGTGTTTTTAAGAAATTGTGTCACTGATCGTGACTAGTGACATTGTGACTCGAACAACCATTCTGTTGAAACCAAATGTCCCCAAAATTAATAGGAAGTAGCTGCATTGTCGGACTAATTTGATTTCGACATGAAAAACACATTTTTCAGCGTATTGTACCATATAAAATTGACGGCATAGTAAAATATGTTATCTTTGATGGATATAGCATTGAAACAGCTTAATTTTAGGTTGTATAAAATGACCACCCCCACAAGGGGTAAAAATCGGGTTTTGATTCGCGATTTCTGACCCCATGTACCACCCTTTTCTGACGGCATAGATGTATTATAGTTTTTTGATGAAAGGCAAAGTTAACTGAATCAACGCCGTCAAGTATTCGATTAACTGGGGAGGGGGGGTAAAATCGCCGATTTCAAAAAAAAAAATTCCGACTCCCTGTACCGCTATTTTTGACGACACTGGGTTTTAGAGCATTCTTTCTTCATTGCCTCTTTGACCAGAATAGTGCCGTCGTGTATAAGGTAATCAAAAAGTACCCGCTTTTTTACGACATTTCAACTCGCCTGTACACTCACCTGTACCGCGGAAAATTGACGGCATAGTGCCCAACGTTTGTTTCTCGACCAGTACTTCAACATTATATATGACTCGTAGTGTATAAAATAACCACCTGAAAATGTGCCTGGGCTTGTAGTCTATTATTTTGAATTTCGTTTTCTATGAAAGTAAGATTGGAAAGTAAAATTGCGTGTTGCCAACATAAGTGTTATTCATATTTACAGGTACTAATTATTTAAGAGGCCATGAGCGCGATCATATTTGGGGCGCTTTTTAGGGTAAAAGAGTCAATTGATAACTCAAAAACGGTTAGTCGTATCGATTTCAAACAAGGACAAGATTCTAGAGGGCGTTAGATTCTAGGTACGTGCTGTAAAGGAAATTGAAATTTCACTCCACTTTTTTACAAAAAAAAAAAATCACAAAAATGTCCCAAAAATGCAGTAACTTTGAAGCAACTTTTTGGGTAGATGAACAAATTATTTCAAAAAAATATTACAGCACGTACATAGATCAACGTTTTACCTTTCTTTTGATGTCAAATTAATTTCGATCGGATGAAGATTGCTTCAAATTTTAATGGAAGAGAAATACCATTCATTGCTGCTACCTCGATTATTTGTGAAAAGCTTCATGAGGTTCTGCCGCAGACGTAGGTACATAGAATCGAACGTCCTCTAGTCACTTGTCCTTGTTTCAAATCGATACGACGAACCGTTTTTGAGTTACTGACATTTTTACCAAAAAAAACCGTCCCAAATATAATCGCGCTCATGGCCTCTTAAAACAAGACTGAAAGTCTTCAGCAAAAGCGTTTGCAATGTCCTGAGGGGTTTCCAAACACTTACCATTTATTTCCATTATTTTTTGGAAAACCAAATTCTTTCCTCAAGGAGTTTACGTAAGACCAAAAATATTTAATATTTGTAGTAATGATGTGTTCTGTATTTAATAAATATAGTAGATAGCACATATCAATGTGGTACACTGTTTCTCTTCGTAACTTCGAAAATTTCTGGTAGTCTTCATTGGAGCCAGTGTTCTTGAATTTCTTGTGGATTTTATTTTTCAGTTTTATTAACTTAATCAAATGACTGCTATACCATTTGGATATTTAGATACAGATTTGAATTTCTGGGGTACAAACTGTTTAAAACCTGCTGATAATAATTCATAAAAAACTACAACAGCTTCATCGATGCAATGAATTATGGATAAAAAAGACCAGTCAATATTATGAAAAAAGTTCCCCAAAAAAGTTATTCAATCCAACATTATCAGCTTTATAGAAGAGATAAACTTTTTCCTTTACGCAATGAGTAGATAAACCTACACTTATGTAATCTAACTGGGAAGGTGAACAAACTTTCAGTCTAACTCCTTCCCAGTTTTATCTCACTTCCACTGTATGTGATGGATCGTCTACGATGGTTATGTAATCTAATTCAAAGTCTAAAGTAGGATGATATGATGTGTTATTGCTAAGCAGATTATAAGAGGTGTGTTTGACATAGATTGGTACATCATCTGAGAAAACTAAGTCTAGAATTTTTCCACTGTTGTTGTTAACTTAACGTTGTTGTACTGTTCTTCAAACTACTTCCCGATACACAGCATGGATTCAGGATACTAAAGCCTACTATAACTCTCTTAATAATAAAGAAAACTCACTCTGTCTATTCTACGATCTAAGCCGCGCTTAGGATTTATTGACTCATAAGCTAGAGGCTGTAGGTGTCCGTGGGGTACCCCTTGATTGGGCAAAATCATATCTGTCTAACCATACACAAGTATCGATTTTCAATAACATTAAATCACAATCAAGAGAAACCAGTCTAGGAGTGCCCCAAGGATCAATTTTATGTCCTTTATTCTCCATTATTTCACATCAGATATAAAAAAAAAATTGCGACTCTCCTGATCATATAGTTACTGTATGCTGATGATACAAATATTCTGATGTCCCATGAGGATATTAACCAACTAGTGGCAAACAGCAATGCCGTTCCAAATGAATTTTATGAGTATTGCTCTCAGAATGGACTCAAACTGAATGTTATGAAAACATACTTCATGCGATTTATACCAAGAAATATATCTCCTAGATTCAAGGAAAATCAATTCAAACTACAGACACAATCAAATTCTTGGGTGTAACACATGACCCAAAAGTAACCTGGGAACCTCATATACAAATTTTATGCACCAAGTTAAGCACATGCTCATACATGATAAGGAGAGAAACAGTGTCTTTAGATGTATTGAGATTGTTGTATTTCGGTCTCGTGTAGTCAATTCTACAGTATGGTCTGATATTCTGGGGATCATCGTCCCACTTTGAAAAAGCTTTTATTGCCCAAAAACAATCCTACGAACCATGTTCAATGTTCACCCAACAACTTACCAGTAAAAATTTGTTTATTAGAGCACAAATAATGACATTATCTAGCTTATAAATCTACCGACTAATCCTATACATTCAATCCAACGTATATACGTTTAGAAGAATGAGGACGTGCACTTTCACAATACCAGATGGAAAAATGATATTCATTAACCTTATTCCCGATTGAAAATATGCCAAAATTCATCTAACTATATCAGAACCAAATTGTATAATAAAGTCAAACTAATGTACAAGAACGATAAACATTATAATGAGTCATTTGAGACTAAATTTTAAAAAATTCCACAGAAAATACATTTTATACAATGGACCTTTCCACGACTTATGAGAGAACACTGTATTTAAAAAGTGTATACGCTAATATCACTCGGGAATTGTTTTTTTTTTCTGACCACTAGTTTCTCTATAATCAGAAGAAAAGTGGTTTCGTGACGTCACGTTCATCAAAACTAGACTTGGCAACGTTGTAAAAGTTGTAAAGTTCTAAATTCTCATTTCAATATAATGTGTCGTATGACAGTTGTCATTTGATACCCGATTGGTTCGTTCGTCTGTTTCACGGAGCATCAATAAGAATCGTATGTCTCTGTTTAACTCGTTTGCCTACTTTAATATTTAATACAAGTAGAGCAGTTCCATCAAATATGTATGCTGCAAACGAACAGGCCCTATTTGATTTCTTTTTTGAGGTTAATGCGGTTTTCAAAGTTTTGGAATGTTTTTGTTGTTTGTGCTCTAAATTTTTTTCCTAATTCCTGTATCTGTATCCTTGCAATAACTGTGAACATGTCGAAAAGGTGATTCGTACCTGGTTGTCTGAACACCAGTGAATATTCTAATAAACATTTTTTTATGATCCTAAATACCTATGAAGCGCATTGTAAAATGTGATTCGAAGCAATGAATAAACCTTGTGTAAAAAGAGGAAAAATAATTATGTTTTTGTGTGGCTTGACTCATTGTTGTATAACACCAACCATTTAATACACAAATACATTCACACCAGGATCGGTCATAATAACACCTCGCTACAGTATTAATGAATGTATCAGTTGAATGTCGAATGTAAAAAAAACAAACATTAACCTCAAATCTCGAGATCACTTTTGTTGTATGAGAACTGTCATAATGATTTGCGGTGTTGTCAATGATCGTTCTTCATCGAAAGGATGGTCCGTTCAGGAAATTTGAAAGTTACAAATACAATAAAAAGTAGCTAATATGTGGATTTTTTTCTATGAGTTGATCAAGTGATGAAGTTTCAATAATTTCTCAACGGCTTATACCAAGCTAGAATCTATATTTTTGAGGAGAACGGTGTTGAATGTTTCGGAACATGGATTATGGTGGGGGTTGTTTCCGATGAACGTGACGTCAGCGGCACACTTTCAAATGAGAAATTCTGTCAAAATGAAAAAAATATAGTGGAAATCTATGTTAAATGGACGTTTCAGACTAGAATCTATCGATTTAAAAGAGTTTTGCAATTTATTTTTCATAAATGTAAAGGTCCATTGAACAGTTTTTACAATTTTGAAAAAAAATCTCTTTAATCTGTATTATACCTTCTACATTTTAATCTGATTGTGTTTGCGTGGTCATGAGTGTTATGAATGTATAGATTGTAATGTGATTAAATTGATTTTGATAGAAAAACATACTTTAGGTGGGAAAAATTTCATTACTATTACAGATAAATTGGTATTTTTTAGAAAATCAACAAATAATGTTGTAATTGTTCCTCGAATACTAATGAAAAGACCAATTATTTTAATGTCACATAAATATTGAATAACTCAAAATTACACGAACCTTCATCACCAATCTGACATCTCCCTATCCTCAGTCCATTGTTTCCTATTTGTTCTCTCTTCAGATGAATTATCAGACGCCTCTTTGAGTTGTGACAATTATCACCTTCTCTATACATGTTTAACGGGTCTTCCAGATCATCACTGTTTTTCGAAGCATCTACTGAATCTTGGTTGTCAGAGTCCAGTTCTCTTGTCTCATCAATGACTTCCTCAAGTTCTTTGTTTATGAAATCAGATTCTTCAGATTTTGTCTCTACTGTGATGCCGTCAAGTCCGCTTTTGATTTCATTATGAATATTCATGGATGTCATTTCATTAGATTTTTTCAAACTTAATCCATTCTGCTGGCTTGATAAGAAATTTTCAAGTTTTGTATTGTTGGACTTTGACAGTTCAATAAGGTCTGATATATTCTGAAGTTTCTGAATACAATCACGACAGACATTTTTTGGAAGACAGTCTTCGAAAGAGACCTATGGAAAAGAAGCATATAGAAAATCCAATTGAGTAATAAGTTATTTATCACTTTGGTATAGTCTATACGAACTTAATTGAGGCATAAATAATACGTTAATCTTATAAATAATACGTTATTCTCTGACTGCTTCTCGTCTCAACTCGATTGCAGTCCACATGACTAGATATCTTGTCACAAGAAATGAAATGAAAACGAGAGCCTTTCATTAGCTGTCTTAATTATGGTCTCTGTTCGGTATAGCATTCTGGAGACCTTTAGATGTTCATGTAGTTGAAACAGAAGATTTTGATGCTAATTCGGGGCCGCTCCAAGTGGAAGTTAATCCAGAACGTCTCCGAGTGGAAGCTGATCTCGAGAGCCAGTACATAGGGAATTATTTAATAAAGCCTTACACATTCAAACTCAAAAGGTTATTTTGAATACGTATTCGCGTTTGAAGTATGAGTTCTTCAGACAATCAAATTGTGAGACGGACAGAAACTCAAGAAACTTAATTCAGCTTCCAAAGAAAACATTCGCAGATGTGTGTATAAGTTTCATCACGAAAACAAGGTGCCGACATTAGAAATGATTCATGATAAATTACGAGAATATTCAGATTATGTTTATAAATCGTTAGATACTTTGCGAAAAATCTTACTTGATTGCGGTTTCAAATACAAAAAATTGGATGAAACCTTTGTTATAATGAAGTCAGCACGAATCGTTGCCCATCGACAAGACAACTTGAGAAAAATAAAAGAACATCAAAATGAGAATAGACTTGACGAGATGAGGTTTGATACCCATCCTGTCGTCCAATTCGGTTGGGTAGATAAAAGCAACAAGTGTACTTTGAAAGCTCCATGTTCTAGAGGTAAACGAATTATAATTCTTCATACCGGAAATTAATAAGAGTTTGTTGCTAATGCGTTGTTGCTATCTGCAAAAAAGTCATCTGCTGATTATTATGAGGACATAACCGCCGCATTGTTTGAAATATGGACAGAGCAGCAGCTCTTACCGAATATTCGATATCATTCCGTAATCGTAATGGACAATGAATCTTATCATTCCCATCAAGATAAAAAAATCCCCAACAGCAACCGAAATAATCAAGTCCATGGAAAGTAAATAGATGGTAATACCCGAAAAGAACAGGAAGAAAATATTATTGGAATTGATTAAGAAAGAAAATTTTAAGAAAGAATATGTGATTGACAAACTTTTTGAATAACATGGTAAGTCTGCCGCCATATTATGCAGTTTCAACCCCATTTATCATGTATATTATTCAACCCAACACTCCTAGACGTCTACCATACATTTTTTCTGTTTTGTGACAGGCTATAAATATGCAACTATTTATAAAATAGTCAAATAAATTATTCAATTTTCCATTCTATGAATCGGTAAGAAATTGCAAGAAAATGTCAGGTAAAAGTAACAAATTGATTTGATCAGACACAACAAAAAAGGTGACCCTTGTTAACTTAAGTTAATTTTACTTACTGCTAGGTTAGTTATGTTCATGAATACATCTACCAAATGCTTGCTTTCACTGAAAGCTCCCAAATTCTTCTTTTCCACACAAATTCGACACACATATGGGAATATATCCGTACATTTCTCTCTGACAGGCTGTTCAATCTTAATTGATGTACCATCATCTATAACTATTATTTCAGTTTCAAGTTGTGAATGACATTCTTCCACTTCTTCTTTCACCAAGTCTTGTAAGAATCCTATGTTGTTAGACTTTGACATATCGATGAATCCTGATATGTCTTCAATTTTGCTCATACATTTTTGACATATATTCTTGGGGAAATCATCTTGAGGTTCAATCTTAAAAAAAAAGAATTCTAATCTAAAACTAATGAGTAATATCAAAATTAAAACAGATAACATTTTCAAACATTCGTGAATATGTACAATTTCCTCCATAAAGTATGTAACTTACATGGAAAAAAGTTTATTATAAGAGTATTGGAAAAAATGTTTATGGTGATCGATTGTGCATGTCCAACAGCCCGAAAATTTATTTTGATACAAGTCATGTGATCACTGAGAAGGCGACAAATCGAAAAAAAATTACTAATAAATTTCAAAAAGTAGGGAAAGATGGCAATATATCGAAAAAAGTTATTAGAAAAGTTGAATTTTGTTTTATACACATATACAGAGTTGCAAGTAAAATTTTTAGGAAAGTAAAAACAACTATTTTTGTATTCTATTTTCTGTATAACATGACTTTTCTGAAAGATATTGTTGGATAAGTTGAGGTATTATTGTATAAATGGCACTGTTTTCAGATGGTTTAAGAGTTACAAATTGTGAAAGGCTTTCGCGGCCATCGTTGAATGAATGATGGTTTTTCGGGTTTTTAGGCCGACGTTTATTTAGAGAAAAACTCGACGTTTCGCCAACACGAGTAGTTGGCATTTTCAAGAGAAATGTTTACAGTTTCGATCACTGAACACTACTTGTTCCAAGTTGTAAAACTCGCGAAATTTAAATCGGAAAAATCCGTAAAAATAGTGAAAAATATCTGACTCGAATATTTTGGTTGAAAAAATTGTCCCTCCCTGCCCCCCGAAAGCTTGATAGAGAACGAGTAGGGTTTCGGAAGATTTCTTGACTGATTTGGACGTCAGAAATTACAGCGAAAAAAAAATTAGGTAGGGGGCTGCTCGCCCCCCCCCCCCGATCGTCTCGAGAAGAATTGGAAAACTCGCGAAATTAAAATCAGAAAAATCCGTAAAAATAGTGAAAAATATCTGACCGTCGAATATTATGGTTTAAAAAAAATTCACCCCCTGTCCCTTATCAAAAGCTAGATAGAGAACGTGAAAATGTTTCAAGAGTTTCGAAAAACTGGAAAATAATGATGGAAAAAATCGATCTGGGGGCTCGCCCCCCTTTCCTTTCACGAAATGAATGAGGAAAACTCGCGAAATGGAAATCGGGAAAATCCGTAAAAATAGTGAAAATTATCAACCATTAAATAATACGGTTCCGAAAAAATTTACCCGTCTTTCCTCCACAAACTCAAAAAAAATTGAATAATGTATTATCACCGGAATTATGAACATCTGCCGTTGTGGAGCCACCATCTGGAATTCATGAATTTGTACAAAATAAATGAACCTAAAAAAAAATTTAGAGAAAAGTTTTATTTAAAACCACTAAATAGGAGAAAATAAACTTCGAAGTGAATTAAAACCATCATTTTTTACCTTATAAATTTTTTAATGATAAGAGCTTGTCGAAAGAAGTATCTATGTATTTCTTATTGTAAATTAAATTGCATATGTTTCTTAGTATGTTCATTTCAATTACGCGTTCTCTATCTAGCTTTCGAGGAAGGAAGAGGGGTACATTTTTTTGAAACATTATTATTCAATGGTCAGATAATTTCTATTTTGCGAGTTTTCCCATTTTTTTTCGTGACAGAAGAGGGGGGCGAGCCCCCGATCGATTTTTTCCATCATTATTTTCCATGTTCGAAACTGTTGAAACATTTCTTTTGCGCTCTCAATCTAGGTTTTGAGGGGGGACAGGGAATGTGAAATTTTTTTGAACCATAATATTCGACGGTCAGATATTTTTCACAATTTGACCGGATTTTTCCGATTTTAATTTCGCGAGTTCTCAACTTTTTTCGAGAAAGTGCAGGGGCCGGCCCCCTACTTAATTTAATTGTTGCTGTAATTTTTGACGTACAAATCCGTCAAGAAAACTTCCGAAACCCTACGCGTTCTATACCTAGCTTTTGAGGGGGAACAGGGGGGAGGGGAAAAACATTTATAAAGCATAATTTTTGACTGTTAGATGTTTCTCACTATTTTACGGATTTTTCCGATTTTAATTTCGAGAGTTTTCCAACTGTTTCGAGAAAAAGGAGGGGGGGGGGGGGCGAGCCCCCTCCACCTAATTTTTTTTTGCTGCAATTCTTTCAGGGTGCAGGGGGGGCAATTTCTTCGACATTAATGTATTGTCATCGGAACTGAACCAACTTTTACAATTTCAATTCCATAGAACAAGAAGTGGTTCTAATTCAGCTTGCATGATTTGTACCCATCTAACGCGACGCGACGCCTCATAGTGACGTACTTGGACATGAGTACAGAGCCGAACTCGAAACAAGAAACAAAACTTTCACATGTAACTTTCATATACCAAGAGTGCGAAGTGCGCTTGTCCGTCACTGTCTATGGAGAATGACGGCCACAACATCACATTTCGTCACAAATGTTCTTTCATCTCTTTCTATTAGTGCCCCCATTGTCATATACACCAAGCAATAGAGCATAAAATGAGTGAGTTTTTAACAAAAATACTAGTAGAAAACCGACTATGCCATCACATAAAAGACAGTCCGCAGTTATATTTTGTTGTGTTTTCGACTCGCAACTGTCATTTATTGATTTGTTATAAACATTTAAGTTACAAAAAATGGTTTTGCTCATAAAATAAAAACTAATAGAGCAAACTGGTTGCTCCAATGAGAAGAATTGTAGATAATTGAAATACGAATAAAATGAAATGTTTGACAACCCTGTCGGATCATTAGTAACGGAGAAAAACTGAAAAAACCGGAAAATTTTGTGATTTTTTGAAAAATTCATAACTCCGCCATTTTTCAAGAAGTAGGATTGGCCTTTTTCATGAAAGTATTGAATCGTGTGTACTTTATGTGTGCACAAAACAGGCGCTGTCGGATTTAAATTTTGTTTTGCACTATCTTGCAGCGTGCCTGGATGCTCTAGTGATATCCCGATTTCAATTTCTCGAACAGATTATGAAAGTAGAAGTATAGTAATATAAAACGTATATTCTCATTTTGCTCTACAAAGGTGCGAAATGGATAAAAATGCATGCAAACATGACTGAAAACGGCCGAGCCCGCGTTCGCTGTCGAGTAGAAGGAGAGTCCGGGAGATGAGGGGTATTCTTCTAATGAACGGGTTACGTGATAATACGCTTCCCATCATCTCCCGCTCACTCCTACCACTCGACCGCTTTCACCAGCTCGGCCATTTTCACCAGCTAGGCCGTTTTCAGCCATGTTTGCAACCATTTTTCACCCATGTTTGCAACCATTTTTCACCCATTTCGCAGCATTTTAGCGCAACATGAGAATATACGTTTTGTGGTACATACTGTACTTTTACTTTCAGAATCTGTTATAGGAATTGAAATCGGACTATCACTAGAGCATCCAGGCACGCTGCGAGATAGTGCAAAAAAAATTCAAATTGCAATTGTGCCAAAACTAATGATCCGACAGAGCCTGTTTTGTGCACACACAAAGTACGCATGATTCGATACTTTCATGAGAATGGCCAACCATATTTCTTGAAAAATGTCGGAGTTATGAATTTTTTGAAAAATCGTTAAATTTTCTGGTTTTTCGGGTTTTACTCCGTTACTAATGATATGACAGGGTCGTTGAAAATCCCATATCGTTTATCTACAATTCTTTTCATTGGAGCAACCAAATTGCTCTATTCGTTTTCATTTTATAAGCAAATGAATTTAAAAAGACACGGTTTTCGTTATTTAAATGTTTATAACAAATTAATACTTTTTTGTTGCGAGTTGCGAGTCGATAACATAACAGAATATAACTACGGACTGTCTTCCATGTGATGGTACAGTCGGTTTTCTACTAGTATTTTTGTTAGGAAAAATGCTCTACTGATTGGCCTATTATGGGGATTAGACTCTCCTAGTCAAATAACATGGCCACATACCAATTTTGAATAGAAACGGACCAAAGTCTCGTTCGACTTCTTGGAGCCATTTCTTTTTTTTTTCTCTAACTAAAATTCAATAATACATTTTCACCGGTATTGTGAACACCTACTAAATTTCAAGGTAATCAGACTAGAAGAATTTGAACAAGAAAACCAAATCAAAAAACTATTTTGGAGAAATTTCATTGAATTCAATAATGAGTTAAAAGATTTGGCAACGTCACGAATTCCTTCCCCGCAACGATAATGTTTTCTTACTACTAGGCTTTCAATTTTCATTCATCATTTCGATTGTAGTGAAATGAGCGAAAACTCAGTAAACGGCGTACCTACATACAGTTTCAATTTGTTATGAACATCTTGAAAATAAGGTTATTTTTTCCCAATTATTTTGGGTTGATGCATTCTTTATAATCTGAGTGATAGCATTAGCTGATTCATAATCCTGAAGTAAAATCAAGAATATGATTTGTGATAATCTCAAACTTGATCACTTTTGAGATTTTTTTTTCAGAATACTCATTCACATTTGGGAGTTGCCATGGGTCAAATTCTGTATATTGATCATTCATCCATCTCTGTAGCAAATTTCAATTTATTTACTCTAACCATTCGCTCACTGTCTATGACAAAGCGAGTCGCTGAATTAACAGAACAGAATTATACTGACTGAAAATTTTACTTGATTTACTTGATATATGTGTATACATTTATTTTTAGCCACTTTACAGCATTTTATATTCTCATCTTTTATCTTTCATTACTTGTATGTTTATTTCATGTATAAATTTTTATTATTGTGTAATTGTTTTTATAAATTAGGTTCTCTACTGAATAAAGATCTACTACTAAGATCAACATTCGTTCAAACTTGGTATCACCAGAAAATTATGATGTGTTTGGATTGCCACTCTGATACAATCTTGTAACAGAGAGGGTCATGCAAAAACCAATTTTTTCAGTTTAGTGTTATCTGGTGTAGAGAAAGTAACAGAGTTTTTTCATTATCATTGAAATACAAAAGTTCCACTACTGTCAGCTATATAAAAGGAAAAAAATGGAAAAATATGTAAGTATAAAATTAAATTCTGAACTTTTTCGATATCTTGCCATCTTACCCCACTTTTTGCCACTTCATAGTATTTTTTTTCAACCTGCCATTGATTTTTAGGTTGTCTGACATACACAATCGGTCACCTAGATTTTTTTTTCAATGCACTTATAATAACTTTTTTCCCATATGTTACATACTTTATGGCAGACACTGTATGTATATACAGTGTCAGGCATAAAGTTCGCAGCATATGGAAAACTTTTTTATTATTGATTTCTCAAGAAAATTATTCTTGATGAAAACCTCTGCTTCATCCCAAACCTAAATTGCAAATACCAAAATTTAATTTTATACTACGAGCGATATTGAAAAACAATTCAGTTTTATTTACATATTTCAATTACCGTCATTTTCCGATGGGAGGGAGAAAGGCGGGAACATCCAGAGAGTGATATGATCATATCTAACAATATACATAGCATAGTTTTTCTAATATCGTACAGGGCGATGAGGAGAAAATTGAAAAAAAGTGGAAAAATTAAATTGATTATAGGTGGCTGTGATTTTCCATATGCTGCGAACTTTATGCCGGACACTGTATAATTGAAATAAAATTAATGATTTCGACCATGTCGAATAACCCCTCTCTCGAAATACTTCCACAAACTGAGCGAATATCTGACTGAATACAACTATAGTAGTAGTAGTAGTATTATATATTTGGTGACAATACAAAAGTTTACACAAGTCAAATAGGGCATAGTTTTATTTAGCTAAAACTAAACATACAACCATATATAAATAAAATTTTGACATCAAATAATTTGCTCAAAACACAGTGCGGGTCATAAGAGTCGTTTGGTAACACGATACAGGTTCGGTGAGGCTACATGTCTTGAACATTGTTATTAAAATATTCTTCTATGCAATAAAATGTTTTTTTTTATAAGATACTCCTTAATTTTATTTTTAAATATATTTAATGATAGATCTTCTTATATTTTGGGGAAGTAAATTAAACATTTTTGAATCATAGTAATTTACGCCAGGTCTAGTTCTGTTGACTCTGTGTCTGTCGAGATATAGATTTGCTTTATTGCGAGTGCCATGACTATACATTTTTCCATAGGTAGTGTATTCCACAATATGGTTTTTCACATGCAGCAAACATTGTAATATGTATAATGATGGTAGAGTAAGTTTCTGTTATTTATGAAGCTGCTTCCACAGTCCTGTCCATAGGGACGATTAACAAGAATTCTAACTGCCCTCATTTGGATGCTAAATACATTTGAAGCACTGGGTGCATGGCCCCATACCAATATTGAATATGATATTTGTGATTGTATTATTCCATGAAACGCGGTTTTTAATACATGTTTAGAGACGGATTTTTGTAAGTTTCTCAATAGGTATGTATTTTTAGAAATTGTTGATGAAAGTTTGTACGTTTTAGTTCAAATTGGGGTCGATAAGAACACCCAGAAACTTTACATATTCTGGACTATTGATGTGGGACATTTCACATAGGGAAAATTTAACCATTTGGCTTTTATTTTCATTGAGCTTAAGATTATGTGTGGCAAACCAGTTACTAATTTTCACCTGTATGTTCTCAAATTTAATACGCAAAATATCAGCATCATTGTCGGAGCTAGATATGGTTGTGTCATCTTCAAATAACATGAAGTCAGCACTTGGGTCGTCAAGTCCCATGTCATTAATATAAATCAAGAAAAGGGTCGGCCCCAGTACTAATTCCTAGGGAACTTCAATCTCAATTAGGAGTGGATACCTGGCTTAATACTACAACGGATGCTGAAATACATATGACGGATATTTCTGCAATATTGCTCGAGTAGGTCATTGTTAGGTGAAAATGATAGACATACTTGTTTCAAAAATCAATATTATAGATAAAAAAATGTATTTGATTAAAATAACCACTTTGGTGTTAACAATGATTTGGCAAAGTTTCATCATTGTACGATAAGTGGTTGTAGGAAAAGTTTAGTAAGTTTCAAGAATGGCAAGGAGCAGGGATCAACTTTTCTCCTCAGCCTCAGATTTGATGTTTCGGCAGCTTTGTGGCAAGCTTTCAAAAACGGCCCATGGCATTGGGAAAAATAAATGGAAAGGAAATAGATTTTTTTTCAGATACTCGCTTCACAATTTTTGCAGACGATACTACATTATCTTGGCATGGGAAAAACACAGAAATCCTGAAACAAGTGGTGTTCTCAGATACATTAAAGGTTAAACAATGGTGTGATTCTAACTGTCTTTGTTTCAATGTGGAGAAGACTAAAATAATTTTAAATTTAAGTATGGTAACTTGAGACTTGATATCAATATTGAAGAAACACTTTGTACCAAGTTTTACACATAGACAATAAGCTGAAATTCAATGAACACATCGTATCTATATGTAAGAAATTGGCCTCTGGATCATTCGCTGTAAGAACTGTTACTAATGAGTTAGACATAACTACAGCCAGATCGACTTACTATGCCCTAGTAGAATCTCATTTGCAATATGGCATTGCTTTCTGGGGATTTTGCAGCAAACAACTTCTTACACAGGTTTTTGTACTACAGAAGAGACCTGTAAGATATTTATGCAGGACAAACTACAGAGATAGTTGCAGACAGAGCCACAATAGGCCATTGGCCGCAGTGGAGGGCCTGATACGGGCCCACTCACGTTTAAACCTAACCTAACCTAGCTGCAGACACCTGTTTGTACAACATCGACTATTGACTGTAGTGTGCATTTTTATTTTTGAAGTAGTGTGCATGATTCACAAAAGATATATTATGGATTCACCTGAAAATAGACCGCATAATACCAGGCAAAAGTGTGATATTCGCCTCCCAAAACCTAAAATATTCTAATATGTATGTGGGAAAAAAATATTCCATAACCTGCCACAGACAACTTAAACTATTCTGCATCAAAAAAATTTAGAAGAACGGTAAAAAATCTACTTCTAGATGAAGCCTACTATAGCCAGGATGAATACTATGCTGACATGTCGCAAGCATCGTAATTGCAATATAGATACTTAAGTTATGTTATAAAAATTAAATTTTTTACATGTAAGACAAGGCATCTAATATATGTAACCATGTTTTATTATTCCGATTTTAATTTTATTTGTGTTTGTATTGTTATTCAATCACACATATGCTGGGTATTTTTTTTTTTTTTTGTTGTTTTGGCATCGACTGCTATGGTCATTAGCCACGTGTTCTGGATAGGTCTTGTTACTAACTCCATGCGCCACCTTAGGAGCAGCACTGTTAATTGGAACGCAACAGTGAATCGTGGGTATTGTTTACATATTTGTTTCTGTATTATCAATTATCATGACTATTGGTCCCTGGAAAGTGAATACTCCACCAAAAATCAGTGAGTTGCCCTGGGGCTCAGAGAAAAATACTTAATAATAAAAGCCCTTCTATACCCACATATGATATTCCTCTGGGTACAGTCAAACAAATGTTTATAAGAGAGTATTATTATTAAGTGCTACGGGTCCCATATATGGAGTGCAGCCCCTATACACACACTGAAACTTTTGAGTTCTGTCAAAAAAAGAGTTATTCATCTAGTCAGCGAAGCTCTCTCACTTTTTGGAACGTCTGCAGAAAGGTTCGCGATCTGTCTCTGTTTTTTAGATATTTTCATAGGAGATGCTCTTCTGAAATATCCTCACATCTATTTGCCTTCACTTTGGAGACATGACTTCCCCAGGGCTCTTTCTTCCAATGAACGGCAAAGCTTTGGAACTCACTGTCTCGAGAGGAGTTCCCTGGGGCATATAGCCTGCAGAAATTCAAGAACACCAATTCCTACCTACTTTCCCTTGGCTCTCACGACGTTCTCTGAACATTACATGATTTTCCTTCTCATGAGAACCAGAACATTAAAAAGAAATTGCTAAGGAGCATGAGCCCTGTAGGTTACCAAATTGAAATGATATAGGTTGTTCACTCGGAGATGATCTTCAGATCAACTAATCTTGGTTCAGTTAATAGATCGTAGCCAATCGAATCGCTAGTTCCTTAGCAAGGAAACAAAGATTAGTTAATCTGGGAATTACCTCGGATTGAACAAGGAAATGTAGGGTTCAAATTAACTGCTAAAACATTACCTACATTAGATGATGAACAACAATTTTACTCACCTGAATATCAGTTATGGACGTAAATAAATCTGTTAAATACTTCTTTTCATAAAAAGATTTCAAGTCACTCCCTGTTAAACATATTCTACAAATGGATGGAAAATCTTCAAGAGACAGACGCCCTTCCATCTTCATCAAGAAAGTAGTCTTTTTGATTGCTGTGAAGCAGGAATTAAATATTTCTTTGCTAAATAAACATCAACAACAAACCAACAAACGCATCACCATTAACATTGA
This sequence comes from Chrysolina oricalcia, assembly GCA_944452925.2. Lineage (NCBI taxonomy): Eukaryota > Metazoa > Arthropoda > Insecta > Coleoptera > Chrysomelidae > Chrysolina > Chrysolina oricalcia. Next base: position 22,422,623 of record OX101818.2, read on the forward strand.
CACCAGGTGGAGCTCCAAAACTCCGGGAAAACAAAGCAAATCACAAAACAATATGTGTTCTGTGAAGCAAATGTCATTTAATTATCTTGTCTTGACAGTTGACGACTTTTTGATATTATTTTTAATTATTGAATTTTACTTCTACCTCAACTTTGGAATGCTTTTTTATAAATGCCTGTTGTGAAAATTCATTTGGCTGCAATTTTTCAGTAGTGTTTGAACGAAAAATGGCCCGTGATCAAGAAACTTCAACAGCGTCTAACCTTGATTGACCTTGTCAAGTCTTAAAAAACACAATTACAATTATAAAATCCTGTATTACTTCATTTATTCCTCTATTTCGTTGCCTCAGTGAACTCGTTTCTGCAATTTTTTGAGAAGGAATGACAATTTTTATCAATTATTTTAATGCTGTGTCTAGAAAATAGATGGATTAAATTCTCTCACTAGATGTGAAAACATTCAAAATAAAGAGTTCACACTGTTCACGGATGCAAATACACGTATGTTTATGAATTACTTTCCCGATTTTCAGTTTAATTCCCAATGTTTTAGCTAACTTCTGGTTTCTGGGAAAAGAGTGCATTGAGACATTTGCAAACGAATATTTCTTGCATTGTGGCTCTGGACAATTTTTTTTGGCTTACTTGTCACATCAAAGCTATGCTTCTTCCATTAAATCAAAAAAAATTGAACCAAATATGGAGTGAAAAAGAAATAATCACTAATTTATTAACACGTAATCTTATGGCAGAAAGTTTGTTTTCCCGGAGTTTTATATACAAATTTCGAAATGTAGATGTCGCCCACTCCGTGGTGACCCTAGGGTCACTGAATCTAGAAGGTCGTGCCGTCCTTACGGGTATGGCCAATGGGCGTGGTCCAATACTTGAAATAGTTCCAGTATTCCAATAACCCACAAAATCACCAATTAGAGAGAAGTTTTGTGGGTTATTTGAACACTTGATCTATTTCAAGTACTAGACCACGCCCATTGGCCATACCCGTAAGGACGGCACGGCCTTCTAGATTCAGTGACCCTGGGTGACCCCCAAGAAGACAAAAACATGGAGCGTTTGATTCCCATAAGACAATGGGGACACTAGTAGAAAGAGATGAAAGAACATTTGTTACGAAATGTGACGTAGTTATACATGTCATGGCCGCCGTTCTCTATAGACAGTGACGGACTAGCTCTTGGTATATGAGAGTTACTGCTGACAGTTTTGTAGCTTGATTCGAGTTCGACTCTGTACTCATACCCAAGTACGTCACTATGACGCGTTGATGATACAAGTTTCTGATTGGCTAGAGCTTATTAAACCCTCCTTGTTTTTAGTCTTCTTGGGTGACCCCGACATTTCTCCGGCAGCCGGCAACTTCAGCTCTTCTTCTTTTTTCTCATGAATGGCCTCAACTCGTAGGACTATCCAGTCAGTTGGTATCGCACATCATTGGACACACATATCGTCAGGAAGAACTATATCAAATATAAAAACTATTGAGGCCGATTCAGATACATGGGTGCCGATTCATGGTTTTTGATCATGCATCAGGATTCCTTGATATGGCCATTGCGAAATAAAAATCCCTAAACAAAATTGAATTCCCTAGTGTTTTGTATTTTATGGAAAATCTCAATATTTCCGTCGCTATGAACAATTTCAATCATATTACGGGGTTCCAGAGGCTGCCAGGAACCCTGACATGGAGAAGAGATGCTGAAAAACGTGTCAGTAGCTTCAAAGCCAAAAGTTGTGTGATGGCATGATTGCAACCTTATCCAAAGTCCTCTATTTGATAGGAAATTTTGTGATGATTTCATTACTGAAAATTATTTTCTGGTTGACATAACATACAGGGCAATTCAAATTCGACCCCCACCATTGGGGTCTCCTAAACTACAAGAGATACGTCGAAGCTCAAATTGGGGCAAAGTTGCGTATTCTGGTGCCTAACAGAAATTAGCCGCGACGGTATTTACACACAAAATCAATTGAGTGATTATTTCTTTTCTGTACACCGAGTTCCTCTAGGTTAACAACCGAATAAACCTCGAAATCAATTCTGCATTACGAATCGATATTATTCAGATTCTTACTGACAAAAATGAACAATTGATCAAAGTATGAATTCCCTTTGGCAGCCGGAAATATTTATTCAACCCGCTGCACTACTTGATGTATTGCTGTTGGCCTATATACCTAACGGGAGATTTCCCAGATAACACACGATATCCTATGGATATCCATTTTATGTCCAATTCTGGTCGGGATATCCTTGGATCTGAAATGGATATTCATTGGATATCCATCGAAGGATTTGGAATGGATATCCTTCAGCAAATATCCTATGGATATCCATAAAATATCCACAGTTATTATGGATGTGATTGAATTGCAAGACTTATTTTGATATTATCAATTTCTGAGTTTCTTCCATGCTCGTACACGAATAGAAGCATTTCAAGAATACTCTCATCTTTCGTTTTCCGACTGGATCTGAAATGGATATCCATTAGATATCCGTAGAGATTATCCATAAGATATATTATATGGATATTCTATGGATATTCTATGGATATAGTTCAGGAATATCTTATGGATATCCTTGAAGGATATCTTATGGATGTACAGGTTGGTACCCACCGAACATCCATTGGACGTCCATAGTATATGCTTTGGATATTTCCTGACGTCCATAGTACATCCAGCATATCCATAACAGATGTCCAGTGGATATCCATTGGATGTCCATGTGTTATCTGGGAAATGTCGAGCTGAATTTTGGATATCGATGTTTTTTTCTCTCTTCAACGTACACAAATTGTATCTTTATGAAAATAATCATTTTCCTGAACTGTTGGAAGATATTCTACAGATGGCTATAAAATATCCGAAGCAAATATAAAATAATGAATGTTTTGCACTCTTAAGTTCTGTACTGAAATGCACTATATGAGAGCTCCGACCAACGCTGCTTTTATTAACAAATTTGGAAGAATATTTGATAAATCGCTAACATTATATGTACGTAAGATTAGTCAGGTTAGGTTAGGTTGACTGGTGATTCACTCATTTTTAACTCAGTTTTTCTTCTTTCTTGTCTTGTCATTTAAACTTACCGCCATGACAGTTACCAATCGCAGAGCGCGTATATCATATCATGCACGTCATGCAGTTTATTTGTTATGTTCTGTGATTGCTGGCATGCTGGCTGTGCGATTTGTGCAAAAGAGAAACTTAACCTTACTTGCTTACTTTTGTGGTTTTACTGGTTTTCCATTACATAGTCATGTCTCTGATTCCTGGTTTAATTCACGTGGATTTTGAGGATTTTGGTTTTGTGCAATTGGATTTTTTCATTCCTTCAATTACATTTTGATGGTAAGTGGTAGAAATATAATATTTAAACTATTTTCAATCAATGCATTTGTGCCAAAATTAGGTGAGAGAAAATGGATAACATCAAAAGAAATATCAAACAAAAAGGCTGATATGTACTTATAAAAAATAAAAATTGGAATACGAACGAGTATTATAAAGTCTACAAACTTCACTAAATGACGCCTGTTCCATCTCGTCAATGGTCGACTTCAACATCATGCATTCCTGATAATGAAATAATGTCTATTGAAAATAATAATTCTGATTATTCATCAACTCTTTTGTTATAGAATTTGATAGTTCTGCAGACGAGGTTTCCTCTTTGGATAATGGATTCGTATTCAATTCAGTTACAGAAAATACTTTTCATGAAACTAATAGACTCACTAACAGATATGAAACATGCGAACATATAAGATGAATAATATAACTGCACCATGTAGGGCGATGTTTTATCGATATTTGTAGAAATTGATCATTTCCACATTGGTTTCTTGAGAAAATCAAACAATTGGTGGAGTATTTGGACAACAGGGAGAAATTCAGAGCTGTTGTGAGTGAATAATGTTTTACCTATCTTTTTATCAAAAATATCTTTTTCAGGTCGAAGTTTAAAAAATTGGAGGTTCACCATTATATGATTTTATAAAACGTTGTCTTTCATCCAATATAACAAATGATTTTGCATCAGAATATAGCTGGTATGGGGCAAAAAAAAGAGTTTTTGTTGAACTCCAATTGGCTAAACTTTTACTAGGTAATGAGAACATTTTTCATATAAAGTTCTGCCTATAATGAAGAATACACATAGTAAATTCTTCAATAGAATTTGATTTTATTCCCAATCTTTAGAAAATTTATTCCTTATTCCGGCTTGAATTTTCTTCCCTTATGTGGTATATAGGATTAGTGTTTACTCAATTAATTTCAGACGCTGCTAATTCCAATGGTCTGGCAGCAAATATAGGAAAATGTCAGAAGAGGCAATAAAAAGTTGGCTATGAATGGCCAAACAAAGACATCTGCTAGCTTCGAAAAAACAGGAAAACCCCCAAGAAGAAACCGAGATTGTCATTCTCTGAGTGGCCTGTTTTTAATTTATTTTTGGTATCAAAAAGAATATTTTATTATTACAATATAATATATTCACATTTTTTATTCTTTTAATATCATAATGTTATTTCATCAATAAGAGTATAAATACATTTTTTTATCCTCTCGTTTTTATTTAATTGAAATTATTATTGTTTTGTCATAATGAGGAATCGGAATCCAAAAAAAAAAATTCATAATTTTACAGTGGATAGAGCTCAACGCCCTGGTTCTGAATATATATAACACTTATATATCTTTTTGAATCAGAGCCGTAAAAAAAAATAAAATCTGATTTTGCGCGGGAAACACAGTTCATTCATAAAAATGGCAAAGTGAATATAGCTACGCCAACTCCAACTTTTTCAAGGTTGGCAACAAAATTCCTTGAATAAATGGATTGTTGACATATACAGAATGTTTTTCGATTTTTGACAGTTTCAAAATGTTTGGATTATTTATTCATTGAAAATGATGTGTATTTCGTCAAATTTGACTTGAAAACCGTGTTGAACGTTCACATGAATATTGTTTCGATTATTTCGAGAGAAATCATGAAGTATTCAGAAGTTTGTGTGTGTGTGTGTGTGTAAATAATACGTGCAGGGGCATTTCAAATAAAAATTCATAATCTATATGCAGTGATCATTTCATATTCATGTAAGTATTTCAATTGAAGTAACAATATTACTTCATGTAGCTTGTTAGTCAAGTGGATTATTACATTTCTTTGTCATCCCTGATTTGAATGCAGCATATAAAAAAGCAAGGTTAAACTTAACATCCTGATAGGTCATTTTGCAAATTGATTCATAAATAAAATGCTTTTCTTTACACAATTATTAGGTAGCATGTAGATGAAACTATATTAAAGCCATTAGATTAAAATTGGAGGGAAGAAACAGTTTGAAAAATATCATTCAGAATGCTTAGAATATTTTAGCATAGTTTCTTATTAGGTACAATGGAAAATTAGGATAAAAACCATTTAGAATAGTTTTAAGAATGTTCAAGACTATTACTGCTTTTAAGATTCAATGAAATTATACTGGTAGTGGACATAACCTCTTGTTTTAGTACGAAATTATACAGTTCGATAACTTCATCAATTTTGTTACCTTAAACTAGTTTCTGTAACTTTCGGCTGTTATGAGTGTTATGATAACTATAAATTAATTGTATAATTTAATACAAAACATAAACTTAGATATTTGAGGCTATTACTTACCGATTCACAGAGGGTACATTATTATTTCACCAAGAATAGTCCATAATTTACACTGCGTCACATTCACATTAATATGCATTGCAAAACTCAAGAGAACAAAATCTGGGAGATGGTGGATAGACCTTGGATGCACAAAAAACAAACAAAAAGGAAGCTTGTCATTAGTTCATGAAACCCCAGTACAATTTAAACAATATTTCAGAATGTATCATAATGTATTATGTATTTGATGAGATATTGCAAAGTTCTGGTCATTTCACATTTCATTATGTTGGTATTTATTTCTGAGAAAAACTAACACCAGTTTTGTTGGGACAATGAATTGCCATGTGTACCTAAATCTAAATACAACCAATATTGGTCAATTTTATTGTTTATTTACTAATAGATTTTACTTGACCTTCTGTTTCAATAAAATGATTTTTCATTTCAGTCAAAAGATGGGTAAACTCTATGAGAAATCGAATTCAGGTTCTGATCAGGATAGAAAAAAGGAAACTGGAATAGTGAGAAACTGTTGCTGATGTAAGTTGCATTCCAAATTAACACTACCTAACAAATATAGAAAAATTACTGAGAACAGGGTTCTATCTCAAATTTGCCATTAGTTTAAATATATGATTGGGAGCTATAGTTCTCTTGTGTCGAGTTTTGAGACATTTGTGTGTACGAATTTCTTCCTAACGTTTCATCAGTCAAATAAATAGCAATTAGTAAATGGTACCAGATTTCCTTTCAAAATGTTTGAGCAGTGATATAATTAAAATACAATCATGGAATGTTTAATTTCAAATAAATGTTTCACTCATTAAACTTGTTATATTCCTTTTAAAATATTAAATTTGACAAGAAATACTCGAGATTCTTCAAAAATTGTATCTAGCTCCCAAAGCATTTTGCATATTTTTCAATTTTTATTTCCCAAAATGAATAGATGTTCTGTTTCAGGTTGATGAGAATTTCCACGGATTGGCAAATTATTATTATATGAAAAAGTGTCACCACTTCACAAAAGGGTTTTTTTCTTCAAATCTACTGTAAGAAAGAAATCAAATATAGATGGGAGTGGAAAATGTATAATAACTGAAATAAAAAATATATTTCTGAGTTTTTGTACATTTTACTTTTTCAAAATGATTTCAAACATGGCTGGGAGATTTCTGAGAGGTTTGTAGTTTCAAGAGGCAGAGGTTAAGTTTTTTAGATAAATTTTAACTAAGCTCAATGTTTGGAATCACTATTTTTCATTTTACATTGGAATTGAATAGTCATTTTCTAAAAAGAATGTCAATTCTTAAGAAATGATTTAATAATCAAATCTTTTGACAAAATATCTATATTCCAATTTAAGAGGGATATTCTGATTTTGTGAGAAGCTTGAATGAACAGCAATCACATGAGAAGACATTTTCAACATCCTATTTTTAGGATTTTAAGCTTCCTGTCTTAAGATGAAAAAAAAGGAAATTAAAAAAAAACTATGATAGAATAGAAGGGCAAATGAAGAATTAGATATGCAAACTCAGAGTACGATAATTTATTGAAAAAACTAAATAATTTCTTCGAAACAAGTCCTATAAATGTTGTAACTTATCGAGATAAATTGATCTGCCTCCACTTGTATAGATTTTCTTAATCTTACATTTATTCATTTTCGAAATTTATCAAGAAAAGAATTCCTCCACAAAATAATTAAGTCAATAATTTTTTGGTTCTACAACCCATTTTCGTGAATTGTAGGGAAAGACAATTATGAAATTGTTTAAATAAGAGACAAATTTTCACGATTTGAATGTTTTCAAAAAATTATCAAAATTCTACTTTCACTTGAACAATAGAATAAATGGAAATTAAAATCTGACAAGAATCCTATCAAGAAATTTACCAGTATCAATACCAATCTGAGCTTTTTAAAATATTAACATTCTAGGATCAAAAGCAAATCTCGATAATACAAAAACACTTGCATTACATTTTGCGGTTTTAATCTCAACTCTGAAGTAAATATAAGTACTTATTGAGATCAATGAATACATCCATTCAATCATTCCAAATAAAAACCCCAACATGAATAAATCTGATTTATCTTGTAAAAAAATGGTTCACAAATAGAAATCATCTTACAAAAATAAATTGAATATAGGCTCAACTCAAACACTAGAGTACATTTTTTATAAAGTACGAGTCAAATGTCTAAGTGAATATTATTCAACATTTAGACATAACGTTCAAGTTCCACTACCAACCTGTTGAAAGTTTCCATGCATTTTGATTTTTTATACAATACTAGCTTTTATTTTGAGTTTGTCCAGTGTTTAACATCACAGAGATTACAAATTTATATTCTACATCACAAGGTTGCTAGACCAATAAATAATTTGTAAACAGTTCCATTAAAACCCAGTTTTCTGAATGGACAGAGAGTTGAAATAAATAAACTTTTATTGAAAGCAATACGAGCACATTTTAATCTCCATTCAAAAAACAGGTTTTTATGTAAAGATCAAGGTTTCTCTGTGTACTTTGAAATCCAGGAAACAATAATTGAAAATCAATCATCCACTTCAAAGAGCCCACCTATGTGGTCTATGTATTATGTATACCTACATATTTATTACAAAATTCTACAGAAAGGCACTAGGCCACTGACTACATTTACAGTACAAATTAAAATCAATATTTACCTAAGATCATATTTGTGGTTACAGTCTTTTATAGCAATTATAAATTGTGTGGAGATTACTCAATTCAAAATGTACTTATGGTATAAGAAAATAACTTGTTGACAAAGTATCATTTCACGGTGCAATATCAAAATGAACGCAAATGTTGAATATATTACATACATACAAAAATCAAAACATTTCAATAATCTTAATGTAAAATACATACAATATACACAATATTCAATAAAAAAAATCAGAAAATTATACTACAATGGAAAACAAAACTTTTACTCCTTCGAGAGAATTATATTAGATAGACTTCGGAAGAATTCCAAGAAAACATCTAGAATCTCTCAAATTGTCTTAGTTGTAGTAGGGCTATATTTTCCTGATATATCGCAATTCAAATATGAGATTTGACAGTAGTTGATTAATAAAAGTATGAGATATTTGAAGTGTCAGTGTCAAATGGATTTGAGCTAATAAAAACAGTACAATAGCATATTTCTTATTTAGAACTCAAAATTTTACAGCTAGATCCAAAAAAAAACAGAATTACTTTTTCAATTGTGCAAACTCTTTTTTATGACAAACAAATGTTGCCGAACTGGTCTAGATAAAGTCAAAATTTACATGTTTCCATAATTTATTAAATAAAGACCCCAGAGGGCCTGTTTTTTTTCTGCAGCATGATGGATTAGTAACCATTTGCAATGTTTTCTTGACGACTTTGGATTGCCACTTTTTATTTGTCTAAAAAACCTCAAATCTTTTTATTTATTTTAAATTATGTTCTGATTGTGAAAACCTTTTTGAAATATTTTTTTTCCTAATGAAAACTAATGCTCCTACTTTACTCTTGGTGCACTTATTCATCTCCCTCATATACCAAATAATAATGAGATTTCTTTGGTTGCATTTTCTGTTTTATGGTGGACTTATGCAGCAGTTTTAAGTCATACGAATGTTCGTCATTGATTGGTTGAAATAAATGGTTCCTTGTGACTTGAAGCTTATGACTTATGACTGCTGCATAAATCCACCATAAGAGGATGAAGCAAAAAGAAAAATTAAAATATCTCTAATGAGATAATTTTTCAGAATATGATCTTATTTCATTTCCTTCTGACAAAATTGAAAACTTTCTTTTGACTCCTTTACTATCCAACAATTGTCTTTGCTTTATTGAGCAGAGAAGTTTGAAATTGTTTCAAAGAAAAGTATTAAATCTGCTTAGACTGAACTTCTTATATGATTAGCCTGAAGAAATTCCAAGAATGAACCTGGTGCAAGATAGTCCTTCCAGTGTGTCTTCTTGAAGTTAACAGAAGATCATCTCTGCGGCAAAAAATCCAAGCCTCTTATCATTGAAAGTTTGCACCCCCCTCTGTAATTAAAAATCATAAATCAGCTACATTAAAATATAAATAGTGAAATAAATATAAATGAAGGGGTAATAAATATTTTATAAAACCTGGAAATTATATTTTCTTATACTCAAATGAGAAATATAGATTCTTATTGTGCTTGGATTAATTAGAATATTAATATTGTTTTGACTAACTGAATTGATAGGTTACGCTCTGCAATCAATTTTATATATCTGTATACTCCTCATAAGTGAATAAAGTGATATTCTATTCTTGATAAAAGTAGCTAGATGACTGTGAAGCCACCTGAAAAGTTATATGTTCAATGTTGAGCAAAGCTGACTCTCTTAGATGGGTGACTAATGTACATCTACAAAAAATCAATTGGTTCTCAACTTTGTCTGGGATCACAAGTTGAAAAACAGGTTCCCGTCTTTCCTAGGTCTTATCTTTCCAAGATACTATAAGCTAAGTGGCCATCGCGCTACAGTGATGCCCTTTCACCCAGACGACCTAGGATCAAAACAGCATCTGCCACCAAGCTAAGAGTGGTTCGGAATCTACTCTCACAAAAGCAGTAGGTTCTGAATGTTCCCTGTTTACACAAGATCTCATATGAGTTTCCAATGAAGATACATTAAATGAGTTTATTATTTTTTAGTTGCTTGTAAGGGCTCAGATAGTTAACAAAAAAGGTCAAATTAAGAGCAACATTGCATTTTTTTGTATCACTTCTTTTCATAAGTAAGCAGACTATTAGTTTCATATGTGAATTATGTTAATATCCCCCTTGAAACTAAGATAGGTATCCCCCAGGGAACAGTGCTTGGTCCACTTCTTTTCATCACTTACATCAACTCACTGCTAAACCTAAACATAAACGGCATCTCTATCTCTTATGCAGATGACACAGTCCTACTTTTTATATAAGAAACCTGAGAAAATGTTAAAAATAAGGTGTCTCATGGATTAGATTTGGTAATAAAATGTTGGCACGACAAAAATAAACTAACTTTAAATTCTTATAAAACATTTTATATTGCCTTTTCAATGACAGATTCAAAGAGACCACAATTTAATTATATCACAATGAATGATCTCATAATAAAAGAAACTAATTCCATAAAATATCTAGGTATCACTCTAGAATGGACAAGTCTTTAAAAGACTTAACTGACAAAATTAGAATATTGATTCATACATTTTATATAATATGAAAAATTTTAACAAAAAAAACTTCTTTTGCAAATCTACAAGTTCCTAGTCGAATCACTCCTAAATTATGGAATCATAGTATGGGGGGCTCTATGACGATGCAGTAACTCAACTAAATGTAGTACAAAACTACATACTAAGAATAATATTGTTCAAAAATAGACTATATTCTACAAGTAGTTTCTATAATGAATCGATTCTGAATGTCCGATGTCTAAACTATCTTAGTAACTGCATCTTCTGTTTTAAATCTACAAATAAACATTTTGTGAACCATTGCTACCAAACTAGACAGTACACAAACAAACATATTGTAATACCATTTAGAAAATATGATGGAAACCAAAAGTTTGTATGAACTGTTGCACCAAAAATTTATAACATCTTACCAAATGAAATTGAAGTAATAACTAAATACAAACACTTACTACTACAAGATTATTTTGTATTATTGCACACAGAGGTGTTAATTCACCTAGGTGCATAACTGTAAAAATGTACTGGCGAACTTGTTGTTAACACATATGAATGTATCACATTTGTAATTTTTGAATAGAGAATTGAAAGAATTGAATTGAATCTTGTGTACCTCAGAACAGAACAATCATTTGAAAACTCGTAGGTAATTCAAATATGAAAGTGTGAAAAAAATTTTCATGAATTCAATAAAACACATGATAATAGTTACAAATCACTAAAAGTTTTAACTCAAAGAGAGAAAGGCATGCCTCTGAAACAAATTGAAAATATATCTGAATTAAAAATGTTTTGCCCTACTGACTAAGTTTTCTACAAAATCTTTCAGCGTATTATACTGGAATTAAAAATAAATAAGTGAAATATTGAACTAAATCAAAAATAATATTGTAGATACTGTAAGGTGAATTGATTGAAAAGTTCAAATTGTGATTTTCACGAAACTTATCTGGAAGTATTTTGAAAAAGAATTCACCTGAAAAACACTGGCAATTGGAGATTATGGAATAAACCATAATCAGTTTGAAGAGATGTTATTGTTATTTCCGTTAACCTGTTGCATCCCTACATGCAACCCTTATCCATGCACAAGACCGGTGACCATGGGATTCGAACCCACGATCCTACGCTGGAGAGGCAAACGGCTCTACCAGCTGACCACCACGGTCCATAACAGAAAAATCTTTGTGGCTTACAAGTCGAAATTAAAATAATATTCAGTTCATTTTTGCAATAGGTTATTTGAGTTGTTATGCAATGAGATTAATCACCCTCTATTAACCATTATAGGAAATAGGAACTTAACAAATAATTTTCCACCAAAAAGGTGAAAAAATCAGAATTTTATACTTACGTTATATTTCTCTGTTCTGGATGAATATTTTATATGTGGTTGCACCAACAACCCCCATCACGTTTCTTTGATATCCCATAGCATATACGTCTTCATAAGTTTTTTGCCTTGAGCTGGAAAATAAATTAAATGATGTTTGAATCAAGAGATGAAAGGAAATTTGTAGCACACTCGCCCACATATATCATTTGAACTGATAGAAAGATAAAGACATTTGAATTAATTTGGTAAAATTGGTTTGTGTGATATTTCTGAGTGAATCTGTTTGTGTTTGATGGCTTAGGTACAGAATTTTATGGGAATTTCATAGGTTTTTTATTTAGGGTATTCAATAGAAACAAACGATTTTCCTACAAAATAAATTGAAAGCAATTGATAGTCTCCATTATTGTTCCTACCAGTTACCACCAAGAATATTCCATCTTATCTGCACAAAAAATATTTTTTTTTCACATAATTAGGAGCGTAATTTGATTATTAAGAATGAGGGATTGTAATGCACAAAAGATCAAAGTTTGGAATTAACTTTTCTAAAAATTCATCTAGAGAAACTAAATTTAAAAAAAAGCTGATTTGAGAGTACCCAGTAATGTCTGTCCCAGTAACATTAAAGTCATCCATTTTGATGCTCCGTATTACTGTCAACAATACTCTAAAAACTAACCACCAAGAGTCCATTGTCAAAAGAGCCACTTAGAAACTGTTTTCTGTTTTGTGCCAAGAGATATAGATTTATAATCTATATGCTACAGATCCGACTTGTTATAGGTAGGTATTCACATATTTAGAGTTCAGCTCCTGTGCTAGATTAAATGTCATTGAGAAAATAGCAAAGCATCTCATCGGTAATACCTCACTCACAATCACGCTTACTTTCCTGGAACCCTGCAGACAAGTTGAGACTCTTTAATTTTTTGTATGGCCTGGAGACTTGTTGAACATTTCTTTTCTAGGACTAGTTATTTCAAGAAGGACAAAAGCTTAGGAACTTATATTATCTTGGCATGTATTCCACAAAGCTTACAATTCAAAACATATAAATTAGTCCAATCCTTTCCAATAATTCTTGGTTCACACAATACCTATTTCTGAATTTTAATTGAATTTTTTAGTGAGAAAAATGGTAGGAAACTCAAATATTTTGAAATGCTAGGACGTTTATAGAGCATTTCTGATTTGCCTTTTGTGTTAACTAATTTCAAAATTTCTCAGAGAACAATAAATTTGAGAAAGTTTTAAATATTGACAAACGTGTTTTAGGTTATGGATTGTTGAAATTGAGTTATTCAATAGGTCTCTAACTTTTAGGAATGGGAATAATATTTGTTATTGCTCGCTTATATTGGAAACTGGTGAAATACGCCTTTTGATTCTACTTACATGGTTTGATATCTTGAACAAGGCGAACACGAATTTAATCACATTTGGCGCTCTGCTCTAGAAACGTCCACAAAAAATAGTTATCTGGTGATTGACCTTCACAATCTGCATATCCTCAACCACTTGTATTGTACTTTCACAACATCAAAAATGTCTATTCGAAAACAAGGACTTTGAATAAAACCGTTGTGCTTGATCACAGCCTCAAACATAACAATAATTTTGTCAGAGTGCAGCTGCAGTCTGCACCTAGAGCAACGACTGTAACGCGCAACTCATGTCGGAAGTCGGAAGACGTATTTTAATTTCAAATTTGAAGCGGGTAAATCTTCATGCAAAAAAATTATTTTAGATCCTGGATGTTGTATATTATTGTTTGATACGAGGGATTGGGGGTATGCATTAAGTTTTGATTAAGGAAGAGAAATCCTAACTTGTTTTAGTAGTTAAAAAAGTTATTCAAATATCATTCTCTATCATTTTTATTTGCAAAGTCTGAACTCTACGTATTCGTACCTATTTAGGACGTACGTAAAACAATGTCATTGAAGGAAAATATTTTTCTTTTAATAAACAGCTAGGTATTTCTCAATCAATAAGTTGAAATCATCTTTCTGTCATACCTACCTCTAGTGCCTAAATCTTGAGGCGGGATTTATAGGTAAATTGGCATTGGATTATTTATTATTTATATAATGCTCAGCTTAGCTGAATTTGAAATTAAACAACAGATATATAGAGAAACTCACCTGATGAGTATTTTTTGTGTCCTTTAATAATAGTCCAGAGTGTCTATTATGGAAATATCCGATTGATCTTGTGCGAATTTGTCATCTATTACTTCAATCATCATATATAGACACTGAGAACTTATGAATTGATTTGTTTCACAATATTCACTATCACACACAAAAACTATTATAAAAATATGAAATAAACCAATTAATTTATTAAGTTAATCAATTCCCGTTGAAAAAGCATTTCCTTTTTGACACTTTTGACAGCAGACAAACTTTGAAATTGACATGAAGTTCTACACGACCAGTGCAACCAACGTGAATTTCCCGCGAAAAAAAATATGAATTTTTATGAATGGCAACTTGTGACGTCACAAGTTGTGCGTAAACGAACTATAGTACAGCTTTTCACCGGGAAAACGTCGTTTTTCGAAAAAACGCTTTTACAGGTCGATTCAGCGTGTTGGAAACTACAATTCAACAAATTTTGGAGAAATTTAATTTTTCATTCCGATTCCTCATTGTAATTTTTATTTATTTAAAAAAATCCCTAAAAGATATCTTTTGGATATCTGTGAACAATATCTTATGGATATCCCAGATTTTGGACATTTGGGATATCCAGAGGACATCCAGTTGACATCCGGTGGATATTTTATGGACGTTCGATGGATGTTCCGAGTGGAACAAGCTGGACGTCCATGAGATATCCTTCTGGGATATCCATGAGATATTTTTCTGGGATATCTCATGGACGTCCAGCTTGTTCCACTCGGAACATCCATCGGACGTCCATAAAATATCCACCGGATGTCAACTGGATGTCCTCTGGATATCCCAAATGTCCAAAATGAATGTCCAGTGGATATCCATCGAATGTCCGTGTGTTGACTGGGTTATTAGTCGCAATGGTGTTGGTTTCACTAATGCAACAAAATTTGGGTAGTTTCACCGGGACTGAAAATCGAGAGCGTTACATTCTTTATTTATGGATGCGATCACTATGATCATTACCCAGTTCCGACGAAATGTAGGAATTCCAACCTTCTTTTATGATGGGAAGATTGACAGCGCTTCTGCCTCTTTAAGCCTGATTCACATACTGGCAGTAGCAGTGGCGTCACCCCCTCCATTGATAAGATAACCAATGGCAAACATGTTTAGACGACGCTGAAAATTCAAGGTCACGCTGCTGAAAGTTTGATTCATTTAAACTTTTTGCAGTAAAATCTAGCAGTGTTCGCATTTCTAACCTTAAAATTATTATGAAATCGAGATTGCTGTTATGATTCCTTTCTACTGCTTTTAACAAACAATTAGTTGAAAATTTTCATCCCAATGTCACTCATTCGGATAACAGCGTCAAAAGGGGCGGAGTCACTGCCTTCAGTGCCACTGCTACTGCCATTATGTGAATCAGGCTTAACACAACAGACTCTTCTCTCTTCCGGGCAACGGAGGAGCATTCCACACAAACCCGAAAAGTTGCCTCGGATGATAAAAGTAGAAACCCAGGATTATAAAGATGAGGAAACAAGGAGGAAGCCCAAGGAGACTAAAATTTAACAAGGAGGGTTTAATAAACTCTAGCCAATCAGAAACTTTGTAGCATCAACGCGTCATAGTGACGTACTTGTGTATGAGTACAGAGTCGAACTCGAACCAAGCAACAAAACTGTCAGCAGTAACTCTCATATACCAAGAGCTAGTCCGTCACTGTCTATAGAGAACGGCGGTCATGACACGTCCTACTACGTCACATTTCGTAACAAATGTCACATTTCGTAACAGTGTCCCCATTGTCCTATGGGAATCAAAGGCTGTGTCAAGTCACCGGTCGGACAAGGCACGCGCGTTCAGTATGAAGTATGACGATGAGTCGGACCGATCAGATGATTGTAAATATTGGTCACATACGAACAGTTCTAATTAGGTCATCAAGTCAACCAAATGACCGCGCTGGTCTATTCATATTGGTCCGACCGGTGACTTGAAACAGCCAAACACTCATGTTAAATTTTAGTCTCCTTTGAGGAAACCGTAATGAGCCGCTTTCCAATTGACCCAGTTGGTAGCTCTGAGTAACACCGAGGAGCTCCTGAAGTGATCTCACAGACCACGAAAGAACATGATCCTATTAAATAACATGTATTTCTGTCAGTTGAACTGATCCTGAAGTGATCTCAGAGGTAGTTCAGGGGTAACAAGCTCTCAATTGGAAAGCGTCTAAGGTAAATATCAATTTGCAATAACGCCAGGGGCCCAATTTTTGAATTGTCGGAATTGATTCTCTAGAGAAATATGACGTCATTTTCTCTCAATTTCTAGCAATAGGTAGCTAGGTGCCTCTAAAATGACGTCATATTTCTCTTGAGAATCTTGAGAATTAATTCCGGCAATTCAAAAATTGGGCTACAGGTAGTATTTAAGGCAACTTTATTTTCATGGTGTCTGCTACGAAGGCGTAGAAGCACCAGATGTAGTGATTTTGTGAATAACTGTCTAATAGACAGATAATATCAGTCTATTAGACAGTTATTATAATTGACAGATATAATTGTCTAATAGACAGATTTATCTGGGAATTATAATAATTATACCAATTCCTAGATAAAAGTGTCTAATAGCCAAATAATATCTGTCTAATAGACATAGATAGTATGAGTCTATTAGACAGATGATACCAGAGTCTATTAGACTGATGATACCAGTCTAATAGCCATCTAATATCAGTCTCCTGGACAAATTATATCTTTCTATTAGACACTTATATCTAGGAATTAGTATAATTCCCAGATAAATCAGTCTATTAGACACTTTTTATCTGTCAATTATAATTAACTGTCTAATAGACAGATTTATCTGCGAATTAGAAAAAAAACTACTACAATTGGCGCTTCTACGCCTTCGTAGTCTGCCACTATTCTGTGAGCAAAATCAGAGAAATTGCAAGTTTCGTCTGTTCGTTCCTTATTTACACATGATTGACAGATATGCGTTCTTGACGTAAATCGAATTTGTCTCTTAGATTTTTCTTTCTACTTAATTAATTTCAGAATTGTTCTGATGATAGAATTGCCCAAAACCGAACTTCTACGTCGACTCTTGTTGAAAATCTCATATATTTATCAGTCAGAGCAATGTCATATCCACTGATCATGTCACGATAATGTACGATCTCACCCGAAGTGGAAATAAAGGAATATTGATCCTCGCCTATTATTCGATGTTTCCAGATTCTTCCTCCATTGGGTGTTCTTTTCTCAACCTAAAATTTCATATAAAACTCCAATCATATTTTTATGAAAATAAGGCTGAGTCAAGTCTACGGTCTGACCAATATGATTCGACCAGCGCGGTCATTTGGTTGACTTGACGACCTCATTAGAACTGTATGTATGTGACCAATATTTTCAATCATCTGGTCGGTCCGACTCATGGTCATACTTCATACTGAACGCGCGTGCCTGGTCCGACCGGTGACTTGACACAGGGTTAATATGGTCTCCTCTTGAGTGACCAAAGTAATTTTTCCAAAGAACAGGGTGAACAAATTCCTTATTCGCAATCAGCTGTACATGAAACTCAAAATTAACTTTTAATAGGTTAGAAATACATTATTGAAATTAGAATTATATCTTAAACCTATTTTTACAATCTATTTTTTGGCTCTCCGCATTTTTTTTGACTTCTGTGTTCTGTTAACCTCTGACTGGGTCTTTCGATATTCCGATAATATGGAATCTTTTGACTCGGAATAACTCGATCCTTTTTATAATTTTCACTTAACTGTTAGAGGTGTAGCTGTAACCAGTCATCATTATTTTGTTAATAATATTAGAAATAAAATGATGTTGGTATATTTACCATATAGACAAATGATGAATGATGTTCTTGGAAGTGGAGACTGCAAGCATGCATATTTTTTATAGTAGACTTTCCAATCTTGAGCACCGGCGTCTTCCAATTGAGACACAGCATTCTACCACCAAGAGGAAATTTCTGAAGACTGAGACCTGAAGTGCAATAAGTGGAACGGTTTTATGAATATGCTGCATGTTTATATTCACAAACACCAAACAGCCAAACACTTCAGTTTACAAATGGTCTATTCTTAGAACTTTTAGGTGTTATCTGATCATAAAAACTTGAAAACTAAGGAATAGAAATAAGTCGTTTTATACGGCAAACATTGTTGTTCACCCCTACAGTAGTTGTTGGAGTAACTGTTAGATGGCGAACACTTCGAATTTTTAGCCCATTGTTAAACCGGTTAAAGTAGTTAAACGTCAGATTTCAAAATTCAAATAAATATCTCATTATTTCATTATTAAATTACTATGTGCTAACGGTGCAAACAAAGTTGCTACTGAAAATGTGCAAGGAGTGCATTTTCACGGAAGGAAATCGAAACCTTGGATTATCTTCTGACTTTCACCATTTCAGCAGTTTTGGTTAAAAATATTAAAATACACTTTTCATGGTTCTGATTCAGCAGACAGTGCAGACACCTAGTTTGCTTTCTGAACGTGAAGTATATAAGTGAAAGAGACACAACATTAGATAATCCTATTTCAATGATAGGAAGAAACAAAAATTATTGAAAAGTGATAATTTTCGTTGATTTATGAACGAATGTGATTTGAAATGGAACTTCCTTTGTGCATTGAAAATTTTCCATTTCTTTGTAGAGTATGTTTAGCAGGCAACGATCTGAACCTTCTCAGTGAAAAGAAGTCTCTTCAAAATGTCTTCACCAACATAACTGATATTCAGGTGGGTATAATTTCCTCTATGTTAGAATTTGGATATTGAGTCGAAATGTACATTTTATCACAGAATTTTTAATGGTTTTAAGTACCTATAAAGGGGAAAAAATCTTGTAAAATGTTATTCCCAAAATAGTGTCTACATTACCTACTCAAAATTTAGAATGCCCATCCAAAACATTGATTATATTTTTTTGCATTTCAATAAAAACAATAAAATTCAAGAAATCATTATTTTTGTAATGGATATTTCGAATGAAGAAGGTTTTTTAGGTAAATTTCCAAATAAAAATTATATAGCTTAATTTATTGCGAATTTAAAAAAAAAAATAAAAAAATTGCTGAGAAGACAGCTTTAGCTGACAAGCCAAGTGCTGATGTTGATAGCTAATGTTTGTAAATTTGTCCATCATTGAACTTGGTGAAAAGTATGTTCATTGGACAGTGTTGCCAAGTTTGTATAGAGACCATTACAAATGGTAGGTATATAAAAGCTTTGATCAAATTTAATCAAAAACGTTTGGGAAGTTGAACAAGGAAACTGAGCTGAAATGTTTTTATATACTTTTTATGCACGACCTTATAAGGAGAGTGTACTAGGGCTGCTCAGAGGGACCATAACTTTTTTATCTTCGGATTTAGACCACTATATGCTTTGGAGGAAATGTTCAAAACCGAATTTAAGATTTTTTTGTAAAATTCTGGTGTCTGTCCGTCTGTGTCTCCCCAGAGAAAAAGCGTTATATCTCCGGAACCGCTCAAGACATGGTTTTGAAATGTTAACACTTTTACTGTCCCCACGGGTGAAAACTTTTTTCACAAGTTCAACTCAATCGGAAAACTCTGAAAAAATAAACGGCACTTTTATGTTTTTCTTAACGTTTGTTCTTCCCTCGTTTCACCCAAGGTCGTTGAATGTATCGCTTTTAAAATCCATCAAGATATACCTTTTATATGTCTTCTATGTGATCGGAAAATGTTAGTATTTTTCCCAGACGATTTTTGGAAACTTTTGTATTCGCTAAAACCTAAAATGTGGCTAAACCGACAACTAGAATTTCAGAATTGCTATCGATAGAGCTCCGCCGATCGAACGACTCCCATAAGAAATGTTTTTCGAAAAACCGATCGGAAAATAGTGACTGAAAATCTTTCAAAACTGAAATTGGAAATGTGTATTTTTGAACATTAGCGAATATTTCGGTAACTGTAGATATTTTTACAATTTACCATCTTTTCTGATCGCCTTTACAAAACCTACAAATGTTTTCAAATTTTTTCCGTAACATTAATAGTCAGGTAAATATTTCAAAAAAAAAATTGAAATATTGACGGTAAGTACTAATGAAAAAGTTGGATTTTGTTCTCGCACTGCATACGTCTATATGAACCTCGCCAATATCCCGAATTAATTTTTTTCCAAATTTATTTTAATAGCTAAAACACTTGTAAAATATTTTTTTTTTCTTTAAACACCGAAAACTCGGAACGGTACGTGATATCGAAAAAATGGATAAAAACAGTTTTATTGGCCTCGAACAGATCTACAAAAACTTCGAAATTTGTTTTTCATATTTTGAAAAAAATATATATTTTTTTAAACGCCAAAAATCCGAAAACCAAACCAGATATCACAAAAACAGTTTTATAGTCCTTGAACGGGTTTTCAAAAAATTCCCTTTGACTTTTTCCATATTTCGAATAATAATATGAGAAAAAATTATTAAACTTTAAGAAATATGCATTTTGTGACTTGTGAAAGTCCTTATATTTCTGATCTTTGAATAAAAAAAAAACTCGAAAACTGAAAGAGGTAGGTATCAAAAACATTTACACAAATTGTTTTATTTTCTTCGAGCAAATCTACAAAACCAAAAATTTTTCCATATCTTGAAAAATTAATTGGAAATATTTTAAATTTTTTAAAATCAAAATTCAGAAGATTTTAAAATTTCAGTAGAAACATTTTTTGATCATCCTTTGAAAATCTACAAAATATTTCAATAAACGACAAATAAGGGACTGGGAAAAATTTTACAATTTTTTTATATCTTAAAAAAACGTATTTTTGTGGGAAACATTTAGTTTTTCCAGGTTTGGTGTTTTTTAGGTTAGGTTGGCTTCGGTAAAGTTAGATTTTAGTCCAAGAAACGAGGAAGCGGCCCAATGTTAAATGTGCGAAAATTAATATCCGAAAAATAAAAATATGATCGTATAGGAAATTAAAATTCAGGATGAGTTTCTATTTCATGCGACTCGATCCTGATTACCGAACATAACCTAAAAAATTGACAAAGATGCGAAAAGCGGTTTTTTTTGTTGATAATTAAAAAACTACAGCTCCGATCGAAAAAAGTTGAATTAAGAAATTGTAGGTATTAAAAAGATCTATCAATTGACCTATAATTTTTGCTATCATTGATACTTATCGAGTTATATCGGAAAAACCGTAAAAAATCGGGTTCTATAACTCGTTTATTGTAAGGTATTGAAAATTGTTACTTACAGTTTTGTGTAGCCTATGGCAAGCCAAAAAAGTCT
Organism: Chrysolina oricalcia; assembly: GCA_944452925.2. Classification (NCBI taxonomy): domain Eukaryota; kingdom Metazoa; phylum Arthropoda; class Insecta; order Coleoptera; family Chrysomelidae; genus Chrysolina; species Chrysolina oricalcia. The sequence goes on from OX101818.2 coordinate 22,444,337, forward strand.
TTTTCAAAAAAATTGATGAATATTGATTATTTTTCAAAATAGGTATATGAAGTTTTCTCAAAAAAGATGCTCTCTCAATATGGGTACTCTTGCTCGGGGAATGATGCTACAGTAACGATTCAGGGCTTATTTTTTCTGTAAGAGTTGTACTTCCATATTATCGAATAAGTATATTGATTTTATTTATTTTAAGTGTCAAAAAATTACTTAAAAAATTGCACAAGTTTTTTACATATTTTTTCTAAATAAATTTTGTAATTTTGTTTATATAGAAATTATTTTTATAAAAATAGATTTGAAGCATGACTTCAAGCATTAATAAAAATTGAATTCCTACGATCACTAGGAACAGAGATAATTTATTTTTATTTCAAAAAAATCTGGAAGGCGCAATAATCTTCGTACAGAGCAGTCACCTTCATGGATATTGAGGTTTTCGATAATAAAATACTAGGATATGTCTAGTTCATTTGCAGTATTATTAATTGATGAACAAAGTGAGGCGTGCAGGCGCGGAGCGATGCAATTTTAGCGGGTGGCGCAGTGGGGATACAAATACTGTTGACATTAAAGACACTTGTCCTGACAGTGTTCTTGGAAAATAAAAGAAAAGTTATTGGTTCAATTTCAAGTACCAGTGTACACTGCAAAAGAAATCGTACGTGAACAACAAGCCGAGATACTCAATATTTTTCAAGCACAAGCCACTTTGAACGCACGAAATAAGTTTTCAGTGCTATCCCCACTCCGCCACCCGCTACAGCTATCGCGATCCGCGCCTGCATGCCTCACTTTATTCATCAATTAATAATACTGCAAATGAACTAGACATATCCTAGTATTTTTTTATTGAAAATATAGGTGTTCAACCTCAGTATCCATGATGGTGACTGCTGTACGATGATTATTGCGTCTTCCAGATTCTTTTGAAATAAAAAAATTGTCTCGGCTCCTAGTGATTATAAGAATTCAATTTTTTTTCTGAATGCTTGAAATCATGCAAGGAATCCATTTTCATAAAAGTCATTCATATAAAAACAAAAAAAAACATGTAAAAAAATTGTGCAATTTTTTTTAAGTAATTTTTTGACCCTTAAAATAAAAAAAATCAATATACTTATTCGATAATATGAAAGAACAACTCTTACAGAAAAAGTAAGCCATGAATCGTTACTGTAGTATCATTCCCCGAGCAAGAGTAGCCATATTGAAAGAGCATTTTTTTTTGAAAAATGATCAATATATATATCAATTTTTCAAAGAAAGACTTTTTTGGCTTATTATAGGCTATACATAACGGTAAGTAACAAGTTTGAATACCTCACAGATAACGAGTTATAGAAAACTCGATTTTTCACGGTTTTTCCGAAAATTATAGGTAAGTAATTCAATTGATAGATCTTTTTGATACCTACAATTTCCTAATCTGACTTTTTTCAATCGTTGCTGCAGTTTTTTAGTTATCAACAAAAAACCGCTTTTCGCAACTTTGCCAATTTTTTAGGTTATGTTCGGTAATCGCGATCGAGTCTCATGAAATAGAAACTCATGCTGAATTTCAATTTCCTATACGCTCACATTTTTTGTTTTCGGATAAAAATTTTTGCACGCACATTTCCCTATTGCTTGGACTATTTGGTGATAATTTTATGATTGCGAATAATTCATATATCCGGGGTAAAGTCTTAAAAATTCCTGTTTTAGGGACTATGTAGAATCATTAGAGGACATCGAGAACGGTATTTTGGACAAGTTTAGAAAATCTGAAAAAAAATTCAGATCGTTCTGCAAGTGTTGTTTTATGAAACTAGAAATCAAAGATTAGACTTACCTATACAGGGTGTTTCTTGAGTACGTGTAAAGAATTCAGGAGCATGTTGCTTTCGTCAAAATAAGTAGAAAAGTTCCTATAGATACATGTCTGCAAGTCATTCGTATTCGAGATACAGAGTGTCGAATTTGAATTACATTGTTTATATTTCGCGAATAAATTCCAAAATAACTTTGATATTTGAGTAAAGTTTGGCATCTCGGAGTAATTTTCAATGATAAAATCAAATGTGATGTTAGTTTTTCTCTTTCGTGGGGGTGGCGTCACCTTCATGTCTTTTCAGTCTTTCAGGCGTACATTTATTTCATTTTCTAGTGGAAAATTCGATTTTTTTGAGTAAAAAAGACGACCGTGATTTGGCAACACCGCGCAGTTCCGCAGTTGCATATTGTTCACGTAAGTTGCGGCGTTTGGCCTTTTATGAAACCAATAAATTATCGATTAAAATGGTGGATATGTTATTCTCGAACTGGATATTGTTAGGAGCTACAGATCACGAAAAAAACAAAATACAATATGAGGCAGTGGTGTTAGGCTCATAGAATGTAAAACTCATACTGAAAAATTATCGGTTCATCGGACGCAGTGTGAATAAGTAAAAAACAGTCTTTTACATTTCAATTTTTATATTGCACCCCCAAAAGTCATTGTCGGGCCGTCATAAGGGCTACAGAATTTTTTGAAAATTCCAATTATTTACCGAAAACTTACTAGGCATTGGCACTCGAAATGAATAGGTAGAAAATAATCATTTGCATCCTTACTTTCATCCTTCACCCCAAAGAGTCATTGTCGGGCCGTCAGAAGGGGTACAGATCTTTTTAAAATTCCAGTTTTTTTACCGAAAACGTATTGGGCGATGGTACTCGAAATTAATGGGTAGATAACAATTATTTGCATCCTTACTTTCACCTTTCACCCCCAAAAGTCATTGTCGGACCGTCAGAAGAAATATACATTTTTTTGAAAATTCCACTTTTTTTTTCTTTGGTATTTTGGCATCGACTGCTATGGTCATTAGCCACGTGTTCTGGATAGGCCTTGTTACTAACTCCATGCGCCACCTCAGGAGCAGCACTGTTAATTGGAACGCAACAGTGAATCGTGCAGGACTCACCCCAGTTCAGCCACGAGATTTGAATAATTTAATCGGTCAAATTGAATAAAAAAATCCCAGCAGCAACTGGGGCTCGAACTCCGGACCTTCCGACCCAAAGTCGGACGCTCTAACCACTGCGCCACGCCCCGACATAAAAAAATTCCAGTTATTTACCGAAAACTTATTGGGCGAAGGCAACCGAAATGAAAGATTAGAAAATGATCATTTGCATTCTTACTTCTATCCTTCACACTCGAAAGTCATTGTTGGGCTGTCAGAAAGGGTGCAGAATTTTTTAAAAATTCCAATTAATTACCGAAAACTTATTAGGCGATGACACTCGAAATGAATAGATAGAAAATAATCATTTGCATCCTTACTTTCATCCTTCACCTCAAAAGTCATTGACGGGCCGTCAGAAGGGGTACAGAATTTTTTTTTAAATTTCCAATTTTTTTTTAAATTTCCAATTTTTTCCTAAAATGTATTAGGCGATGGCACTCGAAATGAGTAGATAGAAAACAATCATTTGCATCCTAACTCGCACCCTTCACCCCCAAAAGTCATTTTCGGGCCGTCAGAAGGGACACAGAATTTTTTGAAAATTCCAGTTATCTACCGAAAACTTATTGGGAGCTGGCACTCGAAATGAATAGGTAGAAAATGATCACTTGTATCCTTATTTTCACCCTTCACCCCCAAAAGTCATTGTCCCGTCAGTAGTGGTACAGAATTTTTTGAATATTCCAAATATTTACCGAAAACTCATTAGGCAATGGCACTCGAAATGAATAGATATAAAAATAAATAATCATTCGCATCCTTACTTTCATCCTTCACCCCAAAAGTCATTGACAGGTCGTCAGAAGGGGTACAGATTTTTTTTAAATTTCCAATTTTTTACTTAAAATGTATAAGGCGATGGCACTCGAAATGAATAGGTAGAAAACAATCATTTGCATCCTAACTCTCACTCTTCACCCCCAAAAGTCATTATTGGGCCGTCAGAAGGGACACAGAATATTTTGAAAATTTCAGTTTCTACCGAAAACTTATTGACAGCTGGCACTCGGAATGAATAGGTAGAAAATAATCATTTGCATCCTCACTTTCATCCTTCACCCCAAAGAGTCATTGTCGGGCCGTCAGAAGGGGTACGATCTTTTTAAAATTCCAGTTTTTTTACCGAAAACGTATTGGGCGATTCTACTCGAAATTAATGGGTAGATAACAATCATTTGCATCCTTACTTTCACCCCCAAAAGTCATTGTCATACCGTCAAGAGAAATACAGAATTTTTTGAAAATTCCAGTTATTTACCGAAAACTTATGGGGCGATGGCACTCGAAATGAATGAGTAGACAATAATCATTTGCATTCTTACTTCCATCCTTCACACTCGAAAGTCATTGTTGGGCTGCCAGAAAGGGTACAGAATTTTTTAAAAATTCCAATTATTTACCGAAAACTTATTAGGCGATGACACTCGAAATGAATAGATAGAAAATAATCATTTGCATCCTCACTTTCATCCTAACTCATACCCTTCACTCCCAAAAGATATTGTCGGGCCGTCAGAAGGGGCACAGAATTTTTTGAAAATTCCACTTATCTACCGAAAACTTGTTGGGAGCTGGCACTCGAAATGAATAGGTAAAAAATAATCACTTGTATCCTTACGTTCACCCTTCATCCCCAAAAGTAATTGTCCCGTCAGTAGTGGTACAGAATTTTTTGAAAATCCCAAATATTTTCCGAAAACTTGTAAGGCAATGGCACTCGAAATGAATAGATAGAAAATAATCATTTGCATCCTTACTTTCATCCTTCACCCCAAAAGTCATTGTCGGGCCGTCAGAAGGGGTAGAGAATTTTTTTGAAATTCCAATTTTTTTCTTAAAATGTATTAGGCGATGACACTCGAAATGAATAGGTAGAAAACAATCATCTGCATCCTAACTCTCACTCTTCACCCCCAAAAGTCATTATTGGGCCGTCAGAAGGGACACAGAATTTTTTGAAAATTCCAGGTATCTACCGAAAACTTATTGGAAGTTGGCACTCGAAATGAATAGGTAGAGAATAATCACTTGTATCCTTACTTTCACCCTTCACTCCCAAAAGTCATTGTCCCGTCAGTAGTGGTACAGAATTTTTTGAATATTCCAATTTCTTACCCAAAATTTAATAAGCGTTGGCACTCAAAATGAATGGGTAGAAACCAATCATATGCATCCTTACTTTCACCCTTCACCCCCAAAAGTCATTGTCGGGCTTTCAGAAAGGATACAGTTTTTTTTTGTTTCCAATTTGTTTCCTAAAAATTAATGTATTAGGCGATAGTACTCGAAATTTATGGGTATAGAACAATTATATGAATCCTAACTTTCATGCTTCACCCCCAAAAGTCATTGTCGGGACGTCAGAAGGAGTAGGTACAGATTTTATTTAAATTCTGTATTCCTTCTGACGACCCGACAATGACTTTTGGCGGTGAAGGATTGAAGTAGGGATTCACACGATTGTTTTCTACCCAATCATTTCGAGTGCCATCGCCTAATTAGTTTTCGGTAAATAATTGGAATATAAATAATAATATATATATAATAATAAATTCTGTACCCCTTCTGACGGCCCGACAATGACAATGGCTTTTGAGGGTGAAATATGACAGTAATGACGCAAATGATTAACTTATTTCTATTCATTTCGAGTGCCATCGCCTAATAAGTTTTCGGTAAATAATTGGAATTTTCAATAAATTCTCAACCCCTTCTGACGGTCCGACAATAACTTTAGGGGGTGAAGGATGAACGGAAGGATGCAAATGATTGTTATCCACCCAATAATAATTTCGAGTGCCATCGCTCAATACGTTTTCGGTAAAAAATTGGAATTAAAAAAAATCTATACCCCTTATGACGGCCGGAGATTACTTTCGAGGGTGCGGTATAAAAATTGAGATGTAAAAGAATCTGTTTTACTCATTCACACTGCGTGCCATGAACCGATAATTATTCATCATGAGCCAAACACCACTGCCTCATATCTTTTTTTTTCGTGATCTGTAACTCCTAACAATATCCAGTTCGAGAATAACATATCTACCATTTGAATCGCTAATTTATTGGTTTCATAAAAGGCCAAGAGCCGTAACTTACGTGAACGCAATGCAACTGCGGAACCGCGCGATGTTGCCAAATCGAAAACAGTGGATAGAAAAACCGTGGATGTTTTCACGCCCGTGTAAAAAATATATTTCTGATAGAGGTCGCTGCGAGCAACTGTTTTCGAGTTATTGGGATTTGAAATAATTGACGCAAGTGATTTTCAAAATCAATTTAAGTAATCAAGGAAATTATTATTCTTCAATTACATTTTTAAATAGGAATCGGGTGTAATTACTATTTGATACAAATAATTATAACAGAAATTAAGACCAAATTTAATGATAAAATAGTTAGCAAGAATCATTTTTTGACTACATTTAAGTGTTGATTGTAGAAGACCATTGAATGAAAGAAAACCTGCTAGAGCTACGTATCTATAGATACACTAGAAGTGAACTCACTGCACAAATTGAGTCATCCTACGTGATACACACTGCACGCCAGCAGCGATGGAACCACCCATTTTTCCGGAAAGTTATATTAGAGGGCAAAAAGACCAGGCAGCCGGCTTATGCAGAAATGGGCTTCGGTGAAATTTCATGTATTGTTAGCATATTGTAGTTGACGACTTTCTAAACAATAGTGTCCATGGGCCCAACTCAATCCTATGACTTGTTTCAGAGATACAGGGTGTTGAAGTTGGAAAATAGCCATTTTTTATGATAGTGATAGTGTTCTAATGCCACTAAATATCAGTCCCTCATGAGAAAAAGTTTCATTTGCTACAGGGGTACTCAAAAATTAAAAAAAAAACGGAACATTGACTTGAAATATTATTTAACTTTAAGGAATTCTAATATCTTGCTGGATTTGCTTCTGGTTGGTTTATGATAATAAGATATGCAGACATTTTGTACAGGGCGAGTCAGAAAGTTGATCGTCCCTGTATCTTATATTTAATAAAATTGTATATACCTTGTACTGCATGTTAGTAGGTGACATTAAGTCATTTTAAAAAATATATAATTTATATATTATATACAAAAGATAAGTATGGAAGAAAATCCGAGAAAATCGATTTTTTTTGGAAATATATCTCCCTGTAATTAAATATTTCCTCGGTGAATTTCTGTGATACTTCCATATTACCTTTACTATGGGTTTGTTTGTCGGAGGTGAAAGTTTTGTCAACTTGCTATGATTAGTTTTTTTATCCCGACAATATGATGACAAATCTATCATTATTCTCTTGATATATGTATATCGGTATTCTCGATGTTGTTTCTGTTATACCTTGATCGACATATACATGAAAACGAATAAAATACATACAAACTAATCTTGATATCGGAAAAAACAATGAAAATAAACATGTCGGAACGAACTGAAGTTACTGAAGGAATTTAAAGGTCTACAGTATCTGGACTATGATCTATGTTTTCTGGTATCATCCTTTCAGCTGCATCAGTTACTCCATTTAGCAGATGAGTAGATGGATATTACACATTCTGTTCGTATCTGGCATAATCCAAAAACCATAAAACATTGGCAACATGAGCACATGTACCTAAAGTTTTAGCTCCCGACTTACAAGTACAATAATAGTGAAGTTCGAAAGGTTGATTCTCGATATCATCTTCAACAGTGAAAGCTATCCACAACATATATTTACATGAATTACGAAACCTAGAGTAAACTCGCATTCGTAAAATGTTCGGCTCCTCCACCACTTCATCGAATTAAAGAATATTTTTGTTTCTTCTATTTGAAGTTTGTCGTGAATATAACTTTTTGCCAAGTTAACATGATAAATTCCCGTCAGCTGTTAACATGTAAATCCGAACGAGGAAATTCAGGTGCGTGCAAGTGGTTCAATAAAGTCCAATGACCATTCCTTAAATGTAGGTTTTCAGCTTGAACTCTCGTTTGCAGAATATTAACTTCTTCTATTTGATCTAATATTTCCGGCGCTGTTTGTGATGTACCAGGCATGGTTATTAGGGGATGGAATTTATTTATTAGAGCTCCAGCGATCTGATAATATTCCTTTATATTAGCCGCATGGTGTATCGAAATTGCATTTTTAAGAATTTTAATATTTACTTCAAATGTCCATTATCTTATTTTCACGAGTACAGATCTCTTGTGTTCTACAATTTTGATATCACCATGAAAAAGGCATTTATTGATGTAGTGTGCAGCAGCAGCCCAGTACATTTTGTTTTCAGTACGATGGGATAAACTTCTTGAAAAAAATATACTCCCAAAACTTATAATAAAAACATTTCTCAAATGTTCTGAGTATTTCCGTAGCGTAGAAGGTAGAATAATTATTTAACAATATTTTGCCGAGTAAATGAATTAGAAAAGTGCAAAGCCAACAGCACAAAAAACCACTGAGAAAGTCAAAAATTCATAATTTTTATAAAAATTAAATGTCTCGAAAACGGTGAGACTTTTATACGGGGGATTTTTTCATAGCAAGTAGGACACGCTTTGATCTACATTCTCCTTCAGTTTGATGAGGTCTTTACGGGACACCCGTATTTGAAGGAAATAATGATAGGCTTGTCATCATATTGTCGGGATAAAAAAACGAATCATAACAAGTTGACAAAACCTCTACATCCGACTAACAAACTCACAGTGAAGGTAATATGAGAGTATCAAAGTAATTCACCAGGAAAATATTTAATTACAGGGAGAATTCCAAAAAAACTCGAATATCGGATTTTTTTCCATTCATATCTTTTGAATAGTTCTGTATATCATATATAAACTATAAATATTTCAAAATGAGTTAATGTCACCTACTAACATGCAGTAAAAAGTATATAAAATTTTATCAAAATTAGGTTACAGGGGCGAACAACTATCTGACTCGCCCTGTAAAAATGTTCGAATGCCTTATTCTTACAAACCAACTAGAAGAAAATCCAGTCAAATATTTAAATTCCTGAAAGTTGAATTATATTTCAAGTCAACGCTCAGTTTTTTTAATTTTTGAGTACCCTTGCAGCAAATGAAACTTTTTCTCATGAGGGACTGATATTTAGTGACATTGAAACACTATCACAAAAAAAAATTATTGATACATTGAAGAAAATAAGAAATACATGCCTTTAAAAAATGGCTATTTTCCAACTTCAACACCCTGTATCTCTGAAACTAGTCATAGGATTGAGTTGGGCCTATGGACACTATTGTTCAGAAAGTTGTCAACTACAATATACTAACAATTCATGAAATTTCACCGAAGCCCATTTCTCCATGAGCCGGCTGCCTGGTCCTTTGCCTGAAATTCCTTTGGATTCGAGTTCGGGATTTCCAAATCAACGTAGAACTATGAAATTTTCAGGATAGATAGACACACTAGAAGTGAACTCACTGTACAAAAAGAGTCATCCTACTTGACATACACTGCACGCCAGCAGCGATTGAAAAATTGGTGGTTCCATCGCTGCTGGCGTGCAGTGTATATCACGTAGGATGACCCTTTTTGCAGTGGGTTTACTTCTAGTTCATCTAATGATCCTGAAAATTTCATGGTTCTACGTCAAAAATTACGGAAGATACGAGGGTGTTTCTATGAGATTCATGAATGGATCAGTTCACCTATTTATGTCGGTGGTGCGATTACTCATTACGAACCCAATGGTTCTCGAGTTATCCCAAAAAAGTGTAGAAATTACTCATCACTATTCTGGTAATCAGTGCAACATCATTTTCGTACACCGGTTGAATGCATATTTTCAATAGAAATCGAACGGTGAAAACCCCATATTCCTCTAGATTTTACCGTTCTCAATTGTTTTTGGTCCTTCGGGCAGGATTTTGGTCATATGAATAGGATTTTCATATTTTCGCATTTTAACTTTTTTCCAATTGGTAAACATGATGTTCGTACACTGGTTGACGCAATTTTTCTTTTCAAGTCTCGCATTATTAGTCATAGTATTTAAATTGATGGTGCCTAATAATAGTTTTAACGGATTCAAAGATGAATTAGAGGTAACCATTATCCCTGTATTCAGATTTATGGATGACCATCAATTATAGTTTTAATGATGATCAACGATAAATTGAGTAATTTGCGGACAGGTACCATTAGCGTCTTATAATTCACATTTCAGTAGTAGTATTGACATTTGTATCGTAGTATTCAACATTTCTAGGCTCTTCCACTTCAACTCTCTCTAACTCGCATTAGTCATGGTATTCAAATTATAGTTTCAAACGGATTCAATGATAAATAAGATAACTAACTGTCCGACAAATTCCTCTTGAAGTCGTGTTTTCATATTATTGGGCAATTAAAGTTTTGAATGGATTCCATTTTAAGTAAGAGATAACCATCCGTTAAATTCCTCCTAAAATACCCTACAATTTGTAGGCCCTTGAACTTCCGGAGCATTCAACTTCCGAGCCCTTCAACTCCCGAGCTTTTCGCGAATCCACGCCTCCACTTGTAATTCTTGCAAGAATCTGCAAACTAAGTTTGTCTCTTGACTTTCTGTTTATGTGAATATTTCTCGAACTATCTTGACTTACTTGTTTTCGTTGCTCTACTTATTATTGCATCTCTTTCTCTTATTTTTGGCTCTCCTCTTATTTTTGCTTCTTTCCCTCTTATTTTTGCTTCTTTCCCTCTTATTTTTGAATCTCTCCCTCCTATTTTTGCCTCTCCCTCTTATTTTTGACTCCCTGCCTCATATTTCTTGTCTCTCTCCCTCTTATTTTCGCCTCTCACCCTCTTATTTTTGCCTCTCACCCTGTTAGTTTTGCCTCTCTCCCTCTTATTTTTGCCTCTCACTTGTTTTCGTCTCTCTTTATTTTCTTGTTTTTCATTGAACCTTCGATTTTTGTACTCTTTTTCTTCCTCTTATTTTCGTCGCTCGCCATATTCTTTTCGTCGCTTCTGTACTGATTGTTTCTCTTTGCACCTGCTTTCCTCATATTCCTATTTTTGTTGTTCATTCTCTTATTTTGTTACTCTTCATCTTGTTTCTCCTTGCATCTTCTTTCCTCATATTTTTGTTGTTCTTTGTTCTTTTTTTTTTTCAAAAAAGAAAATTAAGTATATAAATAGCATAACAACGGCGTCATATTCCTATTCTAGGGTAATTACCCGATTTTAGGGTGATTTATGACCATGGGGGTAAAATCTAGGGTAATCCAATTTTCTAGGGTAATTTAAGGGTTATCAAGGATTACAAAAAATTCTAAAGGTTTATTGCAAAAAACATTATTTAATTTCTCCTATTATACTGCAACATAGTTGCAGATGGCTCAAATGTGACCTCATCAACAGTTGTAATATAAGTACATTAAAACTAAAATAGTATCACTTTTTATACTATTTTTTTGAGAAGTGTTACATAATTTCAATTGGCTAAATTTTCTCTCTACAGAAGTGTTAGAAGTTGGGATAACAATTATTTTAGGGCGGGGATTAGCGCAGTGGTTAAGCGCTCGCCTGGTAATCGAGAGATTGCAGGTTCGATTCCCAGACGGTGCGATCTTTTTTCATTTTCAGATGTGAAAGTCTGAATGACTGAGGCTCGTGTCGGCTGGGAATAATCCTCCACGATTCACTGTTGCGTTAAAAATTAACAGTGCTGCTCCTAAAGTGGCGTATGGAGTTAGTAACAAGGCCTATCCAGAACACATGGCTAATGACCATAGCAGTCGATGCCAAAACACCAAGGAAGAAAAAAAAAAAAAAAAAAAAAACAATTATTTTGAAGGACCAGTCAGCAGCCTTACGGAAAAATTGTCACCGGTTATTTCTTCTGAATTTTTGGTATGTCGCCACGAAAATTGTTGATCAGAAAAATCTTTTAGGAGGATGTAAATACAAAACAAATTAGCAATTACAAATTGAGTTGCGAATAAAATATATTACTATCAATAAATGAAAAGCTTTATCAACTGTTTTTAATATTAAATACAATGTATTTCAGCCTACTATGACGAAATAACAATGAATAAACGCCAACGTTACTCTGTATGACATTATCATTGCATACAACTTTTTTGACAACTTTTGTAATAACGGATGTCCGACGTATAGCCGGTATCATATTACCCTGTGTATCTCAAATACTGGTCATAGCCAATACTGTCTGACATTATAATAGTTTGCTCAAACCAAGAGTAATGTCAAAAAATTGGAAAATTCCATTGACGAAATTTTTAATTACAGTGTGAATTATGAACTAAACGCCTGTTCGCAAGGTTTGTCATCACCTAGCGTTTGTGTCACACTGTATATCAATTTCGGACAAGTAGTTTGCTGAATGGTTCGTAGTCAAGTATCTCTAATGCTCAAAATATAAAATAAAAATATATCAAATGTCACAAAATAACTGTGACTTCTTGACTCACCCAGTATAAAATTTGAATTTGTCGATTTTGACATATTCAAACGAAGGGCATTTCAGTGTTTTACTTGGTTTGATCACATCTTCATTTAATAGGGTCGAATAGGAATTTCATTTTGAATAATGCTTGACTCACTCCGTATGTAACAATATTTTTTATCAAAAACCATTCTAAAATTATTGCCTTATGGGTAAGCAATATTTGTCGCACAAAACTTCATTCAAGATGTTGTCCTACGAGCAATGTTACTTTAAAGAAATGGCCATTTTCCAACTTCGACACTCTGTATCTCATCTCATAAGGATTAAGTTGGGCCCATGGACACTCTTGTTCAGGAGGTCATATTCTACAACAAGACTGCTGCCTGGTCCTTTGGAAACATTTCTTCTCCAATAGAAGTTTTTAAACTTAACACTTTTTTCCAATATTCTTCCAAGGAACACTTTTACTCAATTCCAAAATTTAGTAATGGATGTATTCTCCACTCAGTATCAATACTCTGAAGTAGTCTAAACTGATATTCCCGTCAAATATGACGAAAATTTATTGTTGCTTTCAAGAAGCTATTTGTTTCTAAAGACTGTGCAGTTGGTGGCTCAATAATTAGTATCACATGATTGTAAACTTCCTCTTTGAATGGGAATCTTGAGATCAATTCTTTCACCAAAATAACATAAAAACTTAAACATGATTCTCTACAAAACTACAAGTTTGTTTCATTATCACTATTTAGTAAGTTTATGCAATGTCATAGCAGCATTTACACTTAAATAAATGTTTTTAATTTTTACATAATTGCTCTTATTATCAAGATTAATTTTTAACGGTCTTTTTAGAAAAATTCAGACACAAGCTCTTTATTGTACGAGATATTTCATAGGAGAGAAATATACAGGAGTCATTACAGACCTAACATTCCCTTTTGATTTGTAAATCAACATATTAAAAAAGATTAGACTTTACTTCTTCGGTATTAGAGGCGTTTGTCTAGAAATAATCATCTCATATTTAGAAGATAGATTTCAAGTAGACTGTGGTTCAACCCGTAGCGATGAACTACAACTTCTGCGCGGAGTACATCAGGTTAGGTTAGGTTTGAACGTGAGTGGGCACGTATCAGGCCCTCCACTGCGGCCAATGGCCTATTGTGGCTCACCCTATGGTTATATCATCAAGGATCAATATTAGCCCAATATTATTTCTCATTTATAAGATCAGATAAGATAATTTATTTCCGTGGACAATACATTACAGCATCGTATACAAAATTGTCATACAAGAGCAGGCATGTAGTATTCTAAATACTATATGAAAATCTTAGCAAAAGACTTATGACAATCGATAAGCCTCAACAAACCCTAACAATAATATTAGAGTAGGCACGTTCATGGTTTAATCCTAATCGGTTGATTTTGAAAGAGCAGAAAACGGAATCATTAATCGTTCAATTGAAAACCACAAATGAAATGGAAAGTAATATTGTTAGATTTGAATCGAACATATGAATGATATCAGCAGCAAGTTGAGCAGATCAGTATTTGCCATCAGAAGAGTAAGAAAAATTGTCAGCAAAGGTGCTGCACTAACCACATATCACTGTTTCATTCGGTTCTGAAATAAGGAATATTAAATTGGGGTAGTGCATCAAAGTCACACTTACAAAGAATATTTGTGTTACAAAAAGCTGCTGTGAGAAGTTTAGGTGGAGTTAGACTGTAAGTTTTTCACCCACCCATTATATCTTCTGCCAAATCTGATGAAATCTGTCGTTCGATTTTCAAAGAACTCAAAATAGTGACCATTTTCTGTGTTCTTTTATGTGCGCACAAAACAGGCGCTTCGGATCAGTTTTGGCACAATTGCATTTTGATTTTTTTTGCTCTATCTTGCAGCGTGCCTGGATGCTCTAGTGATATTCCGATTTAATTTTTCTCAAACAGATTTTGAAAGTAGATATCACATAGTGTCACAAAACGTATATTCTCATTTTGTGCTACAATGCTGCGAAATGGGTGAAAACGTACGAGCCCGCGTAAGCGGTCGAGTGGTAGGAGAGACTGGGAGACCCGCTGCAAGATAGTGCAAAAAAAAATTCAAATTGCTGTTGTATCAAAACTAATGAATGAACCGACAGCGCCTGATTTGTGCACACGTGAAGTACACATGATTCAATACTTTCTTGAAAAATGGCGGAGACATGAATTTTTTGAAAAATCGCAAAATTTTCCGTTTTTTCGTTTTTACTAATGATCCGATCGGGTCGTAAAACATCTCATTTTGTTCGTATTTCAATCATATTTAATTTTGGAGCAACCTAACAGCCGTATGCATAGTCAATCGCCAGCGACTCGCCAGAGTTTTGCCGTTCGCTACACAAGGATTATAATGCACAGTCGAGCTCCAAAAAAGTGACAACTACGCGATAAGTTACATTTTGGCAAAACTCTGGCGATGTACCACTTTTTTGGAGCTCGACTGTGCATTATAGTTCTTGTGTAGCGAGCGGCGAAACTCTAGCGAGTCGCTGGAATTGACTATGCATACGGCCGTAAGTATTGTATTAGTTTTTATTTTATATGCAAAAACAATAAAAAACATGTTTTTCGTATCTAAATGTTTATAACAAATTAATAAATGACAGTTGCGAGTTGAAAAAAACAGAATATAACTACGGACTGTCTTTCATGTGATGGCATAGTTGGTTTCCTACTAGTATTTTTGTTAAAAAATCACTCATTTTCTGACGGACAAAATGTGTACGATTGAGTAGTCACAGCATGTACTATAATCGCATGTCTACCTGCTAGCTTGGCCAGACGGCCATTTTCCAAGTATCAGGTGATCAAGGTACGTAAAAACATTACTAACCTCACTTAAATTCTCCTGGCTGATTTTTATGTACGTGTTAGACAATATCGTTAAAAATAAGTCATCAATACTCCCAGACACTTTCCGTCGGCGGTATTGTTTTGCAGACGCTTTGAAGCTCTCAAAATAATCATTTAATCTCACGTAAGTTCTGAATCTCCATTTTTATATATGTCAGTCGGACAACTATTTCAAAACGTTATACAAGAAGGCAGACCGATCCAAGGGGCCAATCATCCCCTAAACCCAATTTTAATGTATCGGAGTCTTCCCTGTTTGTATCACATTAAGAGCAAATAATACTGCGACAGGACTAAAAGGACCCAAACTAACTAACCTCAACAACTCAACATAGGTCTTTTCATCTATACCTAAATAATTCCGCCAGTCATTGGATTCATTTCGCAGTGGGGTCGTTTCCTAGATCAAAGTATTGATTTCCTTTACACTGTATATTATTCCTTGATATTCAGAAACTATGTTTTGATCACTTGTTTTTTCAAAAAATGTTATCATATAATCGTAGGTAATACCACAAGTGTATCGGTGATTATCGAAATAGCAATTCCTTTGAATTTGAGAATCAAATTATGTTGCTTAAAGCCTAAAGCAACATAATTTGATTCGAAACCGAGAAGGAATTAACGATAATCGCCGATAACACGAGTTGTATTTGTTAAGATTATTTCATGAATAAAATCGAAACCATTTTTATTTATTTACTATTCAATTTAACTAGGAACATTAATCCCGCATTTAGTTCTGAAATTATGCAACTAACAAAACATTTACTTGATATCTATTTCAGTTACAAATGACAGAGCGCATCATTCGTAGTTTCGTCATTGCATGTCTAGTCTACTGCTGAGGTTATGTTTTGATAACATTTTGATTTAGTGATTTGATTGAACGAGTATGCAAAATTTGTCGAAAATTTTGAAGTTGATATGAATTAATAGTGAGTGCTTTGTGTTGTGTCATTATAGCAGCTTGCTAGTGGTAAGTTTTTGTTTTGATAATAACCAATCAGGAATCGAACTACAAAATCGAAAACACATCATATACATATCCAGTAGCCAATCAAGAGCCGAACTACAAAATCGAAAACATGATATTTTCATTTATCAACACAAAAATTTCAACCAATCATAACACGCTATTTTAGCATAAGTGAAATAATCATATTAATGCAATTTACTACAAAAGAGAAAGATGGGTATATAAACCCAAACGTAGAAGTGAGAGAAATTGACCAAGTGACGTCACAAGCAAATTTCACAACTTTTTTCTATACTTTCCGAACACAAAAAAATAATTGGATAATAGGAACATAAGAATTGAAACACACTCTTTCAGAAAAAAATCATTTGAAAAAATCAGGAAACCAGCCCATTCTGTCATTAATTTTTTATACGAAAATACCCTTTTCTCCAGCAACCACTAGCGGCTCCATATTCTTTTTGGTCTTCGCGATTTTTTCAATTTTCACTACGTTTCAGTACTTCTTCTATAGTCAAAAACTAGAACTGAGTGTACCACGGACACCACGGTCGACACAACTATTGGACAAGAAATAGATGCATGTACACAGTATGCACTCGGTCGATTCAGGTATTTGAACAATAAATTGTCACAATCACATCTTAAAAAAAAAAAATTAAAATATTTGCAGTGTTTGAAAAATAATGGCTTCTCCTATACCTGGAAAATAGCTGTCTGGCCAAGCTAACAGGTAGACATGCGATCATAGTACATACTAAGACTACTCAATCGTACACATTTCGTTCGTCAGAAAATAAGTGACGTCTGGTGGCCCTGGGATTTTGGTCTATAATAGATAAAAACAATTAATTGTCTAAATAACTACCAACGGCGCGAGTGCCCTGGGTGCGGCTCAGTAATTTGTGGTATAGCGATCTCGGATAAGTCACATGACGTCACAGGCGAGCCAGAGACCACAGATGTTGCGCTCTAAAATACGTAAACTTAAATAATCTATTTCTCAGTCATTTATTGATGGATTTAAAAAAAAACTTGATCATTTCACTCTCATCTCTTATCTCTTTGTAGTTTATCCAGTAGATATATTGTGGAGATAAAATTTAACTTCACAGACAGGTTACTGAGGTATTCCATATGCAGACGCGGAAAATCTGGTACATCTTTAGATATTAGGATTAAAACGTGAATTGTTAGTTTTATTGAATATCTACAAATCATAAATTATTGAGTTGTCATTCAATGATTGATAAAACAGAAACTTCAATTTTGATAAGATCCGACTCATAACGTTGATGCTTCATTATGGAAATTTTGTGTAATTAACTCAGAAAAAGCCATGATCTACTCTGTATGTTGTTTTCAAAAATGCTCAAAAATTCACTAGGCCTAGATCAAGAACATGTAAGTCTGCAGAGAACTGTAAATATTTTAGATAGCATTTTCTTATAGCTAACAATAAAACTGAGACACTAATTTATTAAAATAATTAAATAATAATATTAATCAATAGGAACAGATATAGAATGAGATGTTTTAGCCGAACTTTCATTGTGAATTTTTAAAAAACAAAAAAAAAACAGAAAATTAGGTAGTCTAAACATAGATTTCAACACTGCACTCCACTCTTTTCTCCACATTTCTCTTCCCTCTATTTTCCCAAACCAAGTATCACTCAATTTTTTCCCTCTCTTCTATATCATCGCATTTCTTCTCTTGATGACTGATATGGACCATGCTGGTGGTCCTCGGAAGTAGTGGGCTGCATTTCAGATGGATTTTCAGTGGCAAGACCAGAGATGTCTTTCTGGCTGCAACCGCTCGCTTCGTCTTCTGAAAATAGTAAAACATAAGAAACATACTATGGTGACAATTTGAAATCTGCTGTTCTTTCATTCATAATTTGTAGAGTGAAATGAAGTTATTAGTAACATTTATCTTCCATACGTATCTGTTCCGCTTCCTCAGCCAAGGGAACGTCGTCGACTTCGTCGACTATGAAGGCTGGGTCGGTCATGGAGCAGTTTCCTTTGCAGCTTCCACATAGTTTGGAACAAAAGTCGTCTGATTTGAATAAATGTAAGCGTTGGATGTCATTTTGTGAAAGTCAGAAGTTTGGACTGATAAATCACAAACAGCCCCTATATTTAATAAAACGAATTAAAATTTAAAAATTCTTCATTCAAAGGAATACAAAATTCATAAATGTTTACCATTCCTACATGATCATGCTACCCGTGTGTCAACAGGGTATCTGAAACTGGGCTCTTGAGGGTGGTAATAGGAACCAAGGAGTTTCCAGCCTTGCTCCAGCGTCAGTCTTCGGGTGACAACTTCGTTCCCAGCCACTGTTGAACTTGCTAAAATATCCTCAGAGAGTGTTGCTTAGCTGTGGCATCACTTGATGGAAGATATGCTATGTATTACCAGTCAGTAAGAATCTCTCGGTGATAGGTGATAGGTCGGAATGTCTTGTCTTCAAAGACTTGACTTTGCTTTTTTGGAAAAGCGCGGACATCGAGTCACAACCGCATGGGTGAATAGTATAAGCTCTGCCAGGCTGTTTTCGATGGTGGTTTATTGATGGTAAACGAGTGGAACGACTCTCCCTGGTTTCAGGAAATAACGTCTGCTTCCGTTTAGGTCCTAATCAATATGACCAGAAGGTCTTCTACTTCTACTTCATGTTCTGAAAACGAAGATTGGGCAGTTTCACGAATCATGGTGTCTGCATCTTCCGTTGCCTATAAAGTTTCAATTTGGGCGCAGTGAGTCTTGATCTTAGAGTATCAATCAGTCCTCGTTTGTTTTCAGAATTGGAAATAAACTTCTCTTGGCTGGAAGGTACTATATGGTCTCGTTTCAACCGCCGACTCCTTCCCGAAATTCTCATTCGCTCCATGTGTTGTCCCTATTTCTGTATTATCTATACCACGGTGCTAATCGAAACCAAATCAGCAGTGTCTTTGAAAGGCGTGTGTTGGTGGAAACATTCCATCATTTTCTACGCATGTTTTGTCTCGATTCAAGTTCTTCTCTCTGCTATCCACATGTTTCAATGAGTCAAAATCAACTCCGCTGAATTGTTTTACAGTATCACAAACTTTTCGGTAAGTAGACATTCCTAATGTCCACCTTGACACAATAGCATCACTAGTTCCACGGCCCCTAGTGAGTTCACCTACAGATTTCAGCTGCTTCATCAGTTTGTTCAATGCCCTTGTCAGTCCACGTTCCACAACGGAACTCAACGCTCCTGCGAATAATGGGAGCCGCCTTGTTTAAATGATTTGAATTCTTTACGGGGCATAGTGCGCTCTTCGTATCCTGTAAGTACAATAGACCACAAGCCCATATAACGATTTTGGGGGGTCATTTTATACAGCATGAAACATATTCAGAACGATGCTGCTATATGAAAAAATAACTTTAGGCACTATGCGGTCAATTCTTGGTGGGACAAATGACTGTAATAATAATAATAGTAATTTTTCACCTGAAGATGTGCTCTACCGACAAAATATTCTTGTAGGGCATTCCTCACGTTGGTGAAATAATGATCTCATACAAAAATAATGAAACCAAAATCCAGGAATTTTTTTTTATTTTTCGGAAATTGAAAAATTTTCCTGGCTTTCGGTTCCATTATTTTTGTACGGCAGTAGGTTCTAGGAGATTATTATTTCATAATCCACCAACGTGAGAAATGCCGTACAAGAATATTTTGTCGGAAGAGCACATCTTCCGATGAAAAATTACTATTATTAATATTATAGTCATTTGTCCCACCAAGAATTGACGGCATAGTGCCTGAAGTTATTTTTTCATATAGCAGCATCGTTCTGAATATGTTTCATGCTGTATAAAATGACCCCCCAAAATCGTTATATGGGCTTGTAGTCTACAAGTGACTGTACTTAGCATACAGGTAGTGCCCACTGGGATGGAAGTAGGGAAGCATCTTAGTATATAGTTTTCATGTGTAAATCCCAGTTACCCGTTCTCTCTGCATCAATGAAGGTCGTCATCAATGAGACCATTTGGAAGTACTGAATCCCCAACTTTGCCGTTGGCCCTAATGATGTGAAATGTCGAAGATGCTCTTTCAATTCTTCAGTGAGTTCCTTCACGCAATAATTATCACTTGCTGTCATATCGCTGAACGTCCCTGCGCTGTACAAAACTTGTTCTACTTCATGTTGAAAGCATAGGCTCACTCTTTCTGTGCTGTTTGCTGCACAAATATAGTTGAACAGTTCGGCTAAACCACTCTCTTCCATAATGGAGCCCACTGCCCCCATGAAAGACAGTAGTAAGCGAAATCTCCGAAGACGTATGACTACATTTTGAAGTATTACGTACGTGTTGCATTGTTACGTGGCTCAACGACTGTGTCTTCTCAACACTACCCAACGAAGCTGTGTAAATCGTTTTGAGATCACTTGTTGGACTGTATGAACGGTTGACAATCAATGTATGTGATGTCGTTTCCGTGGTAAATCCTTCCAAGTACGAAAACCTGGGAGTTCTCTGTGCGGAAGGTATGAATAAACTTGCAATATCGAACGATGTATTCCTTTTATGAGAATTCCAACCAAGCTTATATTATTTGTCTGTTCAAACAGTTTCACATAATCAGTTCCAATACGTCCATTACTTCTTTTTGTAGGTATAACCTTCAACCGCACAATGTGTTGACCAGAGACTACAGCAAACTTGGGAGTAACATATTGAATGGAATGTGTTGTATCCATCAATAGTTCGCACATTGAAGTCTGCGTTGTCATAAACCAAATTGGAAACGGCTGGTTTGTTTAGAGTCAGAGGTGGTTGCACGATGGATGACAATTCAAAGAGTGTGGCCTCCAAATATGTTGAGCAATATTCCAACGAACTTAGCACATCCATCAACCTGCGCGTTCCAAATTTTCTATACAAAAATCCGGCAACAGCCACTTGTAGAGGAAATACATATGACACTGGTCTTACGGCTGGAAGTAAGTAGTCGGCTAGTGCAAGCGACTTCTTCCTCCATTTTTCCCTTTCTTCTTGGTCATCACTACGGCATCTGTATAAAAGCTCTAAGAGATGCGGAAATGAGATCCTCAAGGCTACAAGGCCATTCAATAATTTATCGGATGGATGCTACCGTTTCCTGTTATACACTTTATATCGTCCATACTTAACGATGATAGCAACTGCTGTTTCAACAATTCTTATTCTTTCTTCGGCATATGGCAACCTCTCTTCCTACCAACAGTTAGCAAGAAGCTGGTGCCCTGTAGCCTTGAAACACACAATATAAGGAATACATTCACTTTATAGAAACCGGCAACTGTAAGTATTTTCAATTTCCTGCATTTATTTCTGCATATCAGCCGCCAATTCAGCTAGGAAATTATTGTCGTATATTTAAACTCTAATTAACTCTAAAATAATTTATTTAACGAAATACAATGATTCAATAACACAATCTCTAATTTACATAACAATCACGGAACTAGGTATTTATATTCGACCTTCACTTCACTGACTGTCCGTCCGTCTGCGGCGTAGTTCTTTTTATATCGAACGCTCACTTTTCCGAAAGCTCATGAAATTTCTCGTGAAGCCTCGAAAGATCCAGATTCTTCTCGGTGCATAGCGCATCGACAGTCACCCGCGGCCGAGTGCCGGCTACGTAAGAGTTCAGGTCCGGCATCGCCCGCAGCTTCGCCACATTATTAATTATTCTGAGATGATATGAATGAAATCGACAAAGTCGTAGTACCCTTCTGTTCTATTCAGTGGTAGTGTGAATTCACTGAGACCTTTAAGATATATTGTCCCCCCCCTTCTGTTGCTGAGCCGTTTAGTATGTCTCAATGATTAGAGCAGTTCCTTCAGTCCTATGACTTTCAAGAAGTTCTAGATATGGATGGCCTCATGTTAGGTAGATCTCTCTCTTCTATTTCGTGTTCTCCGGTTACCCTTTCTCTCCAAACATTTCCACTATGTGGAGAATATGAGTCAAACAACCATCAGAAAACAACTACTTCTCTGGGTAATACCACGACGGACGTTGAACTACATCTGACAGATATTTTTGCAACGTTCCTCCAAGACGTGCTTATTGTAATTCAACAATGGATTATCCTTCATTCGACTGGGGATGACCACCTACAGACATGTTTCAAGGTTCTTGCCTTTCGTCGGACAACGCTAAAGTCGTCTTGTCTCTGCTCATCGAATTATAAACATTGGTTCAACTAATACTTCCTCACAAATGAAGCAGCGACGCACCAAAAGTCAGTTGCAGCGCCACCTGCAAGAAAAATCAGTAAGCACTCCTCGGAAGCAAAGACTCCAGGAAGAACTGAGCGAGGATACGAATAGAGATCAAAAATGTTGCCGGTGAGTATCAATTTTTCACTTGTGGAAATATTTGAAGAAAAAGGGTACTTCTACTTTGGCAGGTGGCGCCGCTACTGACTTATTTTAAGGCTAAATAGCAATTTTTCCTTGCTTCTCGTCGATAGTATTGGTTCATTTCAAACTCAAGAGGAAGTATAGGTAAAATATAACAGATAGTGCAAAAAATTTCATAAAATTGTATGAGAAATGCTAGTTGACACCATGTGACTCTTTATTTGAGGATTATTTTCCATTACGAGAGGGACAGAGGGAGGTAGAGACGAAATCGTGACAGAATGAAAGAGAGAGGGGTGAGGGAAAGTAAGGGAGGGGCGGGAGGGTGGGTGATGGGGCGGCTGGGAGAGGTAGAGATGCCACTCGAAGTTGCAAGACAGATGTAAGATACAGGTTGAGGGTTGGGTTGTGGTACAAATCAGAATCCAGAGAAGTATGCCGGGAATCTTCACAGTGTAATCACAAGATAATTTTCGGGGCCTCCTTCCCTTTCTGGTTAACTGACTTCCATTTAAAGTCACTTTTATGGCCAATGCTTTCTTGAAATATAAAGATCAATGATTCTAAGACACAAAAAAAAACTTGTACCAACAGTTATTGGGCTGCTTGAAAAAGCATAGGAAAAGTGACCTTAATCATTTATAATGTGTTTTCTAGGTATAGTTAATTTTTCTCTAGAATACTTCTAATCATTCCTTCTTGCTTTGCTTCTAATCCGTTAAAAATTCTATTATCTTTTTTAGGTTGATATGCAAGACAATCTTCCTAAGAAAATATGCAAAAGTTGTGAGAAAAAACTTGAAGATATTTCAGCATTTATCAATATAGCAAAGCATACCAACATTGGTCTCCTACAGGATTTGATTCAAGAAAAAGAGGATTTGTATTCGTCACAGAAAGATGAAATGATGATTACCGATGATGGTGTTACAATCAAAATTGAAGAAGACTTAAAAGAATTCGACTATCATGGCCAAAGCGTGTTCAATTCAGAATGTGATAAAACTGAAAAATTTAAATCTCTGCATAAATATGAAATAGAAGATAAAGAGGAATTTGTTAGAAGAAATAAATACACAAATCTGTTTCCTTATGTCTGTCGAATATGTTTGGTACAAAAAAACTTGTCAGTTTTTAATGAACATGAATACTTAGTGGACCTATTCAGGAATATAACTAACATAGTGGTATGTAGAAAAATTACTTATTTTTTCACTTCATACTTGAAAGTTCTTAGGATATTTATTCATTTGTTCATCGGAGACGATCCCTCACATACAGTGGAGCTGAGATATAACTATGAAGGTGAACAAACTCGGGCCTCCTTTCCTTTCTGGTTAACTACTGACCTCCATTTATATTCAGTGGTATCCACTAGCAATTTTGATTAGAAGGAAAGTTTGTTCACCTTCCTAATTACACCATTTGTTATTGACAATGTTATCATCTATGTGAATGTATGTACATTTTGGCAGTGCAAAAGTGTCTTTTGAAGTTGGATTTTTGGACTAATTATAATATAAAGTACATTATTAGTTTTGACAGCTGCTCTGAGAGCTTGTAAAAATTTGCGAAGATGATTAATCAAATAAACGCAAGCCACCAGCATGGAAGGCTTCCAAAAAAAATCCTTGATTAACAAGATGGTGCATACATACCCTAACAGTCTGAGGCACATAAATATCAGAAATTTCGAAAATAGTCACCCTGATGCAGGCAATAGACATTCTGTGGATGTTTTCAAGAACGTTTCATATGAAACAGGCAGCAGGTCGTGTTGGGGACGCTACATTGAGACGAGTACAGTTATGGTTATTTTCAATATTTCTCGAATCCATGAGGACCTATGGACTGACACAATTGAAACAAGTCCTGGTTGTTTCATCGATGTCTAACGGAGATATTCCTGCTGTTTGTCGTCTGAATGCTATTTCTTATTTGTTAATGACATTTTCTCCACTGATTCTGGTCATTTGCCGATTATTGAATGCTCGGTCACGAACATAATAGTCCAGGATCCAAGGCCCATTTTTACAGGCTGAATCTTCGTGAGCAGCTTCATTTTGACGAGACGCCCAACTTTTTTCTCTACGAAAATTCTTGATAGTGGTAGCTAATAAACTGCGCAGGCGTAAGTCATGTCGATTTAGTAAGTGCAAAAAATTCATTACTAACAGCTAGTTTTTTAGTTGAACCTCGAGATAATTTGATAATGTACTCGAGAATATCTTTGTCCTACAAAATGGATGGTAGGACTAAAGCGTCCCCCACTCCCAACATATATCAATGACGAGGTCATAAAAAATCATTACTAACCAGCGGATTTTTTACCGTTGCCTGGTTCATAGATAGATAGATAGATAGAACAAGGTATGTGGGCGGACGAAGCCATAAGCATGTAGGCCTCTCAATCGGGCCCGTTATGCACCCACTACTGCTGGGAGATGGTTCAGTTTTGAAGGTAGCCTATCTCGCGAGCGAAAGAGGCCAGCCTTCTGACCGATACCACCCTCACACTCTCCGGGTTCAGTACGATGCTCCCGAGGTGTGCTTCCCGTATTGCTGCCACTGCCGGGCATTCCGTGAGGATGTGAGTGGCTGACTCCTCATCCTCCAAGCACCACCTGCATTCGGTATCATCCGTGAAACCTAAAATGTTGAGGTGCCTGTTGAGGTGGCAGTGTCCCGTCAGGAGCCCTGTCACTAATCTGATTTCCTTTCTGCTCAGTGTGAGCAGAGTCTTGGTCCTCCTGGTAGAAGGGCCTCCGATGTGGAGTTTCGATTGCCTCATGCCTGGTGTATCTTTCCATGTATCCTGGAATTTTACTTCCAGAATTTCCTTCATGGTTGAGACGCACCATGATCTTGAAACTCCTATGATAGGTTCTGGTCCCATCGCTGGGCTTTTCGCACCTTGTTTCGTTTAGGAGATACAGGGTGTTGAAATTGCAATTTTTTATCCAATTATTTTGAATAACTTTTGCAAAAGATTAATTTTTTGCATAAAATTTGGTGAACGTTTTTGACGTTAGAAATCGAAATTTGGTTTTAATTTTTATGTAGTACTTGAGGGCGCTGCATACGTTATCATCATTTGTTTTGATTTTCCCTTTTTTGACAGCGAATTTTTGGGATATTTCATTACGAAATCTTATTCCTACACTTTTTCTTAGCCAAAAATGTACACGTGCTCAACAACTGTTTTTGAGAGATTTGTAAATTTTTGCATCGATGCAGGTTATGAGTTGCCAGATGAAGTTGCCCAGAACTTTACAAAAACCGAGCATGTGACAGATCTCTAACTGTTAGTAATTAATTTTTTGCACCCACCAAATCGACATGACTTACGCCTGAGCAGTTCAGTAGCTACCACTATCGAGAATTTTCGTAGAGAAAAGTTGGGCGTCTCGTCAAAATGAAGCTACTCACGAAGATTCAGCCTTTCAGTAATCATTTTTAAAAACGGGCCTGGTATCCTGAACTATAACAATTTGCCCTGTTGCGAACACCATGAATATAACAATTTGAAATTCACCAACTCGACACAGGAAATAAATTAATACATAGAAATCGTTTTAGACAATTCTTCACAAATCTTCACTGACAAATGGTTTATTGATGGTTTACAAATGGTTTATGAAGTTTATTCTCTTTTCCTATACGCCTACTCTGTTAATAATAGTAGTGAAAGGGTGTCTGAAAAATTTATATTTTGATTTTCCACTTGCACATTATTTGTTTGATATCTTATGGATGAGATTACCAAAAACACACGCTTTACATACCATCACTCAATAAAGTAACAAAATTGGTGGTTCATATTTTCTCAGATATTCTATTCCTGTATTTGAGAGTGTTATTCGTAGAGTTTTCTGGATTTTTTTGTAACAACCCATGTACGTGGTAACTTTGAAAGTGAACACAATGAATGAAGTCGATTGAAGAATCATCATTCAATGTAATGACGAAAAATCGAAGAGTTTGACCGATGAAATTTTGAAATATTGGGTGATTTTAATAAAAAGCCATATTTTCTTCCGCTCATTGAATCACTCAGTTGACATATGCAAATGAATGTATATTAAGAATCATTCTTTCATAGTCACCATTTTCATTTCGAAATGTACAGAACGATTCAAGAATACCGAGTTATTTGTAAAACTTCTTGAATCACCCCGTATGAGTTTGAAACTAGTAAATAATTTTGATTCAAGGTTCGCAAATCATATTCTGATTCCAGGTTTGCTAGAAAACATTGTCATTGCAAAGCCAAACCTCTTCTGCCCTCGACGAGTGGGCGGAAGAAGAGCTGAATAAACTTTGGAGGGATAATACCGGCTGCAGGCAGTCCAAAGACTTTGTGGCCGGCACCAGAGTTTCAAGGACAGCATGGCTCTTAGGCAGAAACCGCGCCAAGCACTACGCCTTCTTATGGGAATACTAACAGAACATAACAAAGTTAGGCGGACACCTATCACTAATGGGTATAGAAGACAGCCCTACTTGCCGCAAATGCGAAGAAGACGAGGATACTTCATCTCACTTCCTCAGCGAGTGTGAGGCGTATGGGCAGGAGCGTGCCTAGGGTAGTTTCATGAGAGGGGGTTAATCACCCATTTAAGGACCAATATTTCCTACGTTTTAAAAAGTTAAACTTCAGTAACACTCATATTTAATTAAAAAAAAATTACAAAATGTTCTTTTAAAACAATAGCTCGAATATGAGAGAGTGTAAAAATAAATAAACAGAATATCTTTCAAAATGAAAAAAATAACTCAAAAAAAATATATATGTCGGGGCGTGGCGCAGTGGTTAGAGCGTCCGACTTTGGCTCGAAAGGTCCGGCTGGGATTTTTTAATTTAATTTGACCGATTGAATTATTCAAATCTCGTGGCTGGACTGGGGTGAGTCCTGCACGATTCACTGTTGCGTTCCAATTAACAGTGCTGCTCCTAAGGTGGCGCATGGAGTTAGTAACAAGGCCTATCCAGAACACGTGGCTAATGACCATAGCAGTCGATGCCAAAATACCAAAGAAAAAAAAATAACTCAAAAATAAAAAAATTTATACTAAAAATAAATAACAGAATAATTATTCTTCGAAAAGAAATCAATAATTCGAATATAAAAGAATGTAAAAATAAATAAAGAGACTATCATTCAAAACGAAAATAATAACTGAAAAATAAGTAAATGTGAAACTGAAAATAAATTAGCAGAATATTCTTCAAAACGAAAATAATAACTCAAAAATGAGAGAATGTACAACTAAAAATATATAAACATAACAAAACAGACAAAATAATAAAAACAGGTTACCTATAAATGATAAATGAATGGTATGAAATTGTAAATTTCATATTTCTTTGTTTTTTAGCACTAAATCTGTCTATGATATTATTTATATTAATTTTCATATCCCGATGTATATTCAGCAAGGCAAGTCCTGTTAAACGAGTGTTCGACATGGTTGATCTAATATAGGTTTTCAGTCTTCTTAAAGTCGAGAAACTGCGTTCTGCCGAAGCGACAGATAACGGTAATGTCACTTGAATTTGTAAAATAGTGTAAATTAAAGGGTAAATATTTTTATCACATTTCAATAATGAATCGATTCCAGTATGAGGTTTTTCATGACAATTCTTCCATTAATTTATCCATAGTTCTTGTTCTGATCATAATCTACGGTATAAAGACGTTTCAGATTCACTTGTAGGACAAAAATGCTACCAAATTGTTTTTACAGTTTTCCAGCTGTACATGTGAATGTTCCAAGCAGATGGAAAGTACAACATTTGAAAAATAGAACACAGCTTTATTGTTGAATCTGTATTTTAAATCCTCTATAACACTATCAAGAACTGGAAAATAGACAGCGATTCTATAATAATCCTCATGACTATTACATTGCACGTTTGTTCTCATGGTTTGTTTATCTACCACCCGTGGTATAGTGATATCGATCTCTAACATTTCGTGAATCTTCGTTATGTCTTTGTAAATTTTATTGAAATTGTCGTCACCTTTCTCTCTTTTATATTGCAATGTTTGTAAAACATTCGTAATGCTCTTCTCAGCGTACAAATTATCTATGGTTTTAGTCTGCAAAATTTTACTCAAGTTTATTGTGAGTCCTAATACTTCTAATAAACAGCATAAACTTACAATGAAGTTGGTGGAAATCAAGGATAATTTCAGACAAGCAGCATTAGATGCGGAATCTCTCTCCCTCCAATTTGATATGAAATCAAGGGATTCTTGAAAAACTCTCTCGAAATCGCTGAATTGATTCATGTCTTTCAACCCACCTTGTATCACATAACTTTCTTAAATTATTTCCATTGACGTGCAATAGAACACTGTGTCTCTAGGAAGATGAATTGAAAAAGGTGATGACTTCTTTCATGATACCAGTAGCATTCCTTATTGACTGAACATTTGAACTCTTCGAAATAGATAAATTCAAGGCGTGATTACTGCAAGGGCACTTCAGTGCATTTTTCAATTCTTGTTGCAATTCTTTAATGGCGCCTTTCTGTTCACCCAACATTAAATTGCACCCATCGGTACCAGTTCCCACACAATGAACCATATTCAAATTCAAAGATTTCATTAGTTTCACGACAGTTTGTGCTAAAATTTTACCTGTCATAACTGGTTCTATCGAAGGTTCATTGTAATTAGATGCGTGACAATTTAAAAAACCGAAAAAATCTTCGAAAATTTGATTTTTTGAAACATACCTGAGTGTGACAGACATTTGTGAGATATGACTAACGTCTGTAGTTTCATCAAATATAATACAGTAGTACTTACACTCTGTAAATCTCTTCAATATAGTAGTTAGAATTTCCTCTTTACAATATTCGATCAGTTCATTTTGAGTTTTTGCGCTGATGTAAGTTGTTTTTGAAGATGAGTTTTTCAAATGTTCTTTCAGTACGGTACTTTCACTTTCAACGCGAAAACGTAAAAGTTCTCTAAAATTCCCTTCATTTGCAGTGGGTGAAGATTCTACATCTAAATCTATATCTTCAGTTTCAGAACTTTTTATCCCAATAGCTCCACTATCTCTATGTCCTCTTAATGGAATATTCTGCCGACCCAAAAAGATAATCCTCTCAATAATAGAAGTGAGACGCTTCCTATTTTCGATAATTTGTTCTCGCCTTTCAATGTCCAACATATTAATTACCTTGTTTTTTTCGTCACAGTAGTTCTTGGTGAAATTCCTTGCATTTATTCATTTATTACTGATTTTTTGTGAAAGCTACTTTCTTGATGACTGACCAAATCCCCGTATTTTCCCAGTAATTTGGAATATTTGCATAATGGAGTTTTAATTAGTTTGTTTAAAGGGGTCTGTTTGTGTTGACCACCGTACTTTGCTAATAACAGGCATTATTTGCAGAATATACTTTTTTTCGAAACTGAAAATGTTAACCATTCGAACAGCTGGAAATGTTTCTGGGACAGATCATTTCACGTCCTTGTTTTTCTTTGTGTGTAATGAAAAAGGATATATGAATTCTTTGCTGCCTGGTACCATAGCATATTTCAAAATGTTCATTTTCTACATATCGTGATCTAGAACTTTTCCAGCATCCATATCATTTTTAGACATACACACTTCGCCTTCTTTAATTTCCATTCCTCTGGAGCTGGAGTTTCGTAACTGATTACCACAATCTCCAGTTTTTGAAACTGTTGAACTTGTAGATGGCTGATTATTAATAATATCATTGATATAATCCACTCCCTCTGATAACTTTTCGTTTTTAATTTCTTTTTCTTCCTCCTTTTGCTTTTTTACAACTACTTATGAAGTTATCTAACGTGTTTTGGGACCTCTTCATTTTCGAATATCGACAATAACAACAGGTACACCAAAACGAAATCCTGAAAATAGTTAAAACAGTAAGTAATTATACCTACTCAGTACTCACTACTAAAATCATTATTCGGTTCCGGTAGGTATGTCGCGCCCAATGCTACAAAGTTAAAAATCACACCTTCTTGTTCTAAACCACGATAACACTCATAAATTGTATTCCATATAAATATGATGCACCCTAACATAGCCAACAAAACACAATGAACGACGAACTTATTTCGGCTTATTCCCCACTATTTCATTTCAAGTATATAATGTATTTACATAAGCACCTGCTTCGTGAATTCGGCCGTCGTTGTGTCGGCGAACAATAACAAATAAAAACTCAGTTCACTCAACACTCAACTACATAATGCGCCACCCTGATTGGGAAATTTATAATTTAATGTTGTGACTAGAAGCTAGAAGACTAGAAGACAGGTGTGAAAGCCCATCGTTGCGTCTTCATCATCATCATTTTTTAAGTTTGAAAATAAGGAATGTTAAAATTTTTTCAACATCATCGTGGTCATGGGGGGTGGGGTAATTACCCCATTACCCCCCTCAGGCACGCGCCTGCGTATGAGAGGCTTAGATTTGGAACCTTCGGAGTTGAGAAACTCCAACAAGAGGAACTAATCGACTTGGAGTAGTCGGACATACTAAGTTTCCATGAGGGCCTACTTGCCTGGCTGCGGCCTCCCCAATACTACTACTTGTCGAAGATTAAATATTAGAATAAGTGTATTTTTGCTTGAAACTTACCGTGTAGATAATTTAAAAATGTGACATTTATGCGTCAACATATTGTTTGAGATCATATGAATGATAATAGCATGAACAAGAAATCAATTGATATTTCTGATTGCGTAAACTTAATCAAGCAAAGCGGTCACTGTTATCTTCAACTCTCTATATCTCTAAAACTGGTTATAGGATCGTGTTTTACCTATATGGACACTTTTGAAAAAGAGACCAGATACTACACCATACTAAAATTTTGAAAAATTTACCCGTAGTCCATTTTCCATAAGAGAAGTGCGGGGTTCTTTGCATGAAAACTTGCAAATGTAAAACGGCTTTTAATATTTACCATAAGAAACTTTAACGAATATTGTGTATTTTAAATCATCCTGCTTATTATTCCTGTTTATTATTCATCCATCAACTATGCATTCACCTCTGTAGTTTCTCAATTTTTATCCCAAACGATTCATTTCCGAGAACTACTAATGTTATAATTAGCACTATATGGTAACGGACTATTTCCTTAGGTCACACCCCAAGATGAGCTTCCAAAGAATGCCTGCTATAGATGTATTCATAAGCTTCAAAGTATTTCATACTTTATCGATTCGTCAAAGTCAAACAATGCAAAGCTTCAACAAATCTTATCAGAATCAGGCGAAACTAAGGCAATCAAGATGGAAAAAAACAATGGTATTGATATTACCCACACTGACAAAGAATTGAAGGTGATGATTGAGGAATCTAGTCAAGTATTAAATGCTCTTCAAATAAAAACATGTGAAGAATGTGGGGATTATTTCAGTACAAAGGAAGGGTTATTGAATCATCTAAAAGTTGGCCATGTCACACTACAAGAAACGGAAACCCAAAAATGTGATACAGACAAATGGAAGTGTGGGCTTTGTAATAAAGGTAAATATATTCAAAGTTACATTTCTCACTCAGAATAAAAAGAAGAATTGAAATTCAACAATTTTTGTACCAAAATATTGATCCATTTTTGGAACCTTTTATACAAAGAATTTTCGGAGTTGCTGATTTATTGCTATATTCAAAATGTCGGTAAAGGGCCAGCAAAATGAAATTTGGTTGTGTATTGAGAAGTTATACTGATTTTTTGCATAAGAAAAATGTGGGAGGTGTATCAGAGCTGTGCCGAGCACTGTGGTTCGTGCTTGTCTGAGCACTCTAAGCCCGTTTGTGCTCGTGAGCACTCAGCTTACGAGCACTTTTTCAAATTATTGCTCAGTGCATGACTGAAAGTGGATCAGAATTGAAGTGCAAGGTTTGACCCAGGCAGACAGATACCTTAGTTTGCATGGACGTTCCCATAACTTCCGTAATTTCTGACGTAGAATTGTGAAATTTGCGGAATTGATAAGAAAATTAACAAAATTACCTAGAAGTGATTGAAGATGGAGCTACCGAAATTTTCAAAAAATTATATTAGGAGGGAAAGTAGTTTGGAAATGTCTTCGGATTCGCAGTCG
Organism: Chrysolina oricalcia; assembly: GCA_944452925.2. Classification (NCBI taxonomy): domain Eukaryota; kingdom Metazoa; phylum Arthropoda; class Insecta; order Coleoptera; family Chrysomelidae; genus Chrysolina; species Chrysolina oricalcia. Next base: position 22,477,152 of record OX101818.2, read on the forward strand.
GAACAACCATTTTGCTACTAGTTCAAGTTGTCTCTGAAAAAAATTTTCTGAAAAATCAAAATTTGTCTCACTTCTCGTGGAAACACTCGTAATTTTTGACGTATAATTGATAAATTTGCGAAACCTATCGTTGCAATTGTACATAAAAAACTACAAATTGAACATTATTCAATGTTCGAATTTATTAAAAAGTGCTTGGTGCACGAAATTTCTAAGCACATTCTGAAAGTGATTAGTGCTCGGGAGCACTTTTCGTTTGTGCTCAGCACAGCTCTGCTGTAACATGCTTTCCTTTTCTTCCCTTTGCTTTTCGAGTACTGGATGTATCGGCCAACGGTACATTTGGTGTAACACCTAATACTACCCTCGGTCGCCAGTAAGATTATAGTGGTATTCCCCACTTCCTCCCAGATGACACTAATGAGAGTCCCAGGACTGCCACAGTGCAGACACGGTATTCCAGGTGTCAGTTGTAACGACCACGTTTCGGATGATGGTAAGCGACAGGCTTTAATTGCCCTCGCCACTGTAACAATATCGGCTGTACCCTTTTGAACTTCTGAGGAAGTTTTTTCAAAATTTAACCCCACTTACCATGAATGAAAGTATGGGGTTTAAATTATTCCCAAAAGCAATGAGCACTCAAATTTGACAGGCATACAGGAAAGCAATCGTATCAGCACTCGGTACACTAAAGATAGCATAATTTGACAGGCACACAGGAAATCAATCGTATCTGCTAAGGATAATGAATTCAATATATTATGCAGATGGCCATTGATATATATCTTTATCGAGTCGTCTGACGGAGCGTTGGAGGTAGATTGGTTTCCGTGGTTGAAGGTTGCGGCTTTGAATTTATTGTACGACGCAGTATATCAATCTCAACGATTGGTCCCAAACCACTGGTTACAGCTGTCAGGGAACTATGACTCGCGATACAAGTTTCACCCACTCCTGGCTCACCGACTATTATGTTTCTAATTATAGATTTCCAACGAATTCTGGAGAGACGCATCGGCTGACCCATTCGGAATGCGTAATTTAATTATCGAGACCCCTGTACTAGTTGTAAGCGAAATCTGTCCCTTCTGGCCGTAAATCCGTTCATTCAGGGTTGGATTTTGCTGTACGTCTTGGGTAGATATACATGAGTGTGGGTACGCGATATCAGATTACCGAAGGACAAAAATTGGATACGTCTCCTCCAACAAATGGGCTCGTTGAGTTCAGCTAGTTCCGATGAGCAGGAAGGCCGTACTTTTCGGATGCGTAGGAAGTTCAACACACGGTTTCATGTGCCTGATTTCAAACGAGACAATATCCACTCCTGTGAAGCCACATTTGTGGATAACTGTATGACGATGCACTAGATTGACTGGGATGAAGGGTGTCCAACGTGCTCGAAACTTATACTGAACGGATTTCATTCGGTTGATTTGACTCGAAATTCAATTTTCCACCTTAGCAACTTGATACACTCTATTACATAAACTAAATTCCAGAAGGCCGTATAGGTCAGACCCTTTTGGAACCAGTAATTTGAATATTTTATATTCTCATTTGGAAAAGGTCTGATAATTCACCTGCCCTCATTAGGGTGACCATAATCCAGTGATAAGATGTGGATGTAATTAAATTTAAAGTGGATGTGAAATATTAATTGAGCAATTATATGATGCTTTTTTAATAAATTTCACTCTTATTCGTTGGGGGATAATTTAAATAGATTTCACACGACAGAACAAGTGAGAGTTGAACAGTCATAAGTACCTTTGACATACTTTCAAATCTTGGCTGCTCTGCGGAGATAGTTGAAATATCTTGTCTTCAAAATATTTTAGACAGTCTACACAAGGTTTGAATATCTCGACTGGTTCGAAGTTAAAGGGGATTATTTGTGACTTCACCCTATAAAATTATTACTTTTTTTTGGATGTAATTAAATTTAAAGTGGATGTGAAATATTAATTGAGCAATTATATGATGCTTTTTTAATAAATTTCACTCTTATTCGTTGGGGGATAATTTAAATAGATTTCACACGACAGAACAAGTGAGAGTTGAACAGTCATAAGTACCTTTGACATACTTTCAAATCTTGGCTGCTCTGCGGAGATAGTTGAAATATCTTGTCTTCAAAATATTTTAGACAGTCTACACAAGGTTTGAATATCTCGACTGGTTCGAAGTTAAAGGGGATTATTTGTGACTTCACCCTATAAAATTATTACTTTTTTTTGGATGTAATTAAATTTAAAGTGGATGTGAAATATTAATTGAGCAATTATATGATGCTTTTTTAATAAATTTCACTCTTATTCGTTGGGGGATAATTTAAATAGATTTCACACGACAGAACAAGTGAGAGTTGAACAGTCATAAGTACCTTTGACATACTTTCAAATCTTGGCTGCTCTGCGGAGATAGTTGAAATATCTTGTCTTCAAAATATTTTAGACAGTCTACACAAGGTTTGAATATCTCGACTGGTTCGAAGTTAAAGGGGATTATTTGTGACTTCACCCTATAAAATTATTACTTTTTTTTCAAAAAAATTATTGAAATTCAAACGGTTTATATGTTATTGGTATGATTATGACAGTAATATATAGCTTGTTTTTCTTTCATAGTACATTATTCCAATTGTAGATTTCTTTGCATCTCTACCCAAGAAAAAACACATGGAGTCCCATTCCCGAAACGGTTTTTTGCTGTGTTTTGTGTGCGGAAAGGCATTTATAAAAAAAGAGGAGTATTTAAACCATTGCTCAATCCACCCCATCAAGGGAAAACGAATTTCTGACAAAGCAAGCTCAACAAGTACCAAAAAGAACATTTTTGATGAAAGATGCTCAAACGTTAATTCACGTCTACAAGTTGATTACCGTGAACATGTCAGAAAAAAACCTCGAGAAATATGGGAAGTAAAAGACGGTCAAATACGTTCTAGACCATTTCAATGTGAAATCTGCCATAAGAGTTTCCTCAGGAACATTCATCTGATCGCACATAGACGCATACACGCCGATCCGTCATTTCAGTGTGAAATATGTTCGAAGAAATTTCATTACAAACAAAATTTAGTGACCCACATGACAAGCCATTCGAGCGAAAGACCTTATTGCTGCAAAATTTGTTTAAAATTCTTCAAAACTAGAGGTGTTCTAGAAGGACACTTTGCTTTACACAGGGGAGAGAAACACTTCCAGTGTTATATTTGTCAGAAAGAGTTCGCAAAAAAGGTGTATTTGGCTGTTCACATCAGAGTACACACTGGCGAGCGTCCCTACAAGTGTAATATTTGTCGGCAAATGTTTACTCAAGTTGGAGACATGAAACGACACAATGAGCTACACTCAACGAAGAGAGAATTTCAATGCTTTATCTGTTTGAAATTTTATCCAACCAGTTACAGGCTGAAGATTCATACGAGAACTCACATAGCTGAAAAAGAATTCGAGTGTACTCTTTGTTTGAAAACCTTCAACGGACAAGACCTTTTGAAAAGACATGTGAAAACTCACACTTCAGAGAAACTTTACCAGTGCCACGTGTGTGCTAGAACTTTCACTCTGAATGCCCACCTCTCCAGTCATTTGAAGGTTCACGCTGCCAGAGAAAGAAGCTTCAAGTGTAAGGTTTGCCAGAAAGGCTTCTATGCGGTAAACGATCTGAACAGACACGTGCCGATCCATACGGTCGACCGACCTTTCAAATGTTCGATCTGCTTCACCAACTTTCCTATCAAAAAGTACTTAGCGAAACATATGAAATCCAAACATACGAAGAGAGAGAAACTCCACCAATGTACGATTTGTTCCAAGCGTTTTCATCTACCCAGCGCCTTGAAATATCATCAGCAGAGTGTTCACGATGGAGAGACACGGTTCGAGTGCCGTTTCTGTTCAAAGAAGTTTTTCGATAGGTGCAAGATGTACCAGCATATGCGAGTACATACATCTGAGAAGCCGTATTCCTGCTCACAATGCCCCAAAAGGTAAATTATAGTTTTTCGACTTTCAGCTTGTTAATGCTTATTGCATTAGTCCAAGATACCAGGGCCGCCAGACATTCCTTATTTTCTCAGAAACCAAATGTATGTATGAGATTAAGTAGTGTAAGTATGTACTTTGAGTGTATGGGTACCTGCTAGTTTGGGCCGACGGCCAATTAACAGATACCAGGTGCTAAAGGTAAGAAAGAATAGTATTCACATTTATTAAAGTCTCAGTGCTGATATTTACGCATGTTTCAGAGAACAGAGTTAAAAATTAATAATCAGTACTGCCAGACACTTTCCGTCGGCGGTAACTTTTACAAAACGCTTTAAGGCTCCAGAAAAAATGATGTAACTTTACGTATAATCTCAGTCTTGATTCTTATACATGATGATGATGAACTATTTCGATACTTTCAGTAAGCAGCCAGACCAATTGGATGGGCCAAACATCCTTCCAGACACACAAAGTGTCGCTGTGAGGATGACCTCGCGCTCATACTCATAGTGAGTAACAAACATGAATATTTGATGTCATTTTCATGCAGGGTTATTCAAGGAACCCTGATTTTAATACTGTACCATTGTTTTAACCAAGTTATGACATGACTTGGAGGCTAGACCACTGACGCTATCTACATGTCGCCTCCATTTGAATCCAATATTAATCCCATTAGGTTGGCCTACTATCTTACTTCTATTTAAACAATGGTAGGTCCAATAATAATAATACCTGTATTATATTTGAAAAAATAATTAACCAAATTACACTTGTTGAAGGATTAACAAGTGTAATTTTTTCCAACGGTTTTATTCACTTACTTTTTTCTCCGTCTGTTTGTTTGTTTGTATGTGTGGTACAAATTTTTAACAGTTTTTAAACTAACTTTAAACATAGCTCAGAACTGGATAATAATGCAATATTGCTGCATAATTTGTTGATAATAATATAATGATAATGAGCTAAAGACTTGAAACTTTGGAAACATAGCTCAAAGGTGGAGACCAATGCAATATTATTAAATGATATGTTGATGATACAATGATAATTAAACTGGCTTGCAATAATACAGGCGGATGTTTAGACCCCCTTTTCTGCATGGTCCGCGACAACAAAAAGGCAGGGATTAGAGCATGTTTTTAAAAGCAGCAGCCCTTGCAGCCGATGAACTTGGTATTGTAATTGTGACTAAACGTGCGAACCCAAACTGTCACCAAGTTGGAACCCGTTCAGCAAAAAGTTCAAAGCTGCGTAGACTGAGCTTACATGAGGAAAAGGCCATGCAGGAGGTTTTCTTCAAGAACATTCAGAGACATTCAGAGACATTATACAAAAATTTTACCTTTGCCTTTCTCAGGTCAAGTGGGCTGAAGTCGGAGATCGAGTGATTTATACTGGCCTACCAGAATGGTGTTTTTTACACCCTAGTCTACCGTAGTCGTGTGATGGGTATAGAGCTCTCAGGTGTCAACCTGAGACCATAATGCATTTGCCGTCAGCATACCCAGCTTATGCGGTCTCAGCCCATATCCATCTACCATCTACGACACTCGTACGGCATAGACGAAACACCGGTTATGCCTTATGACATTTCGTTATTTTGTATGTGGGGTAACCTATTGACGAGGTTTCGAAGATATTTTCAGAACCCTCAATATGAAGTGGGTATAGAAAACCTCGTGTAAACTTCAGCAAGTATTGGGTACTCCCAAAGATAAAACAGATGAAAGTGAAATGTCGGGAGATTTATGAAATTAGCTGTTCGGACTGCGAGAAAAAGTATTTAGGTCAAACTCGGAGGGCCATGTAAATACAGCTCAGAGAACACATTGCTCATATCCGATATTCAAGACCCGAAAAATCGAGTGTGGCCCAACATACTTTGGATCACGACCACCGATGTGATAACACAAGTTTAAAATTTATCAGTCAGTTCTCGATGCATTCGAGAGTCAGGAAATTACAAAGTGTAAAAATAGTATATAGCTCATTATTCAAGTACATTGAAACAAAAAATCTTTTTTTTGAAAAAAATTCATAAGTTAGGTACTGTTTTTCCAAGAAATTTTTGTCATTAACTCCAAACCAAGTAGGATAACATTAAAATTAATTCAGTGTAGGTAAAATACTAGAATTAGTAAACAACAAAAGTAGGCAAATTTGATAAAATGAGCGCCGTTGGCTCTCAGATAAGTAGTAGGTAGAGTGAGTAGATTCGACATGTTAGGTAAACAAGTTATTCAGATAATTTGACGTCCATTAAGAAATAGTTGTATAAGGTAAGGTAGGATAAGTGGTTCAGTAAGCTTTTAGCTCCTGAACTGGTGCGAATTATCGCTTGGGCTGATGAGACTCTTCAGGGCTAGGATTCTTTCGTGGATGACGGTGAATGAAACATAGATATCTGACTGCAACTCTACTTTTCATGCATTGATACAACAAGTTACCTAACTTATTAGTGAAGATCAACAACAATTATAAAACGGAATAGGTTTCCATTTACGTTCTTTCGGACCCCGCCGACGACCGCTGTCAGCCTGATAATTCCCATCTCACCTCTACGCCTTCCAAGATCCAGTTTATTCATGGGCGTAGTTTGAGGAAGGACAGAACCACCACACTACCCCCCAACTTAAATAATACTTACAATACGGCTATTTAAGTTAACAAGAAAAATATGCAGCCCTGAATAAGCATTTATAATAAGAACCCTACTTTCTCTAAGGACAACTTTCTATTATTAAAACGTTATTAATTAAACTAATCAATTAGACTGTGTTGCATAATCATTTGGAAGGACTTTGTATGACTTTAAGTTTATTATGTTCTGTTTGGACAACTCGACACCTACTTCATTTCCTATTATATATAAATTGGGACCGGCTTTCCTTATAACATAGAAAGGACCTTCATATAATAGAAAAAACTTTTTTGTGGTTTTGTCTTCAGCAAAAGACTGATAATATGTTCTTGCGAGCACCTTATCCTCAATTTGAAACTCAACTGGATTTATTTTTTTATTTGCCTTATCAGCACGCCGCTGAGCTTTTGTTTCAGATTTGTGTGGGCTAATTCCCAAACAACATTCAACGGAACACCCTTTACGTCTTCCTTTGGAAATTTTACAAGTTTCTCTATTAGGTTAGGTTGGATCGTACCTGTCTGAACATATGATGGAGTAAAACCTGTGTTCAAATTTACACTATTATTCAAACAATACTCATGAAGGTAATTATTAACTCGTCCTGGACATTCTGAAATAAACAGTTTTTGTTTATTTAGTTCATCTGTATGAGCCTGCTCAGCAACCGACTCGGTTAATTGGTGTTTTACCGTAGATATGTCACTATATTTCTTTTCATTATTAAAAGAAATATCATTTTCAATATCACTACTTCTAAATAAATTGATATGCGAATTAGTCTCAATCGGTTTGAAAACAATATTTGTAGAATAACTGTTCATTCCCTCATGAAAAAGGAGAGATGATTTTTCAAAATCGATAACAGCCTTCCATTTAGAGAGCCAGTTCGCGCCCAAAAGAATATCACAATTCAGATTCGGGACTATTAAACAAATTATGTACATTTTGCATTCCGCAATTTGAACTGGTAAAAGTATTTGATTTTTAATACGCTGCGTTTTACCCCCCGCAGCGACGGCAATGGAAACGTTTGTCAGCGGTAAAATTGGAATACTCAGTGTTTCACTTTTCATTTTACTGTAAAAAAGGTCAGAAACAGCGCACACATCTGACCCGCTGTCCAGTAAAGTTTTTATCCCCTGTTTTCCCACACAAATCATAATGGTCGGCGAGACCATTTCATTTTCTTCAGGTTCGCTATCTGAATCTGTTGGCAAATTTTCCGAATCTTCATTGAACGAAGTTATGCAATTGATGTTGGTAGTTTGAATATTATCCGAGCTGTTCGCTGGATTTTGGTTAGAATAGTTCTGACTCCTGGTAATGGGGTCTTTAAAATCTCTAGACCGCTCCGAATTTGAATTCATTCGGTGGCGGTTATCAAGATTATTTCTTGAAAACCTTATTGATTCTACCCAAGAATCGTATTTATAGGTATCGTCGATTTTTTGAAGAAATTCTTCTACCCCCTCCACAGTTGAGAAACTATTCGTTATAATACCCCGCTGAACATCTGCCGAAAAGTGTTTGGAAATCATCCCTATCAATTTTTGATCAGGAATTTTTTCGTCCAAAAACCCCGCAAGACGAACAAGGTTGAGAAAATATTCCGATCTGTTACCGGAATCAAATTTTCCGTAGCTGAGTTCCAAGAAGAGGTCCCGCTGTTTTTCCACCCCCCAAAATCTGTTTCTGAAAGCTATTTCGAAATCATTAAATGTCTCGATACTATCTTCTTTAATTGAGCCCCAATCCGCTGCCGTACCTCTTAGGCACGCCAATGCTAGGCCCTTTCTATGATATTCGCATCATTGAATGATTTATTCAATTTGTTGAGAAAAGTTACTGGATGAACTTTGGAGTTCGGATAAAATATTAAATTATTACCCCCCAGTTCCCTCCAGTTTAATAAATATGATCGATCGTTCGATATTTGAGGTGTGACTGAAAAGCTAACATTTTGTTGAGGACAATGCTCAGGCAAAGGTGAAGCGGATTCATCTTTTTTATTTACCTTTGTTCTCTGGTCGATTCTATTAACATCGATCTTCAGATCTGCAACAGTTTGTTGTAACTCGGCCATGCCTTCAGTTAAATTATGTAGCATACCTTGCCAATTTACGCTTAAATCAGGTTCACTGCCTCTATTTCTCTTGTTCCTTTTGGAACTCATGTTCAAGCCAATTTTTTAAATGTTTCAACAATAATTATAGTAAAAATCAGTTCTGAAAAAAATAAACTTCTAACTAACACTTCTCAGAATGTTATTATTTCAGCAAGTCTTTGATAGGCGCATACGACATCAACGATAAGGTATGTAATTGGAAAGTTCTCACCAGGACACCAAGTTCCTCCCTCGATGCAATGACATATATTTGTCACTGAATATGTGTGTCTCCTTCAGATACTTCAAATCAATTCACCTTCTCCGTCAGTCCTCTCGCCCCACGTTGGGCGCCAAATGAACTGGTGCGAATTATCGCTTGGGCTGATGAGACTCTTCAGGGCTAGGATTCTTTCGTGGATGACGGTGAATGAAACATAGATATCTGACTGCAACTCTACTTTTCATGCATTGATACAACAAGTTACCTAACTTATTAGTAAAGATCAACAACAATTATAAAACGGAATAGGTTTCCATTTACGTTCTTTCGGACCCCGCCGACGACCGCTGTCAGCCTGACAATTCCCATCTCACCTCTCCGCCTTCCAAGATCCAGTTTATTCATGGGCGTAGTTTGAGGAAGGACATAACCACCACACTCCTGAAGATTCTAACTTTGTTGGCGAAACGCGCGTCGAGTGTGATTGTCGAGTGTGATTTGGTGTTTGGGTAGTTTCTTTTTCTTGAATGTCTATTCTATAGGATTTTGTAGAATACTTGGATTTTAGGTGGAATATGATTCGTATTATAGAATTATGGCAGTGTTAATGCTCAAAACAGATTGAATAAATAATCAGATTTCCTATTGAACTTATTCATAATTTTTTCTCACTTGTATGCATCTTTCTCTCTTGCCTATAATAAAGACTAACGACTCCCTTTTCAACCCCAAACCCAGATGAAGAAAGTATAGATATTGAATAGTAATTATACTTATATTCTTTATTGTTTCAAGGTTTTCTCACAAGCAATCGCTCACGTTCCACTTGAGGGTCCATACTGGCGAGAAACCGTTCGAATGTCTGGAATGCCACAAGTGCTTCAACAGGAAGTCACACCTCAAAAGCCACATGCGAATCCACACTGGAGAACAACCCTATCAGTGTGAGACCTGTAACAGAAGATTTTCTCACAAGAACAGCTTAAAAAACCACCTACTACTACATTCTGGAGCTAAACCTTTTGAATGCCACCAATGTTCAAAAACGTTCCGTGATACGAGTACCATGAAAGTTCACATGAGAACGCACACAGGAGAAAAACCATTTAATTGTACCATTTGCCCTAGAAGCTTTGCTCATCGCTCTTCTTTGCAAATACATTTGGATTCTCACAAGGGAGAAAAACCATATACGTGTTACATTTGCTCGAAAAACTTTGGTATGAAGAGATATCTTGCCGACCATTTTGAAAAAACACACAGGGAAAGGAAGTTTTATTGTGATATCTGCTCGAAAGTATTTCCCAAAGAAGGCCATTTGAAAATGCATAAACGAATGGCAGCTCATAGAGGGATTTAATCGAGGGAGATGATGTAAAAAATGCAGCTGTTTTTTTAGGCGACTTATTGTTGATTTTGTAGGTATGCTATTTGGGTTCTAAGGACATTAAATTTAAGTTTGTTTAGATTAGCCTATTACGCCAAGAACCACAACTTTTTTCTTCATTAACACCCTGAAAAGTATATTTGAAAAAAATTGTGGAAAGACACATATTTGTTTGAAAGTGGTTGACAATGTATTAGTGTTAGTAGAATACTTCTGGACTTCCATTGTCTCGAAACAGAGGAAATAAATTCTTTGCATGTATTTTGAGTCAAGACGTTTCAACAGTAGTTAACATCTACTGTCTTTATCAAGTGTGTGAATGCGACAAGATTTTTCGTATACTTATTAAATAGTCTGTACCATTAGCATGCAACTAATGTACATGATATAAAGGTAAATATGATATAAAGGTAAATATGATCTTCGTGGGGTCTCTCAGTGATAGCGTGCCCATTCCGAACTGACAAAAATTCATTCCAGAATTTTTCTAGTACACCGACCTTAATTGGGTTTTCTGGCGAGTGTTATTATTGATGACCGTTCTTGACAGGTCTTAACACAGAGTTTTATTGAAATTTCAATCGATCTAGCTGAGTGATAAGTGGCTTCCACACATTCCGAATCTCTATGCTCGGCAGACTTAACACGTCATTATTAGGAATCTATGCCGATTATATAAACTTTCTCTTATACCAATGTTGTTCTTTGTGGATAACTTCGGCTACCGACCATGCGATGCTACGTTTTTAGTCCATACGTGATCTCCTATCTCACAAAGAACAACATTGGTATAAGAGAAAGTTTATAGAGTCGGCATATATTCTGAATAATGACGTGTTCAGTCAGCCGAGCAAAGAGATTCGGAATGTGTGGAAGCCACATATCACTTAGCTGGATTGATTGACATTTCAATAAAACTATGTGCCAAGATCAGTCAAGACCGGCTAATTAACACTGATTAACCTTGATGACCTGAGAGATCCCACGAAGGTCATAATCACCTTTGTAGCAGGTACATTAGTTGCATGCTAATGGCACAGACTATATAATAAGTATCCGAGATGTTTTGTCGCATTCTCACACTTGATAACGACAGTAGATGTTAACTGTTGAAACGTCGTGACTCAAAACACATGCAAATAATTCGTCCAGAAGAATTCTACTATGTATCCTTTGGTACTCTTTAAAAAAATATTGTAATTATTTTGGTTTACAAAAATTGGCTAGTTTTTTTAAGGGGTTATTTAGCCAAGTTCAGGTTTGTTTCTTTCGATAATTTGAGAAATAGCTTCTTGACTACACCAAAATACTTTTTTATATACTCGGCGAACGTGTTGTGGTTTTTATGAAGAGGAAACTATTGAATGTAACAATTTTAGGAATTGTACAAACTACATAGATAACGATTCTATCTTCACAAACTTTATTTAATCACTTCATGGTATCAGTAATCAAACTAAGTTTGTGAAGATTGAATCATTTTCTGTGTAGTTTTACTATCGATCTTCATCAAGAATAACGGCCGAGTCAATCAGACGTTTTAGGAATTATATTATTTTGCTCTTATTTGAGTATAGGACAACTTTTATGTTGTGAAATACTTTGTCAGAAGCATTGTTGTGAAAGTTTACGGTTCAATAGTGTTTATTATTGTTATAGCTGATTCATTTTTCATTACGATTTTTATACCACAGTCTATGGTTGCAGTTTTTACTTTCATTTTGTTTCATAAGAGCTAACTAGCAATATTTGAATAAAGTTTGCAAGGATTTCTAGGAAAGATATCTGAGCCAGAGCTGTGTGGAGGAAGGAAGTAACTGGTAACTTTTATAATATTTGAAGGTGGTTATTTTTGAGAATAACCATATGAGGCAATGAAATCCAATGCTTTGTTGGAAGAGGTTGTTTAAAAAATTCCTTATTTGAATTTGAAACGGCTTATGGTAACCGTCGTTTCTACCAGTTTCTACCAGTTTAGCTAAGTTTTTACTTTTATTTGAATTAGTTCATCATAACTTAATATGATACGAATAGGCATGCTTGAAGCTTGGCGAGAATTGTGAAAGAAATGAAAAATGCCATCAGTTTGTGATATTTGAAAACTATTTCATGACAGAGTTCTGTATTATCAAACAATCTCGTGAAATATCGTGACTTGATTAGAATCAACATTATATTGTCCGATCTAGTTCAGGTCCTAATACTTAATTCAGGAATATTGCTATATTGATATACTACGGACCAAGTGTAACTTACATGTACGGGAAAAACTTCCTTCTTTTATATAAGTATTCAAATATGGATACTATACTATGTCCATTGCCCTAGAATTGAGGTTGAGATGTAATGGTCATGGTAGCAATGAGGATAAAATGTGGTGTCAAAATTAGGTTGGAATGTGACAATTGATATGTGCATGTCAGCTCAAGTCAATTCATGGATCAGTGGATCAGAGAACAAATAATAGGGGATAGGATACAATGAACATATATTACAACATTTTATGGTGAGTTGAAGTGTAGGAGACCAAAATAAATCGATGGTTCATCGTCGGAGAGCAACTTGGTGAAAGTATTAGAAATATAAAGAATTGAAAAATTTAATGGAATCTAAATTAACCTGTTCATCCAAAGAGTTTATTTATTTTATTCATTTATTAAGTGAATACCTTCCAGTAAGAACAAGTTCTGGTATGAGGAAGTTGTAGGTACATATAATAATAATAAAAATTATAAACAATAAATATGGCCTCTTGCAATTGAAACAAATATATCATAAATCACTGATAAACAGAATTAACATAAACAATAATGATGAAACCATAATAAAGTCTTGAATTAGTGAACAAAGATTGATCATTACCGACAGGATATCAATTCCGTAAGGAAATAATCTATTTTTTTCACAGATATTTGGAATTTGGAAAAATTTCTACAATTTGTTATATTATAAGGTAATTTGTTAAATTCATCTAGAGCAGCGTGAGTGAATTTTTTTTGGCCAACTGTAGATGTAGCAGAATAAAGGTGAAACAAGTTATATTGTCTGGTGTGATGACTGAATTTCCTCATCAAAGTTAAGTTTGATTTAAAATTTTTATTAATAATATTGAATGCTATTTTCGAGGTATTTATTTTATACAATTCATCTAAGGAAAATTTGTCTGTAATTGCAAATAGTTTATTAGGTGGTATGTCAAATGGGAGACGATACAGTACTTTCATGGATTTCCTATACAATGCTGATATTTTATTGAACTTTATTTTGAAACAAGATCACCAAATGTTTATCAAATAAGTAATAGGACTTAGTATGTGAGAATATGGAATCATGTTTATAATTTTTTTATGAAGTTTAAGACATCTTCCCAGAGCACTAATGATTGGAGAAATTTTTTTAGTCAAGACCTCAATATGTTTGTCCTATTTCAATTTTTCATCGATCCAAATACCAAGATACTTTATTCGTTCAGTTCATTTCAATAATTCATTTTTGATATTGAGGTTCGAGGAAATATTCTTTTTGTTTTTTTGATGGAAATAGTTAACACCGACATCTTCTAAAGAACGATTTATTTCAAAGATTTCAAGTAGTTTCAACAATGTTCCTTTTTGACAGATGTGTAAAATTTCGAGCTCATGATTAATGCCAAAGTAGTGGTTAGAATTTAGAATATGATTAGCAAAGGAGCTTTTAGTGTTATAAACATCGAGTACAGTGTTTCTAGATTTTTCAATAATTTTAGTGTGTTCTAATGAGTTAGTATATATAATATATATCTATGGTTCTAAAACCCTTGTTTGAATCTTACGACCACTCTAAGTGATTTATTTTGAATTGCAATCTGGATTTATGTGTGTGGGGAATTTTATATGTTGATGAACACTAAAGAGAAGATTACACACACATAAATCTAGGTTCTTCATAATTTCTTGCTCTCAGAAAATTCACAATATATTGGCCAGAGTGGTCTTAGGTTCCAATCAAGGGTATTGTAACATACTAAAATTATTGAAAGATCTAGAAACTCTGAACTCTGGATGTTCATAACATTATAAAAGCTCATTTGCTGATCATATTCTTAATTTTACCTACCATTTTGACATTAATCATGACCTAGAAATTTTATACATCCGTCAAGAAGGTACATTTTTGAATCTACTTGAAATCTTCGAAATGAATCGTTCTTTGAAATATGTCGATTTTAACAATTTGTATGAACATTCTAATTTTGATTGCATTAACTTTTTCAATTTCTTAAATTTGATGAGTTGCACCCCTATTTTGATACTTCTTTTAGAATTTACATCGTGGAGATAGTTTCGTGATTCTTCTTCCCAGTATAAGTTAGATTCTTTTTGGTTAGTTGTTTTGAACTCCACAACGCACAAACTGTTAGCACTTGGTAGTTGAATACTATCAATTTTTTGAAGACGATGTTCTTACTCATTGGAAATCTGCCTTTTTATTTGACTTTTCATTCTATTCGACGGTTACCAAAAATGCCTATAGACGTGCCGACAATCTTGACCGTCAATATTTTCTTTAAAACTCGTTATTTCAAAAACAGCAAATATTTGGGACTCGTTGCCTCTGGAGTTTTTTCTACTGTATAAAATGTTCAATCATTCAAAAATACCACCAATTGAGTTCTCATGTTGATTTTTTATAAATATAGAAAAAGTTGGTTGTTTTGTAATGTATGTCTGTAGTCTTGAAATAAAGTATATTAAACGTTTCTGAGGTATTTTTGGTTTTGTGTGTTCAAACTTATTCTTTTACATTATTCATTCCATTTATGATGACTGGTTTGCAATTTCAAATTTGAGTAACTCATGATGGCCTCGATTTTTTCTCCAAATGGTGAGTTGTCCGCTAGCCTCTTACATGTTTTTAAGGAGATCGTTCTATATCAATAACTTTCGATGTAAATAGAATGCTCTGTCAATGATTAGAAAATTAATCTATACACTGTATCATTTTTCTCATAAACGATGTAAACAACTCATGAACAATTCACATAATAATGAATGAATGACTGGAAACGCCACAATTTTTAAAGGACCCCGTACTAATCTTATGGAGAACCGGTTTCGCTGGAAATCACTGAAATTTCAATATGATATAGCACATGCCATCCTGAACAAAAGTTACCATTGCGCCAACTCTCTGAATGCCGGCGTTTGGATTCTAAAGGAGATCAAAGTTTGATATTTTGACGATTTTTCAAAAAATCCACAATATGTGCATCAGAAAGTTCAAATCACAAAAGTTTCTAGAATCAAACCTGGCGGGCATACACAGAGGTTTAAACTTTGTTTTTGGTAATTTTTATCGAACTTTTTTCGATAAAATATTCGTTTTTCTGCAGATCCATATGCAATTGAAGTTACAATACATGAGAGGGCGATCATATTTTGCACTTGAAACAACCATCCAACTTCAAGCATTTGGAAGATACGGGGCGATCAAAAATATATATTCAATTTCAGGAAAATGTATCCCTTTGTATAATCAGCTTCCACTGATATATTTAGCTGATTTTTTAAAACTATATAGCTGATATATTTACAAATGTGTCAACGTCTGTGCTGAATCCAATTAAAGTTGCCGCGATTGTCCACAAAATATGGAGAAGGGATGTTTCGAAATAATTTTGAATGACAAAATATCTGCAATGAGAATTCATGAATATACAAAGGAACCAATATTATTTTCCGTTACAAAGGAATTATTGATTATTCGAGAAATCGATGAAATACTATACCTCAAGTCCCTGTATAATTCAAACCGTGGCATTCGCGAGGTAGGCACTGTGGAAATTTTTGATCAAGAATGACTCATCTACATTGTCAGGAAATAAAAAAAATTCACGGATGATTTTAGAAATCGTTTCAAAGTTATTCCGAAACATCCCTTAGTCATATTTCTTGGACCATCGCCGCAATTTTATTTGGATTCAGATCAACGTTGAAACATTTGTAAACGGATACATTTTTACAGAATTGAACATATATTTTTGATCGCCCCGTTTCTTCCAAATACTCCTGTACTGTAAGTAACATCAATTGTATATGGATCTGCAGGAAAACGAATATTTTCTAGAAAATAGTTCGATAAAAATTACCAAAAACATTATATAATAAGAGATTTATTGCACAAAGAAAATCGTAACAACGTAAATACATAAACTAACCTAAAACATGTACAATAAAACGCGAATACCTGTAAGAAATTTAATTCTTGTATAGGTAGGAGGGATGCAGGGTAGTAAATATAAATAGTATATGGACTTTATCTAGATAAGAAGTATAATATTTCAGGTAAATAATCATTAGTAGAAGCACTAGTAGTTAATGTTAAAATTAAAGAGCAAACAAATACATGAAGATATCACAAGTTTCATTTTCACTTCACATTCAAACACACCCACACTTTATTACTAACTCAATGATTCACATTTAATTCAGCATTTTGAACATACTAATTATTGATTATTGTCAGAGGACAGAAATTTGCCTTGTGTGTCTGACTGTTGAATTAGATTAGAACTTTTGATTATAAAAATTCGGATCGATACCATGAAAATGAAATTCTGGATTTTTTGAAAAATCGTCAAAATATCAAACTTTGACCCCCTGAAGACTCCAAACGCCGGCATTCAGAGAGTTGACGCAATGGTAACTTTTGTTCAGGATGGTATGAGCTACATCATATTGAAATTTCATCGATTTTCACCGAAACCAGTTTTCACAAGATTTGTGTGGGGTCCTATGGTAAATGAATTTTGACGTAATATTCCATTCAATAATATGTGGATAACTTTGGAGTTCTGACAGTAAATTAAACCTAAGGAATGTCAGGAACATTGATATTAGTTTTTAATAAAAAAAATAAAGCGTCATTAACTAAAAATTAGACGCATCAAATCCTTTTTTTGGTTCAGAAAGGATGTTAAGCGTTTGTTTTGCAAGAGTTTTAATTTTTTGTTAGAATTTCATGTCCATGCTCCAGTGATGGACTGGAATGATTTTACCAAGTGTTGCGGCTGGATTGACATATGATGGCAGAAATGAAGTGAGTTGGATGTTCCCATTCTCGCTTCTGTTGGTAGGTGCTATAGGTTTGTCCAGTTTTTCCTGCAGTTTTACTGACAAATGCTCCACCTTTTTTGTTGAGTCGCCCCGGAGCGCCTATGGTGGTGGTACTCTCTTTCATCTGAACTTATGTTTATATGGGGAGAGCACCATCATTATAGTTGAAAAACTTTGTGAATGAGTTGAAAAACTTCTGACATTAAAGTATAGTTTGACTTTGACTAAATGATAATATATTGAATTCAATAGCATTGAATTAATAATTATGAACTGAACAACGGAATATCGCAGTGACTTAACCAAATATGTGGGGCTTTTGCTATATCGACTGCTGAAAAAAAAGCGGACTGAAATTAGGTAAATGCAGTATAATAAGTTTTAAATAACCAGAGGTACTCATTCACCATCACTACAACCAAGACGCCAATCTTTTCATTTTCCCCAACCAGCTAATAGAAACAAAATTTACATAATTAAAAATATGCTTTATTTACACAAAAGAGAAAAAACGCACACAATAGTTACAGTATAGTACAAGTGTAAATAAATAAATCCTAACTTAAAAATAAATACTATACAATGAAATGTGAAATAAATTTACAACAGTGTCAGAAAACTTCCTTTCGAAAATTGAATCCAAACTGTCCACATTTCACTCGCAAGATTCTAGCTAGTTGCGGTGGACCACAGTAAAAAACTGTTACTTTGCCTTTTTTCTGGTCTGAAATTGTCTTGAAAACTCTATCCCAGTTAGGACGGCCAGCGTTCGTACGTGTTTTCAGCCCGGTTATCAAGTCGCGCTTTTCCTGAAAAGATAAGTAATTATCAATAATAATATCATATCAACACCACTAAATACTATGGAATATCCAAATTCAAATTAAAAATGCTTTTTATTATAAATTAGTCATTTAAAAATTCGTTAATCTCATTAAGATCTCATTTGTCCTTTCTTGTTCATTTAGGGGGTCAAAGGAGGGTAAATGGGACAGGAGAATAAGATACTACTCCCGCTCGGCCGTTGCGCGGGTAGATGTAGCGATAGCACTGACAGGGCCACAGCCTCAGTGCTGGTGTGGGACGCCGGATTTTTAATGGATATACTAGGCGTAAATGGTGGAATCAGCGCACTCTGCTAAGCTTATGCGCGGAGAGCTGAGTTTCGGTTCAATACAGATACTGAGCGAGCTAGATTGTGCTTGATCCTTACGGATCTGGCTTAGTCCCTGTGTTCTTCGAAGATACCAAGAGCCTGATAAATGAGACCGCAATGTCTGCGGGGATCACTATCGTGTTCCCTAAAGTTGATGCTAACTAAGATCTCTCGTCAGCGGGCTTCCGAGGTGAAAGCATTTGTAAAACATGTACGATAGTTGCCTAACGTGAATCGAGATGGAGACCACTCCTGCGATAACTCGCAAGGTATCCAATCGAATGTATCTATCGCTGTTCGCGACGATACAGAGTACTTTGTTCTGCATCCTATCTTACCTTGTCAGTTGGGTTCTGTTCAGGCTGCAGAACACTGGGCATGCATACAAAATTGCTGGTCTAACAGTCTAGTTGCAGACCAGCAACTTGTTCCCTGAGAGATCATCCGTGATGTTCTGGCTATGGCCCGCGCGACGGCTGCTGCCCCTCTCTGGATAGCCAGATTAAAATGGAGCTGCATGAGCAGCCTGTTATCCAGGAGAACCCCGGGTATTTTATCGTGGTCGATTCATCTATGAGCTCGTCCTTTACCTTCACCAACTTTTTTGGGATTTCCATGTCCGCTTTGCGGAACTTCTTGAGGAAGTTGATGACCTTTGCCTTGCTCGCATTGATCACTATCTTGTTACTATCCAGATACGGAAGGTGAATTTGGATCTGCGAAGTAGCAGTTGCGCTTGAGGACGAATGTGTGTAAGTGGCGAGATGCTCCAGACCTGTTGCGTACCTTGTGGACATTCTGTTGTTTACTCTCACCTCGAAAGTCCTGCCCACGAGGTACGAGTCGATGAGTCTAACCATGTATAAAGGCATGCCTGTCCTCAACATTTTGGTGATCAAACCCTCAACCCAGACGGTGCCGAACGCTTTGTTCGTGTCCAACAGGACAATGACCGTATTCTGCCTCCTGTGGAAGGCCAGTTTCACCCTGTGTACAATCCCTATCACCTGGGAGATCGTGTTGTGACCTGTCCGGAAGTTGGATTGCACATAGGGGATCATTTTGAGCCTTTCCTCAAGAGATAGAAGCCGTTTGAGGTAAAGTTCATCAACAATCTTCGCCAACACACTGTACGTTCCCAGCTAGTGCGCATTGTTGCCAGGTTTAACTATTGGGATTAGCACAGCCGTCTTTATGCATCCTGGGTAGTGGTGCCATTTTATCATTTTGTTGATCAGGTGGATCATCTGCACCTCAGTATTACGAGGAAACATCTTGATTATAATTAAGTCTAACCCATCGGGCTTGCCTTTTGAATAGGATAACCAATATGTTCGACTACAATGACCTACAACATTCAAGCAATCGTACGTGAAGTTTTGTATGCCGTTCATAAAAGCGCTATAATGGACTTGTCATTTTATACTCAATTTACTAGTAAGCTATTTTCTCCCCTCCTTATATTACTGGCTCATTTCAAATCTGCTATGTGTAAAGAATTTAGTATTATTTCGGTTACTTTGGAAACAATGTTTACTGAAATAAATTTTCTGTCATTGATAATTCCTCCATGGCGAAATGGAGGAATTAGAGAAGTTTCGTCAGCAAGCATCGGACAAAAAGTAATCCACCACCCCGTCCCCTATCTCTCGAATCACCTTTGCCCGACACCCAGCAAACTTTCTACAAGAATACAATTTGCAATTCTCCCTGTAAAAACGAGCAAATTTTAATGAAACAGTTGACTATCTACTGACTACACCTTTTTCATATGTAATTCAGAAAGTGTAACTTGTAATTCAGATTAGTAAAATGTAATTCAGAAAATATAACTTGTAATTCAGAATTGTTAATTGGATTTCAGAAACCGTAACATGTAATTCAGAAAGCGTCAATTGTAATTCAGAAACCATCACTTGTAATTCAGAACCCATCAAGGATCTGATAAGTAAAAGTAGGGAATATGAGAAAAAAGAATTATTTATTGGTGAACATCAATATAATGTTTACATATACATATAGTAATAATATTCATCGGCATGTCTTGAAATGATAAAGCTGCAGCATAGTGATTGGTGGGGTGTTATGCAGCCCTATCACAGTCATATCCAAATATGTATTGTATCTCTTTTTTTCTCTCAATAATGTGCTCAAGATACACATGCCGTCGTTCTCCATCATCCATACCTTCATCTTGGGGAATTTGAATATTTTCTTTTACATGGGACTTGGATCATACTGTTTCAGTTGGGTTTAACATTGGAGACAATGCACTCAACTGAAAAAATGTTGCCTCAGTACCGTCCAGAACTAAGGCATCTCCTATAAAACTTCACGCATACGGGTTATTCTTGATATCTGAATTACAGTTGATGATTTCTGAATAACAACTCACGCTTTCTGAATTACATGTAATACTTTCTGAAATACAATTTACTAATCTGAATTACAAGTTACAGTTTCTGAATTTCATTTCACTAATCTGAAATTCATTTAACATTTTCTGAATTACAATTTATAATTCTGAATTACAAATTATTCTTTCTGAAATATATGTTATACTTTCTGAATTACAACTGAAAAAGGTGTAATTTCATGGGGTCTGCACTTCACGGTTCTGCCAATCATCAGTGCAGATCCTTTCAGGACGGATAGCAAATGTTCTTATTTGTCACCCTGCAATTGATTTCCATCTGCATTCGTCAAATATTCCTACGATGACTCCGGTATTTCCCCTGAACTACAATCTGAAAAAAAAAGTAAAATATTTAGGCGGAGGAATTTGAATTCGTCTCCATCTCCTCCCATTCTGAAATTGTTAATTAGATGCAAGTCAATGATGATTTAGACCCGTCACAGTCCCATAATACATTTAAAACTGAGGATTGAATTTAATTTCTTCGTGATTTATACAGCATCCTTGCGTAAAATTTGAATGGGTATCTATATCTGAAAGTTGGAGGTTTATCTCTGATCAGAAACATTTTTCGATCCTACGATAGTGTAGACAGAGCAGAGCGGATCAGAGCGGATCAGAGCGAAGACAATTTTGACTTTTTCGTCAAAAAAATGATTTCCCTTGAATTGGCGCATTTAGAAATATTTGCCATTGAATTGTTTATAACGCGATAGTGCAAAAACTACACATCGGACAGAAACCATCTTGCGCACAGTTGAACCACATGTTATTATCTATCAGTTTCCTCAATATTGTTTGTCCAGCTTCAGATTTATGAAAATTATGCAATACTTAAAAATGGTCTGTTTTTCGAGGATTTCCCGGATTTTCTCAGTGAAAAATACAACGATCTGGTCGTATAAAAAAACATTTTGTCGGTTTCATAAGTCTCTACAGAAGTTTTATTGGCTGTAAAACGAGTCTTCCAATACTTTTTGGAACATTCGCAAAAAAACACTATTTTTTGATCCAAAAATTCCACAAAGCTGGGGCGAAAATCAGGGTTTTCATTTACGAACTATCTTATGAAAAGTAGTATAGGCCGTTTGTGTCTTTTATTTCGTGTGAAAAGAGCCTTTTATTTTCATCTACAGCTTGGCCTAACATAATCATTTCATATAAATAAGGTTACCTTTTCATGCAATAAATCCAACGCCAGCTGTAATCCGACTGCTTTCATATCCGTTTTCTGCAGGGCACTCGTGATGTACATGTGCATTTCCAAAAATCTCTCCATGGCACCTCCAAGTTCCGCCTGTTCGATTTCTAACTGCGACAGCAAATTCACGAACCATTCAAATGAACGTTGATCCCTGTTAATCCAGAAGAAATCTACCTGTAAATGAATATATGAGTAATCACAATACCAGTATGTTCACGTTTATCAGTACAGTCTTTCGGAAACAAGAAGGGTGCTGAAAAAAATTATGAATGACCTCGCACCATTTCATTGGAACATTGGCTTGCGATGAATTTGTTCAAATTTTCCATTTATTGTAGAATTCGCAATTCTGAATTAATTTATCCGTTATACTAATGCTCTGAGTTGAACAGTTTAGATTATGCAGGGTGCTAAAGTTAACTTTTCCAAAATTTCAATTGACCATTGTGAATATACTTTTTCGAAAATTTAAATCAAATTCAACTATGCATCGATTGTTCATATGGCAGATACAAATCTACTTTTATAGTTTAAAAATAGTTTTAGGATAGCCGTCGAAACTCTTACAGCCGTATGCATAGACAATTCTAAGGGACTCGACAGAGTTTCGCCGCTCGCTACACAAGAACTATAATACTCCAAAAAAGTGGTACATCGCCAGCGTTTTGCCAAAATGTGACTTATCGCGTAGTTGTCACTTTTTTGGAGCTTCACTGTGCATTATAATTCTTGTGTAGCGAACGGCGAAACTCTGGCGAGTCGCTGGCGATTGACTATTCATACGGCTGTTAGTGTTTTCGCCTCTGAATCCCTTACTTTCATCCATGTAGGAGATTGGACCACGGTACAATAATAGATAATAGTTATACCTCTTTTTTATAAGGGAGAATTAGTAATTTCAAAGGGGCAATGCATCTTCTGTAATGGGTACAATTCCTTCATCGCATTCTCTGGATCATCCTAATTTTGCCACTAAACACATATCAATCAACCTTCAAAGATGGTAGCTGCGAACCTCTTAATGAATCAATAACAGTTTGAATCAAATTACAGGAATAATGAACAATTGGTGGAACAATGTCCTATTCATGAGAGACCCCATTTCCACATTTGTGTACTTTCTATGAACAAGTTGACGATCTGAACTCTAATTTTTCCGGGTTTTCCCTCAGCTAAAATAGCGATTGCGCCATCGCGACGAGTCCCGGGTTTTATTCAGATTTTTGTCTTGAATTCATTTAATATGTTTTATAGTTCAATTTCGTATTTTTGAATTTATTATTTTTTAAATTTTATCCCCAATTCATGATAGTAGCATCATTCATGACGGAATACCACTCCGAAGTTACGTCGTATATACAGGGTGGATCCAAGAATAGTGGAAAATTTCAAATAATATGTATAAACGTATATTTACTATTAGAATAATGCGCGTGAAGGTGAAAGAATATCGAAAAAAATTCCAAAAAAATTATAAAAAACATTGAATTGTAGTATAATGAGCAACGAAATATGCTTATATTATAATATCATTAAACACGTTTTATATCTGTATAATTCACACGTATCATTATCAGATTCTGTTTATGGAGTTTCCTGATCTTCCAGTCTCCAGTATGTTCAACCATTTTTTTCACTATTGGACAATTTACTATAATATTTTGTGGACTCTCCTAATCTTAACACTTGCAATAACCATTTAGACAAATACAACTGGATTTCATAACTTCAGCCATATTATTTTTGGTTCTAGTCCTTTATCAGTTCGAGAAAAAATAATATGGTTGAAGTTCTGAAATCCCGTAGCATTGTATTTGTCTGAAGAGTTCTTGAAGTCGTTAGTTTTCCGCCCGAAACAAATAAAATCCTGCTCTTTGACAACAAGAAACACAACAATGAAGGACAACATTGAGATTAAACGTTATCTGTCTAGGAGAGTTTAATCCCCATAAGACAATGGTGACACTAATAGAAAGAGATGAAGGAACATTTGTGACGCAGTTGGATATGGCATGGCCGCCATTCTCTATAGACAGTGATGGACTAGCGCACTCCGCACTCTTGGTATATGAGAGTTACAGGTTACAGGTGACAGTTTTGTTCCTTGGTTCGACTTCGACTCTGTACACATGTCCAAAGTAGGTCACTAGGCGGCCTATTTTCGACTGTCGAGTGAGATTTGTCGCATTCGACATATGTCGATAGAAATTGTCGCACAACATTGGCCTGCGGTATTCCTCAAATGGGTTCGACATCTATGTTGCATGAGATAAATTTTGTCGAACAACATGAGATGGCAACACCGAATTTTTGGTGTTAGATCGTGTTCTATACCTCTTCACTTGTAAAACGTTAATAACAAATATAATAGCATTTGCTTTAGGTAGTAAGATTACATCAGAATGAAGTAGAAACTTGGAAAGTGAATCCAAAAAAAATTATTGCACACAAAATCAAAAACAAACTTTAAAAAATTTAGTGCAAGAAGAGCCTCTTTTATCGGAGAATTCTTTAGTTAATCTGAACGTTTTAAATACATTTTTTCTCAGATGAAAATGTTAAACTACTTCTGTATATTATTCGTCTCTCTCGAGGCCGCTGATAAATTTCCTGGTTTTCTAAATTTTCTATAGCTATTCCTAAAGATATGCCATTATATCACCACAAAAATCTCTGAAAATGTATTAAAGAATTTTTTGACATTAACTAAACTATTGGACCCAACCTATATAAAATTCGCATTTTATGAAATTCTCGCATTCGACATAAATTGTCGACTGCCTTTGACCATTCTACAATTTGTCTATCAAAAATTTGCGAATGCGACATTTGAGAATAACAATATTCAGATTTCGTTCAACAAAGAGCATATCTCGCATGCGAGAAAATATGTCACGGTTTGAGAATAGGGTCCCAGGACGCGTTGATGCTACAAGAATCTTATTGGCTAGAGCTTATTAAACTATCCAATTAGTTTACTCTCTTTGGGTTGACAAAACATTTTATTTCTCCCCAGTGGATACTTCTGAAGTGATGACAGCCATCAACACTTTGAAAAACGTCAATACAGTGGGAACTGACTGCATTTTCATTTTCCACAAAGATGATAAGGACAATAGGACATCTTATAGCTGACATGATTACTTATATTTCGGACGTCCATCATCTTAATGGTTGAAAGAGATAGAAATCTTTCAACCATTAAGATGATGGACGTCCGAAATATAAGTAATCAAGTTACTACATCGTCTAAAACATTCAAACAAACGTTATAGCTGACACTTTCTCTGATCTTATTAACAAATCTGTTCAGTAGGGTACCTTTCCAATTGATTTGAAAACTGGAGTTGTTTAGCCGATATTAAAAATAAGAACTCACTACCGACAAATTACAGTACCTACATCAACATAAATGTGGCCACAAACAAGCTGGATAACTTTGGTTTGCGGTTGAAATTTTTAGTTCGGCTTGGGTCTTACTTAAATATCAGACAATTGTACGTAAAAATCTGTGATTTCAAATCCGACACACATGAAATCAATCTTGGGGTACCTCAGGAATCTATACTGGGCCCTCTAATATTTTTGTGCTAAATAAATGATATACCCAAGTACATCAGTTCGGAGAGTATCATTTTATATGCAGATGATACAACCCTAATTGGCAGTCAACCTAAATACGTTATCAAGACAGTTCACATCATGGTGTGGAAGAAACTCATTGTAAACTCTGATAAAACTGTTTGCATGTAGTTTCACTCAAAAGTAGCGCTAATTACTAATGAATACCTACGTGGTAAATGTAAATAATGAAAGTATCAAACTGTCTGCGTCCACAAAATTTCTACGGTTACATAATATAGATAGTAGGTAATATTATGAGTTGTGCGTCCATATAACAACTAAGTCAAAAAAACAAATAGTGGCTATTATGCGCTTCTTCAATCAAAAAGTATTTTAACAACTTCTCAGCTGTTAGATGTATACTATGCCATCAACTATACTTGCACAGATATCAGGTATCATGAAACATTAGTCTCTGGGGGTGTGTAGTTGGTGCATCTAAAATATTAATACGCCAAATACGTGTAATACGTCTAATATTAAATCTACCCTACAGACAGTCGTCCATAGAAGTTATCAAGTTAAAATTATTGACTATGACATCAATATACATTTCCAAACCTTTATTATCCATAAAAAATAAAATGGAAAATTTCCGCACAAACTCAAACTTTCATTCATATCGCACCAGATGTGGAAATCTTCTAAGGCTTCCAAAACATTCAACAGCTCTCTTCGAAAAATGCCCAAATTACATAGGTTACTTAAGTTACTCGACTTCCAGATTGAATAAAGTCAGAAATAAACAACAATCGTTTCAAACTTTGTGACATATCTTATATCATGTAATGTGATCTCAAAGGATGAATAAACTATTCTATTATATTCTTGCAATAGTGCAAAAATAGTCAAAATTATCCTAGACTAAATTTATTAAGATAAAAGTCCAGAATTCCTTACCTTCCTGAGGTTCATGACGGTGGCTGGTATTTCACTTGCCCAGGAATATGTACACTTGGGACACGTATGCCTGGCTTTCCAGTATCTGTGCATGATCGATTGCAAGATGGACGCAAATGGAGTCACTCCTATTCCTGTGGCTATAAGAACAGCGTGTTGCGCCCGGAAGATGTGACTGGATGGAGCTCCGTATGGCCCGTCCAAATAAATCTGTAATTTCGCATAATGATTACCTCAATCCATACATATGTTATTGGCCACTCCATACAGTGACTTGACTTACTTTTTGTTTCATCCATTCATAACTCCTTATTCAATAACTTTAATATTTATTTGGTGCATGTACGTTTTTGTTTGCAGCATCGCAAAACAAAATTTTACAATTTTTGCAACGGTTGTCTATTTGTTAGCCAATTAATAATAATTTCACAAAGTGAAAAAAGTCCTAGGGTATTAGTTCAATAATTATCGGGATTTTTATGTTAGCATTCAGTTTAAAAAATTAGTTAATTAACAAATGCATAATTGATGGAGAAATTGGGAAAAACATATTTTAACCTCAGATTATTTTTAATTGATATATCCCAATAGTACATGAATTTTTTCATTCCTTAATATTCATATTTAATATGTTAAAACAATTTTTTGTTTTTGTGTCAGAGTGACGCAACGCGCGCGGAAGCCAGACTACCCGTTTTTAGCTCTATTTTCAGGGCTCTATAAAAATTAAAAATATTGGAGGTACAGTTTCGGGAGTCTGAACTTTTTTTCAGTAAATGACCCTGCACAAATCAAATAGATTCCTGTCGAATTGGCAGAATTAGGATATGTTGTAGTTATACCCTTCTGATCAAAAGTCTCCTTTGGCCGGAGACCTGAAAATGGACAGTTATTTAGGTATCGAAAGTCAAAAATTGCAACTTGTGCACATCTCCCAAGCGATTACATTCGATTTCGACCATGTATAATGGCGATGACTTTGCTCAGTTTTGACAGGAATAGAAACAATTTCTGAATTGCCAATAAATGTCAAGTTTCTACCAAAGTTTTGAAGATTCTTATACCCGCATTATTTTGAATAATATGGCTTTTAGAAGGAAATGCTGACAAATGTGTTATTGCTATTCGCAGACGAGAGTGGTTGAATTATAGAAATATAATGAACGCGGTTGAACAGTCAACTCAAAGTAACAGATGCAATAGAATATTTCATTACGAGTTCAGAAAACCGAACACGGAAAGTCGTGCAAGCACGGAAAAAGCATTTATGGAAGAGTAATTAACGATATTTTTCATTATATCTACCTGAAAACCACAGATTGTTAAAAAACATTTATTTTTAATGATGAAGGAATAAAAATATGTATTATTGATTGAAATATTTATGGTACAAAAATTTCCAGAAATTGCCACAAAACAAGCGTTATTTACCCTGTTGGTGAGGAAATATTCAAACAATTTGCGATTTCTAGAGAACTGTCAACAACATATTATTTAATGACATGTAAAAGTCAGCTATAACAATAATATAAAAAACTCTTTTCAGTATGCTAAAAAGCATGTAAATTTAGTGTTTTCAGATAGGTATAATGAAAATTATTTTCCGATAACGTGAGAGATCTGCACTAGTCGCAACTTTTTAACTTCGATACCTAAAAAACTGTCCATTTTTGAGTTTCGGGCCCATGGACGCTTTTGATCAGAAGGGTATAAACTACAACATATCCAAATTTCAGAAAATTCAACAGGGATCCATTTCTCATTTGATTTGTGCGGGTTCCTTTGCTGATCTTATCAGATCTTATAAGACATTCCGAAAATCTTCAATATTTTTCGAGATATTCAAAAAATTCAAAGACCCACTTTTTTGTCACTTAATTGTTTATAACTTTTGCAATTTTTTTCGGCCCCTTTTCGAAGCTTTCCTTGAACTTTCTGCATGACGTTATGAATCGAATGACACCATGATTATAATTTTTGGTGACTATAAAAAATTAAATAAAAAGGTACATGTTGGATAGACCATAGAGAGCCGCGAGTTCTGAGACGCGATGAACCACAAACGTCTTCCGTTTGGTGAGGTGAAAGTCCATCCCTCGAAAACTTCAAGTGGCAAATATTTTTGAAATCGGACAGGGCCCATTCCAGCACGAAGAGAAAATGTCTATCGACTTTTTCCACGATTTATATATGTCTTCCGTTATGATAATTCGGTTTCGAAAGTGACTAGTAATCATCTGACGAAGCGGATTTGGTTGAGGCGCACTACTCGAAACATATATTTGAAAATATTGGGACTCGATATTCGCGAAAATTTGACGTCTCATATACCGGGTGTCAACGAATCTATTAGATAAGTCATAACTTCTAGACCATTAGGTGTATCAAAATGAGATTTGGTATAGGTAAATAGTATGTGAAGAGGAGAGTTTTCACATATTTTTCACTTTCCGGTCACTTCCGGTTCCACCGGAAATGGCTCCGGTTCCACCGGAAATGGCTCCGGTTCCTAATTTTTAAATGGAACACCCTGTATATTGTAACATTTTTGGATTTCTGAGACAATTCTAGATCAGAATGTGACATTTTCGAAAGTTTTTATGCCTACCTAATCTTTTCGGAGTCACTTTTGAACTTACATCTAGGTGGCCATGATCGGAAGTAAACTAATCTAAGGACCTCAGGTGATATCAGAATATTACAATCGCGAAGTGTCATTGACTAGTATGATAGATATGAATAAGTTGGCAAAATTACATTTTCGTGTCTAACTATTATTTTTCAAATGGCGACCATTTTTTGACAAGCACTCTCCGAAAAAAGGATATTTTGACGAATCTAACGATAATAATTTATTTGCGATTGGATCAACAAATTTAACAATAATTTCAGCGATGCACTTACATTTTTTTCAATATCCTAATTTCTTAAAATTTTCACTGTAGTAAATTTTCAAAGTGCATTTCTCCTTGTTGAAGACACATTTCAGCTCGTTCAATTGTTTCTCTCAACACATTTCGTAACATTTGTGGTGTTATACTTCTAAATGCCTGTAGAATCCTTTCTTCTAAGATTTCGAGAGTGGCTGGGGCTGTTGCATAGTAGACCCTTTCTTTAACATATCCCCAAATGAAGAAATATAGTACAGTCAGATCCGGTGAGCGGGCAGGGCACCGTACTGGACCATTGGTTGCAATAACTTGATTATTGAAATGCTCTATTAAGTAATCAAGAACCTATCTGGTATTATGAGGGGGTGCTCCATCTTGTTGAAAGTAAATTTGCCGTAAAACTGCTAAAGGTAGATTATTAGGATGATTCTCGATTTCATTTTGAAGAAAACCTAAGTACCTAGCCCCTTTTAACTGACCTTGAAATAATATTGGTCCAATTATTCTGTTTCCAACGATACCAGCCCAGACATTGACGCCAAACCTTTCTTGAAAATTGCCCTCTCTCATTGCATGTTGATTTTGTTGGGCCCAGTACCGAGACAAGTGATTATTTGTAAATCGTGATACGTCGGAAAATAGAATAAAGTTGATGAAATTTGGGTTAACTCTATGATTTTGAAGCAACCAATCACAAAACACTACTCGTCTATCGCCATCGTCTGCATACAAATGTTGATGTAACTGATATTTAAATGCTCGATATCCGTGCTTTTTCAATATTTTTCTTAGTGATTCGTGACTTATCTGCATTTCACGACTAATTTCGCTTGAAGAAACCGTTTTGTCAACCTCAATCATAGCAAGAACGTTAATCTCAGTCTCCTCATTTATGAGAAACGTCTGTTCTGCCTCTCGATTTCCCTCTTGTCTAAAACGATTCTCAACATACGGAAAATACTGATGGATGGATGTTGCCGATTGGGATATCTCTGAGCATACAACAGCAGAATTCTTGTGACATTCTTCAAACAATAACAACATATCCACTTTTTCACTTTGAGAATACATTATTTTGACAGACAATTGAACTAAAATTTAACAAAAATCAAGAAAATTTGACCTTCTGCTCTTAAAGCTTATGTCACTGTCATAACCTAAGTGAGTGTTTTGTTCTCCAAAGAAGACTTGATCGAAATAACTGCAAAATATTATGCATCATGCCTATCCTCGGCACACTTGACAAAAGTAAATAAATTATTATGAAGTATTTTCCTTAGTAACATTTAATTGATGTTCTTATTTGTAATCCAATCGCAAATAAATTAGTATTGTAATATTCTGATATCACCTGAGGTCCTTAGATTAGTTTACTTCCGATCATGGCCACTTAGATGTAATTTCAAAATTGACTCCAAAAAAATTAAGTAGACATAAAAACTTTCGAAAATGTCACATTCTGATTTGGAATTGTTTCAGAAATCCAAAAATGTTACAACATACAAGGTGTTCCATTTAAAAATTTAGAACCGGAGCCATTTCCGGTGAAACCGGAAGTGACCGAAAAGTGAAAAATATGTGAAAACTCTCCTCTTCACATACCATTTACCTATACCGAATCTCATTTTGATACACCTAATGGTCTAGAAGTTATGACTTGTCTAATAGATTCGTTGACACCCGGTATACTTAATTTTGTGTTCCTTCACTTTGTTGTGTTCTTTACTTCGGGAAAATCCGAGTGGAAGACTTTTTTAGTAGGACCCGGCCTCAAGGTTGACCAAATAAACAACCTAAAAAACTCGCGAGAGAGGACGCGTTGAAAAATCTAAAACTGCACTTGGGTTCAATCTTTGGATTCCAAATTTTGCAAGGAGTTTCTTCAGGGGCCAGAAAACCTTATTTCCAAAGCGAAAACTTTTTTGGCCAACATTTCACCCCTTCCCCCCCTTTGAATTTCCTCTACTTTTTCGTTTTACTTATTCCTAGTAATCCCATTCGTTTGAAAAATTTTCTCATTGATAATTCAGTTAACAAAATTGTTATTTCCGTCAACCAATTGCACCCCTACGTGCAACCGTCGGAAGTCTTCGAGGGACTTGTGTGAGCTAGGGAAGATGCATAAACTTTAATAAACTCACCTCATCTAGTAGTTAATGATAATGGGAATATATTTCAACTCCTAAACAGGGTCCTGCAACAAGGGCGCGGTCTTCTATAACCACATTATGGTAATAGATAGATGAATGATTTTATCAGCAAAATAATATTATTTTCTGAGCTCTACAAAATAAAAATGATGAACTTACACAGGGTGTTCACTTTATTCTGGGTGGGTCCCAACTTTGTTTTTTCAAATGGCAACCTGCATTTTTTATCAGTTTTTTTGATTTTAACATGATAAATAAAAGGAACTTTATAAAGGTAGTTTTTTCGAAAATATTGACGGTTTTCGAGATTTTTAGCATGACAGCTTTTTTTACCAAAATTGGTCACTCATCATATTTAAAATTATAAAGTTGTGCAAAGTCCAATTAAAATTCGTTTCTGGTCAAATTATGTACGTTGGTTACTCTCTCAAACGATATACCTTCAAACGACCTGTGATATAAAGGGTGCGAAAAACAGCTTTCCAAACATTGTGAATAAAAATGGGCAAAATCTTCTTTATTTTAAATGGAACACCCGGTATATTATCGATCCGTAAGAAGCGCCAACGAAGGCTCTACAAATTTCATAGAATATTCCCTATGGTTAAAATCAATAGTTTTTCTCAAGACGGTTTTTTTTGAAAAATGGAACTTGTTCCTATTCCTTCGCCATAATTTTAATGAACGACTTTTTTATGGCGTAACCCATTCGAGTCGACTAATAATATCTTGTTTCAATTATGTACATTTCATATAACATGACCAAACAATTTTTTCATTTTTGTATATGTAGTCTCACATTTTTCAATAGGAAAACTTATCTTTTTCATTGGATGCAGAATTTTACACACAAATATTGAATCCAGGTATAGTTATTTGAATTGTCAACTTGCAAATAAAAAGACTGTTACAAAAAAAGTTTAATGAAAGTTAAAATGACACTTTTACAAAATATGTTTAACATGTCTTGCATTTTCTTGAATGCAGAGCCTTATTCTACGTTCGAAAGACCGTTCCACTCTGCACAAGACAGCTGGTGTAATGCTGCGAAAAGCATTTGTTATTCTAAGTCCCATATTTTCGGATGAAGTTGGTAGCTCAACGTAAACAATATTTTTCATTTCTCCCCATAAGAAAAAATCCAGTGATGTTGAATTTAGCGATCTAGATGGCCACCTGACAGGTCCATTCCGTCCTATCCATTTATTAGGAAATACCTCATTTGAATGATCTCTCACTTCTCCCGAATAGTGAACAGGGGTGCCATCATGTTGTGACCTCATTCTATGGCGAAGATCAAGAAGAATATCTTACAACAAACCTAGAAAATCATTTAGTATGAAATTGAGATCCATCGCTCCATTCAGATGTCCCTCAAAAAAGTATGGCCCAATAACATATTCTCATGATTCCTCCCCACACATTTGTTGATAATCTACCTGCCTCAATAAGTGGGGATTTTCTGTCGAATAATAATGGTAATTATGTTAATTTACAAATCCATTTTTATGGAATTTCGATTCATCCGATCATAACATGTTATTGAAGAAATTGTCGTTTCGACGAATTTTTTCCAATGCCCTATTGCAAAATCTCATACTTTTTTAATAACCTGCTTGCAGTAGTTCCTGATGTAATTGAACATGGTATGGATGATAACGATGCTTCTTCAAAACTCTTTTCACTGATTTCTCACTTATATCCACTATTTCACCAATCTTCCGTTGACTCCAACGAGGATCTTCTTCAACAGCAAGAAGAACTCTCAATTCATTATCTTCATTAGTGGCTGGTTTGATGCGCTCATGTTTAGAATAATTGAGACATCCAGTTTCAACAAATCTGGTCAGGAATGATCCTTCATCTGGGTGCCTTCTATCTGGATACCGTTGAGAATAAATTCTACTTGCTAATAAACAATTCCTTTCTGATTCACCTAATATGAAAATCATATGAACCAAATCAGTTTTTGAAAACAACATTTTGATTAGATTGGATCGAAACTTCTTGATATAGCAACATTCACTTAATTCGTCCACTGGCATTCACTAAAGATTTCAATACTCATACAAATTGGCAAACAAATATTTTTACCTACCAAAAAATCATTTATTCGGTTTTCCTTGAACGATTGTTGTTATCTTCTAAAATAGTAATTATAAGCACGAAGCAATAATTCAAAGAAGGGGTTGAACAAAAACTCTGCCTCAAATGAAGGAAATTGTCGTTCATTAAAATTATGGCAAAGGAATGGAAGAGTTTCCATTTTTCGAAAAAAAAAAGCTTTTCAAGAAGAACTATTGATTTTAACCATAGGGAATATTCAATGGAATTTGTAGAGCCTTCGTTGGCACTTCTTACGGATCGATGATATACCAGGTGTTC
Source organism: Chrysolina oricalcia (assembly GCA_944452925.2). NCBI lineage: Eukaryota > Metazoa > Arthropoda > Insecta > Coleoptera > Chrysomelidae > Chrysolina > Chrysolina oricalcia. The sequence goes on from OX101818.2 coordinate 22,511,331, forward strand.
TATTTAAAATAAAGGAGATTTTCTACATTTTTATTTACAATGTTTGGCAAGCCGTTTTTTGCACCCTGTATACCAGAGGTCAATTTTAGATGTACAGTTTGAGAAAGTCACCAACGTACATTATTTGAGCGAAATAGAATTTCAATGGGACTTTGCACAACTTTATAATTTCAAATTTGATGAGTGACCAATTTGGGAAAAAAAAGCTGTCATGCTAAAAATATCGAAAACCATCAATATTTTCGAATGAAAGACTTTCATAAAGTACATTTTATTTTTCATGTAGAAACCGAAAAACTTAAAAAAACAAAGTTGGGACCCGCCCAAAAATAAACTGAACACATTGTGTTAGTTTCATTATTTTCATTTCGTAGAGCTCAGAAAATATTAATTTTGTTCATAAAATCATGTATCTATCCTTTTTCATAATGGAGGTATGGAAGACCGCGCCCTTGTTGCAGGACCCTGTACAAGGGCTCTTCGCCGCCGCCGGCTCTAATAACCTATTCGAGCGAGGAAGATCACACAAATGAACTCAGAGACATGAATGAATATCACCAAACGAATTCTTTGGCGTTAGGTTCGTTAACGGTTCATTAAAGAATAAATTTATAAATAATTTTTACTAACAATTTGAATACAAATATTTACACTTTGAATAATCAATCAGTGATTTTTTACCAAAAAAAGTGTAATTGATCATATGTGAGAGAATGAATTAGACCGAAATCCTTTTTGACACCAAAATAATTTTTGATAATTTGTTGGTAAAAATATCATATATGTATTCATTTATTTTTTGGTAAGCATTGTTTATAACTTCATTTATTTATAAACCGTTCACGAACCTAAGTTCATTTGTGTGCTCTTCCTTGCTCAAATAGATCATTAGAGCCGGCGGGGACGAACACCCCTTATATAGGGGTTGAAATATGTTCCTCTCATTATTAACTACTAATTGAGCTTAGTTTATTGAAGATTATACACTGAATTATCGATGAGAAAAAATTTGAAGCAAAAAAGAATACCAGAAATAAACAGAGAAAATAGAGAGAATTCAAAGGTTGTTAGGGGTGAAAAATTGTCCAAAAATTAAGCTTTCTGGCTTCTGAACCTGCTACTTGCAAAATATTGGAAGCTTAAGATTGAACCCTAGTGCAGTTTTCGAATTTTCATCTTAGCCGCTCCCGTGAGTTTTTCAATTTGTTTATGCTAAAACACTCTTCCACTTGGATCGGATTTTCCCTCATAACGAAGGAAAGGAACAAAAAATTAGGCATACAGGAGACGACAAATTTTTGCGATGATCGATTTTGGGACCCAAAATTTCCAACAATAGGTTTCGAGTTGTGCGCCTCAACCAAATCGTCTTCCGTTTTATTAAAAGATTACTAGTCACTTTCTAAAGAAAATTGACATATACAAATGGTCAAAAATGTCGATAGACATTTTCCTTTCGTACAGGAGTGGGGTCTGACCGATTCCAAATTTTTTTGGAATTTGGCATTTTCGAGGGATGTACTTTCATCTCACCAAACGGAAGACCTGCTAACTTCTTCATACTCTTTTGTCAGTTATAATTTTTTCACAAAATAAACGTCAGAATTGTACAACTCTACGTCAAAAATTACGGAAGCCACAGGTGTGTTTCCATGAGAAGTGAGATAAATTTGGATTTTTCAGAACTGACATTTTTTGAGGACCAAGGTAAATTAGTTGTGAAATGTTTTTTTTATCTGAAAACATTTTCGACATATTTTGCCCCCTACTATTATTTTTCGGATACAAATACTCGTATCAGTCAATTTTCCTATTTTAGTATATTGACTACGTATACAGTGTTTTGGATTATAATGCATAGGGTATATTTCGACGAGTTAGCAAGATCTTGTAAAGGTCAGTTTATTGGGCTTTTTCTCGAAACAAAAGGAAAAATGGTGTTACTGACGTAGTTTTATCTCCTGAACACAAATCCGAAATAATTTCGTTGGAGTCTTTTACACTTATTTAGTTATGACTTTTTCAATCTTGAAAATTGACCATTTCAGACTCGATTTTGTCGGTAAAAAATCACACAAAATGGCTCCTTTTTTTGTTGAAACTTTTTTCATTCCATAATCAACTCTTATTTTACAACTACAAGCACCAAAACTAAACGTTTTTCGGAAAAAAATAACCTTCTTGTATTACCTACACTATACTTAACCTCACTCTTCATTGGCGTTCACCTCACTCCTCATTGGCGTTCATTTCAGAGGTGTTGGAAGGGTTATGTATACTGTATAAGAAGGTTGATTTTTTGTGTAAAACTTTTGTAGTGCTTGAAATTGTGAAAGATTAGTTGATTAGAAGGAGGCATTTTCTGCAATTGTTCGCTGAGAAAATCAAGTTTGAAAATGGTAGATTTTCAAGATTAAAAAGGTCATAACTCGAAAATTATAAAAGACCCCAATGAAATTCTTTCGGATTCGTGTTCTGGAAAACTACGTAAGTAATACCACTTTTCTTTTTGTTTCGAGAAAACCTTTACCGCGATCTTTATATAGAAAACTAAACCAAGGCGATTCTGGAAATTGGTAGGATGGGTGAACTAATGAAAGATTCAACTAAAATATTTTCGTTATTGTGAAGTTTCCGGTTTCACCGTGAGTGACGTCATCTTTGTTATTTTTAATATCATACCCTGTATTTTATCTAATTTTTTAATTCTCCTTATACATGATTTCAGTTCTAACACATTTATCATACCTTTTACCCAAAATGAATCGTTTTTGATTTATTCGAGTTTTTTGAGAAAATAGTGACAAATGCAGGCACTCGAACACTAGAAATTTCTATGTAAATTACCATTAAAAAAAATAGACAGTTAGTGAATCATGAACATTGAAGGTTGAACGGTTCACATTGTCTGAATACTCTACAAGGTGTGCAAATTTGGGTTCAATAAGTGGTTTTTCTTGGCAAAAATTCAAAGAATAAAACATTTGTTGGGTTATGCTAGCTTTACCATAAATTTAGTCTATACGCACCCTGTACTTAAGCCAAACGTGAGCCAATACACGTAAGTAAATGGAAAAGTAGATGAAGGAGGTACTAAGTGACTGAGTGTGTAGAAACACATGATTAGAAGCGAAAAGAGATTGCAAGTAATTACAGGAACACCAATTTTAAATACCAATACCCAGAAGTGAATGGAAAAGTAGATGAGGGAGAGAATAACTAAGTAAGCAAGTAGAAATACATTATTAGAAGCTAAAAGCGATTGCAAGTGAATACAGGCACAGTAATTTCAAATACAATTTTGGTTATTTGCACACACATGATGTCATGCTTGGGACTGTCACCTCTGTTTCTGTTGAATCAGATATTTTTATGATTACATCCTCCACCCTATTTCCTCTGCGTGCAGACCTCCTATTGATCTGTAGAATAGAACATAAAACAAGAATATTTCACCACAAAAACTTATCCACGGTTTCTCTAAATGAATATTTGGATTTCTGGGGGATTTAAATGATTGTATTTATGGTCAGATGAATGAGTTGGTGTTGAATTTTGCGACGAAGTTACATCTACTAATTCTGGCGCAAAAAAGTCATAAGATAAAAGGTTCAGGCTGCTTGAATGCAACATATTTATGATGGATTTATGATGTCTATAAAGCCAGTAGAGCAAGGTGAGCAGCATTTTTATTTATCTTTCATCATTGGATAATTATGAGCTGATTAGGAGCTACTTGGTGCTCTATACCGAATTTTTTTTAAATTTTTTTAAATATTACCTTGTACCTGCTAGCTTAACGATAAGATGGTAGAGCAATATGGCGGATTGATATTTCATCAATCAGGAAATCGTCAGCTGATTGAGAACTATTTATGTGCCCCATATTTTGAAATTTACCGGAGTGTCAGCATCTATTTTTTTTAAATATGAAATTATCTGCTATATTAACAATAAGTTAGCAGAGCAATATGGCAGATCCTTATTTTTTCAATCGTGAAATTATCAGGTAATTAGGAGATATTTAAGGATACTATTCCGAAATTTGGTGCTCCTTTTTTTAAAAAAACAAGATTAGTTTAACAAAAAGTTGGCAGATCAATATGACGGATCAATATTTTTCCAATCGGGAAAAAATGGTAGCTTCAATATGGCGAACGAGTATTTTGATTAAATGCCGATTCTATTCTGAATTGGTATGTGGGGGTTGGTAGGGTTTTGTCCAATGACATATTACAGCTAGACTCCGTTATTAACATTTCGAGCTGCTGTCACATTCTAAGCATAATTTTTATTGCTGCTTGTTTCGCGGAAAATAGTTGCCAGTCAACCCAAAAGTCGGCAGAGCTGAGTGTCTGCTGAATTATCTGCTTATATACAATACATAAGCAGATAATTTTCGCGAAACAAGCGACAGTAAGAATTTTTACTTTTCAGTGCATTTAAATAAAAGTTTGCCTATAAAAACACTGTTTAACCTAATTTTATTTTTGTATAGAATCGCTCCATGAATCAAGAAACTTTTCCGCCATATTCAATGTATACATTTTAACAAAATTTTTATAATCTGCTACCCCAAAATCTCCACATACCGAAAGGAGCAAGAAAATTCGGAAAAGTGTACTTGAATAGCTTCTAGTTGGTTGATAATTTTCCGATTGAACAAATATAAATCCGCCATACTGCTCTGCTAACTTATTGTCATGCTAGTAGAACGAGATATTTTTTTTGAAAAATGGTTCGCGAAACTTCGGTATCACTCAAATAGCTCCTAATTACGTGATGATGTGTCGATTGAAAAAATATAATTCCGCCATACTGCTCTGCTAACTTGTTAAGCTATCAGAACATGCCCAATTTAAAAGAAAAGATCGCGAAAGGAGCTTGCAAATAGCTCCTAATTGGCTCATAATTATTCAATAATGACAAATGAATTGTGCTCTCCTTAATGTTCATGAATTATGTTGGTGAAATCATCACTATTGATCTGTGGTCTTTGTCTTTTCGATTCGCGAGACTGATAACAGAAGGGAGTCCAGATATTATTCAGAAACACACAATCTGAAACAAAATTTCCTGAAGACGCAAATTTATAATAATAAATTTTACCTTGTAGGGAACTCGTTTTGACTTCCAGTGGTAATCGGCATTATGACTTACGTCACTTATGAAAAATTACGTCAATTCAGTTCTCATTCCCTATGTTCACATTGACTGTATTCTAGGAATCATATCGTTTCAGTTTTTCGGCTATATAACTGCAAAGAATAAGTCGGGTAATGACGAATCGAAGCCAAGCACTCATTATTGCGGTTGGTTTTTGGATGAGTGACTAACAGACGGACATTTCTTGATCGTACTATGGATTGGATATAAAAAGGTGATGCCTTTATCATCCATAGTATTTCGAAAACTCAACAGAAAAATAATGAACAACGCGAGTGAATTTAACAAATAGTGTGTAATGGAGATGGCTGTTTGTGCGTCATTTGGCTTGCTCTTGCTCCTGTCTTTCGCTTTTTCCAACACTATCTTGATGCCTTGCAGCTAGCGCTGGTGCATCCCATTCCTCCCATGAGAACATCCCAAAGAGATGGTCCAGCCCTGAGGTGTCGTTGTCCGGCTGATCTGGGCGCAGCCAAGATAATTACTGACGCCTCACCGTATGAAGTGGAAGGTAATGGAACATTTCAGGAGAGAGTTCCTGACGTGACGAATGTTGGAATATCTCTTCCGGGACGGGTTCGTCAGGCCAGTGAGGAATGTGGTGCGACGGTGCTAGCCTGGGGGCACCAGGATGGTGTTGGAAAGTGCGAAGGATAGGAATAAGAGCATGCCAAAACGTCCCACACACACCCATCTCCATTACATGGCGCCCCACGTTGGGCGCCATGTAATGACCGTACAAAATTTCATTATTGTTTCTTGAAAAACTGGGGAAAAGGAGGGTGAGAATACCTTTTAAATCATCTGGTATGTAACTCATTACAATTCCTTACGACTTTCTATGTTTTGGACACAAAGAGCTATGAATTGAATGTAAGGCTGGAGATCTGAATTTTCAGATTGGGGGTCGGTTTATCAATCAACGTAGTTTGACTGACAGCTGAATTTGTCTGGTGGAGGTTAGAATGAATACGAGACTCGCTCAAATGTAGGAATCAGCTCACATCTAACCATAAGTCACGTAGCAGAGACATTTGACTGAGTATTGAAAAGCCGGCCCTCAAATTTCCAGTCTCATCGCACTCTAATTCAAATGTCCCAGCTGTTTCGAGGTCACTACGAGTGAAGAAAGCTCAAAGGCGGTGAGAAAGTGTCGCATCTGGAACCCTAATCTGTGCTCCAACATTACAATCATTGACGTGGCCGATTACCATTTCACAGTTGTGAAGTCGAAACCTTCTTTAGCACCGATTAATTTATCTATATATCTATACGAGAGAGTTCCAAGGTTTATGCAAATTTAGGTAGGTAGGAATCAGGAAGAAATGACATAGAAGTTATAAAAATTCAACATATTCTTCATTCGTGGGGATTCGCATTATTTCTCTAACAATCGGATTATCCAATTTCTTGACCCTATTCACCAAAACAACAATCCGACTACTCAACCATGCAATCACTTTTTCGTGAAATGAGATTGTAACTAACCAAAAATGAAAAGAAAACTCACCTCTAAAGGTTTTCCAACGGGATAGTTCATCGGTTGCAATGATAAAACGTTTGGTGTTAATTGATTTTCCCTGGCGAATGGTTTTAATCGTCCTTCTTCAGCTTGTCGTTCTGGACTGGATGTGAAACTCAAGGAGCTCATTTGGCGACCTGTTATGGAAATCGTGTCAAGAACATTGCATAAATACAGAACGGCTTTTGGAGAAGGCCAGCATTGGTAATTATTATTATTTAGTACAAGTGTAGTTATAAGTAGTTTACATATCCTATACGTTTGTAAATTGAGGTATGTTGAATAAACTAATTACTGTATATTATTGCATATTTGAAGATTCAACTTAAGATGTTGATTTGAGCAACTCTCACCTACGCTTCCAAATGAACTACTTGAATCTCTTTGTTCGCAGTTTTCCAAGCTAGGCGTCTTGAAGGCAATAATGGTAGGCTTGTTTCGCATATATCTGAAACTTTGAGCCAAGCTCTTATTTTGAGGACTCAAATAAGCCAGACCTAGTGACTGCAACCTAGCCCTTCTGATCTGGCACTCGTTGAAACTCTTCTCAGATTCCGATCTCATGTATTCACGTAATCTGAAACATATTAAAAATAACTTGAAATTACCACTTGCATATCACGCCCTCGTTGGTTCTAATAATGAATCATTTTTGTATTTCTAATAAACTTTTGGAACCATGCTTATTTAAGCTAAATACCCTTTTTACAACATTTTTACAAGACTATTGACTATTTCAGCAATAAACCCCAGTATCATGTATACTTTAATTCCTTCTACCTTCATTATGTTTTTAAGGTTTAACGATATCTTCGACAAACATCTAAATATCTATTTAACCCTCAATAAAATATTACGCAATATTGCTTCAACAAAAACAATAATGATAATAGAGGATTTTTTCGTTACAAAAATACCTACTAGTAGGCAACCGACTGTGCCATCACATGAAAGACAGTCCGTAGTTAAATTCTGTTATGTTAATTTGTTATAAACATTTAAATACAAAAAACGTGTCTTTTTAGTGTTTTGCTCATGAAATGAAAACTAATACATCAATTTGGTTGCTCCAATGAGAAATACGAACAAAATGAGATGTTCTACGACCCAATGGGATCTTTGGTAACAGAGAAGATCTGGTAAAACCGTAACACTTAGCCATTTCTTTAAATTCATAATTCCGCCATTTATCATCTTGTAAGGCTCGTCCTTCTCATGGAAGTTTTGAATCATGTGTACTTCGTGTGTGCACAAAACAGAATTTCACTTACACTAACAATCTTTCCCGTTTCTTAGCTTTTGTCTGCATATCCGGCATGGAGAGAGATTTTTCTAACGGTGCTTTGTTGGTGAAGAGTAATCTGTGGAGCCTCTTTTCTGGTGTTAGCTTTCTTGGCTTAGAGTTCGGTTCTTGAAAAAAAAAAGAAAATAATCAAAAACAACAAGGAATGTACCCTAAAATAAATTTTATCGACGACACTGTATTGTGGTATAGACCACAAATGATTGCATCTACTTCTCTACAGAATAAAAATAGCTTGGTGAAAAACTATTTAAGATTTATCCAATTCTTTAAATTATATTGATTTAATAAGTATAAAAGTCGATCTAAACAATTTTTTGGACAAAGAATCCGATTCTTTCCCATTCATACCACGAAAAAGTAGCGTAAAAAAGATCGACACGCTTTTAGGTTGCCATTTCCTTTCTGTTTCCGCCAAGATCAATTTGTTCAGAGAAATCATCATCAGGAATTAATCATTGAATTGATTACTAAATTTTTTCACTATGTTTTCACGATTCAATTGCTACAGCCAATGATAAGAATAGCCCTCTTCCAGCATAGGCTATGGCGTTGGAGTCACTAATGTAAGTGTGTATGGAAGATTGCTTAAAAGTGATTGAAAACTGATAAATTATTAACGCAATGGCTCGAACCAATTTAGTTCACAAGGAACCGTTCATTAAAGAAAGTCAATTGAGAAAAAGACGCAATGCAGTCGCAGCGATGTTGGCTGCAAGAAAAGGTTAAAATTGGAAAATGGAATATTATAATCTGATTATCGTTCTAGATTTATGCAGAAGTGCAAAACTTCAGGAAGAAAAAATCATGAATTCCGACGCAAATTGAATCGCGCCAAACTAGAAAGAGAGGTAAAATATACTTCGAAAACAAAAAAGTAATCACAAATTTTCTTTGACCATTTTGTTCAGAAAATTATTTCAATTCCACGTCTAACATTTTCCTAAATTCCCATATAATTATATTCTGACAACAATATGGCAGGGAGGCTGCCCAATTCTCCAATTCAAGAGTTTCAATTTTCTATATTTCCTGGTCTATTTATTTCGGGATATTTTTCTCGTGTTCCTTACGAGTTGCAGCGCGTTGTTGTCATTGCTCTTGACGTGGTCATTTTTATACTCTCATCGATCAAAACATTGCCGACTTTGGGAGCTTGTATTTCGGTAATTAGAAGGGCGAATATTTCCAGATTTGGTTATTATCATTGTTATTGAGTTTATATTGATCTGTCTTAGTTTTCCATCAAATTTGTAGAACACGTTTCTTCTGTACAGCGTGTTATTTGAAACAATGATTGCATTTGGCCTATGGTGCTATGATTTAAAACTCTATTGGGGAGCAACTGTGGGTATAATTATCTCCGATTCTAAATGGACAAAAATTCTCAAAAAAATTCAGCTGACGGGAAATATCATACAAAATGTTCATTGTATTTGTAAGAAAACTGCTCTAGCGTTCCAAATACCTTAATTAAATGACAACAACTTTGGATGATATCATTTCTCAATTCATTTTGCTGATGAGTGATTATGTGACAAACCCAATTTGCATACTGGTTAAATTAAACGCGAAATCAATTAAATCATATCACCAACCCAGCTAAGTCGCCTGTCAGTCAGTGGACGAAAACAGCTCCGCGAACGATAAGCGAGCCACCTTGTATTCAATTAGCACTACCGAAAGCGCGCTCCGCCGAAGTTCATTTCAATTAATTAACGGCTAAATTGCAACCGATTGAAGTAGACCGACATACTGATAGCGGTGTCTTTGTGAACAAATGAATCATTTTTGCAGCTGCACAAATGTGGAATAACAACTCAATTCGAAAACAAAGGAATGACGTCACGAACGCGATCATTTAAAAGAGCGCCTTGACCAGCTCACAGCAGTTCTAGTTCTGTAAACGACGAGTGAACATGTTATTATGTTCGACAATGAAGTCACCGAAACATCGTAATTATGTGCAGTAGTGAGAAGTTCCTAATACGCAAAAAATATGAACCTATTTTAAAGTCGAGAATTGCTAGAAAAAGTCTTCAAACCGGCATGAGGTCTGCAGTCTAGTGAAAAGTATAAGCCTATAAACAATAAATCAAATACTGGTAAACGAGACCCAAGAGCGAGAACCCTCTGTATTTCAATCCATCATCGAACGAAGCGCGACAATCCGCAGAATAGTGAACAACCCATCATAGTTGAGTGAGAATCGTCTCAATACAAGCTATCGATACGAATCCAAGTTTATTTTTAACGCTCGAGATGCGTGCCTTGTTAGGTAGGTGCATATCCTACTAAAATGTTTATCATATTCCCGATTCCCGATTGACATTTAACTCATGGATAATATTACAACGAAAGGTTTATGCCCTGAATCCGTTTACGAAATATCCCGATATGAGTAAATTGAACTGAACGATTGTGTGAATTATGGTCTATTTATATGAATTTGCCCTGATGGTGTGTTTGTTTATTTCTTCTGCCGCAAATGCAGAAACCTTTTGATTTATTAGGCAAGGACAAATGTGCCTAAACGAGAGTACTTGTACTTTAATGAATTCTAACCTAGTGTTGAATCTTGTATTGTTCTGCAGTATGTGACTTTGTTTTATGATTACTGTGTTTACCATTTCAGCCAATTTGTACAATTGCATACAGGAGTTGTAAAATTGTCTCTACAATTTGTTTATTTGAATTGATATTTTGAAAACGTTACGATACACCGGTGTTGCAAAGATGTCTGATGTCTCTACTCTTTGCTTATTTGAGTTGATCTTTTGCAAATGTTGAAATACTATGCTTTGTGTGATTATTCTGTCATTTTGGGTATTACTTATGAAATTATCGAAAGTTTGTGCATGCTTATTTTGTCGTAATGTTTTCAAAGTTGGTGTTTGAACCCTGAAATGCGCCAAATGTCCAGAGTTACCCTTTAGATTAGTAATGGTGTATTAGCGCTTATTTTTCTACCTCCATAGAGAGGGTAGATTAACAGAAATATGTGTTATGGTTAGTTGTTCTATTACTGCGGTATTGTCACTTGTTTGTGTCATAACTTGTAGATTCATGTACAGCATGAATACCTAGTCAAGTGCTTTTGGTCATTGGTCATCTGTTTATATACAGGGCCCGATTATGATACACAACCTACGCGGTTGCGTGAAACATATATATTTGCTTGCTCTGTTTTTTTATATATTCAATATAATTATGCTATTAATGAGTGTGTTTTCTTTCCATCTTCAGCTTCGTCTATAAACCTAGTCTACTGCTGTCAGGAGCTCACACAAAGGTAATCGGCCGCCGCTCGATGGTTATCTTTTTATAAATAAAAGTACAACCAGGTTGATAGAATTCGACCGCTCAACTTGGTTCAGCAGGACACTCTTCTTTACCATCAGAGGGCGCTAATGTTGGAATCTTCACCTTGAATAGTCTTCGGAACGTTGCACCTACTGGATCAGCTGGATAAAGTTTGCTTTGCCTAACTGTCGGTAGATAGAGCGGGCCGTTTCTGGGGACTATAAAGGGGTCGATTTGTTACAATGATACTTTGGTTCAGTGTTACGGAAATTCCTCTGAATTTCTAAAATACGTAGAAGTTTTCATAGGAATCAATATACTAAATCTGATTGTATATAAATAGATCTAAGGAATCAAATGCCATCAAAATATTTCAAATTTAAGCAGTAATGAATTCGGATATCTGGGTATAATCAACGGAAATGCTTCATCAACTTATTCACATAACGGCATTCTACTTTGCCATGATACACAGAGTAGATCGATTAAATTTTGTTTTCTCAAGGTTATCAGAACTCCCAGAGATTGACGCATCAGTCTGAAATGAAAGTTAGTTTTTAGCACAAACCAACAAGTTCTGCCAAACTATCAAAATCGATGTGGATATGTTCACGCAAATTCTTCTCATATTTTCACATGATAAGTAGATGGACAACCCGGTTTGTAGCGTCAGAATACACTAGATTCTGGTGTCTTTCTAAAATCTTAATCCGTTTTTAGAGTCAAAAGTCGCTGCATCAGCTCTCCCCAACTTTTGATACTGGTACATCCACCAAATTCTCGTAAAGTTTTTGCGTTCAAGGTATCCGCCACCTATCGATTGCTGAACCATCGAAGTTAACGGGATATATAGGAAAAAATCACGTTTTGGGTAGAGTTGAATCAAAGTAAAAGGACACTGTGACAAAGGTGTAAACCTGTCAGTATTTTGTAAAATTAATAATTCATTGCTTGTGAAATATGATATGACACTCGAGGTGGACAAAAATTTGGGATTGGGAAACATACTGATATAAAGGAGTTTACTTTGCGATTTTCCAAATTAAAATATAAATCACCTTTGAGATCTTCTGCAATTGGCCGTATGTATGATTCTTGAGTGTTCAGTGCTGTACGGCATTCGGGTGATCGAGTGCAATCTGGTTTATACGCATTCATGACAATAATATGTTTGGCTCGAAACCCGAATTTGAACCTGTCCAAGAGCAACACTTGCTTTGAATACATTCAGATAACTTTATTCGTCCAATTATAGAAGTGCTCAAAGATGATGAATCTCTTCAAACTGGCAAATCGCAGTATGTAGCAGTATGTTCTGCTCCAAAACCGAATTCAGACCTTTTTCCCAATGACATATTTTCATTGAAAAAGAAATGAATTATTATGTTGATGAATCATAGTGAATCATACTCCTCCAAAGCAGTATGTTCAGCCATAATCAGAACACAACCACACTTCTTCTTCCCGATACAACCACACTGTTTATCATTGTTTCAATTATATGCCTAGTGCTTGTTTGGCATGCACCGACCACTGGGGATGGTGCTGTAGATTTTTCGGCTTTTCCTACGGCTAAAAAGTAAACCACGGCAAATAATAATGTCCCTCCACTATCCACACAGACCATGCCTTTAAGTACACACAACGAGTGTTCATGATGGAGTTTTAATAGTTTATGACTCACAGAATATTCTGCCCAAAACGGCGACGTTGAGCTATCTTTCAACAGGCGGAGTTACAGGAACCTTCACTAAAGTTTGCGGAAGTGACTACCCTCAATATTCAGTGATCTTTGACGCCTGTATCATCCTAGGAGTTTTTGGAAGACATTAGAATCTAGTGTATTCTGATTCTGAAAAATAGGTTGTCCTATTAGAGTAGGTGTACTACTTCCAGATTTCCAGATTTTGTTACAAAGTCCACCCTTGACATCCCTGAGAATTTGTTTCGGCATGCGTCATGGTGACTTCGAAGAGTTTACTCTAGTCCCCAAAAATGTGAGGGCTGACTCCTTAGTAATATTCTTTCAGCGCTGACATAGATATATTTTTATATCAATATTATGAACCAGATAGACGAGTGGTTGAAGCAACATTGTTTCAATCACTTTTGGCTGCCAGTCAAAGGTTCAAACTCTAGCGACTGCAGAACTTTTTCTGATGGCCCGAGATAGTGCTAGGAATCGCACGTAAAAATATAAGACATCGTTAATCCTTAGCTCGCACAAGTTTCGACTACTGAGGGCTGCCGTTCGTAAGGGGACGACAGCTGGTTAACGGAAATAACAATTTTAACAACAACAAAATGAATATAGGTACAGTTTGTCTATTTAAAATTACAAATGAAAAACTTTTTTTTTCATTAACAAAGTCAATATATTTTGGAATCTGATTATTTGAAATTAGGTTCTAGAACATGCAGAACTTTTTATGAAAAGTACTATTTTCCTACAAAAAATTAAAAAATTTCCATGTGCCGCCAACCTAGGTAGACATACTTATATATCTTGGGATATTCCCACTTGAAATGGAGATTCATTCTCATTATCGATATATTGAAGCGCATTTGTGAAATAACCTTTCTCAGAACAAAATTTTTTTTTTGCAGGAAATGATCGCCTTTTGCATGATCGCTTTAGGAAAAATTTGATTTAATTATGTAATTCTGAGCGGTAGAAACTTGCGAAGGAGTAGATTAGAATGTGTGAGTAACTCCCCAAATAGTTCGAGAAAGAAAAAAAAGTGACCCTTTTGCCTTCAGGGGATTCTTGTGATAACATAGCACCAACTCGATATGAGGATGCATCCTTTTGAAGTAAAGAGGTTCGATAAAAGTCAGGGCATATTGAAATAGGGGCAGTTACGAGACATTCCTTGATGTTGCGGAACGAATTCACACATTCTACTGGCCAACTTCATTTGACATATTTTTCTATATTACTAAGCGGAAATACAATTGAAAATAAATTATGTAAGAAGCTAGAATCTACGACAAGCCCAATTCCTTGAATATACTTGGGAGCAGTTATAGCAAGAATGACTTGAATTTTGCGGGAGTTTTTATCACATATCCTAAATATTTTAGTTGAGAAAAGCAAAATTCACACTTTTCTTCAACGGTGAGTACTGAAACAGCTAGTTGCAATCGATCAAAATTCACTGACAAAGTTGGGAATCAAAATCATGACATATTATGACTGTCATCGGAAGGCTGCATAAAACCAATAATCCCCTTACAAGATCCTGGATCGTTAGTTAGGCCAAATAGCATGCGCAAGAAATTCCGGTAATATCATACTTTGCATCCCTCAATTGATTCAAAATATGAGAAAAGGTATGGTAGAGGATAGGGTGAATGAAAATGTACGTGATAATGGCGCATTTGAATGAAGCTGAGAATATTTCACCACTGATGGACTGATTCATTAGATAAGTCAAAGGTGTTAATTGTACGTTTGCTATGACTTTAACTATTTCAGATTGAGGTGTGTTAAGCATTCTCATGTAATTGTTGTGTCTCACATATACAATAGTAATAATGAAAATATCAAATCTTATGAGTTTACCTGTCGTACTACAAGACGCTGTACACGTATCGTTCTCGCCGTTTGATGATTTGGAGCGTTCGTCATTTTTGAGTGCCGCGTGAGAAAACGCCACCAACTGAATGCCAGGCTTCTTATTCAAGTCTTTATTCGACAGCGTCCTGGTGATGGTGGTTTGCAGTTTCTTCAGAGGGCTTTGGTTGTTGTTGTTGATACCACCGTTAGACGGAGATTTCTTGGAGGGAGACGGAGGCAATGGCGGGATTTCTCCGTTGTGAAGTTTTTCCTGCTCCCTTTCGAAATATTCGTAAAGTCTGTTTGTCCACTGTCCTACGCCTCGGATGTGGAGCCACATGTAATCTATGAAGAAGTTGATTGTTATTATAACATTGACGGCTGTTTCATTTTCGATACAATGTGTCCTTTTTAGAGCAATGAACTATTTTACGAAGATTACGAGAATTGCCATTTTCGCATGAACATTAATTTAATAAAATACCGACCATATCAAAAATAAATTAATTCAGTTAGTTGGAAACATAAATCTTAAGTTCCGTAGAGTTAAGCCTTCCTCCAAAATTCACTATTATAAATTAAGTATTCCTTGAACATTCTACACACTATTGTTTAGAAATACTATGAGAGAAAAATATAATAAACTTCAATACAAAGACCTTCAACAAAGAGATATTCCTAACAGTTACATTAAGTCATGAAACGAAAGGTATGTTAGAAATTATTCAATCCTATTATGTTTATATAAATGGCTAACGAGGCAAATGTTTTACTGAAAAAGAAACAAATTGGGATTTGTTGATTACTTGAATTTCAGACTTCCATCGTCTTACAGCTATTCGCACCGGTTCAACTTAAGGTTACCTTACGACTTAAGTTGACCTTTCATTACGGGTTTGCACCGCTATTTGAGGACAACATAAGCCTCAGTCAAGATAAGCCTCAGATTCTCCTGGCTCAGGTTCCACTTAACTACACACTACACAAATATTTTCCTATTTTCTTGATGTTCA
Organism: Chrysolina oricalcia; assembly: GCA_944452925.2. Taxonomy (NCBI): domain Eukaryota; kingdom Metazoa; phylum Arthropoda; class Insecta; order Coleoptera; family Chrysomelidae; genus Chrysolina; species Chrysolina oricalcia. The sequence continues at coordinate 22,527,197 of OX101818.2, forward strand.
GAGTATTTCGAGTATTTCGATTGGATTTTGCTGATTTGATTGTATTTTTCCCTCTATTTAGGGTGACCAAACCTACAGCTCTCTATATACTAAACCTGATTGAGGCTAATATTGAATATCCCTATGATGTGAAAGTAGGAAAATAATTTTCAGATCAAACACTGTACCTATTTCTTAATAAGAAATGTCTATTGATACATTATTAACTTATATTACTTACGAACTTAAAAATATTCTGTTGCATTGTACTGGAGGAATGTAATGGCTAGTAATTTAAATGTATCTTTTTTCTTCCACAATTGTTAACTACATCTTTATGTCGTAAACATTTTGGATAGATACTTTTCTGTTTACCTAGGGTAACAGGCTTACTATGGTGACGACGTTTAATTTGACGGGTTGTTGAGTTAACAATTATTTTAACAACCGTCCTAACAACATCGTTACCTAGTTACTACATTTTTCACTATTGTAACCACCTTGTCACAAAGAATTTAGAAATTTCAACTTAACAACTGTCTATATTATATCGAACCCATTTTGATTCGATAGTCGTGATTCTTATCTGATTTTTGTGTCTTATGACGAAATATGAAATAGAAACACTGACATGTCACTAACCTAACCTGCAACTCGAATGTTGAACTGAGTCCTAAACTGCGTTATATTTCTGAATTTCTCATAGACAAATTATTAATTTTCATTTATTCGTCATGAACGGTAATTTTGATAGGAGGGAGGCAAAAAGCGGTCCCAGAACCACACAAAAACAGTTTGAAGTGTATTGAGATTTTGTAAGGAAACACAATGACCTGCGTAATATGAAACTATCCTATCAAAACTCGGATGGATTGCAAAAATTATGATTCACAATGCTTTATTAAACATTATTAATGCTATTAATAAAAAACATGTTTCAAAAGTAATTATTGATTATTCTTTCTCTAGTTATCCTTCCTTCTTCAAGCCAATGATGTCAAATTTTATTTAATTTCCATGTTCTTCAACTTCATTTACATCTTCTAAATCAGGTAATATCAATCTTCTTTCTATGCACCTATTTTCGAGTATAGCACATGCATAAATTATTTGTGCAGCATTTGCAGGTTTATAATGGAGAGTTCTGTGATGAAGACAACACCGAAATCATGCCTGAATACTTCACTAAACATTTCAACAACATTTCTTTTGCTTCTATGGGCTCTGTTGAAATCAAGTTCTTGAACAGTCAAGTTATTTCCCCGCAGATATTATGAAGAAAGGTTCGAGAGGATATTCAGAATATCCAATAAGCCAAGAACTATTGTCACCGTTTATATAATTTTGTTCCAAATGTCTTCTAACTTGGGAGGTTGACCAAATGGCTGAATCATGGACGGACCCTGGGTATCTAGCACTTATGGCCTGAACTTTCAAATTGACATCAACTATGACTTGGGTATTCAAACTATAATATCCCTTGCGATTTAGGAACAGTATTCCAGTCATTTCGGGATTTTGGTATGGTGGTGCTTGAATTGCTATGTGGGTACAATCTATGGCACCAATTATCCCTGGGAAACAACCGATGACCAGGAATGTTTCCTTATTTCTATTTTGCTCTTGCTGCGTTGTAGGAAATTTACTTGTTACCCATATTATTCACCATAACTGAAGTTACCTCACTTATACATTTTGATAGTGTTTGTTGTGCAATAGGTATGGAATAGTCTTGACCGACACTTTCTGATAACTTCCTTGTGAGAGAAAATGAATTGTTGCCTTGTGGCTTGGAACTGCTATTTTTGGTCTGTGAATGAGCTCGAAATGAGGGAACAGTTCATTTATTACTTCAAGGGCAAGTTCTCTCGATAACCGATTTATGCCTTGGAAGTTATTTTCGTGGAAACTTAATGGATTACCAGCATCCCTAAGCAATTTTCTATTTACCAGCTCATTTCTGAAAGGAAAAACCAAATTAGAAATCACATAACATTTTTCCAAATTCCTTACCGTTCTTCATCGTTTTCCATTGCCTGAATAATACTTATAAAGTTAGGGTCAAACATTTTTCTTATGTCTAATGGAGTCTTTAGTGACATATCACCAATTTTCAAAGAGTGACAATTAACAACATCCTACTAACAATAATCTTCAAATTAATAACACATCATCGACACCATGGTACAACAGTGTTGTTAATTCACTCAAGTCTATTGATCAACGAGGTATTTAACTTAAGAAGTCCACCATAGTAAGCCTGTAAGTCAGGTCATGTTAGGGTGGCTAATAAACTACGCATTTTACCTAATATGCACGCAGCTCTCTTGGCTATATTGCGGCTAGTTTTCCCGGTAGAGACAAATTGTCCAAATTACATGCCATACTTCCACCAAATTACGACAGAACTGACAGCGCTTGCGCAATGCGCTTATGTTTTAAAACTTTGCGTTGTTCAACGTCTCGGCGTTGGTTACGTGATCATTTTTGCGCTGTTGCCAAACATTTCCAATACTCAGGGAAGGTTCAGGCCAAGAGTCAACGGTGCAAACCATCTTTACCTTAGGGTGTACCTTAAGCTGATCCTCCACTTAGCTGAGTTTGTTATTATGGAGAACCGGTACAAATAGCTGTTAATGATTGAAATATTTCTACTTCTTAAAATTGTTCACTACGTTTCAATTGCTTGAATCTGCAATCGTCTTCAGGTGAATACTGACAAATTGAGAATCTACACGATGTTTTATAGGTCTGCCGGTATGGTGTAATTACGTTGTAGTTACGCGCGGTCATGTGACGCGCGTGTTTTTCACGCTTTTTCTCCCTCCAAAACGGCCCATCAACGGTCTTCAGACGTTTTAAATTTCCACGCTCGGTTGACTGAAGGTACCATTGGCTTCGATACAGGCCGTTTGAATAAATTTGCGTTTGAACCAATGTTCCTCTCTATGAAGAACACTTGCCTCGTCCCAAAGAATTCGGTGGTGCTCTCTCCATGCGTGGTCGGCAATGCCCGATTTAGAAGTTTTCTCCCGTTGAGTTCACTTTTTGTGTTCAGCTATCCTTACTGAAAACGGCAGCTTTGTCTCTCCAATATAGAAATCTCCACATTCACATTGGACCTCGTCAATACAATACAATTTTTAATGGATTCTGTTTTGTTCTCTGGTTTCGTCTTGGTGAGGAAGCTTCGTAAGGTGCTACTGGATTGAAAGCAACTCTTGATGTTGTATTTGTTTCCGATCCTTCTGATCTCGGAGATACCCCTGATGTAGGGAAGGTCAAGAACGGGGTTTCGTGGTCGTTCTTCGATCGTCTTGGTCCTTTGGAGTTGTTTCTGAACGTCTATGAGTTTCTCGGAATATCCGTTTTGGCGTAGGTCCTTCTTGATGTGGTTTATTTCCGCATACAGAGACTCCTGGTTGTTGCAAATACACATCGCTCTCTCCACCAACGTTCTTACAATGCCCCTCTTCATAAAATTCGGGTGACTGGAGCCGTAGTTGAGATACAGTCCAGTGTGTGTCTTCTTACTGTAAATAGAGGTGATGATACCAGTGTCTGTTCTCTCAGAGTTCACATCGAGAAAGGACAGGGTACTGTCAGTTTTCTTTTTTATCGTGAACTTGATTGGATCTCTCATGTTACTGATTCTTGAGAAAAAGTCCTCAAGGTGTTCATTTCCGTAGTTCCATATGATGAAAGTATCGTCCACGTATCTTAACCATAATTTTGGTTTGTATTCTGCCTCTCTGATAGCCAATTCTTCGAACCACTCCATGTATATGTTGGCGATTACTGGAGAAAGAGAAGATCCCGTCGGCAGTCCATCAACTTGGAAGAAGAAACGGCCCTTTTCTTGAAAGTACGAGTTATGGAGACAATACTTCAGTAGTGCCAATATCGCTTCTACGGGAAGATCAGTCCTTTTTATGAAGCTGGATGTCTTCTTCCAGTTTCCTCTTGATGATGGTGAGGAATTATTTTATGGGGACATTGGTATAAAGGCACTCCACGTCAAAGCTGATGAAACGATCTTCCGGTCCTAGTTGAACATCTTTGATTAGGTCTACAAAATGTTTGGTATTCTTGACGAAAGACCTGCTATACCCTGTAAGGGTTGTAATATCGGTAGAAGGTATTTCGCCAGGATATAGGTTAGTGGGCGGGAGCTTGTGATTGGTCTCAATGGCATGTCGGGTCTGTGAATTTTCGGAAGACCATAGAGATGAGGTGGTTTACTGTAATGTGGCGTCAAATGTGTCCGTTCTTCAACTGGAATAGAGGTTTTGTACTTCGACAGTGTGCTGTAGATTTTCCTTCCTATCGAAGTTGTTGGATCCTTCTGTAGGAGTTTGTAGTTTCCTGTCCCGAGTACCGCTTCTAACTTTCCATCATACGTCTGGGTGTTCATGAGTTGCGGGAGCTGGTGATTGGTCTCAATGGCATGTCGGGTTTGTGAATTTTTGGAAGACCGTAGAGATTCGGTGGTTTACTGGAATGAAGGTTTTGTACTTCGAACGTGTGCTGCAGATTTTGCTTCCTATCGAAGTTGTTGGATCCTTCTGCAGGTGTTTGTAGTTTTCTGTCCCGAGTACCGCTTCTAACTTTTCATCATACGTCTGGGTGTTCATGATGACTGCGGCATTTCTTTTGTCTGCAAGAAGAATTTTGATGGTGGAGTCCATTTGCAGAGTTTTTAGGGTCTTCTGTTCTCCAGTGCTGATGTTTTTTCGAGGAATTCTCTCCTTCTCCAAAACTTCTCTCAGTTTCCATCTGAATTATTCTGCCTGGATAGGGTTCATTCGATTGCTCGTTGACTCTACAGAGCTCAGGATGTCAGGGGTTTTGATGAGCTGTTGATTATGGTACTCTTCATTTCTTCGTTGGTGGTTCGTGGTGGCCGTATTCCTCTTGCCAGATAGTTCCATTTCTTCTGATGTCTCTTCTCTTGATTTTGGCGAAAAATTTAAAGAAGTAGAAATCTTTCAACCATTAAGATGATGGAAGTCTCAAGTTACTACATCGTCTATAACTTTCGAACAAATTGATGTTCCATTACAGTTGGAGAAAAAAGTCATCAGGAGAATACATTTGAAAGTTTGCAAAATATAACACAAAATACTTAAAATCTGCCCTTGAAAAAGTATTTCTTGGTTTAAGTTATGAATTTTTGTGTTAAATCTGAAAATTATGAATTATCAGATTCCATCGCAATGCCACTAAAATTTTTGAACGTTTTGAGTCATCAGAAAATATTTTATCATCAAGACTCAACAGAAAAACACAATACTATTTAAATATAAGTATAATAAGAATAATTAAGAATCAATGAGAGAAAAGGTACATAAACGATTCTGGATATACGTGAACATACAGATTAACATACAATATAATTACAATTACGAACCATTTAGTATGGGGCATATTTTATGACAACATACTTACATATAAGAGACTAAATAACCTATTTATAGAAAAATAAGTAATATTTCACGCGACTGGGACATATGTTTAACGAGTTCTGTCACTTTTCTTTACGTGAGGATTCTATGTCCACAGATGTTTTTAGGGGACGACAGGTATTATAAATCACCAACCCTTGTAGTTCCGATGAAAGGGCCACTCAAGAGTTTCATCTTTGATGTCTTCGAACTGCTTTAATCCATCGGTTTATTATTTAACTACATCTGAGACAAATGACTTAGTTTACGAGGGTACAACTTTATTCCGGTTCAGAAATAAACATCGGCTATTAAAATCCCTACACTGTACTTGTAACATTGGTAAGAAACTAAACTTCGAACACATGTAGAACATATTCAGGGCACTGGTCTACCCAAACTGATAAACCCCTCTCCTTGACGTTGGATATTTATATGACATCTTCGCGCGAGGCAACATCTACTTCAATTCAATTGTGCGTTCAAAATTATATGACTTGTCATTATTCATAGGCTATTATCAGAATTAATTACACCAGAATCATAGGAAGAGTTCTTGTTTATGGGTGCTCAGATGTCTTATGTAAAATTGAATTGCGATATCCACATAGGAAGATGTTATATACAGGGTGAGTCAGAATGAAAACGACAAACTCCGAATATATATTCCTCACCTCATTTCAAGGTGAAAAGTTCCTATCAAGCTTAAATGCAGGTTATCGAAAGTGTGAAAAAATCAAAATTTATTTGTTTTTCTCCAAAACTCATTAAGGAAAAAATTTGATTCTCGGTACACTGATTAAGGTTTATTAGCGTAATTTTTTATTTTCGTAAACCAGTGGCGTAGTTACGATGGTATGTGGCCATATTTTCCTTCATGTTTTCTTTGGACAAGTGAATGGGCATATGAGTATTTGACATCAGTTAGGCTCATCAATACTCAATCTAAATGTCATTACATTTCATCCCAGTCAACACAGAATGGTCTCCGACACGGTAGTGGGATTCACTTCCATTATTATTGCATAAACGTCTATTCGGTGCCCCGTTGGTCATGTTGAGACATCAAAATGTGATGCAAAATGTGACTCGAAATTAGCCCAATGTGACATTCCATTTATACTTCGGAATTGAATGCACATTGAGACACTTTCGATGTAACAATGTGAAATTGAATGGACTGGTACTTATTTAAAAATGCGATTCACTTTCGTATTCACCTGTATGTCAAGAATGAAACAAAGCTCACCATGTTTCAACATGAACAAAAATCACACCTCAATATTATTTTTCTTACAAATGAATTACTGTTCATATGGATTGGAATGCTAGAAAACAAATGCGTGAGTTCATTCCGTAGTATTTACTTCTCTCAAACAAAAAAAAAATTATCCTCTGGACAGCATTTTCTTCGAGGCGAAATCAGTACCTATCCTGAAAATGCCAAATTCTGTAAATCACTGAATTTAACTTTCTAAGTTTCTACTCACCATTCCGGTCCTTGAAGAGATACAGTTCTTGGTAGAAATAATAATTAGGCAATGTTACATTTGATTCAACTATTGAATAAAAAGAAGCAAACAGAACACTACACACTATCGAAAGTACCTATAGAATATTTAAAGAATGTCGTCAACCAAATACAAATTCTACTTGACTCTCGACTCGACAAACACCTCTGGCCATTTTGTGCCGTGATGGTGATGTCACGATCAATTTTGTTACCAACCTAATTCCTTCTATACCGACAAAATCGCAATGAAACCAAAATTCATATTAATGTGCTTGCAATTTTCTTCACATTTTATGCCTCAAAGCGACACTAATGAGAAGAAGATTGTGAACGATTCATAACATTTGACATCACTGAGTGGTAACAGTGATGTCTATATACAACTCATTTTGTTACCATAATAATCAAGAAAGCAACATCTCCTAGATGTGTGTGTGTTAACTGGGATGTGCCTAGAAGTGGAGGTTTCTGAGGTAATTGAGCAAAACTGAAGATAATATGTCCTGAGTTGAGACATAATTTCCTATGTTCTAATTTTAAGATGTCATAAAAACAATCGATTCATATTTGGTTTTTCCAAGGTGGACTCATGAGTTAATTTAGGTACTTGAATTTGTTTTTTTTTTGAATTAATGTTGGCGATCGGATCGCTACGTCATCTTCAATTTGTTCATCCGTAAGGTGTAAATTGATTCGTTACAACGAATTATTTTCCAGAATCGTACCGCTCAGTATTGAAGCCACTGTTGTGAAAAAATTTGGTAAAAAATTCTCATGAGAAAAATAACTTTTCACAATAGAATAGAATAGAGTAAAACCAAACATTCACTTGTAACCCCATTGGCTTTGTTGTTTAGACTAATTCTGATTGAGGGAAAGAGAAAGTGAGTCTGCACGGGTCTACTTTGTCATATTTTATCCATGGGCGGCGCGTTCCTACAAATTATTCAGGTAATTTTTATTTGGTCCAAATTTTTCATTCATTTTGATTTTTAAATACTCTAGGTGGGGAGAGCACACTCAATAATTGCCCGAAATTGGTGGTATTTCACCCTGTATGAGTCCTAAATACAATATGGCTTCAATAGATTTCTCGAGAGTACGAGAATAGGCAAATTACTTGCCTAGTTGGTGAGGTGATTTTGAATCTAAAGGTTAATCTTATGACATTTCACAATAGTGTTGGTCACTATAAGGATAATGTGGAAAAATAGTCATATTAAATTATATTGGTTTAAGCTATGGTCGAGAGACATTTCGATTGAAATTAAGGCCAAAATGTACGAATGTGAGTAGGTACAGTTGAAGGAATCAACACTTACCATCTTGTTCAGGAGCACTACTGATGGTAAACGGATGCCATTCATATTTAGCTATTGCAGGTATCCTAACGAAAATATAATCTCCGGGGTGAAAATCAAATTGCAGGGGTCTCTTTATAACAAGATGCGTGACTTTTGAAGGCAATAGAAGACCGGAACTGATGTAGGTTTTTCCTCTCTCAGTAACAATGAAAGCAGATCTATATATTCTCTCCAGTCCATAGGCGATTCCAGGTATAAAGAACCATTTCCAAAAATTTGGTCCATGTAGAATCAAAAGAATCCAAAACGGTACGTACATGAGATGAGTGTAGTAGAAAATCTGAAACAGCCTTACTATTTTCAATGAGCAGTGTTATTGTGTGAATGAAATATGTGGATTTTTCAATTTTCTTCGGTGAATATTGAAGGTTTTAAGAAAATATAAAGATACATTATATATATTGAATACTTGTTCGAGTACTATCGGTATTGTCTGCAAACAAATTTTTTTCAGTAATATTAATAATCCTCCCCCTTACTGAATATTCAACTTTCGTCCATTTCACTCATACACATTTGAGCAATAATTATTGAAAAACTGATCCAACAGAGAGTGACCAAACTTTTGAATTCCCATAATCTAATCTACAACCAGCAATTCGGAATTCAGAGAAACAAAAACACATGAGTGCATCTCATGTGTTTTTCCTTCATCTGCTTTATACGAAATGAATTGGGTAATTACCGGCGGGAAAGTAGCAGTGGCTAGATTTTGTGATTTTTCTAAAGATTTTGACTGTACTGAGAACTATCTAGAGAACATACTGGAATCTTAATAAAATTATGACAAAAATTACAATATTCTTTGGTAACCTTGAAGAATTGTTTTGTGAGTGGTAAAATAACGATAGAAAGTTTAAATATTCTATGGTTGAAGTTGGTATTATCATTGCTGTCATATATAGTACCAGAAATTATTGTATATAACTATCACCATATATTCTTTTTCGTCTGTGTGATACATAAAATACTTTTGCCTAAACTACAAAAATATGGATTCCAAGGAATCAATTTCAATTGGTTCAATTCTTACTTAACTGAGAATTACTTGAACCATTTTTATTTTTATTGTATATCAATAACCTATTGAATATCCAGATTTCTGCTGTAGAAAGCACTATATTTTTGCACCAAAAGAACAAAAATGATCTTGATGAAATGATTCGATTTCATTTGAAAACATTAAAAGATTGGCGTGATTCAAATTCACTGTTTTTTAACATAAAGAAAACTGACACGATATCCTTCAGATGTCATTTTGAAGATATACCGTTAGATATAACTCTGTTGAAAATGAAAAAGGTTCAAAGTACCTAGGTCTATTTGTTGATAGTTCGTTAAAATTTGACTGCACAATGTAAAAAGCTCTCTTTTGATTGCTATGCATTGAGAGTTGTATCGAATTCATTAGGACTTTCAGCTTCCAAACCTGTTTCCATTCATTTTCTTATTGAATCATATCCGCAATATGAAATAGCAGTTTGGGAGTTTGGTGTGGTTATCGATCTCAAAATGTTCTAATTTTGCAGAAGCGTGCTCTGCGATATTTATGCAAAGCAAACTATCGGGATTCATGTCGAACTCTGTTTATACGCCGACGACACTAACACTATATGAAACCCACTTTTTCAGACAAAAAGCATTTCACAGTTTTTCTGAAGGTGTTCCACAAGCCACTGTGTTTCAAATCGAGTGATTTATAAGGAATAACCCTGTCGATTGATTCTGGATATACAGACCTGAAATAAAGGTAAAATGGGCATCCCCAGTGTGTTGTGTTGTTTGTGGGGGTTCTGGGCATCCATTGTATTTTGTTGAGTCTCATTAGAAAATAATACACAAGATGATAAATTATAGTTATGAAACAAAACGTTACCTCGAAACACCCCCCTCTTCGCACGAACGCCTGTGAACTTATGACTATAGTGATCAAAATCACCAACAGAGCCACGCCTGTGGGATTTGCCACACCACCAATCAATCCGAATAAGCCTGGTTTACTAGTGAGCAACCATTCTGCTGCTGTGTAGTTGGCTGCATTCGTGACGGGATCATTTACCACGATGAGACCTGGGAAAACAAAGAACAAATTAACACAGGGCGGACATGGCATCCTTGAGGCACTACTTACTGAAATTACAAACGTGCATTACGGTGTGGAAAACGCTGTAGCCGAAGATAAACATACCGGTCAGTTTGTGGAAATAAATATGTTGGTCCAAGGGTAAAATAGAACTGTATCCTCTAGTTCTCAAAAAAGTGATGCATTGCCTCAGCATCAGAACTACGATGAAAGTACAGTTGAAGTTTAGACACTGCCCTGAAAAATATGATTGAAAATAGTTTTTTTTTTATATAATATACCAAGACCTAATATTTTGCTGGCTAAAGGTTTTGGCAATATAACATACGAAAGCTTGTAAAAGCACGAAACCTAAGCATAGACCAATATCCAGAGCCCTCTAGCTCGAACGATTTTTTATGTAGTTGTGGACTGTTTTTGCTCAAGTGCAAAAATAAATGCTCAAGATTGAATTCATTGCATAGTATCAAAAATAATATCAAAACTTAATCTTTGACATTCAACAAAGAAAATGAGCAAAATGAGTAAATAATCAGTTGTTTTGATAATAGTAAAAAAAAAGATTTTTTTCGAGAATAATGCACTAGTGCATGTTTTTCCACATAAAAATTCATGGCATGAAGGCATTTGTCCAAATAAAAATTACCTCATTCGATACTTGGCTTTCATATTTGTGGCGGTCCGTGTACGTTTTTTTATTCTAAATTGAGTTGAGAGACGTAATAGCAGATGTCCGATATTTCAATTAATAAATACATAGTAATTTTAAACAAGTCTGGGCGTGGGATCCGCCTACGCTAGGATCCACCTAACGCTCAGACTTGGCCTCCGGCGGTTAACTCTCGCGCAAGCGCTCGACCTCGCGCTTCGCGCGAGCACTTTTCGGAAGCTCGGAAGTTGAAATGCCTAGAAGTTATAGGATTATTTTAATACAACGACCTCAACGTGTGGTCTTTTTAACTATAATTGGACACCAATAATATGAATACAACGACCTTAATGCCTTTAAAACTATAACTGGATACCAATAATATGAATACAACGACTTTAATGCGTTCACAAATATAATTGGATAACAATAATATGAATACAACTACTGTAATTTGAAACTATAATTGGACACCAATAATTTTAATACAACGACTAATGCGAGACCTGAGAAAAAATCCAAGTATATATTTCAAGACATGACTGTTTTCACTGATTTTCCACAAAAATACGTGTTTTCAATACATGGCTGTCTTGAATAATTTCCCTCAAAAATACGTGTTTTCAATACATGACTGTCTTGAATAATTTCCCACAAAAATACGTGTTTTCAATACATGACTGTCTTGAATAATTTTCCATAAAAATACGCGTTTTCAATACATGACTGTCTTGAATAATTTTCCATAAATCTACGCGTTTTCAATACATGACTGTCTTGAATAATTTCCCATAAAAGTATGCGTTTCCAATACATGACTGTCTTGACTAATTTCTTATAAAAATACGCGTTTTCAATACATGGCTGTCTTGAATAATTTCCCATAAAAGTACACGTTTTCAATACATGACTGTCTTGAATAATTTCCCATAAAAGTACGCGTTTTCAATACATGACTGTCTTGAATAATTTCCCATAAAAGTACGCGTTTTCAATACATGACTGTCTTGAATAATTTCCCATAAAAATACGCGTTTTCAATACTTGACTGTCTTGAATAATTTCCCATAAAAGTACGCGTTTTCAATACATGACTGTCTTGAATAATTTCCCCCAAAAATACGCGTTTTCAATACATGACTGTCTTGACTAATTTCCCATAAAAAAAACGCATTTTCAATACATGACTGTCTTGAATAATTTCCCACAAAAATACGCGATTTCAGTACATGACTGTCTTGAATAATTTCCCACAAAAATACGTGTTTTCAATACATGACTGTCTTCTTTTTTAAATTTAGAAGAAAATTCGAAGGAGGGGGGAAGTAAATATTCAAAAATCCGGGCGCTTCGCGCCCGGGAAAATTCGAAGGATGTGGATGGAAGTAAAAATTCAAAAATCCGGGCGCTTTGCGCCCGGGAAAATTCGAAGGAGGTGGGGAAGTAAAAATTCAAAAATCCGGGCGCGAGGCGCCCGGAAAAATTCGAAGGAGGAGGGGAAGTGGATTTATTAAAATCCGGGCTGTTCGCGCCCGGGAAAATTTGAAGGGGAGGGGGGTCAGTGGATATTAAAAAATCCGGGCGCTTCTATAGTTCTATAGTTTTCGAGTTTTTGGTGTTTTTCGAAAAAAAATGCGAAAATTTTTTCTAAGTTCCTAATTTTTCGTTTTTGTGAAATATTTTCCAGACTATTGATATTACAGAAAAATTTTATTTACATTTTTTGTAGACTTTTATAAGATGATCAAAAAAGGTATTGTGTGAAATTGGAAAATACGTCGCCATATTTGAGTTTTAATAAAATAATTAAAAAATTTCAAAATATGGAAAAACTTTTCAAACACTTTTTGTAGATCTGTTCAAGTACATCAAAACTTTTCATATTCACTTTCTCGATATCGGGTTTAGTTTTCGAGTTTTTGAGGTTTCAAAATTTTTTTAAAAAATTTCAATTTTTTTCCACTTTCTAATAGAGTTGGAGAAAAACGGTTTAGAGTATTAGTGAGGCTTGTGAATACGTACCAGGAGAAACTTAAAGATTTCCATTTGTTTCATTGTTACGGTCAATATCTGGATTTTCCATTTTTTTGGAATATTTCCCGTACTATTGATTTTACGGAAAAAATGTATCGACATTTTTTGTAGGTTTTCTAGAGGCGGTTAAAAAAGGACTCCTGCTAAATTGGGGAAATATCGACCGTTTTTGAGTTATTTCGTATTTTCTAAAATTCAAATTTTTTATTTCAGTTTTCTCGAGTTTTCCCGGTTTTCCGATAATTTTGGTGAAAAATGTTTCATATATATTTTGTTCCTCTATTGGAGCTCTACCTATCGCATTTTTCAAAATTCGGTTTCGATCATTGGTTTGGCGTATTTTTGAGTTCATCTGTTTTCGGAAAATCGCCCGGAAAAGCCGTATGCATTTTCCGACCCCTCTCAAAAACTATACACTTGTGTAGGGCATATAGGCGTATACTTCCAAAAAATATGGGAATAAAAAAATCATTTCCTGAACCGCTATCGAGGGAAGTAGGAAAAACAGGAAAACCCCCGTGAAAATTTTCCTGATTTTCCTATCGCAAAACAAAAAAAATTGAGAAATATTGTCCTCGAGTTATTGATGTGGTTCGAATTTCAAAGCGATATCTTCAAGGGTTTGGAAATGAGAGCGTTTTGAAATGACACGACAGAGCTACAGACAGACAGACCGACCGACAGACAGACAGACAGACAGACAGACAGACAGACAGACAGACAGACAGACAGACAGACAGACAGACCGACAGACAGAATTTTCGAAAAAAAATTTTTTTCGACGGGGATCATTTTCCTAGAAGTAACCATGGGTCTAAAACGTCAAATAAAAAAGTTGGGGTCCGCTGGGGGGCAATCGTAGATAATACAACTTCCTAAGAGGTCGTTGTATAAAAATGAACCCATCCTGAATACGTCAATTTTTATCGAAAGGTATCGTAGAGATACTCATCACTCAACCCCACTCCCCACATCCCAAAGAACTCTCAAATGATATCTCATCTCATCTCATCAGTTATATAATAATTCAGGTCTGAATTATGATCATTACTATTTTATTTTGGAGATCTTTTGGGTGGATTCTTAAAAAAAAATAGAGTGAATATAAGGATAACAATATTAACGATAATGAAACATCGAAGACCTTGGATTATCTGAAAGTTTTATATTTGCATTCCTCAGATCTCAAGTCGGAGACCGGGGGATTAATAATGGTCTATAGTAGTCACGAGATAGGTATGGAGGCCTCTGACATTAGATGCAGATCGTGTCGTGGGACACCTGAGACCATAATACATTTAGCATTTCTATAGTTGCATTTTGCTTTTCCAGGTTAGGCGGTATTAGTTTATATTCACAGGCATGACGGCGCTATCTGTGTTATACTATCATCTTCGATATTCGTAGACGGGATAACTGTGCTTCCTCACGCCAGAGAAGAGGAGAAAAAAATGAACCAAATATCGAGATTTACCATTTGACCTTCACAGGCGTAAACCAAACCATTCTGCTGATATGAGGATTTCGATCAGAGGGATTCTTGGTGGAATGATGGACACGATATTCTCTAATATGAAAATTATACCGGCCAGTAATAAGACGGCAGAAATCTGAGGCAATGGCCGTCATCACTGGTACATTTTCATCCAAATCTTCGAGCCTGGATGGAACTCACCTAGCCCTCCAACAGAAAAGACTTATACATCTGTATAAAATCTTCAAAGCTTACTTATCCTAGATACACATACAAAGAGTATGGCAGGGGTAATTTGTTATATATGTTTATGATCGAAAAGGGAATGTTTTTCTGTACATATGTGAAGTTGGGCCTTCGGCGTGTGATGGCCCTCGGCTAACGCCATCGGGCCATCATCCACTCCGCAGGCCATAAACGCCTACTTTACGCCCTTGATACATAAATAACTATTTTGTGCAAAGGTAATAATTTGAGTTTTACTGTTTCAGATTATGCATTGTAAAATATTCCTCCAGTGTATTCAAAGTGTTAGTTATTTTATATTGTGTTATTTCAAGATCATTGGATTTGAATATAATCGAGCAGTCGTCAGCATATTGAACCATATACTCACTAATCACTTCAGAAACATTATTGGTGTAGAGTATATACAACAGGGGGCCCAGCACTGATCCTTGAGGTACACCACGAGAAATCAGTAGTTTTTCAGATATGAAATGACTATCAGAATTCAATTCAGTTACACATTGATACCTGTTTTTGAGATAGGAAGTGAGTAAGTCGATTGCTAGCTCTCTAATTCCATAAAGTGACAATTTTTTGGCCAACAGGAGGTGATCTACATTTCTCATTGAGGGATTCAATTACCCTACCTAATGCATGATAAGTAGCTCGAATTGTTGATTTACTCACGGCTCAAATACAAACGACGAAAGAAGGTCGAAATCATGATTATCTTAGGTGTTCCAGACAGCGGCTATAGAATAATGCGCCAGAAAAATCCTCAGGCGAAGGCTGAAGACAAAAACATTGTCATTTACTTTGACAGGCAAGCAGCTATGAAGGCTTTTAGCATGTCCCAGCATGAACTAGATCATCTCGGTTGACGTGGGACTGCTTGATCAACCTTAACGGATTGGGTTTTCAAAACAGAGTCATGTTGGTACCAGGACACGAAGGATATCGTGGAGAGGAAGAGGCCGATGCAATTGCCTGAGAGAGGGCATAAAGGGCTCTAGTGGAAGAACTTCCTATGACATCAGGAGAGCGCGACAAACCGATACAAACCGAAATAAAAAATATGGTAGAACAGCTACCCAGAAATGAGGCAGGCAAAAGAGTTCGTTAAAGGACCCTTCCCCCATCCAAATTCACTGCAGACCTACTGACAAAAGAAAGTATGATGGTGGGTCTGCTATCAAGTCATTGTCGTCTCCTGCTCAACAGGTATATGAGCATATAATGAGCCTGGCAGAAGGTTCTGCCAGGAAGCAGAAAAAACCCCACTGTTTATAGAATGCCATTGTCCTATAATAGCAAGGTTCATGAAGTACGAAAAAAACCAAAGACCTACAGCCATACAAAATAATACCTGTTAGAGCTATCGAGTCTCATTAGGAAGACCAAGCTGAAAAAAAACCTGCAACGGTCGTAGTGGACCAGGCCAATGAAGGGCCTAATTCTAATTCATTTCAGGCCCACATATTTTACAATCAGACTTGTAGATACTCCTGAATTCCGTTTATTGAAACTGTACTATTTCTCCCGAAGAAGCTATAGCCATAGGATGAGACATTCGGAGAGTCTCTATGCTAACGACAAAGGTTTGGAAATCTGTCTACTCGACATAATGTTGCTCCCAACGGATCAGAGTTGGTCATTCATCATCCTGCAACTGATTTTCATTTGCTTTTGTCAGATATTCTTACGATAACCCCAGTACCCACGAATAGAGTAGGCACCAGATAGGAAGCATTCCGACTGGGCCCTGAACTCTATGAGTATTTCAACATGTGAAATCAATAAACATTTCAACATGTAGAATTGGGCATACTACTAGTACAGAGGGAGTATTGCAAAATGCGTTCCTTTAGGAAATTAGACAGATGTGGGCAGAGGAGCAACAGCAGTCGTAAGGGGCTGTTTGATTATTTTCCGTTCCATGCCTGCCAACGAAACTAATGTAGAATTCAAATAAAATTTGCGAATGGAAGTATTATTGATGATCCATTTTCATTTGATGAAATGATGGTCTTTCGCCAAGTGAGTATGCTCATATCCACATATTGAAATATTAATTATTTCACATGCTGAAAAATGCCATAACCAGATGAACGTCATATTTTTTCATAGATAGTTTACACATACGCGAGACATCAGAATCTATCTCTAATAATTCCTGATCATTGCAGATATTCAATAAGCTTGATGTTGACTCTTTTCATTCTATTTGAGAAATTAGTATACATATATAATGGATCTATAGTAGCTGGGTAGGATTTTTTTCATTATTAGTGATCGGTTGTATTCTCATAACATTCCAGGAAGAAGAAAATACCCTCAAGACAAAAAAGAGGTTGAATAGCTTGAAAAAGACTGATTTCTTGAGAATGATTGTACATCAGATCCACTGGCTGCGTTGAATCCAACAATATACGCCTGCTAGTGCTTTGGCAAAAAATGATCTCAGGTATTTTATTCTGATAGGAGTGATGAATAGTGTTTGTTTTTTCAATATATCATGAGTGGTCTTTCTGGCGAACACAATCGCAAAATGTTTGGCATTTTTAGAAAGTCCATCGGGATTATGACATTGTTTGAGTGGATCGATAGAGAGTCTGCAATGACACTGGATATTTTTCAATTTTGAGAGAATACGTGCTCCAAAATCAGAATTAAACTTTATAGAATTGGAAAGTATGATACGGTCAGAAGGCACAAAACTACACGCTATATCATTTCATTCAAACGAAACTTCCTGTTTTTTTCCAGTTGAGAAAGAGTCAAATAGAAACTTTCATTTTCGATTTAGTTGCCTTAAATAATTCGACAACAAGAATTTCCACAAATATGCAACTATGCGTATCCGTATTTTCGATGATAATACTAGCATTGATAATCTCTTTTGTTGAGAACCGTAGAAATGCCTAAAATATTCTTAAGTACTCACCACATGCTCTGGCAAATATAGTGTACCAAGTCGATCTAGAATACTCAATGGCTCTCGATATAAACAACGCAGCATTCACTAGCAGAAACATTGATAAGAATATCAGATAAATGTGGTTGTTCCTCATATATGGTAATGTCAGTTGGTACGGACGATACGAAATGAGTTTTCCTAATAACGATGTTGGCTGCGATTGTGGTTTGGGAGGAACTAGCCAACGATCAATGCTGAAAAAGAAAGTTTTAGATGTGTGTTGCAGGGAAAACTGAGGAAGTAGGGAATGCATTTAACAATTGGTCGAAACTGATATCTAAAAGAGAAAACCAATCAGATAATTTCGAAGAAATAATAATGTGGAATCCATTCAACAAAATCCCGTACGTCTAACAGGAAAAATGTTGAATTCTTGTTCTAGACATTTTATTTTGTTTGGTTGAGTTCAATCTTTCATCAATTTAAATAACAAACTAACAATCTATATTTCCAATTAATGTGTTCACTGGTCTTTAATAGATTAATTCACATACCTTATCGATAAATTCTCCAACAGCCCTCCATGTTTTTCGAGCTGATTTTTTAGGGCTTCGTAAGTGATTGCTCCTCTATTATTTGTATCGGCGTCTTCAAACATGGCCATAGTCAAATTATCAATTTGTTCTTCACTGAACTGCATTCCATTCTCCTCCATGCAAGCTCTCATGACATGCTGTAATTCCTTATGTTGTATCAATCCATCTCCTGGAAAATTGCACCAATTAATAATAATGATAATAATATTTATTTACATACACACATACAATTTTAAACATATTTTAAGCAATTGCAGTAAAATGTTGAATGCAGAAAATAAACAAACACGAAGAGAATTCACAAAGTTAACCTGTGCTTGGATTGTTAGGGTTTCTTTACTAAGTTCACATTGATTATTTTGATTAATTTTTGAATGTAGAATACAATAATACGTGATACAATCATGTAAAGTTGATTAGCGTAAGTAAAAGGAAGTAAATCATAGTAATAAAATGGTAAAATATCTCAATAATAATCATACAGTCCTGATAATGATAGTAATTACCAATATTACGAATAGATTGAAATATGGGTAGTGGAAAGATGAAATAGATAAAATATTAGGTAATGTTATTCAAATGGGTCTTGGAAACATGAGTGGCGTATTTACTGCAGAGGTAACTAACAAAATGGAGTTTATTTCAATCTTGTGCAGTGCTGTGATTTTTTTTAAGATTTACTACATTTGAAATGGGAAATGTGTCACGAATAACATGTTATAAATGAGTATTATATCAACTTTTTAGATTGTGTTATCCCCAAAATTATTATTTTAAAAATCACTATGTCGATTACTATTTTCATGCTATCATCTTAACCGTCAAAGTAATTCTTTCTTTTTTCGAAATTGGGCTTCCTTGGTGTCATTGTAGATTTTGTACATGGCGTCAATGAAAATGTAGACAGATGTCTGGTACATAGACGGGCTCGAGGTCGGGAGGCATGTCTGGAGCATAGATATGCGAATGAGGACAAAGGGAAGTCGAATCCTCCAGGTGAATATACTTCAGTGTTCCAGTATTTGCCAGACTCACCTGCATGTAAAAAAATCACGACAAAAGATGGTGAAGACCTATTGCAATCTGCTCAGGCAGTAAAGCAGCAAAACTGACACGGATCAAACAAGATCACATACGAACTGGTGTCCGAGTGTGGAAAACCTGGCGAAACGAAAAAAGCCAGTCAGTACTAGCCAAGAAGGGCCTTCCTGTTGCATATCACCATTTGTAATCTACGTTTGTTATTCGTCCAAGTGTAACAGTGGGCACTGTTATGTATTCAAGTTTTACCTTGTAAACGGCGGTCCGTAGGTTGAGGAAAACTTATTTTTATTTCTTGTTTTATTTAACAGATATATTAATTAGTTCCAGACTCTTATCTTGGGAATTCATACCTCTCAACTCATTAATACTGAACAATTGCAAATTTTGATAATAATTATTGGTTACGTTGTCTGGAGACTCGGATAGTAAAACTGCATTTGCTGATCAAATATAAGGGATGTGGCTCTTGCCGATTCTTAATTATGCTGGGGGCGGAATTATCTCAAGAAATCAATAGGAATGAATATCAGCCTCACGAGGAGGTGCAGTGAACGAATATAACATTTTGTTGGGTCGACAGATTAAAAAAAAATCATATCAACATTTGTAATCTCAGCATTTTTCTTGGTGAACTTGTAGTAGTATTTTTATTATTTCCTATGTATGGTTGTTGATGACGGCAAACAGTTGTCAAAAGTTAATAAAATACTTCAAAGTAGTTTTACATAATTTTCAATAAATCGTATCCAGAACCGCTACAAACTAATAATGAAAAACATTAATCGTTTCATTGTGACTAAGGGGAGGGGGGTAAACCGTATAACATAAAGTTGTTCAATATAATATTTGAGACATTTTTCATTATTAGAGACATATTTCATTATACAATAATAATAATAAGGATAATAGTTTCGCTTTAAACTTCTCATTTGAATAATTTCCATCATTTTACTTTATTCATTAAATGTGTTGATTTATGCGAAAGTTCATTATTTTGGAAGTCCATCTATCTTCTGAGATCTTCAATAAAGAGACATTTTAGCCACAAGAACAATTTCCAGTGTAGACAGCCGGATCTAAGTATTTTTGGACGTTTGAGAGACAAAAAGAGCCAGTTAAGCCTTAAGCACAAACTGGTACCTCCTAGCTAGCAACATTCTTTCAGCTCAGTTATAACAAACAACACCAATAACCGAAAATCGGGGTGGTAGCAGCATTTTGCCTTTTGCATTTTGCATTTTGAATAATTTTCAAGTATTGTTCAACCAAATAGTTTCAAGGGATTCACCATGAGACTCATGAGAGACCCTATAGTCAGTGCAGTGAAACTACAAGCATCCAGTGGAAGAAAAAATACTTTCAGGTATTGTATTCAAACAATAGATTACACTGGTGACTAGTAAAATATAACCTAACATCATGAATTGCCATTTAAATGATTTGAAAATACTTCCTAGGGTGGGCGATTTTCCAATGGTAGTTTTGGTTTGATGTGGGTCTGGCTAGAACCCAAGATAATTGCAAACCCAACCACCCTAGGTTAGTTATAACACAAGTATTGCACATCCTTGCATTTGGCCACACTATACTGACGATGACCAACAGTTTGAAACACGTGATTAGGGTTGCTTTTTCTTTTGAGATAATCCCATCATCTCATTTTGATTGTTAGATTTTCCCCACTATTCCATTTTTATGTATGAAATATAAGGTCCTGAATTCTCTGTAGATTCGGAAGAACAGTTAAAAAATATACTGAATTGACTTTCGACGAATATGATTTATGAACCTTTTTCCACCGTGTGTAAACCTAAGAAGCCTACAACACTTTTTGAGTCAGTCCACTTTTCAAGGATTAGTTTATAAATATAAAGGGATTAGGAGGAATGGAACATAAAATAGCAGACATGGAAAACTGAACTTCTGATATATGGTTCACTGAATTTAACAAAGAATAATTGCATTTTTCAAACCACATATATCGAAGAATTCCGTCAGACTTACCATCCAAGTCATATACTTTGAAGAGAAATCGAATTTTATCTTCGGGCGCTTGACCAGCAAATTGATGCATTGCATCCAGGAATTCCTTCAGTGATATGGAACCAGAGTCATCCTTGTCAAAAATTTGGAAAACTCTGTCTGTGAAGAATGGCTAAAAAATGAAACAAATATTGATTGTATGTTGAAGATATTCAAACTTGGAGCATACATTTTTTGATGTGACGATATTTTTAAACTCCTCCTTTTTGATTTCCTTTCCATTTCCAACGGTTTCCCTGAATAACTGTTCCAATCTATCCAAGCTTCCCTTGTCGATCCCAGTGCGTGGCCTGAAATGAATATTATGGAATTCACCGCATAGATAAAAGAAGAAAATAGTTATTCATTTGGAGCGATTCAGATTTTGATTGACATTTCGGAAATCTGGAATTTTCTATGTGAAATTTAATTCATATCCCTGAGTTCACCATCGCTTTTGTAATTCTCAAAGCTGTTCGTTCAGTAGTTTGAGGTTTATATAAAGTGCATGGAGAAAATACTAGTTGGGAATACAAGGTGTGGTATACTAACAAAGCACCACCTTAATGTTGATAGCGGAGCGATGTTCTCAACATAGAATATTGAAGGGTGTATACTGAATGATGTCATTGTATTCCTTTTGTCATATATTATGAGAAAAGTTCATATAAACGTATGTCCTAACTTGCTTTGTTTTCAAGTGACGGAGTGTCAAAGTTTCAATAAAAAATCGGTTTTTTATTAATTACTCCAAAGTTTTTTAGCCGATTTTCATGAAACCTGGTGTGTATATTGGCAGTTACAATGAGCTTGTAATCACGAGGTTAGATCTCAAATTATAAGCGGCGAAGGGTCACCTAATTGATAAATATGGTAAAAATCATTGTACGCCACTGTTTTTCTCTAAGTTTCAAATTTTTATCAAATTAAACATTTAAAAATACAACTCTCTCATAATGCCGTGAATTTAATAATATCGACACTTTATCATCGATAGATTTCCTTAATTAATTAATTTCTACCTGAACTTTTTTATTGGTCGTCGTTGCGTTTCTGGGCCCATTTTTGTCAACTATTTCTATCAAAACTGAACAATACATTTGTGCATAAAATTAAATAGAATATCAAGGATAAATTGTGAAAGGCTTTCGCGGCCATCGTCACTTACATGGTGGTTCTTCGGGTTGTAAGGCCGACGTATGTTCAGAGAAGATCTCGACGTTTCGCCAACACGAGTGGTTAGCATTTTCAAGACATATTTTACAAATTTCTGCTTTCTTAAGTCGTTGTCAAATGCTTGACATTTGTAATACGTATTACAAGCAAGTTACGACACACCTTTATATGACTTTTTTTTTCATAAAGTATGACAAGGATTCACCACCTGGAATTGATGACGTCATTTAAATTACACCCTGTATATCATCGCAATTTTGTACATAACAACAGATATACTAAAATAACGAAAACATGGGCATCTAAATCTTATAATTTTCCATCAAATGTTCACTAGTATGCCTACCAGACTGGCAAATCAACAGAACGCAGACTGGCAAATCAACAGAACTTGCACTCAACAACCTTGTCTCAGGAATCAGCAACACTCTACACCACCAGGAGGAAGCGGTTGCTTCGTACCTGGACAAAGAAGTAGGATTTACGAAAGCACTTCCCCACTCCTTATATGAAGCCACTGTCTCTACAGGAATTGAACCAATACGATGTGAGTGGATAAGAAATAGATCAACACTAACGATCCGTCTACATGGAGAGAGTGTCAGCTTCAAGCCAGCCAGGGGCTGTTTCTAGGGAGGTTATCTAACCTTCGCTGTGGTAACTCCAGGCCATATTCTCGTTTTGTAAGTTGCGAGGTCAATCTGCAATCTTGTGCTGACGATCTGGTCCTAGTAATGAATAACAATTTCAAATAGACGATTTCCTACGTCCTTCAGGATATACTGAATACCAAGTGGTGTAAGGGAAGGAATGCCCATTAACCCCAACAAAATGGCCATAGTACCGTTTAACAGGAAAAGGAAGTTGGAACCTTTGATACCTCCTTTTAACAATTCCTTTTGCGAGTGCTGCGAAAAATCTGCGATTAACCCTGGATAAAAAGCTGAACTGGAACTCACATTTGGAAACGAATATCCAAAAGACTAGTCTATTATTCTGTACATGTTGCAGAATATGTAGCAGAACGTAGGGTATGTTACCAAAACAAGTACTGCACATGACTGTCATACGACTAATGCAAGGACAACCTAGCTACAATATTCCAGGCTATTTGCCAATGAAGGAGCTGGAAAATTGGCATTATACAATAAAAATGCTTTCAGATAGTTGGGCACACTATATGGGCTCGATTCCAACATTCAACTGCTGCAAATCTAGAGTAGTATGGGACTGCATAGACATCTTGAACAGGCAAGCGCAACAATGTTACCCTAGTCTGGCACTGGCAAAAGGGGTAGCCATTTAACGTTCAAAGGGCCAGAACCAGTATTTTGTTTAGGATATAACACTGCTAATATTGAAACAACAGC
Organism: Chrysolina oricalcia; assembly: GCA_944452925.2. Classification (NCBI taxonomy): domain Eukaryota; kingdom Metazoa; phylum Arthropoda; class Insecta; order Coleoptera; family Chrysomelidae; genus Chrysolina; species Chrysolina oricalcia. The sequence goes on from OX101818.2 coordinate 22,551,090, forward strand.
CTGGGCAGACAATAAAAGACTCAAGTATTGGCACAGTTCAGCGGGCCTAGTCGATTCCAATGCATTCATCGTATGCACTGAAAACGACAAGACACTGACAAACAACTGAAACTCAGTGGAGCATATGTCATCATCTCATATCGCACTGGTCACTACAAATTCAAACACCACATGCATGAAATCGGCATAGCACAGGAAACAGACTCCCGAATATGCATAGGGGATGATGAAACGGATAAACATATGTTATGCACTAGTCCTGCAGCGACCAGAATCATATTTTCCATAATTTGCAATATTATAGTAATGCAAGGAAATCTGAAAAATTGTTCTCCTAATTCATTTATATCTTTGAGAGATTGGATACACTCGGAGAAATAGGGTGATCCATAATAGACCAAGAGCCTCAGTGGACGGCCTGATGTGGGCCCACTTACATTCAAACCTAATCTATCCTAGCAGTGGTAGAATTGCGTTAGACTTCATGGAAACATTCAGAAAAAACGAATTATAGTGGAGCATGTCCAAAAAAATCTATGACAAGGCTCAGGCTCTCCTTGACTTCCTATAAACTTTTTGTCGTATATAAAACGGAGATGAGAGCAATGCAATATAATTCGCTTGAAGTAGGGTTGGAATAATAAAGATATGGCTACTGCCTTGATTGAGACTCAATCGACAATGGAAAGATGACAACTAGAAAAACATTCAAGGAATAACCACTTGAACGAGTAAAGGAAAACTATTAGCTGAGGGTATCCAATGCTGAAGGCATGGGACATTACAAGCACATCTCCAGAATATAGCTGAGTTCTCGATGATCAGAAATTGCGATTTCTCAAGAAGTAACCAGGTCGAATACCTGCAGTAATAGAACAGTGTCGGCCAGCAGTAATCAATGCCATAAGATTCCGTTTCTAGTAGTCAAGAAAAGCCAACAGTGTATGTCAGTTTAGAGCTATTGGGATGATCAGGGTGGTTTTTCTATCAAGAGCTCTGAGAATGATGAAGGTGGAGGTGAAAGCAGCAGGAAGCTAGCAAATTGGTGGGTCGCAAGACTGAGGTATTGGATGCCAAAAGTTAGTTAAAATCAGAATAAGTTGATGTCTTGTGGAAATATCTCCTCTTTGTAGCTGAGTGCTTCCTCGAGTGGCACATTGGTCAATAGAGAGACAATATCGAAGCTAACTATAGGATGTAGTTTGGCTCCAAGGGTTTATGAAGTGAGTGGATTCTCGCACGTAGGTTTTGGTTTTTTACAACATATTTCACCATCATTTCCGACATGCTTGTCATGGTTTTTCCTCAAGAAAAAAAATTGTAGGTTGTTTAGAGGGTGTGTTAGTGTGGAGAAGAGAAATCCTTTACTATTCTTCGTTGGTGAAATTGCGCCGCTTCAAGTCATGCAGATTCGCAAGAGAAAAGAATAATAATTGTTGTTTTCTGACGGAGGAAAATGTCCAGCTGCTCTCAAAAAGTAAACTTTTCTCTGTTGTTTCTACTCCGTTTACTTTCAATTTCCACTACCTCTGGAGATTCAAAGTTTCTCAAATATATCTAGTATTGAGCAAAATATTTCAATATTTGTATGCATCAGAGATCAACAATAAATAATGATATGGAATGAGTGGCCTACCTTGTGTTTGTTATATTTGATAAAAATTCCATTACGGCATCAGATGATATTACCCCAGAATTCTCTTCATCGATTAGTCTGAACAATTTATCTATGATCTGGAAATTATAAAAAAAGGTTAAAACGCGATAGCGTCAAGTGGAGTTTGAGAAATCCTAAATATAATTAACTGAGTTTGATTTTGTGGAGGAAATTCGTTTCTTGACATGATCTTCTTGGGATTGTTATCTTCTCAATTCTGAAAATAGTAAAAAAAGGAAATATTTTCTCACCTTCAAATACTATACAAATAGATTTCGACAAGGGTTGGTAACCGAGACATATATAGTCTCCGGGATGTTCGGGCTTTTGAAAAAATAAGTTTTATTTAGTTTTAAAGAGAAACATTCTCAATTGAAAATTGAATTAATACATGACTCCTCTGGAAATGGAAAAAACCCGTAGATAAAATTGAAGTTACTTTTTTGTAATATCTAACAGAAAACAACTACTTCTCCGGCTAAAGCCACGCTGGACATTGAACTACATCTCTGATAGATATTGAGAAACACCCTATATAACTTGAAGAAAAAATCTGAAAGTAAAAATTTGCATTTTCATTCAGATAGTCGATTATTTATTGAATGTCCAGTTTCCATTGGGGATTCTTATCTATAAATGAGATAAGGGAGAATGTTATTCAGAAGTATCACTCACAGAAAATCGCTCATTCCATTGATGCGAGAATTATCTCTTTCGCTAGGCCTCCAATACATTTTGGTCGACCAAAATCGATTTCACTCTTCTTAGATCATCAGGGAGGTCGGAAGAATTGGAAAACACTCTTCAGAAGCAATTTCACACTGTAAGTTATATAGGGTCTTTCTCAATATCTATCAGATGTAGTTCAATGCCCAGCGTGGCTGTAGCCGGGAAAGTAGTTGTTTTCTATTATATATTGCAAAAAAGTAACTTCAATTTTATTGTAGGGTTTTTTCCATTTCCAGAGGAGTCATGTATTGATTCAATTTTTAATTGAGAATGTTTCTCTTTAAAACATGAATCCCTTCCAAGAGAGGTTATCTTGTACGATGGAAAATAGCGACTAAATTCCAACTTTCAGTCGCAGATGATTTCACAACTTACTTTATTCTGTTCATATTTTCAATGAAATTTCATTTAGTTATTTTGACCTAAATTTTTTAGGTATGCAGATCGGGGAACATTGATTCATTTCCCTTCTGCACTAGAAAAGATTTCCTTGATTTTACATCTTTTTATTTTCAGACTGTGGGAAGCTGAAATCCCAAAGAAAAACATTCCAAGAAATCCAAATATTGTTCTATAGGATATACAGATATGAACCCAGATAGCACAGGACGTTTTCGGGATGTCCGGTTTATGTCCATTTTTGGTCCGAATGTCCCGAGCTATTAAAAGAACGTTTTGGAGATGTCCAGAAACGGACATCTTCTGGACATCCGAACATGTACGACTCTGGTACGTCCATTAGAGATCCGACATTCTTTATTTTTCCAGAAGTCAGAAAACATTTGTATGTACAGATGAGTATTGATTATATAAGATTGATTTTTACCGATTTTTTTCAATGAACGAAATTCATAAAAAATAGATGAACAGTGAATTTCGAATATAAATATTTTTCTGTAAAAAAAAGTTATGAAATGAAAAATGGTACGTATTATTTTCGAAAGTTGAGGTAATTCAAATTAGGCGCCTTATTTTGATGTTGTCATGCTGTTGCCCCTCGATCGACTGTCCCGAGTCGCAACGAATGGATCCGACTCCGACATTCTCAAGTCACCTTTCAGATAGGCAGAATCTAGCATCTAGCGTTTTTACTGATTTGTTGTTTGTTTTGTTCTGCGTTATGCACGTAATATTATTAGTTCTAGGCTGTGTCAAGTCACCGGTCGGACAAGGCACGCGCGTTCAGTATGAAGTATGACGATGAGTAGGACCGATCAGATGATTGAAAATATTGGTCACATACAAACAGTTCTAATTAGGTCGTCAAGTCAACCAAATGACCGCGCTGGTCTAAACATATTGGTCAGACCTGAGACTTGACTCAGCCCTATTATAGTAATATAATCCCTGTGTCAAGTCACCGGTCGGACCAGGCACGCGCGTTCAGTATGAAGTATGACCATGAGTCGGACCGACCAGATGATTGAAAATATTGGTCACATACATACAGTTCTAATGAGGTCGTCAAGTCAACCAAATGACCGCGCTGGTCGAATCATATTAGTCAGACCGTAGACTTGACTGAGCCAATATCGTAGTAACTAAACAGTAAACAGTTGTGATGTTTCAATAAAATCTAAAATCTTGTTAAACATCCTGTCAAGAAAAGAGACGCTGGCTTTGGATTTTTCAGTGTGTAAAGTTAAAAGTACGAAATAGTGTAGATGATAAACGTGTTTTTTATTTGTAGTTATCAGGCAGTCACGTTGTATTTGTGGGTGAGTAGAGATCAAAATAGAAAATACACTAAACCTACTGTAGAGAAGAAAACATGATGAAACATAACCTTCAAAAGCATTATGTGCGCGCCAAAAGATGAACGGAATTTTCCCCCTATTCTTTAAAATTATTATGGATTGTCGCAGAATTATACTGCAACTGAAAAGTCATTTCAATTGTGGCTGAAGAGAGCAGCTGAGCGGATGAGTGCTGACCAGAACAAAAAAAAATTAGAATAGACTGCTTGTGATATACCAAGAAGTATGTTTTTAGTTTTTGTGAGATTTTTATTTGTTATATGTATTATGAGTACTTACTGTTCATAAACTATTCTTCAGATCAGTATAGAATAAAACCTGTTAATTTTCAGAATATTATAGAACGTTTTGATCGTTATTTTCATTTTATTTCTACTTACTGTCAATTTTTGAGATCTTTTATTGATCTATCAGTGATGTGTTCATCATTATCAAATAAGCAATTTAGTTTTATTGCCACAAATATATCTGCTTAAATACTGTTGGTAAAAAAAGTTTGTTGATTGAACTTCCTCCCGAAGATACTCATTTGGTGACTAAAAACTCGTTTGGAGATATTAAAAATTCGTATTTGATGTAAAGAAAAAGCTTCCGCGTATATATTACTACACCAAAGGTTCCAATAGTGTGCAAGTACATGGATGGCATCCAGGCCAACAGAACTGAATTTTTACCGTAAGTACTGAAATAAAGACTAATAAATTCAGATTTGGTTTCTAAAGATCTGTAAAACCTTCGTTAAATTTTTCTTAAAAATTAGGATTTGGCGAAGCTTCATTGTATTCATTATGATATCATAGCTCTAGGTTCCAAAATTATTTTGTTGTTTTTGTGTCTATTTTTAAAAACGAATGATTACTGTAATGAAATTACAAATAAATATACTGTACCATTTTATCGCGAATTAACATTATTTATGATAGAATTCAAAATATGCATGAAAAATATGTTTTCGAACCTACGTACGATAAAGGTCTCTGAATGGTCCTGTTCAGACCCAGAATGGACTTAAATCGGACGTCCTATGGACATCTGGTTTTGTAACATCGTATGTCCGTAGGATGTCCATAGGACGTCCGTTGTACGGAAAATGGACGTCCTCAGGACATCCTGAATGTCCGAAGCGAACGTCATGAAGACGTCCATGGGACGTACTTGTGCTATCTGGGAAGAAAATAAACCGCACGTTCCATTACCATAAATCTTTTCACAGTGATTGAAATAATTGTTGAGACCTACATTATTTGTGGAAGATCTGAATTTTAATGAAACACTTCCGTTTTTTCCACAAGGGTAAAATGAGGATGTCAATATATATGTTCAATATTTTCTCATTGCATAATAAATCGGAAAATATTGATTGAGTACTCTTGATTACAAATAATTTGAAGAAATCGAATTAAACTTCATTTCGAAAATTATAAGTACTTCTAATGGCTCCATTGAAATTTAAAACTCAGTGGTTTTGCGATTATTTTTAATTTGATCTACGAGGGCTCTTAACTTGGCACTAGTTTTCATATCGGCTGAATCTTGGTTCCATATTGGGCAAATATAGATATATTGTTAATGAAAAAATGATATTGGTCAACTATGGGTGAATATTCAAAAAACAATATTATATTTATAATATTGGCGGAATATTGGTGAAACCTGTTATGAATGTAGATTGTCACATGTAATATTGGGTCAATATTGGTTGAATAAATTCTACCAATATCGATAATACAATATTGTCTCTACATATTGTTTTACACATCTAGAATAAATATTGCAAGCTTAATTTTTCAGTCATATCGATTCTAGGGATATAAAACTGAATTGTATTTCCAAGTTTGATAGCATATTGGTTCAATATTATTTCAACTTTCTTGGATTGGATTGGATCAATATTGGTTTAATGATATTTACCAATATCGATAAAAAAATATTGTCTTCACATTGTTTTCAACATCTAGAATAAATATTGCAATCCCAATATTCCCCTCATATCGATTCTAGGAATAAAAACTATATTGTATATCCAAGTGTGATTACACATTGGTTGAATATCATTTCGCCAATATTTAACAAATCTTATTAATTAATATTGAGTCAATATTGGTTCAGTAATATTTAGCGATATCGTTAAAACAATATTGTCTTAATATTGTTTCATACATCTAGATTAAGGTGAATTTTGAATATTGGCCGAATATTCAATGAAACATTTTAAAATTATATCATGATCAAACCTGGATGAAAATCTGCCAGGTGGCTCTACATATAGAACGTCTTCTGAAACCTACGAAAATATTTTAAATACTTCCCATAACTTGTTTTCAAGACAGCTTACTCAGTGGTTTTGGCGATCAAAAGGCAGACTCTGGTGTCGTGGTGTCACCTTGATCCAGTAAAATACATTAAATAATTAACCAAGGTATATTCACTTCCACCAATATATCCAAATGATATAGTACCAATATCGATTGATGTTTTGAGGCCATCATTGCTTCAAGAATATTTCACCAATACTAATTTTGAAATGTCTAAACAATATTCGACCAATTACATGGTGGCTCTTCGGGTTGTAAGGCCGACGTATGTTTGGAGAAGATCTCGACGTTTCACCAACACAAGTGGTTAGCATTTTCAAGAGATATTTTTTCAAGTTTGTGATTTCTTAATTCGCTATCGAATGCTTGACATTTGTTATACGTTGTCTCAATAAATACCTGTTATTTGACCAATATCGCAAAATGTTCACATTTTACTTCTCGACAATATAAGGTTTGAATATTATGCCATATTGTCAATATTGAGAATATTTCGCCGATATTATTCAAGTAATATTGGACCAATATCGCCGAATGTTCACATTTTTATTCTCGCCAATATTGCATTTCGAATATTTCGCCAATATGTTCATGATATTGTACCAATATTTTATCAATATAGGTGTTCTACTTGGGATAATAAACCAGTTCTCGAAAGTTAATTTTTTTTCATAATTTGTTTTTTTGTCAATCGGTTGCACTCTTGAGTGCCCCTCAGGAGTCTTCGTGGGACTTGCAAACTAGGAAAGATGGTCTTATCTTCCAACGAGTGATTCCAAGGTGACTCTAGAACTTTAGCTGTCCCTCTTGATGGAAAAACGTTGCCTCTACCCTATAACTGATTCAAGTTCAAGTAACTACCATGAATTGGAATGACGTTTCATTCAGTTTCATAGAAATAATGTGAGTATCGAATTTTAGACCCCTCTGTATTTCAAACCAGTTGTCTCAGAGAATTGAACCCATAACGAATCAACTGCTTAGAAGCATTCAATGAGATGTAAAGAAGTAAATACTAATTCAACGTTTTTTTGAATCAACATACACTATAAACCACAATAACGATTATTCATCATGGCACTGAATAATATTACAAAAATGTTAATTTCCATCCACTCGAATGCAGAGACTACATCTTTTCAAGAAGAGCCTTTTCAAATGCGTTTTAGGTAATAGCCCTCAAATCAGCGATTCTCTGAGCGGCATTGTGCAATCGGATATCGTTCTTCATAAAGCGCTGCTGCAGCAGTAGCACTACCACCACATTCACCATAAATGTAGTGCATATGCGCATATTCTCGGGGAGTATAACGTGTGTACGGCATGACGAAGAATTGAATATCACTGAAAGAAACAAGCGGAATAATTTCAAAACAGAAGTCACAAGTTGTTCAAACTAAATGTGATAGCCACCTACTAGATTGTTTCAATTCTATTTACAGAAGATCCGTCCATGCACAATGCTGTATTAAATTTTTTCATTGCTTCTACGGACACAACACAAGAGTTAGAAAAGTTTTTAATTTTCGACAAGGATTCACCTCCTAAAAAATTTTGCACTTATTTGGTTGTATATCTGTCGGTCTCTGAAACTTCGTTGAAATCTGGATGTTGGACAATCGCGATATTTATGACAAGAATTCTTATTAATCGGTGTCATGTCGGATAATCGACATTTCATTTCAATAATTTTATTAGGATTAATTACATGAAAAGGTAATTTTATTACATACTATTTAATGCTACCAAGCAGTTTATTCTTTACTATTGATAATCATTTCCACTTCAAAACAATCGAAACAATCGAAATAAATGAATTTTTGAGCGCAAGCATAAAAGTTGATAGAAGCCTAGAATAAAATCATGCCTAATTCAATGGAAATCACTTTCTCCAAAAGTAATTATAGTTCGTTTTATACCATGGACCATGGACAAAATGAGAATTTTTGAAATAAATGTCCACTTTCAATTGGTTATGTTTCTTTCAGACAATAACCTCAAACTTAAAAAAAAAATTGATGAAACTCGAATCTGTCATTTTACCCTCATTTCTTGATTTTATTTTCACTTTGTGAAAAACTGTTCTGTACCTCTGAATGCATCACTCATCAGTAATCTTCAGCAGCAAAGATATTTGAATTCGTCTCAATTTGTATACATGGCACTCAAAAATCCAAGGTTATGTAGAGATTTTCCAGAAATTCTCAAAATGCCCATTATCTCGAAAACGGTGATATTTTTACTGAGGTGAAATTCCGATATTCTGAACATTCATGACCTGGTCTATCACTGGTTTCAATATTGTACAAGGTTTCATTCCTAAAATACTTTTCATTCTTCAAACCAGTACTCACCCCTTTAGCGTGGAATATTTGGTGAAATTGATCCAAAAATATTGGTTTTTCTCCACATAGACAAAATGCCACACTTTCCAGTTGTTCTGCAAAATCGATCTGCTTTTCATTTCTGTAAAAAAACATTAGTAGTTTTTATATTTTCCAGAAATGATGAATACCATGATAATGTCTGTACAAGAAAAACAGAGTGCAAAGTGCAAAGTAAACATTCTGAAGGTCAGTGAAAAAAAAAAAATTGCTGCGAATAAAACTTGTTTCGATGTTTGTGATGTCTAAATTACAAATGTTGCAAGCAAAATCAAGTGATATTTCTAACCAAAAAAAAATTACTGAAAGGAGAGTGATACGGATAAAAAAAGTGCCCGAAGCCGACATGTACATCACATGAAAAACGATAACCACTTCAAGGAACTTTGTGATAGTAAAAAAATCCAGATTTTCGTCGTCGAGCTTGATGGTTGCTTAACGTCATTTTAGGAAGATTTACCACTTTCGAATGGTGAATGGTAAAGCGTTGAAACAATGTTTCAGGAGGTTGTAACGTATCATTGTGTTCGCAAACAAACTGCAATTGTTAGGCTTTGCCCCGCTCGCCCCTGAGAATAACGACCAGTAAATCGATCCAAAAAGGTATCATTCATGTTGTTATTCAGAGAAAATTTGTTTACGATTGAAGTAGGTATGACTAGGTGGATATAGTAGTTTATGTGGTGTTGTTTTTATTTAATGTTGTTTTGTAGATGAAGGTGTTGTTAACCAGGTTCCCTCGAGTTTGGTTTTCGCGGAGAAAAACGCAACTTATTGGTGGTGGGAAAAAGATCTGTTAGTAACACTGCTCAAAATGTCAAGTACTGAATTTTAAGAGTGGGAGAGTTGCGGCAGACAGTCTTTCAAAAAATTTTAGGCTGTGAGCGTCAAGGAATTATTTTTCAGGCTGCAAGGCTGTTAGCCGTTACGCAATATTTTATATCCGAAGATATCTACAGGCAACTTAGCCAACCTGGTTTTGGGGATTATCTGGATCTCTTGCTATAGTAGTTTGAGTGGTGCGTTGTTGATTTTGGAGCGTCGTGGATTCTGAGCTACTTTGATTTTGGCTGAGTCGCTCATTCAAACACCCGATATTAGAGGGATCAGTAGCAGCTGGCATAACCTTTCGTCGTCTTACAAGTCCTGGTTTATTTTTCTGGAACACTTGTTGTTTTAAATTTTGGAGGCTGTAGATTCAAGGCTATGCCCCTAGATCCTACGTGAAAGATTTCAAGCCAACGATTCCTGTTCTGAACTTGGAAATGCAAAGTCCATATGGTTAAAGATAAGTGATTGAAAACGAGTGAAATATTCATAACTGTTAATTTATTTATTAGTTATATATCTAATATTTTTGAGAAGGGCAAACACCCTGAAATGATCGTAACTTAATAAAAATAACATACTGGTATAGGCACTCAATTAATTTTGTGAAATATCAGCGGAAAGTAACATCAGTAGAAAGCGCACGATTTTGCAAATAAGGTAACCTCTGCAAATGGATCCATTCGCCGTCGTTTGATCATATACCTTGGTGAATTTAGTAAGGTTAACTTTCCGTACGGTATATTCCCCTGAAGAACTTTCTCGATTATACAGGGTGTCCCAGAATAAAGGGGACAAACTCCGATGGTAGAATTTTCACTCCATTTTAAAGCTATAAGTTCCAATAAACATATACCCTAAGATGAATAATAACCGAGTTAAAGGGTGTTAAAAATAACAAAAAAAAAATATGTTTTCCAGAATAACTCCATAATGACTAATATTTTCTTGATGAAATTTGGTATGTCACATGACAGCATTCAGTTCCAAATTTCAATGTAAATCATGAGCTTGTAACTTCAAACAGAGGCGTACGGGAGGTGGGTGCCCCTAATCGCCCCTCCCCAATTTTCACGCCACTGGATTAATGTCGATTTCATCTTCTTTTCCCTAATCCCCAATATTTCCTATACAAAAAAAAGAAAGGTTTCATTATTGAAAATATCAACGGTTTTCAAGATTTTTTAAGTTGAATAATAGCGTACGTATGTGATAAAGAAAGTAGTCACTGTTGATTATTTTGTTAAGCGTTGCTATGTCTTTTGTATTCATGGCATTATGGTAAAATTTAAAATATATTGTGCCCACAGTGGTATTTCTCGATGAATTTAAGAAGATGGCGGAAAAAATGTAAAACATTACCTACTTACCAAGGATTAGCAACCCATGAAACTGTAGTACCGAAGAACATTAAAAATTTAACAAAAATCTCCTCATTTCTGAAAGGAATGTTTAACTATTTATAACAATATAACCATCAAAGAGATTTCACACCATGCAATGAATACAAATTCAAACACTCAAGGGTCTATTTTGGGACCATTGTTTTTCCTCATATATCTAAATAACATTGTAACCATAGCAGAAGAATGTAAAATTCACTTATTTGCCGACGACACCCTACTGTACTTTAGTAGTGAAGATGTACAAGAGTGTGTTGATACTATGAACGCTGGTCTTGAAAGGGTGTATAGATATTGCTGTGCAAATCTGCTAAAGGTGAACGTAAATAAAACAAAATGGATGTTATTAGGGAAACATAAAGATCATAATAATGAAAACCTACTTCTAAGATTGAATGACAGTGATATAGAAAAGGTAAACAAATTCGTGTAATTGGGTGTAACTATTGACAGTAAATTAAAATTCAAGGAACATGCTAATCAGGTTATTAAAACAGTAGCTTACAAAATCAACTATTTAAGAAGATATTCCCCATATCTTAGCCAGTGGTCTAAATTATTAATATACAACTCCATAATCCTTCCACAATTAAATTATTGTTCTACCATTCTGTTTTTTCTCAATCAGAATGAAATAAACAGACTACAAAAGATGCAGAATCATGGTATGCCTATAATTTCACAATGTTCGAGAATAACACCAATATCAAATATGTTGCAAACACTTCAATGGCTACCAGTGAAGAAAATCTTCGAGTTCCAAACACTAATTTTCATATTCAAAATCAAAATTGGATATTCACCTGTATATCTACTGAATAAATTAACTTATGTTGCTGAAATACACGAGTACAATACAAGAAACAAAAAACATAAAAATTGAAAAGTATAAAAAGAAAAGTACACATAATTCTTTATTTTATAAAGGAGTAGATTGTTTTAATGACCTCTCACAAGAAATTAAAGAGAGTGTTTCGTTAAATACATTCAAAAGACGATTGAAGGATTACCTTATGAAAAATTAGTATATTTTTATGTATGACTTTTTTATGTAACTTTTTATTTATACGTGTGAATTTTTAATCAGACTGTTTGTATTTTTTCATGTTAATTTTATTTTATTTATAAGGTGACATTGTATTTACTATTGTAAATGAATTAGTTTTTCAACTAAATAAAGAGATATATATATATTTCGAAAATTGTTGGCATTTATGAGGGATCTTTTCAGTAGTAATATCTCGACAGAATGCTGAATTTTCAAAAAATACTTTCACCTTGCTGTCACGAAAGCTCGTTTTGTACAGCAACACAGTTTGAGCAACTGACAAGGTGAAAGTATTTTGAAAATTCAGCATTTTGAAGGGATATTCGATCAGACAATTTCACGAATACATTGAATTATTATTGAAGAGTTGAACCGTCAAACTGACGTTTGTCTATTCACAGAAATTGTTGTAACTACGAAAACGTATGAATAAGGAAGAAGTAAAACACCGATTTGATAATACCACGGGCTGGAGGCAGTGTTTTCGAAAAGTCCTTTTCTCATTGGTTTGAATTCAAAAGATGATGGAATTTGGTTGGTTTATATAATATGAGGGAAATTGTCACAAAAATTTCCCGATATTTGAAACAAATTACATAGCAACTTCTAACAAAACAATCAACAATGAGTTTCCGAATCACATACGCACGCACTTATTCAACTTCAAATATCTTTAAAACCGTTGACAAATTTTATAACGAAACCTAACCCTTTTTGTATAGAAAATATCGAGAATTAAAAAAAGAAGGGGAAATAGATATTAATCCAATGGCGTGAAAGTTAGGGAGGGGCAATTAGGGGTACCTGTCTGCCGTACGCCCCTGTTTTAAGTTACAAACATGTGATTTGCATTGAAATTCGGAACTGAATGCTGTAATGTGACACACCAAATTTCAATGGGAGCTATTATGGAGTTATTCTTGAAAATATCTTTTTTTTGTCACTTTCAACACCCTGTATCTCAGTTAATATTCACTTTAGAGTAAATGTTTATTGATACTTTTAGCCTTGAAATGAAGTGAGGATTTCACCGCCGGAGTTTGTTTCCTTTATTCTGGGACACCCTGTATACGAAAATACATATAGTTTACAAATTGAAATATTTTTTTAGCGATCTCTACTATACCAACGGGTTGTTCGTTTGAAATTTAGTTTAATACATAATTTTGGGAATTGGCTTTTTCCTTTTGCCGATTTTTCTAGTGCAGTAGGAAGACAGTTGTACAGGTGAGCTGAATTGTTCACTTAGTCACCTTAACGCTCGCCTGCAGTATGACCACGACCATCTCCACTTAGAGCGTAGCCGCGAGCATGCAGGGATTTTGAGCGTAAGTCCCCAAGACAAACCCTTGTAACGGTTTCAACGCTTTGTAGTATTTACACCTTTGGTGTTTAGCAAAGTGTTGATAAATTAGCACCGTTATAAACTGACGTCCAACTGTTACAAGGTTTCAGACTTTTTGTCACAGAATTCTTCAAATATACGAGAATTATCAACAGAAACCTCTCTCCTTAGTCCTGTCTCTAGTGATGTTCATGTTGGTACATTATAAAATAATGTTCTACTATTTCCTTTACACCGAGGGGCTTTCCTATTCTCCTCTGGCTTTCACAATGTTCTAACATGAACATTCCACAAAATTCTTACATTGAGTCAAAAATGAATACTTTATAAACTTTCCGGTGATCCAACAATGACCTTACTGTAAATACCTAAACCATTTTTCATCATAAGGTTCATAAAAAAGGAAAACTCCAGTGAACATCGTGAGAAACGTTTATACGTTTTGGGGTGTATCTCATATGCAATTACAAAGTTCAGTTGCAGTTTTTCTGCAGTCTTCAGTTTGACGAAAAAAAATCTGTAGATATAAGAGAAGGCTTAAACAAAAGACGATGGAAAATGCATAGAAGCGAAGGACCTCGCACCATTTCAATAGGAAATTGGCTTTCAGTTAATTTTCTCGAATTTTTTATATATTGTAGACATCGTGATTCTGATCAAATGTCTCTATTGCGCCAAAGCTCAAAATTCAACGGTTTAGATTATACAGGGTTCTGAACATGAATTTTCCAAAATTTCAAATGGCCATTGTGAAGACAATTTTACGAATATATAAACCAAATCAACTACTCATCGATTATTCATATGGCCGAAACAAATCCACTATAAAGTTTAATGATTCCTGTACAGACCCACGATATACAGGGTGAGTCCCAAGCTAGCAAGTTCATTGGTTAATTTTAAAAAATTGAGCGGTGGAATTTCATTCATTTCTAGATATTTTGAAGGACACAAATATCGAATCCAATTGATGATGCTAGCATCTCCCGAATCAGGCTGAAATTTTATATACAAGACGTTCTATTTCTCTTAAAGCCGCATCTGTCTTGCTTGTTTTATATGGAATTCCGGATAACTTGGCAATAAACTGGATCGTTTATGATGAAAGTGTACTTACTCTGCAGTTACACAAAATATACAGGGTATATCAAGAATAGTGGCTTTTGCTGATGATTTATTGATAGTAGGATGGAGATTAATTTAAGTGATGCATTTTCATAAACACATTCGTTGAAACAAATCTTACCAAATGTTTTGAACAATTCACTGTGGAATATTTTGAATAATATGTATGAATCTATATTTACCACAAGTAACAGAATTACTCGAGTGATAGAAAAAATCAAATGAAAACATTGAATTGCAAAATATAATAGGTAACGAAATATACTCATATTTTATTACAAATAGGCGATTCATACGTATATGGAGTGCATGAAATTGGCGTAACAACCACCAATTCAATTAATCTCAAGAGTATTTCAGATTCTGGATAAATGTACATGGAATTTCAGAACGAACCATGATCGGCCTCCCACCAATGACTAGCAGAAATGCCAATCAGCAAAACATGCTCATAACTTCAATGGAATAATTTTAATTTTAATTTATTTTACTTTTGATTTTACTCAATGTAGAAATTATGATACTGATCAAACTATTGCAAATAGGCTTTAAATTCAACAGTTCAATCTAATCTCCCTTTATATGGAAAGGAACGTATGTTTCGTAGCCGGTTGTGAACCATATGAGGCCCATTTACAGTGTGTTTCACAATTCATCCAAAACTATTCAACCACACATACACTGTATATACTGGAGTTTTATCCCGACACCAAACTGTTATTTTAACACCTCGACACGTGGATAAAACTCCAGTATATTCATTACTACACCAAAGGTTCCAAACAGCGCAGCGCAATCACACATACGCTGCTAAATAATAAATCGATTGCTGTAAAAAGTGTAAGAAAAAGCCAACAAAAATACGAGAAAACAATTTAAAATAATGAGAAGTGGACACTGCATGAAAAACCTAGAGGATGCTGTCCATAGAGAGGATGATGCACATAGAGAGGGACAGGTTAATCAGGTGCTGCTCTGACTCTACCATCATTTTATGTATGTTGATCATATCATCATTTGTTTTAGTTTTTTGCTACCTTGTCATAACTTGTTTATCCATTCAAAGAATATTACAGTTTTAATCTTAAAGTACCTATATATAATCTGGAATTTGAAAATGAAGCATTTGAAATTTTCCTTTAGGAATGAAGAAATTGGATGTTTTACGCAATATACTTATATTTCGTTACCTATTATATCCTGTAGTTCACTGTTTTTGCATTATTCTACCTTCGTCACCCAAGTTATTATTCTACTACTTGTAGTAAATATAGATTTATGTATATATAAATATTCCACAGTATATTCTTCAAAATATTTCAATATTTGTGTCGAGAGAATGTGTTAATGGAAATGCATCAATAAAACGAATCAAGCCCAACTACTTCAAAGAAATCATCAGTAAGTGTCACTATGTTTGATATACCCTGAATATTTTGTGTAAGTGCTTGGGAAACTTTCATCATAAACGATCCAGTTTATCATCGAGTTATCCGGAATTCCATGCATTTGGATATATCAACAAGCAAGACGGATGCAGCTTCATGAGAAATAGAACGTCTTGTATATATTATGTCAGTCTAATTCAGGAGATGCTAACATCAACAATTGGATTCGATATTTGTATCCTAGGAAATATCTAGAAATGTATGAAATTCCACAGCTCAATTTTTTTAAAATCACTAATAAACTTGCTAGCTTTGGACTTACCCCGTACATCGTCTGTACAGGAATTATTATACTATATAGTGAATTTGTTTCGGCCACATGAATAATCGATGCACAGCTGATTTGGTTCGTAGATTCGTGGCAGATAGTCAGTTTGTTGTAGATGCTGTGAGTAGAAAATCAGGCAGAACAGGAAAATAATAAGAGTTCCACACAAAATAGTGGTTTCGTAATTATTCGAAACAAAGGAAAGAAAGGAATTCTTGATGAGGGCTAATTAGACGTAATTTCATAAAATAATATGATTTGAGAAATAATTTCTTGTACGCGGAATATATTTTAATCGTAGTTTTTCTGTTTCTGTCTAGGGCGCGTTTGTGATATTTGCATTTTAATTTTTTTTCGGGTAATTTTTTTTTCATTAACTATATGAAGAATATATTTTGTCATACTAGTTCATTATTGTGTTTTTATTGCTTAGTTACCAACTATCTAATTTATGCCCGCGCGGGCATAAATAGAAATAATTTCGTCAGGAATTCCAAAATCTTCGTTCATTTTGACTTCTAACTTTGACACATATAAAAATAATTGTGATTTTATGACATTTACGTTTGTCAACATTCACCTAGCAACGATAGTGTCTACTATGATAAAATGGCAATGTTATTAATTCAAACCGGATTTTTTAAAATACTGATTTGTATTGAGATTGGATAACGAACTAGTATGACATAAAGTTATGTATGTACCGCGGGCATAAACAGATGTGTATACCCTCGGGCGACTTACAAACCCTCAGGCCAGAGGCCCTCGGGTTCGTAAAACGTCGCCCTCAGGGCATAAACTTCTATGTATACCCTTGGTAAATAAATAACTATTTCATTTGTTTAATTTGTACTTCAAGTCTGATCCTATGAGGTTTTTTGAGTTTGTATTAAAATATGTTATACGGATGATTTTTTTAAAATTCGCCTTCTACCCATTTTGACTATTATTCATCTATACAAACAGTGTCGTGTCCTTGAAAAGGCTTTGAGAAGAACGAGGGAATTGCCTTTTGTGAGGTCCCAGAAACATCTCTAACATTGATTTAATGTAGGAGATAAGCTTTGGATATTAAATTGTCATGTTCTGCCTTTAAAAAGTCTTTGAACAGAAATAGACCGTCAGATAGTGACAGATTTAGGTGCCCCATTTGCACATACAAGCCTTGAATAGGGTTGAAAAGTACATCGATGTTGAGTAAAATGGAGAGAAATTTACGAGTGGCTCCTGGGGAGAACATATGGAAAATTCGATTTTCCAGAACAGAAATAAAATGATTAGGTTGCTCATATTTTCACGCTAGCCGTGTTCACCTAGTTATAAATTGATAGAACCTGGCTTCGGAATACCAAAGGCTTGACTGTTGCAGGTGGCTAAAGGGTTAAAATAAGGGCGTGATCTTGTAAGGAAAAATCGAAATTTTGACTGATTTTCCCACACAAGCCCATCGAAACTATGAGAACTTACATCGTCATAAGACCGAAAAACATAATGGCTTGAGTGGCGCGAATGGATAAGTAGATTTTGTCGTCGAAAAATTTAACCGAAATTCTTTTTGATTTTTCAGTTATTTTTCCATGCAAGCCTTTGGAAGTATAGAATATTATTGACGTGTTAGACATTACAATAAAATTGGCATGACCATTGGATGTAACCGGAACGAAGGCTTGCGTCGAAAAGTTGCAAGAAAATTGTAAGGAAATTGACACCATTTTCTCACGCAAGCCGTTTCGCATATGCTTAGAAAAAGTGATTCTAAGACTAAATAACAAAAGGCTTGAGTGTCGGACATGGTCAGCATATCAATTATACATGATTTATATAACAAAGAGCTGACAAAAACATTTTAGAAAATTAAATAATTTTCCCACACATGCCCTTTGGCATATACTTAGAAAATGCGTTTTCAAGACCCTGTAATGAAAGGCATAAGTGTAGGAAATGGAACATAATATTTATTTTGAAAAGAGCTGACAAAAATGTTTATGCAGGGTTATTATTTTGACCATCTGATTTAGTAAACATTTCCTTCTATAAGTTTGATAATATTTTATATGTGTGGATTACGTATAAAAAATATACAATTTTGTGGTAAAATATTGATGATGAACTTTATGAATGATTATATCACAAAGTGGTTTTACAATATCCCCAGAACGAGCTAAATGTATAACTCATTCATGATTGTCATCGTCGTCCTCACTTATTTCCTCTTCTTCGCCGCCTGCTTCATCTTCGTCTGACTCTAATGTCGATGTTAATCACTGTCATTTTCGTTTTCGCACTATGTAATGTGTGCTCTGCCAACTGACGGCGATGGTACAAGGTATATAATAGTAGTATATTTCCTATGCATTATATTATACGACATCTTTAGACGTATAGGATTTCTAATTTTTCATGTTCAGTAGCTGCAGTATTGTTTTACACATACATTAATTCTGTAATAATTGAAAATACAAGAACATATATTTCTTACGAATCTGTTAAAATAACTTAACAGGAACTTCAAAATATTAGACAAACTTAAGATATCATAGGAATGTGTCACGGTTCATCTTAAAACAGGACGATGCGAGGAATACGGAATCAGCTCGTAGACGGGAGCATCCTACATCATATTGATCATCCTACATCATATTGATGCTGGAAAGACGTTTATGTACTTGGGGGGGGGTGGAGCAACGCCGCTCCCAAGAGGTTATTACAGAATTACAGTAAAAAACTCTCTCCGCTGTAAGTATCAGCATAAACTCCGATAGATCTGGTCATCAGAACTGTCGGGAAAGAATATAGTTGCTGCAACTGATATGCTTGCCATTTCTATTCTACTCTACCTCTTTGGGGTAGTAAAATGTACTCAAGAAGAGCAGCGACAACTCGACGTAGAAACTCACAAATGATGCATCTTCATAGGAGTTTGCATCGTACATCGTCCGTCCCACTGCCATACTTCCCCAGACAACGAGGAGGACGTGGACTTTTGAGTTTGGAGTGTCTACATAACAGAATGGTACTGAATTGAGCCTGTAACGTCATCAGGAGTTCAAATCCCATTCCCATAAAAAAAGCAGGTATCGGAGCATTTCTTTTTAAGGCAGATGCCCGTGCAGCCGATGAACTTGGTCTCGTTGTCGACACTGACACCATCACCGAGTTGGAAACCGTTCAGAAAAAGCTCTCATCAAAGCTGCCGAGACTGAGGCACTCCTGCAGCTTCATACGAACAAGCCAATGCATGGGGTCTACATCAAGAACTTCGAAGACCTTGGCTTATCCAAAAATCTGACCTTTGCCTTCCTCAGGTCAAGTGAGCTGAAGTCGGAGACCGAGGAATTCATAATGGCCTGGCAGGGTGGTGTCTTCAACACCTTAGTCTATCTTAGTCGCGTGATGGGTCCAGCTTATGCGGTCTCAGCCTATATCCACAGACATAACGCGGTGCTACAAGTGTTGTACTACTACCACTTACGATTTTCGTATGATATGGGTGAGACAACGGTGTTACCTTATGCTCCGGGGGATATTGTGTCCGTTCTGGAGAATGAGAAGTTGCCTTATTTATTGGAACTACTGATTTCCCACCCTCGGGCAAATACAAGCCAATGGGTTAGGTGAATAAAATCTAGTAAATGCTCATATTATATATTTATCTCTTTCATTTATTAATGAAATGAAAAAGTCTGTCTCAGGAAAGTATAAGCATTCACTTAAAATATCTTTTATTCGCATCCACCACTAAGCCTGATGTAGTCCTCCTCGACCATCAAAGTAGGGCGATATTCGTCATAAAGGTTTCGGCTCCTGGCAAAACGAAATTCGTAAGAAAAGAGGAGGAAAAGCGGACTAAATATCGAGATTTTCTCTTCGAATTCCGCAGGCTTTACCCAAACCATTCTGTTGAAATGGTGGTTCTGAATCAATGGTGGAATGATGGAAACACTGCTCTCGAGCCTAAAAATCATACCGGCTTGCCGTAATATGGCAGAAATCTTAGACGGATGGATGCAGAAGGCAGCCATCCTTGGTTCACTTTGTCTACTCAGGGCACACAATTCTCGGACCCGATAGTCACTTACCCCAAAGACGTGAAGAATGGTTATTGCGAATAATTGACACCAGCACGCCCTCCGGATGTATCGGGGCTCCGGAGACAGGGCCTGACTGGGACATTCCTAACTAGGACAATCAATAGAGCATTTTTTCCTAACAAAAATACTAGTAGAAAACCAACTGTGCCCTCACATGAAAGACAGACAGTCCGTAGTTATATTCTGTTATGTTTTCGACTCGCAACTATCATTTATTAATTTGTTATAAACATTTAAATAACAAAAAACGTGTTTTTAAGTTGTTTTGCTTATAAAATGAAAACTTATGGAACAATCTGGTTGTTCCAATCGAAATAATTGTAGATAATTGAAATACACACAAAATGGAATGTTTTACGACCCGATCAGATCATAAGTAACAGAGGAAAATCTGAAAAACCGTAAAATTTCACGATTTTTAAAGAAATTCATAACTCCGTCATTTTTCAAGAAATAGGGTTGACCCTCCTCATGAAAGTATTGAATCATGTGAACTTTATGTGTATACAAAACAGGCTCTGACGGTTCATTAGTTTTGGCGCAATTGCAATTTGATTTTTTTTGCACTATCTTGCAGCGTGCCTGGATGCTCCAGTGATAGTCGGATTTCAATTTCTAAAACAGATTTTGAAAGTACAAGTTTAGTACCCCAAAACGTATATTCTCATTTTACGCTAAAATTCTGCGGAGTGGGTGAAAACGGCCGAGCTGGAGGAAGCGGTCGAGTGGTAGGACAGAGCGGGGGATGAGTTGAAGCGTATTCTCACGTAACCCATTCATTAAAAGTATTCCCCTCATCTCCCGGACTATCCTACCACTCGGCAGCTAATGCGGGCTCGGCCGTTTTCAGTCATGTTTGCATGCATTTTTCACCCAGTTCGCACCATTGTAACGCAAAATGAGATTATACGTTTTGTAGTACTATACTTACGTGAGTACACATAGAGTACACGTAAAGTACACATGATTCAATACTTTCATGAGAAAGGCCATTCCTACTTCTTGAAAAATGGCGGAATTATGAATTTATCAAAAAATTGCAAAATTTTCCGGTTTTCCCAGTTTTTCTCCGTTACTAATGATTACTTATTAGTTTTCATTTCATAGGCAGAACAAATTTGAAAAACACGTTTTTTGTTATTCAAATGTTTATAACAATTCAATAAATGACAGTTGCGAGTCGAAAACATACCAGAATATAACTACGGACTTTCTTTCATGTGATGGCAGAAAATGTTTTAGGTTTAATTTGTGTGTGGCTATGTGATTTTTTGAGTTCCCATTTAAATACGTTTTATCGATGATTTTTTTTTAATTCACATTCTGTATATTTTGACTATCGTTAATTTGTACAATCAGTGGCTCAAGAAGAAACGAGAAAATGTGGTTCTGTCAATTTTGAGGAACAACTTTGAAATTGTTTTGTATACAGTAGGCCAAATGCTTTGAAAATATAATGTGGTGTCTTTGAAAAAAAAATCCTTTTGTGAGATTTCAGGAACATCTCTCCAACAATGTTATTTATACAGTGATTTAATGTAAGCGAAAAGCTCTGAAAATGTTATGTTGTCTCTATGAAAAGGATTTGAAAAAAATGAGAAAAGAACGCCTTTTATGATGTCCCAGGAGTACCCTGAAAATAGCCGCATGCGGCTATTACATACACGTTTTATTAGTGTATCTTATTTTTAACAACTATGAGATGTTTTTATGCTCCATGGTACATTTCCAAATAAAAATTTGGTTACAGTGATAAAATAACTTCGAAAATGCTTGCCTATTCTCAAACCATTCGGTTATAATAGTTCTGCATGGGACAACTTGAAAGTAAAGTTATTGATTTCTAAGAAATTGGTTTAAACTTTGTGCCCATTTATTAGATTTTATTACGGCTCACCCTGTACATTTGATTTAATAGTTTTATATTAATGTATTTCAAACGAATTTTGCTCACTTTGTACGGCAAGGCGCATTTTGCTTAACAGTCTTAGTATTTTAAAATTATATTTTTGCCTTATGGACGATGGTATATGCGTTTCCACTAGATGACGCTCAGAATTTAGCAGTGAAACAGTATTCCAAATTCCATGAGAGCCTATAGTGTTAAATTTTATTCTAATTGAAATTTGAATAAATTGCTGAAGATGTAGAAAGTTGAAGTAAGTTTTCAGAAATTTTCCTCTATGCAGGCTTTGCCACATTTTGCGTAACTGGTTGTTTTTGATTGCAGAATAATGTAAAAAAACTTTTTCTGAGGTACGACTGATGCATTGGGGCATTGGGGCACTGAGTAAATACGCCTATAGCAATGGCTTTTTTTGCTTCTGCTGATGCCATTTCAAGTTAACTCGTTCTGCAACTATGAACACTGAAGAATATGACAAAACTCATTTTTTGTTCATAAATCTGAAACAGGCAAAATAGATACACTACCGTTTATGGCAAAAAAGACCTGCGTAGGGATCACGAGACTCGACTCGATCAAATCTATTTAACTCGTTATCGCGTCTTTGAAGATGTTCACGAACGTCGATCGAATAATGGAATCGGGTACTCGATTGTGCCTAACTCTCTAGTTAGGATAGCATATTCCAAATTCGATCAACTTTCGAGAACAACTTCATAGACCCCATAACGAGAAGTCGATTTGATCGAGTCTAGTCTCGTGATCCCTATGCTGTAATAGTAGTTCATCGAAACAATTATAGATGTCGCAATCTTTGCGCGGAATGCGAAAAACTGTCTTCAAATTCTCTCAGTTAATGCTGCACACAACTAGTGTGCGCTAGATGGCAGGACATGTCGAATATCTGTCTTTTATTATCTCAAGCATTGTTTATATAGAAGTAAGATAGTTAGTCAATGCCTGTGTAATTGGTGTTGGACGCAAATGCGAGTGTCATCTAGCGTGATTAGTTACAAACATGAATATTTGACGTCATTTTAATGCAGGTTCCTTCAAAAACCCTGATTTTAATGCTGTCCCATTGTTTCAATCAAGTTACGACATGACTTGGATGCGAGCTCACTATCGCCATCTACATGTCGCATCCATTTTGATCCAATTATAATCCCATAAGGTTGACTAACTATCTTCTATATAAACAATGTCTCAAGACTATAACTCTGTATCTTGGAAGAAAAAGGGCCGATGTCCAATTTCGCTGTTTCGAGAAAAAAGAATAAGAGATATTTCTGACAGACACCTGAAACTTATTGTCAGTTTTCGTTTTCACAACTATCATAACAGAGAGGTTATTACTAATAAATTGCGTTGGAAATGAATAATTCACATTCGTGACATCATCAGGAAAAGGGATGACTGAGACATGCCAAACCTTCGAGATAATTCTCTTGTAAATGTTTTATTTCCTGTGAACCAATAATAATGAAAAATTATCATATGGTGGGTTTGACGCCTAGCAAATACAATATGAAGAGGTCAACCTTGAGGACAATATTTTTTCATTTAATTTCACTATTTAATTTAAATAATTCTCTATTGCCTTTACATCACACAAATCCACTTTGATCAGTCTCTGCTGGTATAGGATGTTTGTCCCCATGCCATGTGTTTGTTGAATAAAACTGATGTCCAGAAGTCATTAAATATTTTATAAGCAGTGTCTCTCCGCATCCTTAAGATTTTCGGAACTGCAAAAACATAAAGCATGAAAAACCACAATTATAAAATAATTTTTTTTTCTTTCCTCTCCATGAATGAATTTACGGACACTTTCTGAATTGTTAATTTCAGGACGTGGTCTCATCTCCTTTATTACTTCCTATATGTCTTCATATCCAATGACATATTACCGTTAGACTCCGTTATTTACATTTCAAGCTGCGGTCAATACAGAGTATACCATTCTAAGCACAATTTTTACCGCCGCTAATTTCGCGGCAATTATCTGCTTATATACATTGTATATAAGCAGATAATTCAACAGAAACTCAGCTTTGCCGGCTTTTGGGTTGACTGGCAACTATTTTCTGCGAAATAAGCGGCAATAAAAATTGTGCTTAGAATGTGACCGCAGAACGAAATGTAAATAACGAAGTCTATCCGTAATATGTCATTGTTCATATCACTGCTTGACGACGATGTTAACAAAAATGATACTAGAAGTAGTCTGACCTTTTACATTTTTGAGCTTTCCGTCATTTTCGCAAATGCACTGACTTCGCACGAGCTCTTAAGAGCTTGTGCCAAAATTATTGCACTGAATTTAAAGCTATGTTCACCAGATTCCCAATGGAATACAAAACTCTACACCAGTTTTACCAATGGAATACAAAAAATGCACTCGGTGCGCACCAGTTTTACGATTTGGGGTGGAGTAAGGTAGACGGAATAAAATAAACAACACAAAAAAAGGAAATGAAATGTTGTTAGCAGAACTCAACCCAACAAAAGTTTCCTGTGCCCCCATACAGTTTCCGACAATGATAAACTATTTTTCCAAATGCCACATTTCATTCAGATTTTTTAAATGCCACATTTTTTTTTTAAATTTGGAACCACATGAAAAGGAAAATCCTGCAATTGTAATGTTCAGAAAATATGGAACATCGTGAAAACCAATAGAGAAGGACTATAAATGAATGTAATTTTCTTTTATTTTCTTTACTGTTGTGGTATCGACTGCTGTATGATGTTATTGAAGTTTTGGAAATTGTGAGATTCGGGAAGTATACTCTCCTATCCCATTAGACAGTTGGCCCATAACACTAGGGAGGTCGAGTATCCAAGAAGGTGTGCTCTTCAAGGGACATGAAGATTGAGTTGGATTATCGAAAAAAAGTGGATCATTGGATCGGTACCCGGTTGCCCTCTTCCCTAACGTCAATAACGTCACCTTTCCTTCGAATACGGCTAAATTCGCCCACCCAAATTGTATTCAAATGTTATAACATTGAATTATGGGTCAAAACGAAGAGTCTAACAAGAGGGAATTCCTTCGTTAATAATCTGAGAAAATTGTCGGTAAAGGGTTTTTTCCGTTAATCCAACTTAATCTTCATATCCCTTGAAGGGCATACCTTCGTAGATAATCGGCAACTCTAGTGTCATGGGCCAACGGTCTAAGACATCAATCTAAGACATCAATGACCTTCATGAACCTTTCAATAAATTCGGCAAATTTAATGGCGCCCAGGGTATTCAATAAACTTCCAAATTATGTAAAAAAAGTTAATGTATTAAAATATTAAAAAAAATTGCGAGAATATTCACTAGAAAAATATTTCTTTAGTATTGAGTGTATGTCGTAGAACTAGTAAGTAAGTAAGTAACTTTATTCAGTTAGACATTTGAAACATATACAGGGTGTCCGGTAAACCTTGTACAATATTGAAACTGTCTGTTCAGAATATCGAAATTTCACCTCAGTAAAAATATCACCGTTTTCGAGATAATGGGCATTTTAAGAATTTCTGGAAAATCTTTACCTCACCTTGGATTTTTGAGTGCCATGTATACAAATTGAGACAAATTCAAATATCTTTGCTGTTGAAGAATACTGATTACTGAAGTACAGAACAGTTTTTCAGAAAGTGACAAAAAATTTCAAGAAATGAGGGTAAAATGACAAATTTGAGTTTCAACAATTTTTTTTCAAAAAGTTTGACAGTATTGTCTGAAAGAAACATAACCAATTGAAAGTGGACATTCATTTCAAAATAATGCTCATTTTGTTCAGACTCTACCATGGTATTAAACAAACTATAAGTAATTATTTTTGGAGGAAATGATTTCCATTGAATTAGGCGTGGTTTTATTCCAGGCTTCCATCAACTTTTATACTTACTCCCAAAAATTATTTCATTCCGATTTTATCAAGATGAAATGTGGAAATGATTATTAATAATGAAGAAATAGCATTAAATAGTCTGCCAATAAAATTAACTTTTCATGTAATTAGGCCTAATAAAATTATCGAAATGAAATGTCGATTGTCCGACATGGCACCGATTAATACGAATTCTTGTGATGAATGTCGCAATTGTCCAACATCCAGGTTCCAATGAAATTTCAGACCGACAGAATTGACCGATTGAATTGAAAAAATCTAGTAGATGGCTGTCATATTTTGTTTGAACAACTTGTCACTTCTGTCGTAGTTTTTTGAAATTATTCCGCTTGTTTCATTCAGTGGTATTTTTCTCTTTGTCATGCCGTACACACGTTATACTCCCCGAGAATATGCGCATATGCACTACATTTATGGTGAATGTGGAGGTAGTGCTACTGGTGCAGCAGTGCTTTAAGCAGAACGATATCCGATTGCACAATGCCGCTCAGAGAATCGCTGATTTGGGGGCTATAACCTATAGCGTATTTGAAAAGGTTCTTCTTGAAAAGATGACTCTGCGTACGAGTGGATGGAAAATAACATTTTTGTAATATTATTCAGTGCGATGTTGAATAATCGTTATTATGGTTTATAGTGTATGTTGAATGTTGATTCAAAAAAACGTTGAATTATTATTTACTTCTTTACATCTCACTGAATGCTTATATGCAGTTGATTTGTTATTACTCATGATTATTCAATCATTTCTTCCCGATAGGATAAACATAAAAGACATTACTGACAAAGTCTAATGGAGTTGGTTTTAGCTCAGAATAACATCACACTCCAATATAATCGAAATTCTACTCCTTCAAAAAAATAATGATCGTTTGTTTTATACCATGGTAGAGTCTGGACAAAACGGACATTCTTTTGTAATGAATATCCACTTTCACTTGGTTATGTTTTTTTTTTTTGAAAAAAATAATGTCAAACTGTTGTTAAAAAATTGGTGAAACTCAAATCTGGCATTTTACCCTAATTTCTTGAAAAATTGTATCGTTTTCTGAAAAAATGTTTTGTACGTCTGAAAGCATCACTCATCAGTAATCTTCAGCAGCAAAGATATTTGAATTGGTCTCAATTTGTAGACACGCACCCAAAAATCCAGGGTGAGGTAGTGATTTCCCAGAAATTAAAAAAATGCTAATTATTTCGAAAACGGTGAGATTTTTACTGAGGTAGAATTCCGATATTCTGAACAGTCATGACCTGGTCTATCACCAGTTTCAATATTGTACAAGGTTTACCGGACACCCTGTATAAGAGTACATGGTGATATTCGCATTTAAAAATAAATTAAAGTAGACCAGAAGAAGCCACCTAAGCTAGGGTTGAGTTGTGGACATTCTTCTGATTGCATACATATGTGGGTATATTCGTTTTTTTGATACGTTAATAGACAATATATGTTTACGAAGAAAAGGGGAACATTCTTTTGGGCGTAAGTATGTTAACTTTGTCCTAGTTTTCGAGAATATTTAAAAAAGTGTCCGGGTGTAATTTTACATAATTTTTAATATATCTTTTTCGGCGATTTATATAAGTGATATTTTCAATATCACATGGAAGCTGATTATAAAGTTACGGTCCGCTAAAGGTAATGAATTTTTGATTATGTGTATTAAGTATAAATAGGGGATAGTCAGAACTTTCCTTACATTTCCACGAGTATTATGAGCATGAGATACTGCCCCATGTGGTGTATTCATTGTCCATAAAAGTGATTGGTATATATATATAATATTTGTAGATTAAAAACTTCTGCCTGTTCAAATAAAAGGAAAGTGGGGAACCGTCTGTTTTTTTATGAATTATTTAAAAAAAAGTTTTTTGCCCAACTTTCAAATTGTGCAGAGATGTTTTGAAGGTTCCACCCCATACGACAAGACAATAACGCAGTATAGATTTAGCTAACGCATTGTAAACAGTTAATAAATTTTTTTTTGTTCAAAATGTTCCTGAGCTGATAGAATTTATAAATTAATTTGCGAAGTCTTTTGACTGTGAATGTAATGTAATCATTCCATGTTGGTCTACAAAACCACCTAGGTATTTAATAGATTGTGTCTTCATTATTGAATGGCATAAACAGTTAGGCGTACCTGGACAATTAGATGAATGGAGTGTAAATGTATTTGGAATGTTGAGGTCTCTAGCTGTCGAGGAAAAGGATATAAATTTACTTTTTGAAATATGTTTCTGCCCAGGTGTCTCCCATAAATGAATCTGGCGGTATCGTCTGCATAAGAAATCAATTTTTCTTCAAAATAAGTAATAGGGAACAGTTGATTAATATACAAAATTGGACCCAAAACTGTCCCCTGTGGAACACCCATAGTAACTGGTAAGGGGTTACTCATAGTTGTTTTTATTTTAACAATTTGTATTCTATTTGACAGACAATCTTTCAATAACTCTAAAGCAACACTTCTAATACCGATAAATTCAAAGCGTTCAGAAAAAAAAACTTTATGATTGACAGTGTCAAATTCCTTCGCTAAATCCAGAAATATGGTGAGAAATTTTTGATTATTTTGGAAACAGTTCATTATGTTATTACAGCTTTCTCGGTAGAGAGGTTTTCTCTAAACCCAAATTGTGATTCAGAGAGAATATTATTGTTAGTACATCAATTAATAATTCTATTTTTAATGCATATTTTAAAAACTTTGGCAAAATTATTAATCACTGTTATAGGTCTATAATTTGTTGCTTGTTTTCTGTCTCCAGATTTGAAAATAGGGGTTGTTATAGATATTTTAAATGCTGACGGAACTTTACATTTTGTTAGAATTAAGTTCAAGAAGTGACACAATGGATCTATGAGGATATTATTATATTTTTTTATTAAATGAACAGATATTTTGTAAGGGCCAGGGGCTATAATGTTATTCAAACTTGAAACATTGAGATTATTTCATTTTTTGTTCTTGGGTACATAAATGATGATTGTTCGGAACGAAACTTTGTTTGTTGAGCTGGAATTACAGACTTATCGATTTTTTTCTGGCATTTTGAAACCAATACCAGAAAAAAAGGAATTGAAATGATTAGCAATATCATTATCGCCTTCCAGTTTTCTATTATGGTCGTCGACAATGACCAGATCAGATTTTGTGCTTTTTATGTATTTGTAATTTCATTAATATTCTTCCACATTTTGTTGATATTTTTATTGGATTTTCTGTTTGTATTGTCTTGTTTGTAAGTTTTTCATCCTGAAATGTTGGCGTGTTTGTTGTAAAATATTTTCAGGCCAATTTTTATTACTTTTAATCTCACATCTCCAAATCCTGATTTTGAGTTTCAAATCTTAAATTTCAAATGCTGAATTTTTAATTTCTCATGTTTTTTTATTCACCTAGATTTAAGTGATATTTTTACTAGTCTTATACAATGTTGTGTTGTCAATTGGAAAATAAAGATCTTATCTTATTTTTAGATGTGCTTTACTCAGTTTTCCATGAAATTAGAGATGATTAGAAATTCTTATCTGGATGTTTTCTGAACAGGTTTATTTTTTTTACCTGCAGAACCTGCGTTATGGAACATTTTTTAATAGATTTTACAATGAGTGAGATATTACCGTACCACTGATTTCTGAGAACCTAGTATGGTTTTATGAAATATTGATACATGATAAACTCATGACAAAAACTTACGTGAGACGCTGTTTCAAAAATTCTATCCAATCTTCCTGATGCAAGTATTGGTCCCTGTCCTGGTCGAATAACTTGAATAGCTGTTCCAAAAGCTCCTGTAAAAAAGAGAAAATTATTTTAATTGCCAGCTATTATATGCATGGGAACAGATTGACTGACAGCAAGAATGTCTCGAAACATCTTCAGAATGCACACAGTGTTTATTTATTCGACCATTTCATTGATTATTCCGAAACACTCATGGGTGCACCTAATTTTATGCGAATATAATTAGCAGATGGGTGATATAATAGATCGATATTGAGTGTTTGTTACTTCATTAGATAAATGTTTTGAATATTCAATTTCCATTTTTAATTATCACGTAAACTGAGCTCGAACATTTTAACAGTGATGTCACAATGAACTTATATTTTGTCTCTATCAGGAACTCCTAGAATATTTGGCAGCGAAATTTAGCCTAAAACAAGGTTTCGCAGATCAATGAAACTTATACCAGGTGTACGCGGAAAGTGGTTCGCACTTATAACTTTTTTGTTTTGTTTATGAAGAAAATGAAATGAAATTTAGAAGATCTGCATACGACATAAAACTTCGTTTTTTGACAAGTAACGCAAGTTAATAGCCGCGATTTATTGACCACTAGAGTTCATATCTATTAGTAGAAGAAGTAGAGTATTATAAAAACGCAATTTCAGGGTTTACAGTAGAAGGCAAATAATTCTAAAATTCTCTAAATCTCCGTAAAAAGTTTGAAAATTATAAGTTTCATTATTATCATAAATGATACACTTATTATGGATAATTTGTTTGCATTAACAACTTCCACAGCCCAAATAGACAATGGAAGAGTGCGCGAGCAGTATTATATCATATTCGAAGCCTATCTAGGCGGGGATCTTTCAAGCGGAATAATAAAGTTATCATATAATATGTGAATTCCTTAAATCATTTTTACTCAGAAAACTTTTTCAGAATGTAAAAATTATGATGAAGAAGTGATTCCAAAACCTAACACTTTCGATGCAGCTTTGAGTGAACGAACTAGCTAATAAACAGGAATTATCCAAAAAAATTGTTTACAAAATGATCAATTGGACCTTAATAGTTCCCCTTTGTTAAACCTTTTCAACTAATTAGGTATTAGATTTGTTTTGAGATTTACAGGTACCTACATTGTTAACGAACAGTCGTTGCCGACCGTTGATGAACACTTTACTCCCATATACACCTACTAAGTAGGCTTATTAAGGCAAGTACCTGAAAGAAAACAACTACTCCCCTGGCTAAGATCACGACGGGTATTGAATTAAATCTAACAGATACTTGTGCAACGTTCCTCAATATATCAGAGGACGCAATTGCAAGTGTCCTCTGTGACCAAACAGCAGAATTATGATTTGATTTGGACAGGGTGACCACCTGCAGACTAGTTTCGAGGTTGTTGCCTCTCATCAGTGCAAAGGGTGGGTCAACACAGACAGCACTGAAGCCACCTGTTCCCCGTCCAAATCATTACACACTTCTTTGCTTGGTCAACTCTGGTTCACGCGATAAAGCTCCACCTAGCGAGCAGAGGAAGTACACTCCGAATCTCCGGGTTGAGAGATTTATGTGAAGAAAACAGAATTCTTTGGGAGATCGTTTAATAACGAACAGTCGTTCTTCAATTACGTCCATAACACTCATATTCAATTCAACTAGAAGCTGTTCACTACTAAAATCGTTTTTATGTGAGTAATTGAAGTGTTTTGAAATTAAAAAATTACAATCAAACTGAAATGAACAGAAGATTTTGAGTCCATAGTTTGATGTCAATAGTATCAATTTCTGCTACGACATTGGGCCGGTTGTTCAGCAAAAATTCGACCATGGATAATAAAAACGAACATTTTGCAGTTCATCTCAACTATTCCAAGAAAAACAAGATTTTACTAATTCAAGTCAAATATAACCAAAAATTTTCCTTTCTCAGTTACCCACTTTACTGTTATTTTTTGGAAAGCTTGGTGAAGAATGAAATTCATAAGAAAAACATCCTATGTGATGTTTCTTTTGAAGTAGGTATGATGATTCGTTCCAGATAGATATGTGAATATTCTTTTTTTATGTCCTGGTTTCCACGCAAAGGAAAATACTGTGATGGTATGTGCCATTATAATCTTTGTTGTATGTTGTATGCCAACCAGAAAATTATTTTCATTATTTTCAGTTATGGAATCATCACCAAAATACCTGATAGTATCAAATTGCATCATGCACTTACCAATTAGTTTTAATAGCGATTTCATGAGAAACCAAGTTTACAATAATCCTCACAATATCATTTGGTATTCTGAACCTGAATACAAATTCTTCATGTGACCATTTCTCGAAATTATTTTCATGTTGGTAATCTATAAGAACGAGGTGTCCTAATAGGAGCTAGGATATTCACCAATTCAATAATATCTTCATCATCAATTATTTCATCGTCATGAGCATTTTTGTGAAGTGATATCTGATTATTTTCACAAACTATTTCATATAGCAATTCTAATGTTGTTAGGACAGGCAGTCAGTCAATTATGTCAAACCTTTGTTGAGTGCTTAATCCACCGATTCTGATGGTTTAGCGAAACCTGGAATCAATCCAGGATTTAAGTTCTAACTATGCACTGAACAACTCGATATACCAAGATTTACAGTGAACAACTAAGTAGATAAACTAAAATTCACATAAAACTGCAGATTATCTTTTACTGAACAACCGGCCCTTAATGGGTTACATTTTTCAACCAATTATCTACATTTGCTACCCTCAAATTCGATCGTAGCAGAGAGAGTATATATATTTGGTGTCAAAAAACAGCTGTCAGATTTACTTCAACCAGTAGAACAATTATGCCTACAGTGCAACTTCCGGTTTCACTGGAAGTGACATAAACTTTCCAGTTTTAAACGGTACACCCAGGATATTTTCATTTGTTTTGTCTCCTTATGATATTCTCAATAAAACCATGTAGCACTTGTCACTTTTTGTAACAAATATTCATTTTGAAATTTATTCTTCAGTTTAGAATGCTATGGAAACGTTCATCACTAATTTCAGTCCTAAAATTTAGGGAAAAATACAACTACTCTTGTCAGTCAAAATGTATGTGCTCTGTAAAATCTAATTTTCAAATTGAAATAACAATTTGTTGTAAAATGGCAATGGGGAAAAAAGATCATTTCATTATTATAAACCTAGTGTGTAGAGTCAAAATAATCGTAACAAAATGTTTTTTCCTGATCTGACTAGCCACCGTGATACCACTTATAAAACAAAAAAATTCAAAATAAAAAAGAAATTCGGTTACGAAATGTGACTAGTGGTACAAGGTTGTTATCAGTATGTCATATGGAGACAACTGAAGTGAAAATATACTTGGTGTCCCATTTAAAAATCGAAAGTTTATGTCACTTCTGGTGAAACCAGAAGTAATATGAAGCTGAGATACTTCTCGAAAAATGCAGTTTTATGTCGTTACCGTTCTTACAAATTTCATTCTATTATACCTTCAAAAACAAAAACGTTATAAGGACGAGCCGCTTTCCACGGACACCCGGTATAGTTACTTACTAAGGTGAGCTTTAGAGGGGTTGCTCTGAAATCCTGGAGATTCGTAAATAGACATTTTTTTCGTAAAAGTAGATGCGATTTGTCATGTCATATTTTACCTAACCTGCAGCTGGCAATGGCATAAATAACTATTTGTGTAAAATATAAATAACAAATCGACAATATTAAAATTGTGTATACCTAATTCTTATGTTTCAAAACAATCAGCTGGATTCATTTAGCAACAAAATACAATAACAAAGTTAAATGTCATTCGAAAGGATGGAAAGATTATTTATCTAATAATAAAAATGGAATAAGAAATCCAGACTTCTGCATTTAACCTATACGATAGGTATAGTCGTCGGCAATTCTTCAAGAGAAAACAGCTACTGCCCCTACGACCATTGAATTATATCTGTTAGATTCTTGGCATAGTATTCTACAAGAACTACTTTGCAATGTTCTCTCAATCTCAACGCCAAAACATGTCTCAACCCACATGGGGGAACACCTACGGACCGGTTTCATAGTTTTGCCAATCATCAGCGCAGGGCAGCTCACCTCAATCAAAAAACATTTTGACCCCAAGATACAAAGAGCACTCCAACTGTGGAGTCGACTTCGTCTGAGAAAATATATGCGTTGGGTGAGCTGCCCTGCGCTGATGATTGGCAATACCATGAAACCGGTCCGTAGGTGTTCCCCCATGTGGGTTGAGACATGTTTTGGTATTGAGATTGGGAGGACATTGCAAAGAAGTTCTTGTAGAATACTTTGCCAATAATCTAACAGATATAATTCAATGGTCGTAGGGGACAGTGGTAGTTTTCTGTTGGAGACTTGCCGTAGATTAAACCTATTGTATAGGTTGAATGCAGAAGTCTGGATTGCATAATCCATTTTTATTATTATTTTAATGGGCTTCTGCCAAGCAGTGTCTTCAAATATTTTCTTCTGAAAAGATTATATTTCAAAACTGTATCCCAATATGCCTCTCCTGAGCGCAAAGTAATATTTTTCTATTATTTTTTCAATGGTGTTTTGACATCGACTGCTATGGTCATTAGCCACGTGTTCTGGATAGGCCTTGTTACTAATTCCATGCGCCACCTCAGGAGCAGCACTGTTAATTGGAACGCAACAGTGAATCGTGCAGGACTCACCCCAGTCCAGCCACGAGATTTGAATAATTTAATCGGTCAAATTAAATTAAAAAATCCCAGCCGCAACTGGGGCTCGAACTCCGTACCTTTCGACCCAGAGTCGGACGCTCTAACCAGTACGCCATGCCCCGACATCTTTTTCTATTATTATTTTCAGTTCTGTTTTAAAAATAAATGCAGTTTTCTCCATCCAATGGATTGATTGCTACTAAGTCAAAAGTATGGATGAATGGCTAGTTTGCAAATACGACAAACGACAACAGTTTATATGTCATAGCTACAATTCTGACCCAGCAAGTTTTGATTTCCGTAATAATAACTGATGCAATATCCAATAAATTCTAGTGAGTACAAGTTTCGAACCGTAGGCGAAACATATCTTTACCGTGTGTTATGTTTTTGTGAATGTGTATTTCCTACTATTCAGTCACCACTTTTCATATTGCTATTTCTCTGCCAGGAGAGTGCCTGTAATGGTTGAATGATGTACGGTCACAGATGTTATTTCATCTCAATGAGTACCGATCTGCGTACGAGGCGGAGGAAGAAAAAAGAAGACGGCAGCTTTGGTGAAACACTTCTGGAGGTTTTCAATTGATGTAGCCGATACTTGATGAAAATCCATGTAAATGCCAATTTCGTAATCCCATACTGTTATTTTGATTTAACGTAAATAACATTTAAAAAAATTCAAGAATTAGTTCTTAGTAAAAATTTTTGTTCAAATATTTTTTTCAAAACTTTATTCTACTTACAATAACAATAACTATAATAATACTATTTATAAATATGAAAAGTAATTTGACAATTGCTATTACTTGAAATTTCTATTCCATCGATGAGAGATTTACCATTTATAGCACCAGTATTTGAACTTGTTGTCGGTGTTGCATCATTACTATGAAATAGTTGTCTCGTTATCAAAGTCATAGTCAAAATATACTTCAATGTCAGAAGTTTTTCAACCTATCGACAAAACTTTCGTATTAATTAAAATGTAAATTGAAATAGGTATGTATTATTTAGACTATAATGGTGATAATCTCCCTGATCTGAACATAAGTGCAGACGAAAGAGAGAACCACCACCATATGCGCTCCGGGGCGACTTAACAAAAAAATGTGGCGCATTTGCTATTCCAACTGCAGGAGAAACCCGGAAAAACCTACAGTACTCACTGAGGCGAGAATGAGTGCATGTAACTAAATGAGAATAAATATACAACATTAACGCTCATAATCACATCAATGACCCCTTCATTACTGCCATCTTCTGCCAGTCCAGCCACAACACTTGGTTAAAAAGTTCCAGTCCATCAATGACGAGAATGTATGTACATGAAATCATAGAAAAAAAATAACTCAAAAAGTGTTCAGATAGAAGCAATAGAACATATTTGAATTCAACCATGTTCGATTCATGGTTCATCATCTTCATTCTCTTTGAAATTGAATTTTCAATATACGACTCCGCCACCGCAGAGAATTTCTAACCTCCAAGATCTTTTACCGATAGTAGATCGCCACCATTTTCTACAAGCATAGTAGCTGAGGATCTGCGAAACGAGTGCCCAGAGTAGAGCTGGGGATTTTCGAAATTTGAAGGCCGCAAATCTATGTATTTGGTATAAACCTTAGGCATCAAAGAAGTCCTCCTTTGGGAATTACAAATACCCTGTCCTTTTTGTTTTTAGTATACCTTACGGTAACCAAAACTCTGGTACTGGTGCTTTCAGAATCATCCTCAATCAGCTTAACAAGTTCGTCACGCCTACAGGTGCCAATAATACCACACATTAATACAACCTTCTCAAGCAACTATGTATGATCGTCTGTCTCCAACAAAAACTCAGTTACTTCTCCTTCATACAAAATTTTTGCTTTCTTTGATGTATCCATCAGACTTTCGTCTCAAGAACAAAAATAATTTTCCAAATCTGAAAATAGCATTTCTGTAGGTAATACTCTAAGAGTGGATTTAGTCAACTTTAGCTAAGCATTATCATAAACATGTCGGTAACATCAAAGGTTTTTAGCATAAACTTCACATTGTTGTATAAATGGCGCCATTTGATATAACAGATTCAACTTTCGCTTTTAGCATATATTTACGCATATTTTTAAAATAATGTTGACTATATGCACCTTAATAAGGTGTACGATTTAAAATAACTTCCCTTGAAATGTCAATAATGTTGTCATAAACTTCCAAAGCAAGTTTCAACATTGACATTTTGGTCCAGCGAGTTAGGAGAATAAACCTCTGATTTTTCTTCTGTATAGGCTAATAAAACATCTTCATTAATCACCTTTACATTTTTGCATTTACGCCACTCTTCAAAATTTTCATATTCTTTTTGATATCGCTCTTGAGTTATTTTCGGTAGTAAATCAACACTCGCTGCGTATGATTCTCACAATATTTCTAAATAAATTTGATTTTGTTCCTCAATTTCTTCAATTTTATCCATAGTCGTTGTTAAAGCGAACTTGCGAATACAAAAACCTGTCATTGTTTATAATATTGTTGTGACATTGTTAAGCTGTTCCATGACAACACGATGTTTGGATTCTTCTGTAGAATTACGAGGTACGTGGTTTCTTCTTTCCTCGAAATCAAAATGTAATCTTTCAGCGGGATTACGAAAAGTCTTGAACGACACACGGCCGATACGCAAATAATGGATTCGGTTGTTATAATCCTCGGCTGCGCTTTGGATTACAATGTTCAACCTCATCTGTTATTTGCTACATATCGGCCATGTAACGTTAAAACTATAATGAAACTAAGTGAAATGCTTCACTAAAAAGGTTTACAAAACCACGACAATCGTTTCTTCTTCTTCAAGTGGAAGATAATTTAAATTACAACTTTGCTGTGTTCTCTTAAATACTCATCGTGAATTGATGAGGGTTCAGGTGTATACCTGTCTCCAAGTAAGCCACTGGTAAGATCCAATATATTGCTAATTATAGTTAATCTATCCTTTTTAGGAAAAAATATTAAGTAGGGGTGAATTATTCAGTTCTAGTTGGTTATTAAGAATGTTCTGACAATTTTACATTCATTAATCTCAAGATTCAACCTCATGCCCTCGTTTAGAATATGAAAGATTTCAAAATCGATCGAAAACCATACTTTCGACCATGATTTGAACTTTTCAAAACCTGCCGTCTTCTTTGGCACATTGGAATTTTGAAAAGGCAGTTACTTCATATTATTTCGATATGTCAACGTTTTCTTTTAATTTCAAAGTTTGTTTTAGCATCGAAAATGTCGCCAACAAACTGGGGGCTAGTATGCCTTTCCTTCCAAAAATACCAAAACGACGTTTTCCGAAGCTTTGAGAACCCTTCGATTTACAATCTTTGAAACGAGAATATACCTTATATTTAATAATCTTTCGAGTTTTCGGGCAATAATTGTTCGTGGATTTATAATAGAATTGTAGGACGCCTCTGGTTTTGTTCATGTCAGTGAAAAACATAGATTAGGAACTAAACATTTGGTGAAAGTATGTTGGGTTCAGGGATGAACCACTTGCCTTTCCAATTACAATTATTTTAGAAAAATATATCCAGTAAACAATAATCGTAGTGAAATGTATGGTTTGAAACGTGTTGTCAATCATAGAGAAACCCAGTGGGTTCACAAAACTTTGTACTGATCGACAAGCGTAAGGATGCCTCCGAGAATTGGTTGCGCAGTAGACAAAACCCTGGAGTGGTGCAGAAGCTCAATCGCTCTGCATTATTAAACAGTAGTCGATCTTTGTCGTACATCTACTCACGCTTTCTATCGTTTGCGCATCTCAGGGGCATCCTTATGCTTGTCGATCTGTACAGTTTGAGCATTTCCAATTTATAAAGGCTTTACAATTTATTAGGGTACTTACCATAGGGCTGAAGGGCAAATTCATATTCTCGGAAAATTGGTAAACAAATATTATCAAATAAAAAACGCATGGAACTGAATCGATATGTTAAATTCAATATGAAATTAATAGTTATTAGAACGGCGAAGGCAAGACTGGAAAATATTTCCGTTAACAGGCGAAGAGTCTTTGGATTTGTTCCTCTTCAAAGTTTAAATTGCCGCTAAGGGTATTTTTAATGAGTGTGTGGTAGCGATCCCTTCCAAAAAGTCATTTCTTGAGAAAAATCAGAAAATTTTTGTTCATGAAAATATACATTTTTGCCGACAGCTTTGCCAAAACTTGCACGAATCATAATTCAAATCTCTGCACCAGAGAGCTCCATATTCCAGGGCCAACTTTAGGTCGCTCTCTGGGCCAAAGGGAGAAGTCACGTTTGACGTCGAGTCGAGATGAGAATGTCATAAATGAATGAATAATATAGTGGGTACAAAAATCAATTCAGTATTTTGCGTTAGAAATGATATTAGTTTTGTCACCCACTATTTTCCAGTAAACATTTCTTCTAAATCATTACTCTCGCAGTACCATTGTCATACAAAAGTATTCTCTTACTTAAAGAGCAAGATCCCAGGGCCGTCAGACGTTACTTATTTTTAAACGAACGAAATGTGTACGATTGAGTAGTGTTAATACGTACTATGTTCGCATGCCTAACTGCTAGCTTGACCAGATGACCATTCTTCAGATATTTGGGAATCAAGGTACGTAAAAACACTACTCACTTAGTTGAATTGCCAGTCTACAGATATTTTTCTGTAACCCACGGTGGGTTAGTGAACAGAGTCACTAGCTACCACCGCGGAGCTCCGAGTTCAAATCTCGTCTCCAACAATTTTTTTTAAAACCCAGCAGACGCATCACACTAGGGTCAGCTATCTCAGCTTCGACTTTGAGAGGATTTTTGTTCAAAAATAAATTTAAAAGAAAACAGAATTTTGGTTAATGAAAAATTTTGTTAAGATTTCCTTATAAGTAAATTCCCAGGGCCTTCAGACATAACCTATTTTTGAAAAGATGACTTAGGTTCTGAGAGGTGTCTCATGTACTTTCAATACCTGCGTGCTTGTAGAGTTCTCTCAGTGACACCTGGGCACCAGGAAAAAATAGGAAATACTTAACTTTAATTTGTATGGCTGATTTTCATATGTGCTTTGTAGATTATCACTCTGAAGTAATTTCAAAAGTGTCAGAAGCTTTCCATGGACCAGAACTTTTGTCAGACGCTCTAATGCTCCATAAATTTCTTCAGAGTGATATTCTACAAAATATACATCAAAATCAGCCACACAAATTTAAGTTAAGTAACTCTTATTTTCAGTTACCTTTCTCACCTGGTACCTGCCAGGTGTCACATAGCGATCTCCACAAGCACGCAGGTTTTAAAAGTACATGAGATACCACTCAGAACCTAAGTCATCTTTTCAAAAATAAGTTATGTCTGAAGGCCCTGAGATTTTACTTATAAGGAAATCTTAACAAAAACTTTTATGTACCAAAATTATGTTTTCTTTTAAATTTCTTTTTGAACAAAAATCCTCTCAGAGTCGAAGCCGTTTCCAACCGAGATGGCTGACCCTAGTGTGATGCGTCTGCTGGGTTAAAAAAAGAATGTTGGAGACGAGATTTGAACTCGGAGCTCCGGGGTGGTAGCTAGTGACTCTGTCCACGAATCCAACATGGGTTACAGAAAAATATCAGTAGACTGGCAATTCAACTGAGTAGTGTTTTTACGTACCTTGATTTCCTAATATTTGAAGAATGGTCATCTGGTCAAGGTCAAGCTAGCAGGTAGGCATGCCAACATAGTACATACTAAAACTAGTCAATCGTACACATTTGGTTCGTTTAAAAATAAGTAACGTCTGACGGCCCTGGGATCTTGGACTATTATTCAAAGTGAGTGTTTTTTCGTGGTCGCGTTATTCGCTATTGGTAGAGCTGAAGGAAATTTATGTGTTATGTTTTACATTCATTTCAGCTATTCAGCACTGCTATCCTTGAAATCGTATTCTCATTTCCAGACGTAATTATCTCGATTATTTCATTTAGGATGAAATTGACCAATCAGACACCACCATTTTTCGAATATATTTTGTTTAAATAAGTGATTATTTCACAAGAGCTGTTTAATCGCGATTAAATTTTCGTCTTCCATATTGAATTCACGTTTTAGTAATATTTTGAGTGAAAATATCGATTTGGCAATTCATAATAGTACACCAGTCAACACTATGAAAACCCATGCTTCTGTATGGCTACAGTATTCCGACTTTTGTGAGGCAAAAGGTTACTCTTTCAATGAAGATACCATAATTGATGAATTGGCAGTAATATTGAAAGGCTGGGGGTTTAATATGCGGAAGAAAGACGGAACGGAATACAAAGAAGGTGTGGTGAAGACAATGTGGAATATCGTAGCAAAAAACTGCAAGAAATGTACCACGTTCAATATAATGTTAGTTTCGATCCATTTAAATATATAGTTTTCAAAACTGCCAGAGATGCAAGAAATACGAAACGCAGAATTCTTCAACAAAACCCAATTAAAAGAAAGGAAAGCTCTTCTGCTTTAAGTTATGAAGAACATCTGAAAATAGTTGAGTTTTGGGACGAGAATACTCCCGAGGGATTGCAAAAAATCTCAACCATATAATAGCCATAGAATTAGCGTGGAGGGGAGGCGAAGCGACTTTCTTTCTAATAAGTTACTTTGAAGAAGAAGTCGATCATAAAGGAAATTCTACAGATAAAATGTTGAAAAGTATAATCTTCTGTAGGTAGGATATAATACAACCCCATATTCACTAAAACTGCACAAGGAGGCGATAAAAAGCTTAAGGACAGCAAATGGTTGGTTCAGAATACTACAGAAACAAAAATGTGCCCTGTGAGTTTATTTAAAAAGTTTCTTAGCAAAAGAGGCAATAATATTAAATCGGATATAATATTCTTAATACCGAATCCTTTTTGGAAAAGACCCAAATCTACTACCTGGTACAAAAATTGCCCGATAGGAATAAATCAAAAATCGAAATGGACCCGAGAAGCAGCACAGACAACCGGTCTATCAACTACTGCCAACGATCTGTCAGCCTCTGCTCCAGCTTCATCTGCCCAATCGTCTTCATTAAATACCAATGTCTCATATAATATAAATAGCAATGGAAAATAAACATTTGTGACCTACACAAATTGCAATTTTTATTACAACTGTACGGATACAAATTAAAAATAATAATTTTCTCATTGTACTTATAATACAGAAAATGTCGGTGATCATTATCAATAAAATTATTTGTTGTTGGTTTTAATCTACACACAAAAAAAGTTTTTAACATAAAGCAGTCTGCTTTATCCTAAGAAAATTATTCTGTTATATATAATCTATAAAATGTGTCTTTATTCGAAGTAATCTATTTTTTCACTGCGATATACTTCAATTAACAATATTTACTTTGGAACAAAAAATCAGCGATACTCTATTCAAGAAATTAGGATTATCTAAGACGTTTTGTTTTCTCCGTTCTACAAATTACGTTTTCTCTGTCCAAGAAATTACATTTTCTCTTTCAAATAGATTACGATTTCTCTTTCCAAGAAATTACGTTTTCTCTATCCAAGAAATACGTTTACTCAATACAATAAATTACATTTTTTTCTGTCCAAGAAATTAGATTTTCTTTATCTAAGAAATTACGTTTTCTCCGTTCAAGAAATTACGTTTTCTCTGCCCAAGAAATTACATTTTCTCTTTCCAAGAAATACCGATTTCTCTGTACTAGCATTTCCTTTTTCATCAAAGAGATTACGTTTTCTACATTTTCTTGAGTACAGAAAACAAAAGTTCTTGTGCGAAGTAATCGTGTTTACTCTATTGAAACTGTTATTTTTCTTTTTCTAATAATTTAGAATTTCTTGAATTTAAAAAATCAAAAGTTTTGGAAGAAGTAATCATGTTCTCTTAGTCGAAGATAATAATGCACTCCTGATGAAACATTTCATTCCCCCATAAAGACAAAAATATTTTCTCTGAAAAAAAGGTGTTCTCAACAGGAGAAAATTAATTCAAGAAATAGAAAACTACCAAAATCACCAAATTTACGACAATTTCACTAAACGCACGTTTCGCCAAAAAAGTTAGCATCTTCAAGAGCTGATGCCTTCAGCTCCTGCGAAACGACCGTCGAGTGAAATTGATGTAAATTTGGTGTTTGGGTAGTTTTCTATTTCATGAATAAATTATATCCTGTTGAGATTTTTTTGTACAGAAAAAATATTTTTTGGCTTATGAAATAATGTTATGTTTTAGATAGCGTGGATCATTATCTTCAAGTGAGAGAACATGGTTACCTACTTCTTCCAGAACGAAAGGTGCATCCAGTGACATAGTTTGGGTTGTTTTCTATTTCTATAATTTTTATCTAAGAAATAGCATTTTTGCAAAAACTGAACTAATGAATTTTCAATGCGGAAAATTATAAATTGAAAAAGCATCAAAGATACCAAGGAAAAATAAGTGTAAATGTATTTGAAGAAAGAAAACGCTCTGCAGGAATATAGCAATATTTGATTTTTGACGATGGCCATTAGTGTACTTATTTCTTTGAAGGTGTGAGGCTTGAAGGAAAACGTGAAGTATCAAGACAGTTATATTATAACAATGTAGCAGTCTTTCTAAGATATCGCAAAGTAACCTTATTCTACAAAATATCAAGACAAAAATTAAACATTTTAATCAATAGCTCGTTACTTTCTCAAAAGCAATAAGTTAAGGAAATACATTCAGTAAAATCCAAAAAAAACAGTATAATGATAAATAGGAAGAAAGACATGAAATACCTTGATGAGGTATTGAAGGCTTTCAAACATGAATCAAATTGATTTTTCATCATAACTAGTACTAAGTAATACTACCTTAAACTATAAATCTAACAAATATGGCTGAACGTCTGTTTTCCTGTATATTATCTTCCTTGTCTCCACTGCAGTAACATCTCCAGGTTGCTGAAAAATTATAATCATGAAAAATTCCGACGTACACATGAACATAATGATGACTTTGTTAATAATATCATAATCAGTATTTTTCTGTTGGATATGAAAAATACAGAGGCTTTAATTTCCTTAGTTTTGGAGTAAAATTTTCAAGAGTGTATAGATAACCACTGCCATGGAAACAGAAAATGTATTTTTTTGAATAATTTACAGGATCGAAAGTAATTCTCTTATGCATAGGTAAATATTACTACTGCAAATCCCTACAAGTCGATCGGCAGTAAAATTATATTTCGAATAGACTTTAGCAGAGAACGCATTAGTGAAAATACAAATTTTAAAGTGTTATTTTGGGAGTCATTAAATTAAAGAATCAATGAACTTATTCACTGCGGCTTTTGAAAAAATGCGGTAGAAATTATGACATACTCCATACTGGAACTTCAG
The DNA here is from genome assembly GCA_944452925.2 of Chrysolina oricalcia. Classification (NCBI taxonomy): domain Eukaryota; kingdom Metazoa; phylum Arthropoda; class Insecta; order Coleoptera; family Chrysomelidae; genus Chrysolina; species Chrysolina oricalcia. The sequence goes on from OX101818.2 coordinate 22,595,136, forward strand.
AAATTTTAATAATAATATAATTACCACAAAGTATGCGGCCTCACAAGCTCTTCGACCCATCAGATCTTATCCTCATGAAAAAAATAAATTTCTCACAGCCAACTACTTATCTAAGTATAATACCATGATGGTAATTGAAATATTTCCTTCCTTCATGCACATTGAATATTCTTTTTTTTTCCTATTTTCCTTTGGTGTCTATAGTGGCATCGACTGCTATGGTAATTAGCCACTATGTTACTTGTTACTCACCCCAGTCGAGCTACGAGAATTTAATAATTCAAAAGGTTAAATTTGATATTAAAAAATTCCAGCCATAACTGAGGCTCAAACTCCGGTCCTTTGGGACCAGAGTCGGACGCTCTCACAACTGCGCCACGCCCGACATAAAAAACAATTATCTCTCGGATGTAGTTCAATATCCGTCATAGTATTAGTCAGGGAAGCAGTTGTTTTCTGTCAGAATATTGCCCCATATTCTACTTTATTGAAATTAATTGAGAGAGAGAGAAATTTCAATATTGTAAAAAGTATTCAATTTAAATAATGTTTCACTCTCCAGTAAACTGATCGGACTATTGCCGAATCGTATTTAATTAAACATGTGATATTCAACGACTCTTGTTGGAAAATACGTAGATATACATTACTGTGAGAAGAGGTACATGGTGCAAAAATGTCTGAACATAACCATATAAGTCGAAAAAGAAAATTGCAGCTGAAATAATAATTTGAAAATACAGTTAGTGTTAAAAAAGAGTGTGCTAATAATGTTTCCGAATAACAATTTTAATTTGGTTTTAGTTCTGTAGCTCGATTGAAATTGATTTAAAAATTCATTGTTCACTGTTGAAATATTTCATAACTGAGGTAACTTGCAAACACAGTTTATATCATTTTTTTGCTGAAAATACTTATGGTGTTCAAGAACCGTTTTGAACGTAACTGTTTCTTCAATCAACCCTGTTTTGCACCTTCTGTGGTTTTTGAGATAAAGATGTTAACACTGTGAATTTAGAACAACCCCCTGCTCCATTGTTGATAAAGTCAGAAAAAGAAGCTCTGTAGTTATTTCAAATTTTCATTGGTTCAGAGTCATTTGTTAAATTGCATTCTGATACCAGTGTATAGCTTATGATTTGGTGTTTAAAATCGTATAAATCAAAGTTGAATCTGATCAGTGAGTGCATTGAAAAAGGACATATAAAGTTCTAAAAAGCAAATCTACCATAAACTGCAAAAAACCCTGTGCATAAACGGACCTTTTTTTGTACAATAAAAATAAAACATTGGATTCCAGTGGTGCAGTGAAAGGAGATTGGACAAATTATATGACAATGGAACATTGTGGAAATTGTAATAAACGATTTGATCATAATCACATTTTTCCATGTGATAGCTGCAATAAATTATTATGCATTGAATGTGGTGGTTTGACTGCCTCGGAAGTAAAGTGCTTACAGCTGAAAACCAAACGAAAGTTGAAATTTTTTTGTGAGGCTTGTGAAGTGGGTTATAACAGAGTTCCTGAACTTATTGCGGAAATCTCCAAATTATAAGATGGTAAGGATGGTAAAAACATTGTACATGACTCTAATGAAATTACAAATAAGCTGAATAATTACTTTGTCAATAGCATTACTGATATTATTGAAAGTATACCTGAAGATAAAATATGGAACTATCGTAATTATAACTTATATCCCAATTTCTCAGAATTCTCGAAACTATCTCTAATAGACTTACGTAAAATAATTAATTCATTAGATAACAGTGGAAACATATTTGAAATTATGAATTGTAAAATGGTAAAACACATCTTTGAATCGATTGGACATGTAATATTGAACTTGGTTAATACATCTTTGACAATAGGTATAGTTCCAAATGCTCTAAAAATTAGTACCATAATTCCAATTCCTAAAGTCAATAATACAATTAGAGCAAATGAATTTCGCCCCATTAATACGCTACCACCCGTGGAAAAAAATTTGGAAGTGGCAGCCTATACCCAAATTACAAATCATATTGAAAAAAACGATATTTTGATTAATCATCAATCAGGGTTTCGCAAAAAACACTCATGTGAAGCAGCCCTTCAGCTTTCTTTAGAAAAATTTAAACTTGCTATTGATAAAAATAAATATGTAGTTGCCGTTTTTCTTGACCTCAAGAGGGCATTTGAAACGATTGACAGGCACATATTGTTAACTAAGTTGAAAGGGTATGGAATAAGAGGTTCAGTATTTGAGTGGATATCTAATTATTTGGCTGGACGTAAACAGAGAGTAAGAGCTAATGATACTTTGTCCGATGAAATATATAACAATATTGGCGTTCCTCAGGGTAGTGTGTTGGGTCCACTAAATTTTATATCTTAATGATATAAACCTCTTTATTGAGTGTGACTTTAGTAATTTGTATGCTGATGATACCTTGCTAGCATGTTATGATGAGGATATCAATACTGCAATAAATAAAATGAATTCTGTTCTAATAAAAGTAAGTCAATATTTAAAAATCAATAAGCTCAAACTAAATGTGTCCAAAACTAAAGCAATGATCATTACAACAAAATATAAATTCAATATGTTAAACCTAAATGGACTCAATATCAATATAGATAACGAGAGAATAGACATTGTCACTACTATGAAATATCTAGGCTTTCAATTAGATAATTATTTATCATTCAATAGCCACTGTGAATATATTGTTAAGAAAATATCAAAAAAACTCTACTTTTTCTCACGTATTTCGTCTTGTCTATCAATGCAATCAAAAATAACAGTGTATAGGACCATAATACAACCACACTTTGACTACTGTGCATCTGTTCTTTATTTATTCAATTTGAATCAAACTGATCAACTACAAAAACTTCAAAATAGGGGCATGAGAATTATTTTATACTGTAGTAAAGCCACTCCTATATCATTCATGTTAGATGCCCTACAATGGATGTCTGTTTCCGAACGATGGCTCTATTTGGCGATGATTTTTATATTTAAAATTGTCAATAACTTAGCACCAATATATTTTCAACAATGTATTTGCTTCAACTCAGATATTCATGATTACAATACCAGATCTATTAACAACATTCACCTAACAAAAACGAACAAAAAAGGTCGATGAATTCATTATTTTACAAAGGATTTGATCAGTTCAATAAATTACTCAATAAAATAACAAACGTGCAGTCTCTTGCTATATTTAAAAAGAATATTATCGAATATATAAAATCTTTTAAATGATTTTCTTTCTATTTATTTATATTAAAACATGTATTATGTGAGTATCATTATTGTATTGTGCGTGTATTAATATGTTTGTGTATATATATAATATATGTATAATTTGTACATGATTGATTCATATTTAAAGTTTATAGGTATTTCATTTCATCCAATGATTATTTGTGCTTCTATGAATACATTTATTTTAATTCACTGCAATAATATGTTAAGAGTATAATTTTTGTAATTTTGTAATTTTCTATGTTATTTATGTTTGTATATTAGGGTTTTCCTATTTCCAATAAAGTAAAGTATTATTAAAAAAGTATGTATCAGATCAAGAACCTTTCTTATCAAAACAAGAAAATGCATTTTCTTGGTTATAAATGATTTTTTGCTATGAAACAATCAACTTTGTCGTTATAACTGAATAAATCATATAATCCAGTTTATGTATACAAAATCTTCTGAAATTTTTTTGTTCAGTGTATTTAATTTCAAAAATAAAATTCTTTTAAGTTCGCCAGATACCATCAAGTTTCACTCTTGGTTCCCATTACATCTGTCTTCTTCATTTTAAATTATATAAAAGACCAACCTAAAAATACACCGAACAAAACACTGTAAACTCAAACGTGAGGAGCTATCATATTATTATGAATGTGGCTATACTTGGTAGATACGACTGGTCTCCAACACAACCCTGTTCCCAGTTTGATCACAGAAATTGCAATTTATCTACTAACTGACATACATGGCTTGGTAAGAAAATATCATGAAAAATACCAGAGGCACGAGTGACTCGACTTTCATTACTGTCTATTGAGTAAAAATTAAGTTGAAATACGGTTGTACTGTAAATGATGACTGAAGGATGGATCATCTTATTTAGAATTTAAATAATTATGACATTTTTTAAGATTTCAAAGCTAACTTTTATAAGAATATTCTGACTTAAATGAAAACAATAATTGTACTTACCCTTAAAATCCACAATACATTCTCCAGGCACAACCCACTCACACAAAATCATTTCTGTGTTGTCAACTCATGATCAAAAATAATTTAACCTATTTACCGGCCGCAGCGTAAGAACTATCACCAAGGTGAAATGGCTGAAAAGTACACAGATAGCAGTTCATCGCATCGATGTCTGCCGAAAACAAATGAAAACAATTTCAAAATTGTGTGTTCATTGAAGTAAGAACATTACAAAATATTTTCTTGGGTTGAGAAATGTTTGTGAATGATATTTCAAATTGAGAACATATCATTTCTTGGTCTGAAAAAAAATTCCTGTGTTTATGTTAAAGAAAATATTCTTAAGAAATTTCTTTATTTGACTTATAAATTGAATAAAATGGATTAGTAAAATGATGTTCGCTTATATGACATGTTTCATCTCTTTTAACCCGAGTCTAAAGTATTGAGCTTGTAAAGGTTGACTTTGTAGGTTATCAGCTGAACCTGTTCTCTATCTGTGAAGTAGGTATATTCTATCTATTGTTATATAATTGCATTATGAATGTCATTCAAATACCTTTCAGCAAGAACATCATTGACAAGATTAGTTACTCTTAGTACGTCATAGTTCCCTCTGTTTGACCCGATTCTTTATAATATTAGGAGCACCTACCGTGTCTGGGGTTGTTTTGTTGTTTTCCAGATTCTTGTCAGCTGTTTCGTTTGAAAAAATGCACCCACACAAAAAAAAGTTTTTATCATAAAGCAGTCTGCTTTATTCTAAGAAAATTATTATGTTATATATAATCTATAAAATTTATGTTTATTCGAAGAAATCAATTTTTTCAGTGCGATTTACTTCAATAAAACATTTTTATTTTTTTTCTGTCCAAGAAATTAGATTTTTTTTATCCAAGAAATAACGTTATCTCCGTTCAAGAAATCACGTTTTCTCTGTCCAAGAAATTACATTTTCTCTTTCTAAGGAATTACGATTTCTCTGACCAAGAAATTATGATTTCTCTGACAAAGAAATTACATTTTCTCTATCCAAGAAATACATTTGCTCTAACCAAGAAATTACCTACTATTGAGAACTTCAAATTCTCCATTTGAAAGAATAATTTTATAGATTACTTATATATAATAGAATTATATTCTTGGAATAACGAAAGCTGCATTATTTCGAGAACTTGTTTGTGTTCATGCAAATCTGAATAAAAAATTGTTTTTGTACATGAAATGTTAAGGAATTATTATTTTGTAAAGTTTTCGAAATGGCAAATGCAGTTGTAGTCAAAAATAGGTTGCAGTGTTGAGTAATTCATCGGAAAATTTCTAAATTTTTATCACAACCAGATTGATGAATAGTCGATTACTCGATTTCTCGATTTTCTCAGCCAGCAGAAATGTTCATTTGTCTTGAGTATATGAAAAATTTCAAAATTAAATCATCAGAAATGTTATCTGAAGATAATATTAGTAACTTTGAGAGTAATATTATATTGAAAGGAGAAAATTGAATATTTTGTACTAAAATACACAAAATATTCTGATGAATACTTCAGTTCTCTCAACACAAGAATATTTTCTCAGAATTAGAAAATTGCTCAAGAACATTAAAGTTTTGAAAGAAAACTCGATTTGATCAAAATTACCAAATTTTCTTGATAAAAAACGATATTCTATCAATTCAAGACAATTGATTCAATACTTTTGAAATTGTTAAGTTGAGAAGTAATTTTTATGTGTGTATTTCATTCAAGAAATAATTTTGTCGTATATCACACGACCTATATACATTTTAATGGATTAAACTATCAAAATATTTTTTGCATGATTGTGCTTTTTGATGAATAATTTCATGCACAATAATTTCAAAATAAATCCCCTCGACCGCTTGGCGGTCTCGGGATTTTATCAAATTATTATGCATTCTACTATTTTTCAAGTAAAATCATGCTCAAAATATTTTGATAGTTTAATCGATTAAATTTATAGGTCTTGTGATATAACATACGATTATTGACGAATTTGTCTCTAGTAGATTGTTTCATATTTTATATAACTGATTTTTCTCGGCCAATAAATAGAAAGAAACTACAATTCAATTTCGTTTTTCTTAGTAACTATGGGTTTTTGGGGATTTCGAGGGTAAATATTAGTATATTCCCTCTGACTAAAGGCGAAACCACAACGAGCGACCTTGCGCTAGTGATCATTCAATTTTACAATATTTTTTACATGAATAAAATGATTTAATGAATCCTTCAGATTTTATACGTATGTGGATGGAACCACCTGTGAATGAGTATCAACAAACATTTAATCAAACCCGGCGTGAAAAATGACAACGATAGCAATCTCTCATTTTTCACAAGGACCACCCACTGGTTGCATTTCAAGAACAATTATTCCGATGGTATCAAAAGGCGGTAGGCCGGTGCATCATAAATCGCGATACGTTCTTTATTATCGCGCTTTATCTGATCCGCAGATGCAATCATTTCCCGAAACCTTCTTATTATCAGATGTATCGAAGGAACGCTAGAATTATATTGGTACAATTCGATCGTATTCATATTTTCGAAAGAATTTTAACAGGAATATACACTGTGATCATTTAGAAACAGTCGGTCCTAAGTATTTAATAAAATAATATTATTATGCAAAATCGCCGGACACGTCAGTTTTTATTTCAAGGGCACACTTTGTGATCCACATATTGTTGAAAATGATCGATAGTTGTGTCCCAAGTAGACTACCAATATTCTTAGTGTGTTCATGGGTACACGACCTCACCATAAATTGATCAATAGCACTGTTTGTGTCCCCACTAATATTCCAACACTCTCATTGTGTATATGAAATAATATGCCAATATTCTTCTACAAGTTGTAACTGTACAACCAAATCCTCACCCTACATATAGACGGAGAACTCGTGAACCCTCTGGGTAACGGTCTTCCTATAAGGCTAGAACTTTTTTTAGTAATGAGTCGTGGCATGCTAAGTACGGTAGTAAACACCTGGTAGGCATCAGGCATAAAAAAAAAACTTATCACTGTAACCTGGAAATTTTAATGTGTTAGTCATTATCTGATAAGTAGAAAAAAAATTGATAGGCGATTTCGATGAGCACACGTACCTGACAAGCGAATCAAATAAGGACGTACAATGCAATTCTGGATATGTCCAGTGCGCTTGCTTTATAATCGGCCGTCTTATGGATGTCCATAGGACTTATAATATCGGACATTTGTCAAAGATCCATATATGTACGTTATTGAACGTCTATGGGATGTACAGAACTGAATCTAATTTGTACTTTCAGAAATTGTACATTTATGTATGTCCACTAGATGTTAGATGGGTTAGACTATTTCTAAATATCCATAGGGTGTACAGGACATGATCCAATTTGTACATTCAGAAAGTGTACGTTTGCGTATCTCCACTGGATGAAAAAATATTGAATCAACCCAAGTTATCCATATTTGTACATTCCTGTACGTCTACAAGATACCAAGATGTGGTACGTTTATGTACATCCAATGAATGAACTATGTTGGATCAAATCGAATCATTCCTATTTGTACATACTTTCATTGGATGTACCGAGCTGAATTCAAAGTGTACATGAATAAATTGGTTGTTTATGTGCTTTCAATAGATTAGTAATTTTGAATCAAATGTATACATCTACAAATATGTCCATAATGTACAATTAAAAATTGTGCGGGTTTATGTGCTATCTCTGGATGTTTAAGTAAGGGTAAGTTTTCTCTGTGCCAATTCTGAGATTTTCGTACAAATATATAAATTCTAGTTTCTTTAGTTTGAGTATAAGAAAACGGAAATACCTATGTAATGGTTTTTTATTCAAATACTCACGACCTGGAATTTGTAATTGATTAAATAAATGCTGGCAACTCTCCTGATTCTGGTGTGGTGATGAAAAAATTTAAATTCGTATGCATGAAAACACACACGCCTTTCGAAGAAAGACGTTCCATGACTTCCATGGAATCCTTCGGTCGAGGCTTCGACCTGCGAATCTCGCCAGTCGCCAGTCAAGTTTTAAGGTTAGAATTGTTAGAATACAGCTTAAATGTTAGACAAGTTGGAATGTTATCCTTTCATGTTTTAATGCGAACTTTTCTTGCAAATTTGCGAACTTCGCAGTGCTTTTGGACATTTTGGAGAACCTTTTGAACCTAAATTCAGGTTGTTGTGTACTGTCTGATGGATTGGTGTGTTGAGCATAAATTGATAACGGCAAGGTGAGAGGTGAGTACAAGTTGGTTTATGATAGATAGAGGGATTATACAAAATTCAAATGCTTTCAAAATGGCATTCAGTCAGAAAAACTGCATCCCCACTTCTCTTCTCAGTTTGAGAGTATCTGAATTCAATTAGTTTTCCCAGTCAACACAGAATGGTCTCAGAGATGGTAGTGGGAATCACATTCAAGTATCAGATCACACCAGTGAATCGCAAAGTGACTTCCATTATTATCGCATAAACGTCTATTCGGTGCCCCGTTGGTCATGTCGAGACATCAAAATGTGATGCAAAAAGTGACTAAAAATTAGCCCAATTTGACATTCCATTTAGACTTCGGAATCGAATGCACATTGAGACCCTTTCGATGTAATAATGTGAAATTGAATGGACTGGTACTTATTTAAAAATGCGATTGACTTTCTGATTCTCCTGTATGTCAAGAATGAAACAAATCTCAGCAAGTTTCATTATTAGTATAAATTATACCTTAATATTATAATTCTTATTAATAAATTACGGTTCATATGAAATGGAATGCTAGAAAACAAATGCGTGAGTGGATTCCTTAGTATATACTTTTCACAAACAAAAGTAAATTATCAAACTCCGTCTAATGAAAAAAAACACAATATACAGAAATGCAGAAAAATCTATAATTCAAAATTCAACTCCAATCCTCTGGACAGCATTTGCTTCGCGGCGAAATCAGTAACTATCCTGAAAATGCCAAATTCTGTAAACCACTGAATTTACCTTTCTAAGTTTCTACTCACCGTTCCGGTCCAGGAAGGGATACAGTTCTTGGTAGAAATAATAATTGGGCAATGTTAATAAACACATTTGATTTAACTATTGAAATAGAAAGAATCAAACAGTACGCACTACACACTATCGGAAGAACCTATATATAGAATATTTAAAGAATGGTGTCCAAATACCAAATACAAATTCTACTTGACGTACTTGACCTCGACTCGACAAACAACGCTGGCCATTTTGTGTCGTGATGGTGATGTCACGCTCAATTTTGTTACCAACCTAATTTCTTCTATATCGACAAAATCGCAATGAAACCAAAATTCATGTTAATGTTCTTTGCAATTTTCTTCACATTATGTACCTCGAAGCGACACTAACGAGAAGAAAATTGTGAACAATTCATAACATTTGGCATCACTAAGTGGTAACAGTGATGTCAAAATGCAACTCATTTTGTAACCATAATAATCAAGAAAGCTACATCTCCTAGATGTTTGTTTTAACTGGGTTAATCATCAATAGTCTAGTCAAGACACTATCCTCCTCTACACAACATTCAAAATTGATTTTTTATGGGTTTCAGAAAGTCTTGGGGAAGAAACGGTTTATGATTGTGTCAAACAAGCAATGACTGTTTTAATAACCAACAAATTTGCTGGTAAATACAGCTTCTCAGGAAAGAAGCAGAAGAGCTCTTTCAGTACTGTGAACATGTCAAATTTAGTAATGAGATAATTTACTAGGTTTTTATTGTATTGTTGTGGATTTATTATCAGCTTCGAAATCTAAATAAATATCAGACTGACATAACTGTATATTCTAAATGCATTTTAAATCTTGAAAATCATCCACTATTTGATATACTCAAACTTACATTTTTTCGAAATTATAAATATTTCCTCTATTTATTTTGTATAATAAAATTTCTTTGGTAGGTATAAACAGTACTTCAATTCAATTATTTTATTGGTTATTTACATAATAGTGATTTTACAGAAATTAGTTATCAGAAGCTGCTATACATTCCAAAAAAAGCAGACCAAAAGGAGGTTGAAGAAACAATTTCGAAATGTCTGCGAAGATCCAATGAAAGAAAAGTAAATTAGTGTGTTTTTCAATTTTTTTTGTTTTTTTCTGACGTTCAACGGGTGGTGGTATTTGTGTTTGTTTTATGTTAGTTTTTAGATATCTCAGAATGTTCTTTATTTATTCATAATTGCAAAATATGCTATTTTTCTGCCAGTAGTCGTAGTAGAAACCCTTTGTTAGACACCCGTTTGTTAGACATACCTTTTACTGAAAATCGTTTAGAAAACTGCTAGCATAGGTTACCGTATTATAAACATATGATACGGACAGTCACTGAACGTGTTGAATAATGAACATCCATTGGATGTGTCGAATGAGAACATCCGTTGGATGTAGCGAACTGAACCTATGAGTACATTTTCTGGACATTCAGTGGACTATTTGAATGTCCATTTTACGTGTTTCATGTACATACAATGAACGTTTCTCATGTACATCATATCTGCTATCTGTACGTCCAGTGCACCTCCTGTATGGACGTCCATTCTATATTCTGTATGTACGTTCATTGTACATTCTAAATGTACGTCCATGGGATGTTAAATCCACTGAGATTCGTACATTTTCCGGACGTTTCGTCGTATATAGACGGACTTTCAATGGACGTCCATACCCAGTAAACACATCATGTGTATGAAACGTTTCAATGGAATCCTAAATGGAAACATTTGAAACATTCTAAACATTCGTTCCAGAAATAAATCTCAAACATATCACATATAACATTTCAAGTGAAATGTATCCGAAATGTTTCCAATGCACTTATATAACGCCAGTAAAGATAAAATGTGTATGAAACATTTCAAATGAACCCAAATTACGCAGACTTGGTGCCATCTGTCGTTGACTTTGCAAAGGTTTACTACGGTCATGCGCCATCGCCAAAACGACATCGTCGCCATCCGACGAGGAACCTAGTCGCGTCATAAATTATTGTGCTTTTTTGAGGATGAAATTTCACAATTTTGAATTTTCACCTTCCAAAGGCTGCAACCATATAGTATACCTCATGTATTAAACTGTGCTTCAACTGTGGTATAATAAATTGCGAAGTTGATAGGAATAAGTGAGCTTTGTTTGGTTGAGAAGAGTTGAAATTTTGATTTTTGTCTTTGAATGTGTAATAATGAATCCCCTTTATCAGCAGGTATGTAATGTTTTTAGATAACAATTGATTATATATAATTCGGGTAAATATTTTGAAGATATTTCATGATTTGATCTACGTCATCAACCAACTTTCTAGGTGAAATGTATTTTTTGTAAAAAATGTGAACAGAGTTCAATAACATACCTAAATAAGTATGCTATATTATATCAGCATATCATCTCTCTGTTTAGACAGTTTCATTATAACATGCATTGTCATCGGATTATACTGAAAAGTTGGTAATGTGAATAGGTGATGGTCTTTACTTCACAGTATTTTTTCAAAAGCAGCAAGAAAGTGATTTCCCAATATGCATCTTTGAGATTGCAACGGAAATTGTTAATTCATCCCAATCTCAATGATGAATTCTATCTATCTACATTGTAATAAACAATGTATACATGTAGCTAGTAAATGAATTTTTAATTAATTCCTTTTAAAATTGTTTCATTCATTTATTCAGGAACAATAAAATAAATATATGGTTTCCGTAAATGATATTTACATATTCCATTGGTACTGTTTATGGAAATTATTTGCAGAAATCCTGTATTTTGGTATCTACCTATCCACTCATCAGGAACCATGTGAAATATTTACTACGTGTTTCTTTTGAAATATTTTGGGAATATATTCCATATGCAGTTATATTGTGTTTCATAAATATTGCTTTCGGAACATTTGCTGTGAAACATACCAGAATGTATTCAAATACATTATGTTATGTTTTTCAAACGTTTCTTCCAAGACATTACTTTTGAAATATATCTGACAGTATTCATACACAGTTAATTTGTGTCACAGATGCATTTCTATCGAAACATTCCTATGAAACGTTTCATACCTAGTTCATTTCTGTGTCTGGTATGTTTCACAAACATTTCTGAGTCAAAAGATGAAACGTTTCACGTTAGAGATAATTGGTGACCGAAATGTTCAGACACATAATTTGGTTTAGGTACTGGGTATTATCCATTTTGTACTTCCAATGAACATTCAATGGACGTACATGTGCTGTATGGGATCCCGTTTCACGAAATTTTACCACAGGATCTAAGATACATTCAAAATAGGACGAATGTTCAACCCGTTTTTCTCAGTATTTACTACCACTTTTCTCAATACCCACTCACTCGTGAGTAACGTTTCGATTTTGTGTATGCACATTTCGTGTAGCAAAAATAAAGATTAATTCAACCTCTTCGTCTTTTGTGTAAGCCATCGTGACTGAAGAAGAGTTTTTCAAATGGTAAATTCTTGATTTGACACTCATTTTACTAATTGATACAAAAATTATATCTGTAGACATTTCTTATTTGACATTTGACATTATAACAGCCTGTTTCAATTGCGATGAGCCACTCTGTATATCATGATGAGCGGTGTGCATATGCAATAAATGTCAGGTTCGCATGGTTTCATGAAATAAGGCGGATATGCCATGTACGCACCTTCAATTTGAGTATGCGTGAACCATGACAGGCGCATTTTTCCACCTGTTTCGAAAACTGATCACTTTCACTCATCCAGAGACTCCGAAACACCCCATCCATGTTGACTAAACAATGTCATCCACATGCTAGCATATCAAGAAATAATACACTTCACTCACAAGAAATAAACTATACTGGAACTGTCTAAATTACATCTTAATAAATTGGTTTTCTTCCGTAATATACAGAACGTGAGTATTCCAAGGAAGTTATTCAATATACTATTACGGGTCGCTGCCTTTGGCACGTCCCATATTAAAACATCAACATTCTTTAGAAAAATAGTTATAATTGGAGACTGAACATGATGAAAAATTATAGAATAATGCCAATAATGGTCAATTGTAGTAATGTTTAAAATAATTATAGGCCCCAGGGTCAGTTTTTCAAGTTCCAGTTGATTTATATCAACTCTATCACAAATTTGGATCTGAAAGGAAAAATAAAACTATTTGCGGATGACACTACGTTAATATATTTTGCAAACGATCTCAACGAGATACGTGAAAATATGAAGAGTGATCTGATACTGATTTCAATTTGGTTGCAAGTTGTGAAATTCACTTTGAATTTTAGTAAAACCACTTTTATGTATATTTCGAAAAAAACATGAACAATGCCATTGATCCACTATTATTTGAAACTGAATCTATTAAATATACTGAATTCCTAGGTCTTTATATAGACGAAAAACTATAATATGGAATAAACATACTAAACAGGTAATGAAGAAAATTAATCCAGTCATTGGTGTTCTGTTCAAAATTAGGAAATTCGTTCCTTTCAAATACATGAAAAATATTTACTACTGTCTTATTTACTCAAGCCTACTGTAGTATATTTATAGTCTAATTCACTCTAAAATAATTTATTTAACGAAATACAATGATTCAATAACTTCAACACAATAGGTACTCTAATTTATATAACAATCACTGAACTATTTATATTCGCTTTCCCTTCCTCCCCCTTCTGCGTGGTTCTTCTTATATAATATAATAATAATAATAATAATAATAATACTAATAATAATAATAATATATAGTTTATTGAGTAATAATCATATACATAAAATGGTATATCCGAATTTTGAAACTTCAATAAACCGAGGGTCTCACTAAGACAAGTAGCCTGTGCGTGAGATTTTTGATTTATTTAATTTAATTTTTTTTTGTAAATTATTAGTTAAAACTATCTTATAGATAAAATTATGAATATGTGAAAAAAATATGTATCAAGTAAAGATAAAATTATGTGTGAAAAATAGATTTTTACAGTCAATATTGTGTAAAAACAATATTATAGATGTCCGCAGAAAATTATAAACATAAAGTACATAGTAGAATAAAAAGTATAAAGCGAATTGTGGATAAAATGTGGTCAAATCAAGACTATAGATAAAATTGTTGGTAAAATTCAGACAGATTTATACATAGAACATAGAGTCACCTTAATAGTATAAATAAAATCATAGATAAAATGTAGAAGGAGATATTTGTACAGTAAAGTTATATATTATAAAATTGTTAAAAAAAAACATTTCATTTGAACATAGGTTAAAATCAAGAGTATGGATAAAATTTTAGATAAAATGTAGGAAATATAAACTTTGTTAAAATTTAAGACTGCATATCTATCATTTTGATGAGTTCATCTTTTGGATATTCGGCAATAAAGGACCCCGCACTTTTCTTATGTAAAGTGGCGACCGGTCAAATTTTCTGAAAGTTTGGTATGTTGTTGTACCCGACTCAGTTACCAAAATTATTAATGGGCCCAACCCAATCCGATGGCTAGTGTTCTAAATACGGGGTGTTAAAGTTGAAAATTGCCCAAATTTTCGGATTTATTTTTTATTTATTAAAAGTTAGATCGGATTTCTGTTGCATACAGATGTTTACTACATGTTCTACTAATGAAATTAGTGGATACGTATGATTAAAAATATTTATATTTACAAGGTGATTCACGAATGTATGACGGTAGTTTTTTGCCAAAATTCACTTTTTCTACTGTGACGTCAGGGAGGTATATTTTTTAAATGTTCTCTTCGAGATAGTATTTTGACGAGAAAATATTGCATAGTACATATTTTTTATACAGGGTGTTTCACAGAGAGAACCATTAGACAAAATTATTTTCTTTTAGGAATAATTCGAAACTCTGTATTTATGGATTGATTTTTGGGAAAAGTAATACCACAAACATATGTGTGACTCTAATCTCCAAAATATTCAAGGTGGTTTATTCATAGGAAGGTATTCTATTTTGGGAAAAGTACAAAAAACATGAACAACCCGTATTCAAAAATTTCTCCGGTCAAATGTAACTATTTTCTCACCATATATTGATTTCCATACCATCTTCAGAAGTACAAATTCTGAATCCGATACCATGACCAGTTATCGAGATACAGGGCGTTAAAGTGGAAAATTACTGATTTTATCAGTTTTTTCTTCAAATTGAAAAGCCGTATTGATTTTATGTTGCTCCTATAAGTTTAATATGAGTT
Source organism: Chrysolina oricalcia (assembly GCA_944452925.2). Lineage (NCBI taxonomy): Eukaryota > Metazoa > Arthropoda > Insecta > Coleoptera > Chrysomelidae > Chrysolina > Chrysolina oricalcia. The sequence continues at coordinate 22,610,628 of OX101818.2, forward strand.
TCGGTCAGATGTATATGGAAAGGTTCAGCTAAAAATATTTACTGTTACAGGGTTATTCACGAATAAATCACAATAGGTTTTTGAAAATATTCAAAATTCTACAGTTTCATCACAGATAAATTATTCCAAGAAGATAATACCTAGTACTTTACAATTTTGAGTCCGAAGTGATTACTTTTCATACAGGGTGAGACATACAGCCAACCACACCAAAAATAATTATGCTTTGAAATAATTGAAATAAGAACTTTTTTAGTGAATTTTGAGTAACTTTATGAGCGCGCTTACCCACTTTGCTATCACCTCCAAAGAGATGATAATTATCCATCTTCTTGTGCAGGTATAATTCGAACCTATTTGTATAGTTAGGTACTTCACAATATACGTGTAGAGCGAGTTATATACTGTTCCGTTACCAGCACTCTGATGCTGAACAGGAACAAAATGCTTCATAGATATTGTACCTATATCATAAAAGAATCATAAATGTTAAATTATATTTGTTTATAAAGTGTTGAATAAATGAAAAAAAGTCTTATTATCATTTTTGCTGCCACGTGTATAAAAAGTCGTCGATTACTTATATCAGACAAAGATGTATATTTTTGCTAGGTGATTATAACTAAATCACCTTGTATATTTAAAATTCTTACTGTTATGCATACTTGATGTAATGTTATACAGTTACTCAAAATTCACCAAAAAAGTTCTCATTTCAATTATTTCAAAGCATAATAATTTTTGGTATGGTTGGCTGTATGTCTCACCCTGTATGAAAAGTAATCATCTCAGACTCAAAATTGTAAACAACTAGGTATTAAATTCATGGAATAATTTATCTGTGACGAAACTGTAGGATTTTGAGTATTTGCAAAAACCTATTGTGATTTATTCGTGAATAACCCTGTAACAGTAAATATTTTTAGATGAACCTTTCCATGTACATCTGACCGAAACTCATAGGCGCAACATAAAATCAATACGGCTTTTCAATTTGAAGAAAAAACTGATAAAATCAGTAATTTTCCACTTTAACGCCTTGTATCTCAAAAACTGTTCATAGTATCGGATTCAGAATTCATACCTCTGAAGATGGTATGAAAATCAATATATAGTGAGAAAATAGTTACATTTGACAGAGGAAATTTTTGAATACAGGTTGTTCATGTTTTTTGTACTTTTTTCAAAATAGAATACCTTCCTATGAATAAACCATCTCGAATATTTTGGAGATAAGAGACACACATATGTTTGTGGTATTACTTTTCCCAAAAATCAATCCATAAATACAGGGTTTCCAATTAATCCTAAAATAAAATAATTTTGTCTAGTGGTTCTCTCTGTGAAACACCCTGTATAAAAAGTATGTACTGTGCAATATTTTCTCGTCAAAATACTTTATCGAAAAGGAAGTTTAAAAAATATGCCACCCTGACGTCACAGTAGAAAAAGTGAATTTTGGCAAAAAACTATATTCATTGCTCCACCCCACCCTAAGATTCCATAATTCAGTCGAGAACCAACTAGTGCATGATAGACCATTCGGAGTTTATCTCTATCTAAAATGTCTCTCAAAAGTTTGAATTTATAAATTAAATATCTAAGATTTCTGGTAATATTTTCTATATGTTTATCCCATCTCAAGTGTTTGTCTATGGTTATGCCCAAATATTTATTATTGTCTGTTCCTTTGATTTTATGATGTTCATTTATTTTCAGATTGTCATAGCCTGGCAAGTTTCTATTCATGCAAGTAAATGTAATGAATTTAGTTTTTTCGAAGTTTATTGTTAGTAAGTTATGGTCCATCCAATTTTTTATGATTTTCAGGTCAGTTTCTGCTAAATGTTTGAGTTCCATCCAACTATTAGCTTGATATAGAATGGCTGTATCGTCAGCAAAACTTATTATCTGTCCACAACTATTTATATACCCCGTTCATTTTCCTAGAATGCTCCTGATATTTCTCGAAAAGCCTTAGGAACGTTCTTCAATTAGACCAGATTCTTCTCGGATCAAAGCGCCTCGGAAGTATTCGCGGTCACGCGCTGACTACCTGAGCGTTCAGGCCCGGCTTCGCCCGCAGTTTCGCCTCACTATAGTATTTGATTTCCATTTGGGGTACTGCTAATATTTCAGTCTTGAATCCTCTTGAAGAACTCCAAAATAAATCATTAAAATGCATTTATAACTTATCATTTTTAGAACCAACCGCCAACTTGTATAACCCAAAGAGTTTACTGGACTTGAAATCTCCATATAAAGTGAATATTTGTTCATTCATTCATTTCATTCGAATTAATAGTCCGGGAGCCAGTGACAGATTTCCATGACCAAGTTCCTCTCAAGCGAAAATTACTGAAATGCATCAGAGAGTTATATTATAAAGCTTCGAGAACGTCAGCTGCGGTTCCGTGGGGGGGATGAGCGGTGGTAGCCTCCCACGCACAAAGAAAAAGAAATGTATTTAATTTTGTTTTCCTACCTGAAAACATGTTAAACTATCGCTAAAGCAATATCTTGAAGAAAGAAAAAATCAGCTGACTATAGCATGGTGTATTATACGACAGCTAGTTGGTCGAACACAAAAAAAATTGTATCTTCTATGATTTCCTCTCAAATAAAATTTTACCTTATATTCGGATTGCGCGTCAATTTAACATGTTTCCGGGAAGGAGGACATAATTGAATATATTTTTTTTCTTCGTGCGTAGGAAGCTACTGTGTTGATCATCTCCCCCCCCCCCCCACCAACGGAATCGCAGCTGACGTTCACGAATCTTTATAATACGACTCTCTGATGCATTCCACTAAATATCGCTTGAGAGGAAATGACTGACCAAATTTTTAAAGGGCTCCTGGACTATAAACAGAAAGTTTCTAATTTAAATTCCACGGAAGTAAATAGTATACACGATCATGAAACGAAACGAGCAAACTGTCTAAGCCTGGGAAATTTCAGGACTAACTTCGTAAAAAAAATCATTATGTCATGATGGTATAGTAATTTACAATTCACTTCCATCTGAAATGAAAAATATGAAAAAAGTGACGATTTTCAAGAGTAAACTCAAAAAATATTTCCTTTTTGAATATTAATTGGATTCAACCTCGTAATCAAAGAATTTCATGTATCCTAAAGGTTAGGTAGCATTATTTAAATTTTTATATGTTATCTATGAATTATACTTGTATTAATTTTATGTATGTCAAATAAGTTTGGATATTTATTTTGTAATTATTATTTTTTTAATATCCCTATTATAAACAAAATTGTTTCTTGGGATAACAATAAAGTAGATTAGATTAGAATGTGATCCTTCCAACATCATTTGAAGAATCTCAATCACCATTAGATAGTTATCTGGAGTTTAACTCGAACCTGAAAACTGGCCCTCAGCCAACATATTTTTATGGATTATGTGCATTTGATAATTTCGACCTGCTCAATAGTAGTTCGACTTAAAACATAGCGCATGTCTATAGGAAAACCTCTGGTAGTGGGTTGAAATATTTTTTGCAAGGTATTGAGAGACTTCAACAGTTTACCATACGAATAAATAATTACATTTTAGGAGAGTGGTAGTTTATAGTTTTCTATTTCCTTTGTGCACTAGTTTGTAAGCATGGACTGGACTACATTTAATGTTTGTATAGTCAATTGAAATTGTTTATATTATGTTGTAACGTGTCCGGAATATCTGTTTCCTAATAATTATTTTATAATAAAATGAGGATTCATTTACCATTTCAATAACAGTCTTTCTTTCTCTCTTGATTTTCAATTATTTTGTGAATTTCTTTTTTCTTGAAATCTTCTTAACGAACTTAACATTTAAACCGTCAGGAGCGCCGAATCATTATTATTCAAATTGTTACTCTATAATTGTTGTTTGCAACATTTTAATAAATCATGCCGTAAAGTCACTTGACAATGTAAATCCGAATTGAATCACTTCTTACCAAGAATTCCGATTTTTTGGATCTGCCTATTAACAAAAAATCCAAAATTTAAATAACATACAGACTATTCCATTTAATATTATTTTTTGTATCCCGTAGCTAGCGCACGCCACAGTGTTTTTATGGAATATGAAAAGAACTGTTATATCCTTACAACTTCTACAACGAAAATATTTTTGTATCTTCCCTGACAACGATGATAAATGGTTAATAATTTATATTAATAATCGGTTTTATTGACAGACATGATGATATCAGTAAATCTATCAAAATACTATCTTCAGCTGTAGTAGATAACAGTACATTGGAATTTTATATTCATTTGTTCTCTTATTATTTACTTGCTAGTTATGTTGTTAATAGTGACGATTTATATCTTAACATTCTGAAATACAAGAAACGAAGTTGGATATTTCATGAAATAAATATAAAAAATGTGAAAGGTCAAATAGTTCGGAATTTTAATTGAAAATTCTGAGTGACGAACAATAGAAGTGTGACAATATGTGTTATTGAAAGAAGAAGTATTGGAATGTATTTTTACTTCCAGCTGGTACTATTTCAAACAAACATGGAGAGTTTGTTCCATAGAATTTGGAAATAAAAAAAAACTAAGGAGACACCTATATGTACGTCAATGTCTTTATCAGGATTTTTTATCAACAATGGAACCTCATTTACATATTGTATGTATCCTGCTGTTCTCTATACACCTGTTACGTAATTATTTATTCTTTTTCAATTATTTTGGGAAAAGAGTTGTACTATAACTTTTGGATGTTTTTATTCTACGCTGTTTTACGTAGTTAATGGTATTGTTTTATTTTAATTCTTATTTCAATATGATGTTTTGTAGTGCTCTGAAACTGTTTATAAAAGTACTCCAGTGAATAATACATAGGATGTTTACTGTAGTTGAAGCACATGTTGCCAGTCCTTCACACAGTTCTGCCTTAGTTTTAAGAATCAAGGAAAAATTGGAAAATGCAAGAATAGCGAATAGTATGCTTGGGCGTGGTACCTATAGCTTTCAACATTTATTTCATCATCTGGTGTTACCTCTCATTCGATCTTTATTAGTGACAATTTTCCTTACATTATAATTTCAAGTTATTTTCAAGAAAATGAATGTTGATTATGATAGTGGTAGTGGTACCCCATCATATTTATCTGAGAAAGCAAATGCAATAGTATCTAATATGTTACCGGCCAAATCCAAGTTAATATATGAGAAAACATATGACCAATTTCGTGAATGGTGCGGCAAGAAGCATGTAATAAAGGTTTCTGAAAATGTACTTATATGCTATTTTGAGTAAAAATAAAAAATTATAAAACCTCGTACGTTATGTAGTGTCTACTGAATGTTGAAAAGATCATTGAATGTTAAGGAAAATATTGATATAAGGAAGTTTTCAAATTTGGTCCCGCTCATTAAGAACATAAGCGTTGGATACCGAGGGAAGGAATCAAAAGTTTTATCAAGGGATGGTATCAATAAATTCATTCAAGATGCTGATAAAGGAACAAATTTACTATATAAGGTACTGATATAATCATAATTTTGTAACATTAGTAGTAATTTCAATATATTTTTTGTACAAATTTTGGGTATCAGCGGTGCTTGTCGCCGTGAAGAATTATAATATATAACTATTGATGCCATTGAAGATTTAACTACCTGATAGGAAGACCTATTGCGCAAGAACGTTTACTGTTTCAAATTCTCATTATATTGAGATATACCGCAAGTATGAAGCACTACGGCCGCCTCATACAAAAAGTAAAGAAATGTTATCATTCAATGACCACTGTTAGTGCATCTATACAACTTTTCTTTTTTATTTACTATTTTCAATTTTCTATGTACACTATTTTAAGTACCTATTCATAGTACCTTTATTACGTCAACCACTATTTTATTTTATTCTTATTTTTATCTTATTTATCTTCATTATTACTACTATTAGTTAAGATATTTCAAAAAGACCAAAGCTCCCATTACGTCTAGGAACATAGACTAGCTCTGGCTAAAGTGGACCTAAACATGAATAGAAAGAAAAGAAAAAAAAATTGAAATAAAATCTATTGGTTACTTGAAATATCAGATGTTTATTCACAATTTATGATTACGCTGATAATTTTTTATAGAAATGAACTGAATAAATATTATTATTATTATTATTATTACTATTATTATTATTATTATTATTCGAGAGGAAAATGTATTAACCAAAATGTGGGGATAAATAAAATAGGAGAAATTCCCAGCTTGACTGCAAAATGGCTTGGAAAAGACATGTATAAGAGCTACACAGGTCACTGTTTCAGGAGAAGCTCTGTAACTCTCCTGGCCAATGCAGGGGACATTACATCCATTAAACGTCACGGTGGCTGGAAATTTGCCTCCGTAGCAGAAGCATAAATAGAAGATGGTTTGAATAACAAAATTGAGATTTCTAAGAAAATATTGAATTGTCCTTCATCTTCCAAAAAATTAAAATATCTGAAAAAATTGTGGAATCTGCTCTTCAAGAAATATCTAACGTTTCTGATCAGCAGCAACATGGAACATCTTCGGGAATTTATGTTGGAAGTAATCGTTCAAACTTCACTATCAATTATTATTCTGATAAATGAAATTTTTTTATGATGAATAATCAATTAATAATTGACTCAGTTAAAAATGAATCCTTCAAAAAGTAATATTTCATGTTTATTTTGTGAACTATTTTGGAAGTAAAAAAAATCTTTTTTTCACGGTGAAAAAAAGGAAACATTTACGCATCAATAGAGATGCAGAAATGACAAGTTTTTTTTACTGTTGTACAAAAACGACTATTCGAAAACACTGTCTCCAGTCCGTGTTATTTTCAGATCGGCGTTTCGCCTCTTCCTTATTTAAACGTTTTCATTGTTACAACAATCACTGTAAGTTTAGAAACATCAGTTTGACGGTTCAACTCTTCACTGACGTTGATGACACAAGATGAACCGTTCCTGCACACACATTCAGTCCATAATAACATAATGTTTTCGTGAAATTGTCTGATCGAATATTCCTTCTAAATGTAGATTTTTCAAATATTTTCACTTTGCCATCAGTCGCTCAAACTGTGTTGCTGTAAAAAACACCACTCGCAAGCTCTCGTGGTGTTTCTAAGCAACACAGTTTTAGTGACAGGAAGGTGAAAGAAAGTATTTTTTGAAAATTTAGCATTTTGTCGGGATAATACTACTGAGAATTTGAATATAAACAAATGTAGAAAAACAAAGATGGAGCGTTCAACAAAGATATGAGAAACACCCACAAAAGTCACACCTGTGTAATTGAATCTGTAACGATCAACAAAAGTTTGACTTCTATATCCATAAAAAAAAAATCAGTGACAGGTCGAAATCAAATTGTCCTTCATTTCTGAAGCGCTGTATGTAAATCAGAGCATTTCGCATTTCAAAGAAATGTTTCGCCGTCATAAATTTCCAGGTGGGCAATTAAGTTGGGGCCCCAACTGAGTACTTTCACCAACATTATTGGCCGCCCTCCACTTATGCCAGTCACGTAGGAACCACCACGGGATCACTCGGTACCGCTGCGTGGAACCATGCTACTAGTTGTGCAACAGAATCGAAACTGGTTCAGTATTCAGTGCTCGAGAGAACTTCGCGAGGTGAAGTCGTCACTGGCCATTCTTAATATCATGGCGAACTATTTACGATCGTAAACTTACATGGAATTATAAAAGTTATAAAGAGTTTGACATGGAAATATTGATTTTTAGGAGTTTTTTATTCTTGTAATGACAATTTCGACAAAAATAATTTTAATTAGGCATAAATTCACCTAAATCGATCCCAGAAAATTCAAACTAAACTAGTACTTATTTGACCAAAATATATAGTATAGAGTTTTCCCCCCACAAAATAAAAGACGCTAATGGCCTATACTAATTTTTATAACATAGTTCGTTGATGAAAATTCCAGTTTTCGCTCCAGCAAACTCGCTTTGTGTAATTTTTTAAACAAGAAATATTGAAAAAAATTACAATTTTTTTGGTTTTTGGGAATATCTTCAAAATTATTCAAGGAATCGTTTCACAGTAAATGGAACTTTTGTAGAGATTTATAAAACCTTCAAAATGGATTTCTATACGATCGGATCGGTGCATTTTCCACTGAGAAAATCCGGGAAAACCTCGAAAAAGAGACATGATTTCAAAAATTTATAATTTTTATAAATCTGAAGCTAGACAAACAATATCGCGGGAACTGATTGATAATAATATGTGATTCAACAGTACGCAAGATGTTTTCTGTCCAATATGTAGTTTTTGCACAATCGCGTTATAAACAATTTAAGGGCACATCTTGCAAGATGCGCCGATTTGAGGAAAATCGTCGTATCCAAATTCTGTTAACGGCACCTGGAAGTATTAGAGATCAATATCTATAATTTGTATATTTTGCGTTTTCACCTGAGAGGTGGGAAATGTGTTGAAAATGTCAATGAAAGTTGATCAAAACGCTTCAAAGTGCGTCCGAAGTCACCCGAAGTCGAAATGAAGTTAACACGAGCGACTTCGGGTGCACTTCGAAGTATTTAGAGTAACATCCAGTGACATTTTCAACACATTTCCCACCTTTCAGGTGAAAATCCAAAAAACAAATTGTAGATATTGATCTCTACTTCCATATTCCCTTAAATCGGCGCATTTAGAAAGATTTGCCATTATAGCTATTTATGTATCAAGTGCGTTATATAGATCCTTACGCCCATCGGGCAACATTCATCTCTTGGGCCAAGTAATGCTCGTGGTGCATACAAGATTTTATTTTTCACGAAAAAATTATATTAAACGACGTTGTTTACTTCATAAATTTCTTCTCATAGTATTTACTGCTTTCTGTCGGCAACTGAGCACAAGTGAGCTTCTATGCAATTGCCAAGGAAACATTGAAAAGGTTGCTAAGGGTTGTTTATTTGATAAAATGACGTTGCATTTTTGTAAGAATTGACAAGCTTGTTAGTGGAGGAAACTAAAAATAATTATGGACATCCCACAGAATGTGACGCTCAAAGCTAAAAAATATTAGGAAATTTACTGCCTGTGAAATCCAAATACTCATACGAGAACGAGTTTGACCATTTTTTGAAATGGAAAGATGAAAACAGAGTGAATACTGTAAATGAAACTGTCTTAATGGCATACTTCCAGGAACTGGTGAGTTTATGTACCTCATGAAAAATATTAATATTTTTCATTTATTTTACATTATTTCAGTCTGAAAAATATAGTGAAAATAGTCTATGGATCAAATACTCACGAAATCAACATTGATTGTTAAAGAAAACATTAATATATCAGCATTCAGTCAACTGATGCCTTTCTGATAATTAAATCAAAATGATACATTCCTAAAATATCAAAGGTGTTGGAAGGTAAACAAGTATTACTTTTCATAAGAAAAGCTCTAGATGATACTTTTCTGCTACATAAAGTTGTTCTGGTAATGAGCGTATTTGGAGGCTTAAGACGTGATGAAATGGTCAAGATGACAATTGATGACATTGAAGACAGAGGGGCCGTTTTACTGATCAAGGTACCAGAAACCAAGACCTGCACCTCAAAAAGTTTCACCTTTGTTGAAGAACGCGAAATAGTATCCTTGAACTTAGTTGAAAAGTACATTGCACTACGACCAAAAGGATGTAAACAACGTAGGTTTTTTTAACCTACAGAAATAATAAATACATTGAGTTACGTGTAGGTAAAAATACTATAGGAAGTGTTATTCCTTCTATCATAGTGAAATACCTTAATTTGGAAAACCTGAAAGGTTACACCTGACATTGTCTACGCCGAACGTCGTGAACGCTTATTGTTTAAGGTGGTGCTTCCTTTGAAATACTAAAATAACATGGAAAATGGAAGAGTAGTACGATAGCGGAGAGCTATATTGAAGAAAGTATCTTCTCGAAGAACAATGATAGCCCATTTTGATTCCGAAAAAGAAAATGTTAACGTTCCGAACGAAACCGAATGCACATTGAGGAGTTCATCATCGGTCAACTCACAGAACTTCAAATTTGGTACTAATTTTTCAGGAACATTTTAAATTTGTAATTTCTATTTGAGAAAAAATAATAGACCTTTCCACGATATATGAGAGAACACTGTAATTGGAAAGTGTATACGCTAATATCACTCGGAAATTTTTATTTATTTTTTCTGACCTCTAGTTTCTCTATAATCAGAAGAAAAGTGGTTTAGTGACGTCACGTTCATCAAAACTACACTTGGCATCGTTGTAAAAATTATGCACCTTGGAATCTCAAATTCTCATTTGAATATAATGTGTTGTATGACAGTTGTCATTTCATACCAGATGGGTTCATTCGGCTGTTTCACGGAGCATCAATAAGAATCGTTTGTCTCTGTTTGACTCGTTTGCCTACTTTAGTATTTAATACAAGTAGAGCAGTTTCATCAAATATGTATGCTGTAAACGAACAGGCCTTACTTGATTTCTTTTTCGAGGTTGATACAATTTTCAAAGTTTGAAATGTTTTTGTTGTTTGTGCTCTACATTTTTTTTCTAATTCCTGTATCTGTATCCCTGCAATAAGGTAAGTAAGTAAGTATTTATTAAGTAGGCAAGCCTAATATACAAAAAAAAACATACAAATGTATAAATATATAACAACATTATTAGGTGCAATAAAGGTGCTTCGTATCTGTTTGTCTGAACACCAGTGAATATTCTAATAACCAATTTTTTATGTTTCTAAATACCTATGAAGCACATTGTAAAATGTGGTTCGAAGCAATGAATAAACCTTGTGTAAAAAGCGGAAATATAATTATGTTTTTGTGAAGAACATTTCCAACTGAATATTACTGTATTCAAGCAGCGTTCAAGGAAATATTTTAAATTTTAGTTAGTGCAAAAAATAAATTCATATTTGTTGAATTGAAAGAGTCAATCATCTCATTTACCCTCGGTAAATTATCCGAACTTCCCTTCACGAAGCCTTTCCATATTTGGATGATGTTATGCTATAATGGGTCAAGCCACAGTCAGCTACTTTTGTGAAAAATATCAAAATAGTTTAGCATATCATGGAATTATGGAATGCGGCTTATTACTACCGTCAGTGGATGGAGCCCATTACAATTGTGGGTTCAATAATTTTTGCTTATTGTAGAATAACACTTTGGCGATTCCAATGACTGTGATAGCTCAATTATTGAAAAATGTGGCTTGACTCATTGTTGCATAACATCATCCATTTAATACACAAATAAATTCACACCAGATTGTTTATAATAACACCTCGCTACAGTATTAATGAAATGTATTAGTTAAATGTCGAATGTAAAAAAAACAAACTAACCTCAAATCTCGAGATCACTTTTGTTGCATGAGAACTGTCATAATGATTTGCGGTGTTGTCAATGTCCGTTCTTCATCGAAAAGATGGTCCGTTCAGGAAATTTGAAAGTTACAAATACAATAAAAAGTAGCTAATATGTGGATTTCTTTCTATGAGTTGATCAAGTGACGAAGTTTCAATTATTTCTGAATGGCTTTTACCAAGCTAGAATCTATATTTTTGAGGAGAACGGTATTGAATGTTTCGGAACATGGATTATGGTGGGGGTTGTTTCTGATGAACGTGACGTCAGCGGCACACTTTTAAATGAGATATTCTTTCAAAATGACAAAAATATGGTGTAACTCTTTGTTAAATGGACGTTTCAGACTAGAATCTATCGATATAAGAGAGTTTTGCAATTTATTTTTCATAAATGTAAAGGCCCATTAGTCCCTTTTTTATGTACAGTCATAAATAAAACTTTTCTTATTTATTAATTTATTGAACTACAGAAAAACACATTTAGCGGGCGTTATGATTCATAATGCCCTTCATAACGCCCCGGGCGTTAATGGTCTGTTAATAGCAACCGTTGCCAAGGTATTATAAAGCAGTAATGGACAAATGAAAAATAAAATTGTTTATAACGCATTTGTGCAAAAAGTACATATCGGACCGAAACCATCTTGCGCACAGTTGAACCACATGTTATTAGCTATCAGTTTCCACAGTTTCCGCAGTTCGTCCAACTTTAGATTTATGAAAATTATGAATTTTTGAAAAATGATCTCTTTTTCGAGGTTTTCCCGTATTTTCTCAGTAAAAAATGCACCGATCTGGGCGTGTAAAAAAACATTTTGTGGGTTTCATAAATTTCTACAAAAGTTCTTTCGACTGTAAAACGATTCTTTGAATAATCTTTGAGATATCTCCAAAAAACCAAAAAAGTTTTTTTTTACTATTTCTTGTTTAAAAAATTCCACAAAGCGATTTTGCTGGGGCGAAAACCGGGGTTTTCATTTACGAACTATCTAATAAAAAGTAGTATAGACCGTTTGCGTCTTTTATTTTGTGTGAAAAGAGCCTCTCATTTTTATATACAGCTTGGCCTATTGATCAATGTTATGGATAATGGTACATCGTGTATAATTGTTATACATCTTGATTCCACTATTCTCTTATGATTTTGAAACTTCTTACTCACCGCCAGTAACTCCCACAAACCCCTACGCCTGTGAGGAATGACATTTGAATTTACACCTAGGGAAGTGTAAGTTACTGACCATGGAATAGAATTGCGATAGATGTTTTACAACAAAATTTCAATGAAAACTGATGTTTCTCCAAAAAAAAAAACAAAACTCGAAAAAATGCTTTTGGGAAAGAACTTTCAGTAATGATTTCCAGACAAAATGCCTTCACCTTCTTGCCAAGAAAACTGTATTGTTTCGTACAACATGAAAGTTTGAGTGACAGACAAAGTAACAGTAATTTTAAAATTCTGCAGTTTGAAGAAATATTTGATCAGACAGTGTTGCGAGAAAACTTCAAATTAACTGAAAAATACTTCTTTCTCTTTTTCAAAAAACGTTGACGTTTCGGAGACTATATCTGTATTCGTTATCAAATTCCGCTGAAAACCATTTTTCTTTCAGGTTTGGAGATAAGATATTTTTTTACCAAAAGTTGAATGAAATCTGCCAAGAAATTCTTCAGGGTGACATCTTCTATATCAATACATAGGGTGTGCGGTTCAATCAATCACCATTCTGTTAACTTTTTACTTCTTCCTTGAGAAGAGCTATCCCTGTGCGGCCCAAATCGATTGAGTTTGTCGTAAAACAGTTCTCCGGTACAGAAATGCAGGCAGTTTCTCTCAAATTTCTTGATTTCATCCTTTCATCAAAATTTTCGTATTACTTTAATTCATCATAATATGGTCGCCATCTGATGTGAGAATATGTTGTTTATTAGTGTGTAACGGTATCACCTATTCAAACTGTTCGGATATATTTGGTATTTTTTGTCTATTGTAAGGGTTAGTTTTGATTCAAAATTGACGAATATGTTGTCAATATTTAAACTAGAGTGCTCTGTATTCGAGTGACCATTCTACTAAGTGATGCATTATACATGAAAAGTCGTTATTCAATTTCTGAAAATTAGAGAAATTACATACATCAAAAAGTTGGCTTTGAAAAAGGACAGGACACACAAATTTAACAAGTTATAGGATTGTATGATTAGGAGAGCAGCTAGAGGGTAGCAGAGTTAAATAATCCAAAATGCTTCGTCGTTATGGTATTTTCCATAGAGAAATCATGATTCATTTGATTGCGATGCGTTTTTAAGCCGAACATTTTTTCAAATCAAGTGTTAGCAATATTCACATGTGTGCACTAAATACCAAAAACTCAGTCATTGAAGTAATTACAAGTAATGAAGCGGATGAAATGATAAATGAAAATTAGTAAGCAAAACCCTCAAATCAACAATGAGTCAAGTAGTGTTAAAAACATGAATGAAAATATCAGACCGATGGTAACTTGTGGAGCTGCTCACTTGGAAAATATACTATTTTCTTCTCAAAATTGACAAGATTTGAAAGGTATACGAGGATATATTGAAAAATGTTTAGCCTACTATAGAACCAAACAAAATTTCAATGTCAAAATATTTTATTACTCAACATTTTCTCCTCTAAATTGGATACATTTATTACAGCGAACCTGCAACGTCTCTAGACCTTTCAAAAATATATTTCTTCTTGCTCTGCAAACCAGACCTCCACAGCTTTCATTACCTCCTCGTTGGAAGAAAATTTACGACCATTTTTCAGTTGAGGAAAGACATGATAGTCGGACGGAGCCAAATCTGTAGAATATGGGGGGTGTTCTAGTAATTCAAACCCTAAATCACGAATTTTTTGCATGGCAACATGAGATTTGTGTGCAGGGGCGTTGTCCTGCAAAAACAAAACACCTTTGGATAGCTTTCCGCGTCTTTTATCTTTAATTTTTTCCCGTAGAGTGGTCAGTAATGTCGAATAATAATCTCCAGTTATTGTTCTACTCTTATCCAAAAAATCAATCATGATTACTCCATGGCAATCCCAAAAAACTGAAGCAAGAACTTTTTCAGCAGATTTTTGGACACGAAACTTCTTAGGTCTTGGAGAACCGGAGTGTCGCCATTCCATCGATTGTTGCTTTGTTTCTGGATCGTAGAAATGTACCCAAGTCTCATCCATAGTAACAATTAGGTTTAAGAAGCCTACATCGTTTTCAAATCGAGCACAGATCGAACGCGATGGTACTACCCTTGCAAGCTTTTGGTAAACATTCAAACATTCGGGGATCCATTTTGCAGCAATTTTTCTCATGTCCAAATTGACGAGAACTATATGATGAACGCGTTCGTATGAAATATTCAATGCTTCAGATATCCGTTTTAGCCCAATTCGACGGTCTGTTAAAATCATGTCATGAACTGCATCGATATTTTCGGGGACTGACACAGAAACTGGCCTTCCCGATCGGTCATCATCTTCAATGGAAAATATACCTCTTTTGAAGTTTGCAGTCCAATTTTTCACGGTCGTATACGAAGGAAATTGATCACCAAGGGTATTAAGCATATATTTGTAAATCTGCTTACCTCTTAACCCTTTTAAATACAGGTACTTGATGGTGGCTCGATACTCCAATTTTTCGATTTTCACAATTTCGGTGGGCATATTTTTTCTTTTAATTTATTGCGTAACCCTGGCTTACGTTTTTGACGTCAAACTTTACACTGACACTTCTAATAAGTTATTGTTCGTTGCTATAGTAACGCAATATTTTGTTTATGCAGGGAACTGGTCTAGGCTAACTGGATATCAATACATCCTCGGAAGAAGTGAAGTAATGCACTCGTATTCATAAACAGGCGATATAAAAAACATATCCAACATCGAAAAAATCATTTGAAATTTAAAAACTTGAATTGAAAACTTGTGCCTAATGTTGTTGAAGCCTTCAGCCTTTCATCTCAACTGTTTGATTATCTCCATGAAATTGACTTGCTTTGATCTTTATACAGAAGCCACAAAGCAAACTGAAGTATTTATTCATTTCTGATGTATATTACAGAATGCAATCTAAGAGAATCACATTCAATTCAGAGTTGAGTTGAGTGTTGTTACCTTCGTTTATTGCTGCTACAGGGAGAGCTAAACTGGGGCAACACAAATAGGTGTAACGGGAATAATGTCCGGATAGTTCAGTGGTAGATAGGAAGTGGAATGATACTCAATAATGATCTAAAGCTGGGTATGTAAATATTTTCAGCACAGGTCACACAATATGGTTCGGGGTATAAACCGAAGCCAGAGTCAAGGAGGAGAGGGCGAATTATTAAGAATTATAGTTCAGGACTGGTAATACTAGTAAGAGATGCTTTGCTCAGGAAGCAAGATAAGGGCAAGCTTAACTACTGTTTGACACACCTAACACTAGGTACTTACTTTACCCGAATGTATTGTTATATTTTTTTATATTGTTGTTATATTGTTGTTTTGATATTGTTTTATATAATTTAAGTGATTTGATGAAATTGTGCTACTAGCTGTTAGATTTAATTCAATACCCGTCGTGGTCTTAGCCAGGGGAGTAGTTGTTTTCTGACAGGTTCTTGCCATAATAAGCCTACATAGTTAGGTGTTTATGGGAGTAAAGGGTTCATCATCGGTCGGTAACGACTGTTCGTTAAGATACTAGTTATTGATTGATTGATGTTATTATCAATGACATATTACCGTTGGACTACGTTATTTACATTTAGAGCTACAGTCAATACAGAGTCACATTCTGAGCACAAGTTTTACTACCGATTGTTTCGCGGCAATTATCTGCCTATATATATTGTATATAAGCAGATAATTCAGCAGAAACCCAGCTTTGCCGACTTCTGGGTAGACTGGCAACTATTTTCCGCGAAACAAGCGGCAATAAAGATTGTGCTCAGAATGAAACCGCAGAAATGTAAATAACGGAGTCTTGCCGTAATATGTCATTGGTTATTACACTGCGTAACTCATTGTTGTTGATAAGGGAATTTTGATTTCGTACTTTTTATTATTTCATCCCCTTCACTACTTGTAGTTACTCAATTCATTAGGTTTTGGTGTTTTTTTTTGAATTCTCTTTACAACCATATAAATATTTTTGAATTTAGTTTAGAAATTTTTTCCCAATTTCGATTTTTATGCCTATCGAAATTTTCTAGTTGGTGTACCTCCAGCGCCATCTGTAGTGTAATTGCAAAATTTCTTGTCTCAAAAAGTAGTATTGATAATACGCTTCGCAATGTTTTTGGTTTCATTATTCCACATTAAACCGTTCAAATTTATCAAGGTATGACTAGTTTTCAGATCCGCATTTATATTTGATATTTCGAATTTGAATTGCAAAAAAAATATTAACGAAATTCAAAAAAAATTAGATTAGATTAGATTAGGTTGTAAAGAGAATTGAATTCTCTTTTCAACGATGTGACACTCGACCCCCCATGCCATTTAAAATTTTTAAATTGATGTGCCTCCCCGCGCCCCCTGTCGAACAATCACCATATTTTTTTATTCAAAAAGTAGTATAGGTGAAACCTTCCAAACGGTTTTTTATTCATGTTTGTACGTCAAAACGTTTAAAAGTTAACAGGGGGGGGGGACTAAAAAAAGCCGCACTGTATAGGTGGGTTTTTACATAAATTGCAACTCCACCTTCTCAATATTCAGTTCTGGATGAAAAAATTGCTGAACAATAATGAGTTTCTGTGAAACATAAATTTTTTTAATAATAATAGTAAGTATAATTGATAGAAAGTTTGATTTTGTGGAGGAAAGTCGCTTCTTGACGTTGCTTTTTCGATGTTTCAACCCTCCACAGTCTGAAAAAGCGAGCAAATCTCAATAATTTATTTTTACTGGTCTCATTGAGTAATGGTACAATATTAGGTGTGAAAGGATGAGATTTTTTTTATTTCCATCATGTTATAATGCAGAATATTATTCAAAAAATACAAAAAAATAATCGCTGTACATATCTATCATTCTACAAAAAAATGCAATGACTTTCACTGATCCATGCCAAATTATTTGAATGTTGGAAGGCGATATCGTTAATTTGGTACTGGCACAGAATTGATTGATTTTTACAAGCTTTCATTTAACTTGCTTCGTTCGTATTTCATGAGTGTGTCTGTATTTCCAGTTCAAAACTTGCAATAAATTTTTCAAGCAGTCGCTGTCATCCGATTGTGCTGAAATATTGAAAACATATTACGAACCGATGAAAATACAATTATTGGAAAAAATATACCCCCTACCCGAAGACTAGATGAGTATAAATTAGGAAAAATTTCCGACAGTTTCAAAAGTCGAAAAAGTGTCGGTCGGTAGTGGGCGCTCGGATCCCCTGTCTTCTCGAAAAAAGTTACGAAAAGTTGTGAAAAGTCGTGAAAATAAAGGATGGATATCTAGAGAATTTTCGGAAAAAGTTCCAACTGTTTCGGACGTGGAAAATTACGATGAAAAAAACAGTCGGGAGCACGGACCCCCTTCGAAGAAATTTGAGGAAACTCGCGATAATAAAATCGGAAAAATCGTTAAATAGTGAAAAACACCGTACCCTGACGTCGAATAACTAAATTTGAAGAAAGATTAGCTCTCTGCTCTCCTGAAGGCTAGATGGAGAAGGTAAAGGAATTCGAACAAATTTTCCGAAGGTTTCCTCCTTCTCAAAAACATGCAGTTGCGGAAATTTTGCGATAATAAAATCGAAAAAATCCGTTAAAATAGCAAAAAACATCGGACGGTCGAATAATGCACTGTACTGTAATGTAATGTACGTATACATTAGGGTTGGGTAAATGACAAGAAGCTGGATAACATGGAGAAGCAAACAGGCGCATGCCACTAATTGAAATTTTGCACACGTATTAAGAACCTATGACATTAAAATAATCTCCTAAAATCTGACCTGCACAGTTTGGCAAACATAGCTGAGATTGTGAAATTTCCACTTCTTGCGCGAACAATCACATGAATATAACTGGATAGCCCGTCGTACGACTAATGCGCATCATGGGCGTGAATATTCTCACAATTGCAGCTATGTTTGCCAAGCTGTATGTATGTATGTAAGCATGTACGAGGATGTATTGATATCTAGTTAGCCTAGACCAGTTCCCTGCATAAAAAAATATTGCGTTACCATAGCAACGAACAATAACTTATTAGAAGTGTCAGTGTAAAGTTTGACGTTAAAAAAGTAAACCAGAGTTACGCAATAAATTAAAAGAAAAAATATGTCCACCGAAATTGTGAAAATCGAAAAATTGGAGTATTGAGCCATTATCAAGTAGCTGTATTTAAAAGGGTTAAGAGGTAAGCAGATTTACGAAGATATGCTTAATACCCTTGGTGATCAACGTCCTTCGTATGCGACCGTGAAAAATTGCACTGCAGGCTTCAAAAGACGTAAATTTTCCATTGAAGATGATGACCAATCGGGAAGGCCAGTTTTTGTGTGTCCCCGAAAATACCGATGCAGTTCATTACATGATTTTAACAGACCGTCGAAATGGGCTAAAAGGGATATCTGAAGCACTGAATATTTCATACGAACGCGTTCATCATATAGTTCACGTCAATTCGGACATGAGAAAAATTGCTGCAAAATGGATCCCCAAATGTTTGAATGTTGACCAAAAGCGTGCAAGGGTAGTAGCATCACGTTCGATCTGTACTCGATTTGAAAACTATGTAGACTTCTCAAACCGAATTGTTACTATGGATGAGACTTGGGTACATTTCTACGATCCAGAAACTAAGCAACAATTGATGGAATGGCGACACTCCGGTTCTCCAAGACCTAAGAAGTTTCGTGTCCAAAAATCTGCTGGAAAAGTTCTTGCTTCAGTTTTTTGGGATTGCCATGGTGTAATCATGATTGATTTTTTGGATAAGGGTAGAACTATTACTGGAGATTACTATTCGACATTACTGACCACTCTACGGGAAGAAATTAAAGAGAAAAGACGCGGAAAGCTACCCAAAGGTTTTTGTTTTTGCAGAACAACGCCCCTGCACACAAATCTCATGTTGCCATACAAAAAATTCCTGATTTAGGGTTTGAATTACTAGAACACCCCCCTTATTCACCAGATTTGGCTCCGTCCGACTATCATCTCTTTCCTCAACTGAAAAAAAGTTCAAAAGGCCGTAAATTTTCTTCCAACGAGGAGGTAATAAAAGCTGTGGAGGTCTGGTTTGCAGAGCAAGAAGAAACATTTTTTTTGAAAGGTCTAGAGACGTTGCAGGTTCGCTGTAATAAATGTATCCAATTAAGAGGAGAATATGTTTACAGATAAAATATTTTGACATTGAAATTATGTTTGGATCTATAGTAGGCAAAGTATGTTTCAATATATCCTCGTATATATGGATAGGGGTAGCAATATACGCATGTCAATAACGTACCAACCTTTATGAGCACTTAGCGCATCTCTCAAAATAAGTAATTGAACACATTTTAATGCTCAAAAGTACAAAAAAAACAACTTTGAAAAATCTTCATCAATTGTTAAACTGACAGATAAACAATGTTCAGAGTATGAAAAACAAAGAATCTTTAAAATAATCCGCCTACCGCCTATTAACATGTCTGTTTATTGTTCTTCAATGCAAATGAAATGGCCCGTATTATAATGAACGGTTTGTTATTAATGGATGATTTCGAGAAATCATCTACTGATGACCCGTATTAATGGCAATTGGTCAATATTGGTCAATTTCTCAATATATGCATGGTTGTTGCATAGGCAACCAAACATAAACGAATTCAGATGTTATGGATGGATATTGACGATGAATTCATGTTGCTAGATGTTGCGGAAACTAAATTAGAATTCCTTTATTTTGACAAGAGTGAGGTAGAAGGAAAAATATTGTTATCAACTCTTATATTAAAATGCGTAATGATTTCGAAAATGAATCTCTTTCCATTGTGTTAAGTCATACACTTTAAAATCTCAATGATAAATGAAACAGATATATACGGTTTTCACATGCGAAAAGAAGATGTGTTGATATTTTACAGCGGCTCTAAACTTTTGGAATCACCGGATTTGTTTTGATTAATGAATGACAGTTCTGTATATTTGACAGTTTGAAGTTTGTGAAATGGAGAATAAAATTCAATTCTCCGGTTTCTTGCATCCGCAAGCAAAAAAAATGGTACTGAATTTTGTGAGTTATTTCGAAACTGAAAAACGAAATGAAGGTTCGTCTAATAATAATATACAGGAAACAGTAGCAAGAGCACTGGGAGTAAGTTTGAGATCCGTGCAGAAAATTGTGTACGAGAAAAAGAATAATATAATAAGTAAAATTTCCAAAAAATGTAAAAAAAACCAAAGGCTGAAGATTTGAGAAATGTTATCAAAGTGGAAGTGCGCAATGTAATTTATAAATTGAAAACAAACGTGACGCTTCCAGTTTTGAAGGATGCTCTGAAAAAGCGAGGTGTTTTAGAAATTGGACTTACTGCGTTGTCAAAATTGATTATAAACTTGGTTTTCGCTTTTAAAAAGATTGTAACCGAAGATATTTATGTGAAATGCCTCAAATTGTAAGTCAACGTGTTCAGTTTTTGAAAAAAAATACAGAAAATTACAATTCAAAATTAAGACAAATTGTATTTTTAGACGAAACGTATGGATATTTTCTAATGGGAGTGGGTCAAAATCGTGGCAGGATGAGTCAGTGAAGAGGGTTAAAAGAAAAATAGGGTCCGATCCGGGAAAACGGTACATTATATTACATGCCGATTCTTCGTCCCAAAAGCCAGTTTGATTTTTTCTTCAACGTCAAAAAGATTGGATTATCATGATAACATGAATTGTGACATGTTCGAAAAGGGGCTTAGAGAACGGTTGATACCAAATTTAGAAGAACCGTCTTCAATTATTTTGGACAATGCCTCTTATCATTCAAGAATATTAAATAAACAGCCTAATTCTTCTTGGAGAAAAAGTGACATTTACGAGTGGTTAGAATCACATAAGCAAAATGTGTTTACAAAATATGTTGAAATCAGAACTTCTGTCGATTGCAAAATTCATAAAAAAACCTACAATGTATGCCGTGGATGAGATATTACATGAGGTATTACGGCTACCACCATACAATTGTCAGTTCAATGCAATAGAACTAATGGGCTGTGGCTAAATCATACTATGAGAAACATGTGGGTAATGGCCTTAAATCCGATGAGGTGGAGATGGTTTGGGAAGCTGCACTGGACCACAGTACGGAGGAATATTGGAAGAAATCGGTTGAACATACCGAAAAATTAATAAGGGATTGGTGGGATCGAGAACGCTTACTCGATGTCGAAGTAGCACCTGTGATAATGGTTCCATTTGAAAACGATTCCGAAAGTGATGATTTTATTAGTGACATTGAGTGTTTCTGAGTTTATCTTGTTAAAATGAATTCTATCAATATTGTTTTCTCTTCATTAAACAATTATTCTCATCCACATAATATTTTAGAAAGGTGCTATGGCAGTTCAAAAGGTATCGCTGTGAGTAACTGCTTTCGTAACTGTACTGTTTATTCTAATAACATTGCACAAACTATTTTGTTGCTGAACATGAATGATATCGTGAAAATATACCTTAATAAATAATTACAAAACATTTTGGTAACCACTAGGTTTTTCAATTTGATTCATATGCACGCTGACCTTTGAACCCACTTGATAAGACCGATTTTGACTATATTTAAATTTTCGAAGGTTCTTCGTTCTTCATACTCTGAATTTTTATAAATAAGTCCTTTTTTTCCAAAGAATTTTTTGAGTGGTGTCGTGGTGGTTGTGATAGTAGAGCGTTCGCTTATAGGGACATGGGTTCGATTCCTCGCATAGTCACCGGTCTGGTGCATGGCATAAAGGTAAAAGGTCTTTCCTAGCTAGCACAAATCTCTCGAAGATTTCTGAGAGTTGTCGTAAGGTTCGGGTGACGGAAAGAAAATTTGAAACAAAGTTATTTTTTTATGATCGCCGTCATTGTTATTCAACGATAAATTGTGAGGTCAACAACAATCTTCTAAGCTTTCCGAATAGAGGGAGAAATTATACCGTAGGGGTTTTACCAACAATAAAACTCCGACATAAGTTTTATTTTCCGAAGAAAATAATCTTTCACATTTCTAATTATTTCATATTTATTTTTTTCCATCTTAAATGCTTAGTCCTTTTGTCCGACTATTAACGTTTATTATGGGGAAATAACTTGGAATTTCATGGTTATGTTTCTGGTAATCAGATTACCTACGATGCGACTGCCAATAAGCAATTAGTTTTATGACCCTTCCGTAAGCCGGACGGACACTGGAAATTTGCAATGACGGGGTTTTCCCTTATTTCTAGCCGGCAATGAAAGGACGGAGTTTGAATGATGAGAAAAGATATTCAGTGGTTCTTTAGTTCTCAATTCGGCATGTTCTCCGTTTTCCGATCACATCGACTAGCCTTTATCTGGTCGAGCTCGATAGTTATTATTTAGCAATTTTATATACTTTAATCGTTAAGTGTTTATGTAACAAGTGTAAATATATCGTTATAGTTCCTTATTAGCTGCTGTGTTCGTCATTTCATCACAAAAACTCACCCGTCACCCCTAACCTCCGACATTGGTGACCTCGACGTGATTTAGTGCATTAGGAGGACAGTGACGCAAGTGAGTTTTTTTTTCAATCTTTCACGGACATAACCACCGAAATGACACGCCAACAAGACGCAGTGTCCGCGGTATCCAGAGCTTTTCCAACAGACAGCCCTACTGCAGCAAACAGTACCAGTCCAAACTCAACCACAAGCTCAGACACGGCTGCAGAAATGATCGACGCTGAACCTCTTCGTCTTTCCATTAGTTCCTGATCTCCGCATCTACCAGAGACATGGACAACTCCACTGACTTCATCCGTGAGCTTCGCCAGCACTTCCAGGCGCTCCGGCCAGTCAGCAGCACCATCAGCAACAGCAGCACCAACTCCACCGGCAGCACCAACTCCACCAGCAGCAACAATAGCACACGCAGCACCACCTGCACCAGCAGCATCACCTGCACCAGCAGCAACACCTGCACCATAATCATCACCTGCACCAGCTGCTACAGCATCACCACATGCATCAGCAGCACCCGTCACCCCTAACCTCCGACAATACAAATCTTCACTTTCTTTTATTATGTTATAAAAATCAAAGAAGATGGAAAGAGAATAAAATGAGACAAAACAGTACCTAGATTACTACAAACTACGATATTAAAATCAATAGAAATGAAATTTGAGAAACAGGGATCAGTATTAGTATTAAAAAATGACACAAAATTAACTCGTTGAATGAATTGAAAATGACAAACAATTTTCATTCGAATTGTCCCTCTTTGAATTATTGTATGCATCTTCATTTGGTAAACAGAGACGCAACGGCCTTCGTTCTTATTTCGGCGGACCACGTAACAAAAAAGAATAAATTTTGTCAAGTCACAGTTTATTAATGGCGGAGTCAAAAACGAAGCGGTACGTTTCGGAAGCCACCAAAAGATGCCGGGCGTATAATTTAATTGAAAACGCAATTACGAAGTGTTTACAATGTTGGTAGCCATGACATGACATGTCCTCGTAAACAACTGCCTCTCTTTTGGCATTAATGGGGTGATCTTGTGGTACCCCATTGTGATGTCACTGCTGAATATTTGTGAAATGACGTGCCGAATTATATAGGTTCTATTCACTGGGATCGTGGCATCAACATGAAGATTGAACAAAAATTTGTTTTTTTTGCAGTTTTTGCAAAAATTCTTCATACTTCTTTTTCTATATGAGGGAGTGGTTTCGACAGTCAATAGTTTACTGTGTGCGACATCTTTTTTTGTTATACATATAAAGTTTCGATAATCATGTTGAAAAGGGAAACATTCTCAATTGAAAATTGAAAGTTGTTTTCTGTAAGATATTACAAAAAATATCTTCCGTTCAGTTCAATTATCTGAATGAAAATGAATATTTTCACTTTCGGATTTTTTCTTTCAAGTTATATAGTGTCTTTTCACAATATCTATATATCACATCACATGTCCAGCGTTTTTCCTTCTCCAGATGAGTCATGTTTGGTCAATTTTCAATTGAGATGGAAAATAGCTACTAAAATTTGTCTTTCAGTCGCGGATGATTCCACATATGATTTTATGAACATCCAGTTTATAGTTTCAATAAAATCAACATTCGATAATAGTGTTGTACTAGAAAAACTGACCAATGAAAAGTTATCAGCAGTAATACCATGATTAATTAAGAAATTATCGGGTTATATTTCAAAAGTGAACAGAACTCTTACCTAGAGGAGTCTTATCTTTCTTGGTCCAAGATTATGCAATAAAATTCTTTTAGAAATTCATGAAATTAACTCTCCTGCAATATTCGAACCTGCCCTTCAAAATATCTCATTCATTTGTTCACGAGCATAAAATCCAATATTTTTTGAATTCGTAATATTAAATTGTGTACCTCTGTCAATTTCTGTAGGTATTACTTGTAGTTCTTACTCCATTCAGCATATTTTTTATATAAATTGTGTACCTCTTTCAATTCCTATAGGTATAACTTGTAGCATGTTTCTATTATCTCTAGTATTCTGAATAATTTTAATGTTATTTAATTACCATTGTCTAAATAGGAGTTGATGTTTTATTCAAGTCCCTTTTATATTTCACATGATTTGAATACTGCTGTACTTATTCAGTATTGCTTATTTTTAACTCATGACAAAGTAGACGTTATAAAATATAAAGAGCCATCACCCACGCTCAAGTAGAAATACAGTGGGTTTTCCTACTTTATTTCATCTTGCTTTCATAACGAATAAACTATATACACATAAATTATTGAGAAATTGTAAACTCTTTGAATTTAAATTTTTTGAAATAAACTAATTAATACTATTATTATTATATACATCGATAACTGTTGCACGGCATCACACGTTAAAAGGTATGGGCGTAGTCTTTCCTAGCTTCCACACGTCTCTCGGAGACTTATGAAGGTTGCTTGTAGCAGACTGACGAAAAGAACATATTATTTTGAACACAATTACAAAGAATGTCAGTTTGACAGGTAAAATTATTATATCAAAGTTAACCTGACATGATTCGTAATTGTGCAGGAAGTTTGCGATCTATAACCCGATTACTTTAAAGTACGAATGGTATTCAACGCGATTATAACTCTTGAGAAAATTTGAACAATAATAGTATATAATGATACAAGTGTATACAATTGAACCTTCTGAGCACGCGCAATAATTTGAAGGTCACAACATAAAGCGAAGTGCCCCTAACGTGTTGAGTACTTTGAATAAAGACACTCGTACACGTCTATCATAGGGTAATTTTTCATTATGCCTGCATCGTTGACTCAAACAATGCTAGCAATGAGTATTATTCAGATTGGTATGATCTCCCATGAATTTTATTACATCTAATCAAGTGGTAATAGTATTGTTGACATGGAGGCTTATCTTATATTCCATATGATGAAACTGAGAACTTTGTTGTGCCAACAACCTTTCTAGCATAGCGTGTTTTAATTTTGAAGCTTTCGCACGCTTCTTGGCGCATTTGACAGATTATGATGCAGGTATAATAAAGAACAGTTTATTGATTCGAGTAGGGAATGAGTGGGTAAAGTTGCAACACCTAGGAAAACACAGTTTTTTCAATAAGAACAATTGAATAAAACAACTGAAAATTTTGTATAAGTTAGTTTATCTATATGCAAAATTAGCTCGGCTTCATTTTGGTTACTTAGAGAGAAAACATATCTTTATCTCCGCTCTGCCAAATAGCCACTTTGCCATACAAGATAGTGGCCACGCTAAGGAAAAATAATGTTCAAAATTTTCTTTGCTATTCATCACCCTCACTTTAAGTAACATTATTTTTTAGCATCGGCATCCTCTTCAACTGATGACGAACTTATTCCTGGAGAACTGAGGCCAATATCTTATTTTTACTAAAGTTGGAACTACCCCTAAATTTTTTTACTCGAACCATTTCTACAGAATTATACATGCAGCGTGTTTTTTAAAAATCATCATATTCAGTTCTAGCATCAGTGGTTTCAAGCAACCAACAGCACAAACAAAAGTGAACAAAAGCACTATTTGAGTTTTTTACTGAAAAAAAAAAGAGTAACTATGACCAAAACTGGCGTTTGTATATATTCATTTAACATAAGTAGGAAATTTGAAGAGATATGCGTTTTTCGAGAAAAATCTAGGTTGGCAACTTGGACGAAACTCCTCTGAATTTTTTTCCCAAGTATCAAAAACTGACATAGGAAAATAATTGTGTGACACCAGTTGTACTTTCCATATGTACCATATGTAAATCAGAAAAACTATTAATTAATTACCTATGAATTAAGCAAGACTGTCGATTGAATTTTATATTGGTAACAATATTTTGTATATTGCAACTAGTCGTAGTATTTACCTTATTTCGTAAGGCATGTCTTTAACTTGCTGTTAAGATACTGGTATGAAGTGACATACTCTCTGGCAAACTTTTTGAAATTTCCTCAATTTCTCGTATGAAATGTACTACATAAACTACTTATTCCATTCTTATATAATGTATTGAATTTATGACCAATAGGCAAAAATGAGCCTTTTAGAATATTTCAGGATGCATAATAACTAGTAAACCTCCGGAAGTAGAAGGATGAAGGAGGAATACCGTTGTATTTCTCTCGATGAAATTTATTAATCATATCTTAAACGAAATCGGAGAATTGAAACAAAATCTTGGTTACGGCCATGTCAATAGTCCACTCGGTCATTTTATATGTTTATTTCACACAAATTGACGTATTTTATCACTCATAAATTACGACATAAATCCATGTTTTATGCTGCAAATTTTATGACAAAAAAATGCCGATTAATGCAAAACAAGGAAATAAAAATACAATTTTAGTTCCCAATTCGAAAATAAAAAAAATGTATTGCTCTGGTTCTGCTGAATTATTGCGGCCACACTCAATTCTGATTAAATTACAATTCATTGGCGTAGTTTAAATGCCTAAGTTTTTCTCAAAAAAGGTTGTTATTCACACGAGTACATCCATACTAAAATTGCATGGTTTGGCTTCGATTGTTTCTGAGAAAATGATTACTCACCAATTATTTAATCCTGGTATACTGTTGAATATAATTCAACATATCGGTACGATCAGTTCATCAATATTACCGTCAGATTATTTGGCTTCAACTCATACAAATTTTTTTTCAATTGACCATGAAATATCAAGAGGTGTGAAATCATGTGATTCCGACAGATACTCTGAGAAATTTCTGGTCTCAATCAATAGTTTATGAATTATGAAATGTGGTTACAATATCAAGATGGATATGGGTTCGCTCTTTCGAATACTACTATCTTTTCACCAAATCTTAATTAACTCACCTCATCCCATTGCAAAGGCAGGTGATTTCATTCCAACGGTTGATCGATGTTTATCTAGTTCTTCCGAAATACACCGTCCAAGTGAAGCCTGATGGTCGATTGGAAA
Organism: Chrysolina oricalcia; assembly: GCA_944452925.2. Taxonomy (NCBI): domain Eukaryota; kingdom Metazoa; phylum Arthropoda; class Insecta; order Coleoptera; family Chrysomelidae; genus Chrysolina; species Chrysolina oricalcia. The sequence continues at coordinate 22,638,651 of OX101818.2, forward strand.
AAAATCCAGTCTTCAGGAAGGTTTAAATATAAATTAATCACTGCTAGGGATATAGGGGTTTTTTGTTATACAGTACGGGTACGTCCTGATAACTGGCGTTTCTCAAGATTGTTACGAGAGTACTTCATTTCGCAGGGAACTGTGCCCAGAACCGGATTTATCATCAGTCCACCTACTGCTTGAGCTCTTCCTATCAAAACTATCCTATCCAAATCCTATCCAAATCACCAGTGGGGATGATAATCTGGTCAATCAAGTAATGGGTTCTCTGTTTCATCTCATCCCGATAAAACCAGAAGCTATACCGACCTGGCACATCGGGAGGTCAACTGGAAAACACATTTCATCGATCTACTTCGCGTATTTATCCATATCACCAGTGGGGTGGATAATCTGGTAAATCAAGTGATGGGTTCTCTCTTTAATCTCATCCCGATGAAACCAAAAGCGACACCGACCTGGCAGATCGAGCGGTTAGCTGGTGAATATAATAATAATAATAATAATAAAAAAACGAATAACTTGGTTGTCTATGACTTGATATCCTCCAGATATCGACAGTGGGGTTATTGATCCAAGAATCAAATGGTAAGTGGATTGACGTGAATGTCAAACGAATGCGGAAATTATTGAGAGTTTACCTTCTCCTCATCAATCTCAGAAACAAAAAGCGTTATCAAAAAATCAAGGAGTAGATTTTATGCACTTAAATGAAAATTAAGAGTAAGGAGGAAATGGGATTTGCATATACATTCACAGAATCTATTCATTGTTGAAATGCAAGGAATCCTCAAAATATTTTCAGACACATTCGAAATATCTAGTAAATGTATAATTATGGTATATTATCTCCTTTCATATGAAAAATAAAATTCCATTTGTACATAAAAACAAAATGTCAACTATCAGATGTCAAATATTTGACAGAAAATTTTCCACTTGATAATTTCGCCCAGGGTATCCTGGTGGTGTGAAATTTTCATTGAAATGATCTGGTCGGGGCACCAGTGCCCTAGTAATGGAGCCTCAAATATATAGGCCAATCAACAGGGCTATCAACCTCAACTTAAATTGCTCCGCCGATAATTTTTTTTTTCATTGTAGAACTCAGTGTGCACATTACTTCTGAGAATAATTATCACCTCCAGGGGGGGGATGGAACCCCCCCAAAAAACGCGTAGAAATTAGTTTTTGAGGTAATTTCGAAATATTTCAAAAAATTTACTTCAAATCAAAATATAACTTGATATTCAGAAAGAGCAAAAATTTTTACAAAAAAACTGTCCCAACCAAAATTTTGAGAAATCGCACGGTAGTCTTGAAAAAAATTGTTGAAGTTATATGCTTTAGCAATGGGGCAGGTGTTGCGCCGGTTCCCGCCAACGTGCATATTTTCAACCAGCGCGTGAAGTAAAGTTCCATAACTCCTCACATAAATGTTCAATTCGGATAAATCGTACGTCATTTTGAAGATGAAGATCGCAGCTTTGTATTGTGATATGGTTTATATTTATACGCGCAGTTGCCAGCTGCAAAATTGCAATTGAAAATCTTATAATATTAAAGTTCCTGACTTCGTGAAATAATGCTTGTTATTACTGAAATAATGTCTTATCACTTGTAGCAAGTAAAATTAACAGTTGAGGAATACTTCATTGTCAAATTGCATAACGTTTAACCGGTCCAAATAATGTTGGATTTAAATACGAGTGCTTTCAATTCTTCGCATATTTTAGGTTTTAAAATCTTAAGGGAGTTTATAAATTCAAATGCTAATAACTAACACGATAAAAACACGTATCAACATGAATGAAAAGCCAGTTTGCAGAAAAAATTCTGCTCTTATTGAAAATATTTATACAAATTTGGTTACTTGTATAAATTTTAAATGCAACCCAGTCAATCTTTTAAGCACTTGAAATAGAGGTTACTCGGCATTTGATTGCATTATTGTTCTATGGAATAAAAATAAAATCAGTCCTTGATGAAATATGGGGATTCAAGACCGAGGAAGACAGTGCACCAAAGGAAACTGTCCCGAAGTGTACCTGTTTTAAACTCACCTTGTCAATGCGGCAGCTAGCGCGCCGCTGTATAGTATACAGCGGCGTGATTTTATCGGTGCGCAGTGGGCAACAGTCAACGTTGCTCTATATAAACGCCAGATAAGTTCTTGTGCTGAAAACACTGGATACTGGGATAACATCGATAGTCGGAGATGAGGAAACATCTCTTACCGCTTTGTCACTGTTATTAATTGAAAATGGTGAGTTTATTTTTGATATATTTGAAAAATAGTACCACTTTGAAACCAATCGAAATGACAAGAAAAGCCGCACCGGATTCAATTTTAAAAATAGTTTTTGTAACTGCACGACCGGCTGCATCAGAGAATCCTGCACGTGCAAAAAGAGTGGTTGAAAATGTACCAATGTTTGTAAAAAATGTACCACAGATATCTGTAGAAACTTGGCAGTGATTGTTCCGGATTGTGAAGATGAAGACGAGGAGACTGAAGATGAAGTAGATGATGAGTTGTATGAGTGAATAAATATATTTTCCTATACATTTTTTGATGGTGATTACTTGTGGATTCATTTTTCGATGAGTTGTATGAGTGAATAAATATATTTTCCTATACATTTTTTGATGGTGATTACTTGTGGATTCATTTCTCCATACCTTTTCTCGATATCATTGAAAAACACTCTCATATTTCGTTACCTCCGGTCCGCGTTTGATTTATACAATAAGTTGATGTTCTCTCGAATTTGCGAATAATTTTCATAACAATACTTCTAAATCTCAATAACGACAGTTCTCAACGATTATTTACCCACATTTATATCTAAGAGTAATAGTTTGAGAGATTTTTCAAATATTCTCTCCCTTCCCTCTCACCCCAATGTTTCGGCGATGCGGGGGATATGCCCCGAATTCGGGGGCGGGAAAACTGTTTCTAATAATTTATACCTATTATTTTTACAAATTTTCACTCAGTTTCATTACTCAGGATTGACATATTCATAGAAAATATCCCAAAAAAACACGATTTCGGGAAGAGGATGATGCCCCGGGAGGGGTTTAATGGTTGAAAATAATTCGCCTCCATTACTAATACCTATTTTCACTCATATTTATTGCCCAGAGCTAAAATGTCAAGAAAATAATACCTTCCAGAAAAAAGTTTTTACGATTTTGGGGGGGTTGCACCCCCAAGGGGGTGATAACTTTATTGCTAATTATTCAATGCTCTGTGACGACCGAATTGCAAAAAAGAAATCGGCGGAGCAATTTAAGTTGAACTTTTATGAGAAAAATTGCTCTGTTTATTGGCCTAATATGCTTCGGTACATCATCATTGACTAATTCCACATAGTTTGATTTTCATACGATAATAATATATCATCAGCGTCATTGACAGTTAAAATCAATACTTGAATAAAATTGTTCCCAAAGCCGATCCGTAGTAAACTTTGTATTTTGTTTTTTTAGCCTCGCATTATTGTGAAAAACGTATTGTCTGTGTTCCGATAAAATATGAACCAACAAGATTTACCTAGATACCTACGTAATGAGTGTTCTTTGAATTTGAACCAGTGTAATTTTTTGAGTAGATTTTCATATGATACGCAATGAAATGGGACCTGAAGATCGCAGAAGACTATATATTTGTGTTGATCCATCTCCACATTATCATATCATTATTACAAGCGTCACGTCTCGACCATGTTTCGAAACAAAATTACCTAGTAAAAAATTAACTTCGGTTCAAAATATTCTTCAACGAAAACCTGTCGAGGATTACATGCCGTTTATAGCTTAAAAAAATGTTTGTGCTCTATATTGTAGCATAAAATTGCATATAATTCAGAAAGCGTTTCATTCATTATTCCTGTCGACTCATTCAACTTATGTAAATTAGTACACATACTTACTAAAATATGCTGAGTGTATTTATTAGCGTGTTCTGTTCTGAATATCATGAATATGAAAGAATTGTATCGTCGCGTATTGAATTTTGCACGGTACTTTGCAAGTCAGTGACGTGTATATTAACTCAAATCCAGGGGTGAACTCAAGATTGACCAGACAAATAATTACTGGTATACACCTTGTTCCTTCTAGTGTACAAAAAAATTTTAACCCGAAGAACTGATAGCTGGCCACGACCACAAAATGCAATTGTAACAAAAACAAAATATAATTTTTCTGAGTGCCCCGGTACCGAGTGGTACCCATAATATACCTGAGACAAAAAAAAAAGCAATTAAAAATTCCATAATATTATCTTTCATGCTCTAACAACAATTTCTCAATATACCTATTTAGAGTCTTTGCTAATAAATTGATTTTTTTCAAATAAGGCATGATTTGAGGTATACGTCTTCGTTGAACGGTGCTGATACATTCGCGCATATGGCGTAAGAATAAAAAAAATTATTTCATTTCATTACAAAAAAAGTAACCATGATATATCTCTAAACTAAAACTATAACTAAATAAAGACAACTACCTCTGATACCAGTCAACGATCCACTAAATTATCAAAAATTGGGCTCGACTAAAGTGAGCCATATCAATGTTCGCGGGTTACTAAATACATTGAATTCAATCGAACTATTTTTGTGGAACAATGACATAGACATTGTGTGCTTATCTGAACATTGGTTAACTAATGAATGTTTAAGGGATGTTTATTTCAAAGAGTATTATATGGCATCAATTTTTTGTAGAGAGAAGCATATAAGAGCACTTGTATTCTTGTTAGGAGATTCATTAAATTCAATGAAATTGTACCCATAAAAAAATTATATAGCGAATGTCTAGTTGAAATATGTGCAATTTGCTACAAAGTGAACCTGTTTAAAGTTGTTATAATAACTGCTTATAGAAGTCCCAATAGCAATGTTAATATTTTTTTTGATTGTCTATTACAGTCACTAAAGATTGCTGAGGCAAATTCTCCCAATATTATCTTATGTGGAGACTTTAATATTGACTACCTATCGAAAGATACAAATACTATATTGCTTATGGATCTTTTCAACTCATTCAAATTAAATGTCAATATAGAACGTCCAACAAGAATTTTTACCAATGCAAACGGTCACACGAGTCGCACTTGTATTGATTACATGGTGAGTACTTTTTCTGATCAAACTTTTGACTGTCAATTGATACAACCTAATATTGCTGATCATCTACCTCATAGGTATAGGTACTCTTAAAAAACCAGAATGTGAAATTCAAAAAAGAAATTCAGACAAACAACCACTCGTTAAAATGTTGAAACGGCAAGTACATGATAGTAATATGCATGAACTCTGAACTAGACTTAATAATATACGTTGGTATCCAATTCTGTACGTGCATATACCGGGTGACACAGCAGGCATGTAGCAGCCTGTAGTTTTTTTTATTTGGAGAGATGAAGATTTGAAATTTGCAGAAGTTACGTAATCAATGATAGCGCTTCATTTGAATCTAACAACAACTTTTTCCAACTACCTGTTTGATCGGCAGTAACTCCAACTCCTTTTTTTTCAATGACACCCTGAATTTTTATCCAGCCTATCTTATTTGTCTTGAAGTTATCTATTCAACCGTGTATCACAAAGTAGCATTCGTTTCTCAATTCGCAGATGAATTGCATTTTATTGAAAAACATCAAGTTGGCTGTTACCCGAATTCGATAATCTTTCGATGCTTGGTAGGTTTGGAAATCCAAAGAGTATCAGTTAAACGACATAATTTCAGTTTTTTCCATACCTGATCACTTCCTACCAATTGTCAATAATTTTTTTAATAAAAAGAAGAAACACCTGAAAATGATTCACGATATTGCGAAAACTGAGATAGGAACATGTTTTTTTTAAATTTGGCTACTTGTGAAGAAACTATATGTCTTTCTCTTTGGCCATGTAGCCATACCATTTGGAAACATAAAATTAAAATTGTTCTTCTGATCCACCAATTCACAAGTCTATTAGTCTAGATATTTGCAATAATATTTTGCCTAGTAGGCGGTGTACACAGAATGTTTTGTGTTTGACAGGTAAACATCATTTGATTGTACTGATTCTCTCCGTTAGTTTTATGCTGATTAAAATTGCATCGCTTAATTAGATACTAAATATTTATTTAAATAAAAGGTCGATATGTTGTTGATATTCGGAGAGTGCAAGAGAAATTGTAGACAGGCTGAACAATTGTATGTCGAAAGATTTGCGGAAAGACGCCATCCGCCTAGTAATTATTTCGCTAGAGTAGAAGAACAGTTCAGAAGAGAAACGGAAAATCAAAACAATCTCCAATACATTTTCGACGAGCCATAGTACATGCAGATCCGACGATATCACTGAGACAAATTGAGGACGAAATCGGCGTGAATCGAGAGATCGCTAGAAGAGTTTTGAAAAGAACTGCTCTGAACTGCTCTTTTACTCTAGTGAAATAATTATCAGGTGGGTGGCGTCCTTCCGGAAATCTTTCGACATACAATTGTTCAGCCTGTCTACAATTTCTCTTGCACTCTCCGAATATCAACAACAAATCGACCTTTTCGTTCTTTGAATACACATTTAGTATCTATTTAAACGATGCAATTTCAATCTGCATAAAACTGACGGAGATAATCATTGCAATGAAATGATGTTTACCCGTCAAACACAAAATATTTTGTGTACACCGCGCCTACTAGGCAAAATATTATTGCAAATATCTAGACTAATAGACTTGTGAATTGGTGGATCAGGGGAACAATTTTAATTTTATGTTTCCAAATGGAAAGATCATGATATGGCTACATGGCCAAAGAGAAAGACATATAGTTTCTTCACAAGTAGCCAAATTGAAAAAAATATGTTTCTATCTCAGTTTTCCCAATATCTTGAGTTATTTTCAGATGTTTTTTCTTTTTATTAAAGAAATTATTGACAATCTGTAGGACGTGATCAGGTGTTGAAAAAACTGAAATTATATCATTTAACTGATACTCTTTGGATTTCCAAGCCTACCAAGCATCGAAAGATTATCGAATTCGGGTAACAGCCAACTTGATGTTTTTCAATAAAATGCAATTCATCTGTGAATTGAGAAACGAATGCCACTTTGTGATACACGGTTGAATAGAGAATTTTAAGACAAATAAGATAGGCTAGATAAATATACAGGTTGTCATTAAAAAAAAAAGAAGTTGGAATTAATGCCGATCAAACAGGTAGTTGAAAAAAGTTGTCGTTCGATTCAAATGAAGCGCTATCATTGATTACGTAACTTCTGCAAATTTAAAATTTTCATGTATGAAATAAAAAACTACAGGCTGCTACATGTCTGCTGTGTCACCTGGTACGTGCATAAATCAAGGTTTCTCTTTTTTTCTTAACTCGCTTCTCTGGTGTTTCGATGTGTCATGCCCAAAGAAGCCTGTCGTAATTGAAAAACATAGCAATGCCTGGATTTCAAATGACAATCAAAGAGTACAAATATTTGAGAGAAATATTTCAACTATGCACAACCTCCCAGGTAATTGATCCTCATTTTATAGGAATATATAAAAATAGGTTGAAGTAGCACCACTGACTTGTGCTACTAAGAAAACTAAACCGAACTACTTCTCAAAAAAAATGAAAATGCTCAGAATAAAACCAAAGAGACATGGAAAATAATGTCCAAGCTATTTGAGAAAGTAGTAGCTAACAGCATTGTTTATAAAGAAATAAGATAGCCAACCTTATAGGATTTATATTGGATTCAAATGGATGCGACATGTAGATGGCGACAGTGATCTCGCATCCAAGTCATGTCGTAACTTCAGTGATCTGGCCTCCAAGTCATGTCGTAACTTGATTGAAACAATAAGACAGCATTAAAATCAGGGTTTTTTTTAGAAACCTGCGTTACAATGACATCAAATATTCATGTTTGCAACTAAATCATGCTAGATGACACTCGCGTTTGGGTCCAATACCTTTTCCACAGGTATTGACTAACTATCTTACTTCTATATAAACAATGCCAACAGGTTGGTGGATTATTTGGAAGCAAACAAACTCTTATGTAATAATCAACATGGCTTCGGGAAAAGCCATTGTGTTGAAACTTTCTCAATTTCATTTATACGGAAATTGACGCCAATAAACTTGTTATCAGTCTGTTTTTTGATCCATCGAAGGCTTTCGACACGGTATCTTCGGATTTCTTAACCCATAAGACAGCTGCACTTGGTTTTCCAGAAAATATTTCAACTTGGTTGAGATCATATGTGGAAAACCATTATATGACGGTCAAATATGATACTGTAACGACGAGTGAACTAAATTTTAAAATGGGTGTTCCACAAGGTTCGGTTTTAGGTGCATTATTATTTGTGCTATTTGCTAATGACTTGCCTGAATACAAAAAAGACTGCCTCTTAACTTTACTATGTTTGCTGATGGTACCACGATCACAGTTACAAGTTCTAATATCGGCAATTTACTTCTTAATTACCAAAATCATTGATACATTTGTATCTTGGTGTGACCGTAACAGACTCATTCTAAACCCTAAGAAGTCTGTCTCTATGAAATTTTCCAATAGGAAAGATAATATACCAAATGAAATGGTTTTCAGTGAGGAAATAGTTATATCGCAAGAGGAAAAATTCTTGGGAACTCTAGACGAACGTCTGAATTTTGATCAGCACATCAATAGTGTTTTTAATAAACTCAATTCAGCATTCTTTGCAATGAAACAAATGAAATCCTGTGTAACAAAGAAAAGTTTATTAGGCATTTATTTTGCCATGGCATTTTCACATATATATCACTCAACATAATGGCATGGGGGTGCGTTATAAATGTAAATAGAGTTTTTGTGGGCCAAAAGCGTATTTTAAGGCTAATCTTCGACTTGGATTATCGAGATACTTGCAAACCGGTTTTTATAAGAGAAAAACTGCTATCTATTCCATGTATTTATATTTTTAAATGTGTTAAATTTGCTAGAACCAACCATGAGTCCTTCGAAACAATTGCATCAACACATACTTAAAGTACAAGATTCGGAGGACAGCTGCAGATGCCAAGTCACAAAACTTCTAAATACAAAAACCCCCTTCTTACAATGCTTTGTCTCTCTACAACAAATTGCCGAATGAGATAATAAATTCTCCAAGTGACAACATTTTTTGTACTAAAGTTAAATGTTTATTGATTGGCAGGTGCTACTATACTCTGCAAGAGTATCTGAATGACACCTTCTTATTATTTATTGAATTTTGTGTACTTATTACATAATTCTGTATGTAAAGCTGTGACTTTGAATTTTTATTCAATTACTGTGACTGTGTCATTTTTTTTTTTTTTTATATATATATTTGTATAATACTTTACCTACCATATGTACTGTATTGTACCAAAGTGGTTGATAAATTATTATTATTATTATTAACTAATTATAACATAAAGTTATTGAAATATGTATACTATGGTAAAATGTTATTTCTTCAATAATATTTAAGAACAATTGGTAGGTAAAGTTTTCAATTACAGAACAGATCCTCCAAATACATCCAGGACTAGACAGCAGCCTTATGGAAAAATTGTCACCAGTTGATTTTTGAATTTTTGGAATTTTGTAGAATATGAATGACTTCCTGAACAAGAATGTCAGCCCAACTCAATCCTATGACTAGTTTTCGAGATACATGTTGTCGAAAACATCTCGAATGAAATAATTTTGCACGACAAATATTGCTTACCCATAAAGCAAAAATATTAGACTGGTTTCTAATGAAAAATATTATTAGATACGAGGTGAGTCAAGCATAATTCAAAATGAAATTCTTACTCGACCCTATAAAATGAAGATGTGATCAAACCAAGTAACACACTGAAATACCCATCGTTTGAATATGTCAAAATGGACAAATTCAAATTTTTTACTGTGTGAGTCAACAAGTCGCAGTTTTTTTGGTGACATTTGGTATATTTTTATTTCATATTTTAGCTGGATACTTGACTACGAACCATTCGGCAAACTGCTTGTCCGAAATTGATGTACAGTGTGACACAAACGCTAGGTGATGACAAAACTTGCGAAACGGCGTTCAATTCATAATTCACCCTGTAATTAAAAATTTAGTCCTTGAAATTTTTCTAACCTTTTGTCATCACTATTAGTTTGAGTACACTATTATAATGTCAAACAGTATTGACTTCCTTATGACTAATTTTGAAATACACAGGGTAATTTATTAAGAAGGTCTCTTTTTCACAGCGTTTACCCAATAGACCCAATCCATGGTACACAGGACATAAACAACAATCAACAAACAATTGATAAACACGAAGAACAGTAAGTAGGTACCTATCAGTCTAAAATCAGTCTATTATTTCTGGACCAAAATAAATATTTTCTGGTTGTAATCTCTCAGCACACTTGCCACTTGGGCGCATGTGTCCAAAGTTCGAGCCCCGGACTTACACGTGCAATTGAATAATAGAGAAGGTCCAGTGCATGTTCTATATTGTCTGACACGTGAAATGGCAGAATCTGAAATATACTCGAAACCTTAAAATACTTGCTTCCACCAGTTCATCGAATTGAAGCACATTACTTTCTTCCCTTTAAAGCTTATCCTGTATAAAACTTTTTGAAAATTTTAAATGATAATTGCCTGTTAGTTGATATAAATAATTCAAATCCAAATGTGGGAAGTAACGAGCATGTAAAGGATTTAGTGATACCCTTAATATTACCATATGGATCTCAGAAACTGGTCATATAGCAAAGCCAATACTATTTGATATTATAATAGAGTACTCTAACTAAGAGTAATGACAAAAAATTAGAAAATTGCAAGGACGAAATTTTTAATTACAGGGTGAAATATGAACCAAACGTTGATTTCATTGAAAATATGAACAGGATGTTCATAAAGTCAGTTGTGGAATCATCTGCGACTGAAAGTTGGAATTTAGTAGCAAATTTTTTCTGTTATATAGGGTCTTTATCAATATCTATCAGATGTAGTTCAATGTCCAGCGTGGCTTTAGCCGGGGAAGTAGTTGTTTTCTGTTAGATATTACAAAAAAGTAACTTCAATTTTATTGTAGGGTTTTTCCATTTCCAGAGGAGTCATGTATTGATTAAATTTTCAATTGAGAATGTTTCTCTTTAAAACATGAACTAAACGCTTTTTCGCAAGTTATGTCACCACCTAGCGTTTGTGTCACACTTTATATCAATTACGGACGAGCAGTATGCTGGACGGTCCGTAGTTAAATATCCCTAAAGCACAAAATATAAAATAGAAATATACCAAAGGTCACCAAAAAAACTGAGACTTTTTACTCACCCAGTACAAAATTTGGCTTTGTCGCTTTTGTCATATTCAAACGATGGGCATTTCAGTGCGTTACTTGATTTGATCACATCTCAATGTTATAGGGTCGAATAAGAATCTCATTTTAAATAAAGCTTGACTCACCCTGTATCTAACATTATTTTGTATTAAAAACCAGTTTAAAATTATTGCCTTATAGGTAAGCAATATTTGTCGCGCAAAACTGTTTCATTCAAGCTGTTTTCCATCGAGCAATGTTACTTTAAAGAAATGGCCATTTTCCAACTTCGAAACCCTGTATCTCGTAAACTCGTCATAGGATTGAGTTGGGCCCAGAGACCCTCTTGTTCAGGAGGTTGAATTCTACAACATACCAAAAATTCAGAAAAATTAACCAGGGACAATTTTTCCATGAGACTGCTGCCTGGTCCTTTCTGTTATTGACAATTTTTAGTGTTCTGTCCAGTGGAGAGTTTTTTCAATAATGAGTTTAGTCGGATGGTACTGAAAAAGTGTGTGGAACGTTCAGATCACTGAGTTCAAGAATACCCCAAGTAGCACACCTATATTGGAAAAATATTGGTACAATATTGTGAACATATTGGCGAAATATTGCAAATGCAATATCGGCGAGAAAAAAAATGTGAACATTCGGCGATATTGGTCCAACATTACTTGAATAATATTGGCGAAATATTCTTGAACTAGTATTGGCCTCAAAATGTTTGGCGATATTGGTACAATATCGCTGATATAATATTCTGACAATATTCGCACAATATTCAATAGTTATATTGTCGAGAAGTAAAATGTGAACATTTTGCGATATTGGTCGAATATTGTTTGAATATTTCAAAAATTGTTTTTGTGAAATATTCTTGAAGCAATAATAGCATCAAAATATTTATCGATATTGGCACAATATCATTTGGATATATTGGAGGATGTCAATATACCTTGGTAAATTATTAAATGTCTTTTATTTGTAGAAGGTGACAACAGAGTCTGCCTTTTGATCACCATAACCACTGAGTGACTGAGTGAGCTGTCTTGAAAACAAGTTAAGGAAAGTATTTAATATACTTTCGTAGGTTTTAGAAGACGTTTTATATGTAGAGCCACCTAGCGGATTGTTATCCAGGTTTGATCATGATATAATTTTAATATGTTTCATTGAATATTCTGCCAATATTCAAATGTCATCTCAATCTAGATGTAGGAAACAATATGAAGACAATATTTTTTTGACGATATCGATAAATATTATTGAACCAATATTGACCCAATATTAATTAATAAGATTTGTTGAATATTGGCGAAATGATATTCAACCAATGTGTAATCACACTTGGAGATACAATATTGTTTTTATTCCTAGAATCGATATGAGGGGAATATTGGGATTGCAATATTTATTCTAGATGTTGAAAACGATATGTGAAGACAATATTGTTTTATCGATATTGGTAAATATAATTCAACCAATATTGACTCAATATGAGTTATTACAATTTGTCAAATAAAGTGGAAATGATATTCGACCAATATGCTATCAAACTTGGAAATACAATATAGTTTTTTTTACCTATAAACGATATGACTGGAATATTTGGATTGCAATATTTATTCTAGATGTGGAAAACAATATATAACCAATATCGTATTATCGATATTGGTAGAAATTATTCAACCAATATTGTCCCAATATTTCATGTGATAATCTACATTCAAAACTAGTTCAACCAATATTATTAATATAATATTGTTTTTTTGAATATTCACCCATATTGGACCAATATTGATTTTTCATTTACAATATATCTATATTGGCCCAATATGGAACCAAGATTCAGCCGATATGATGTGCTACCTGGGACCTACCTGTAAAAGTGATTATCCCATTCAAAAGATTGTTAACAAAAGTTAAATCGCCATATGTTCTCTTTTCTACATTAATTAACTATTTTCATAGTGGTGTTTTTGATGTTCCATACTAACTTTGAGTGAACACATTGTCAAGAATTAATTTTCTAAAGCTTTGTTATGACTGTCATGAAGTGGATACCATAACAAGTTTCGAAATTGCCAACGATGGATGTACTATTTTAAAGGAAGTTATAGAGAATTCGTGACAGTTACGTAATTAAAATCTAACATTTTTGAGGAATTTACTGAAAACTTCATTTGCTTATCGAATATTACACCCAAATCGTTAACAGATGTAACATATTGAAGAGGTTCATTATTTATCACGTAGGATAGATTGAATTTTTCATTTATTTTGAAGAAACTAAGTAACCAATAAAGCATAATTTATTTTTATTTAGATAAAAATGGTTGTTCTTGTACCAATTACTGAGGTTCTTCAAATCCTCTTGCAAAAAAAAACTGTTGTCGTTATTTTTTTGAGTGTTGTTGAATATCGTTGATGAATAAGTTGAAGGGAAGTGGAGAACAGTGTTGTCCTTGAGGTCCTCTGACTGCACACTCATTTCCTATTACAAAATATTTTCAATTTTCACTCTTTGCTTTCGACCAGTTTGTTATAAACTGTCTCACTCAAGCTAGAATTTGATAATCGAATCCCGTAGAATTCAGGTTAATCATTAATGAACCATTCATAATTGATGGCTGGATTGTTTGCAAGACGATTTCAACTGATCATAGACAAGAATGGTTGCAAACACTCCTATAATTTTCAACGTCTTCCCTATCGCCCGATTTGAATATAGGTAAGTGTAACGATTTTTTTCTCAAAGATTTGGGAATATACCAAGTATGTACCAAGTATAAGGGGGAAGGAATGTGCATGGTAAATGGGCCGATCATCCTGCATTGAAAGGTGTCGGACGATAAAAAAACAACTTATAGGAGTCATTCATAACCAATTTTGGCAATTTTCACTTTGCATTGTTATGAATACGTTGATCAACAAAATAATTAAATAACAATGTTCACAGTTGTTGATAAATTTGTAAACCTTCAAACTGAACCAACTCTCTCTGTTAACTCAACCGTAATGCAATTTGACACCGTGCATTGTATGTAAATTTTTTAATTCGGTGGGTGGGTACAATATTGTGTCTCATTGTTAATCTTCAGTATAACCGAACTTGACATATAGATATGAATCTGAACAATGGGTTGTTAGAGTTTGATTTGTATGGATGTGAAGAATGAGATTTGAATTTGTTTGGTTACTGAAAATTTTCCACCATTCACAGTGAGGTATAGAGACATATGTATGAGGAATTGAACGTTCTTTTTAGTTTCGTTTAATGAAACCGAATAAAATCTGAGAGTGTCTAAAATCGGTGTATTATGGGTGCTGCGATGATCGAACGGTATTTCAGAGAATCTATAGACAAACCAGAATAGTAAATCAGAGACAACATGAACATCCTGTATAGTATTTCATTTTCACTATCTTTATAACTTTCTCAGCAACTTCTTCTAATAATTTCCTATTCCAATATGTGACAGTTTTCGAGATTAAAATTCGTTTCAGATTAATTTTGAAAAACATGACATCCGAAAATTGCAGATATTCTTGGACTCCTTGAGGCTCTCCGTCTCATAGCCAAATATCACCTAGCCCATACAGGATGGTCAGAATATCAGATTCTATTGATTTTATTGAAAATATGAACAGGATGTTCATGAAGTCAGATGTGGAATCATCTGCGCATCACGCATCAATGATATGAGCGATTTTCTTTGAGTGATAATTCTGAATAACATTCTCACATATCTCATTTCTAGATATGAGATATGATGGAAACTGGATATAAGAAATGATCAACTATCTGAATGGAAATGCAAATTTTCACTCTCAGATTTTTTCTTTCAAGTTAGGTTCTTTTCACAATATCTATCAGATAGTTCAATTTCCAGCGTGGCTTTTGCCGGGGAAGTAGTTTTTTTTTCTGTTAGATGTTACAAAAAATAGCTTTTTTTAATTTCAACTATCTGAATGAAAATGCAAATTTTCACTTTCAGATTTTTCGTCTCAAGTTATATAGGGCCTTTTCCCAATATCTATCAGATGTAGTTCAATGTCCAGCGTGGCTTTTGCCTGGGAAGTAGTTGTTTTCTGTTAGGATATTACAAAAAATTAACTTCAATTTATCGTAGGTTTTTTCCATTTCCAAAGGAGTCATGTTTTGGTTCAATTTTCAATTGAGAATGTTTCTCTTTACATCAAATTCTATGTTCACTTGAAAAAATTATTAAAACTGTATTGACATATTTTGATATTATTGAATTCTGTTAGATAGATCATTTATTCGACAACGTTACATTATATGTTTGTTGCAGGCCAGTAGGTGGATACAAAATCAGTAAAAAAATTGTATATAAACAAATACAACAGAAATATGTAAAAAAACAATTTCAACAGGAATATGTAAACTACGTATATAAAATTGTATAAAGAGGTAGCAAATACCAATTATTAAAAATAAAGTCATAATAGTTATTACGGAACAATAAAATGAACTCACTGATCAACACGCTAAAAGAAAGAATAAAATTTTTTTGGTGAGTATGTTCACAAACATCTGTTTTGATTTTGGAAATGACTAACATATTCATTGACAGAGTAGAAGCAATATTTCAAGAGATAACTCGTTAAGGAATTTTGGAAATGAAACATTGAGAGACATTTAAAATCACCCGGCAAATGATTGTAAAGATTGAAATCTAACGTATTTCTCTTGTATTTATTCAGGCGGTAGCGATTAGTTCGAATATTATTTGCGGATCTGGTATTGTGATCATGGACGTCAGATTGTTTGATTAACATATTTGCCTTCTTATGAATATCTAATAGGACACTGTATAGGTATAGGGTGGGTAGTGGCATTATTTGAAGTCTCAGAAAAAGAGGTTGACAATGATCTCTATATATATATATAGCCTGAATTTGTGATGATTCTGATAGCTCTTTTCTGAAGTTTAAAAAACTTTATAGCTCCACTGGAATTTCCCCAGAGAATGATCCCATAACTGATATGAGAGTGGAAAATCGAGAAATATGTAGTTTTCAGTGTATCATAGCTGGTGATATTCTTCAGTTGGCGTAAAAGAAAAAGAGTGCTACATAATCTACTGTTTAATTGTTTGATGTGATTATTCCAAGAGAGATTGCTGTCCACAATGACTCCAAGTAAAGTTACACTATTCACATCTGACGAAGTGGTTCTAGCTGCAAAATTTGGATATCGAATCGTTTGAGAAAGTAATGGTTTAAATAAATATACTTTGGTTTTATTTTATTTAACAAAAACACATGAATAGTTTGTGTCGATGACTTTCTCTAACGACGTTGACCTGGAGAAATTCTAAAACTACTTCCAGACGACTTGGGGCAACATGCCCAGCAGACGGTTTCTTTACCTGTCAGTAAATCATATGGGCAGCTCTCTAACTAATAGAGGAGGGTGTCTTCATTGACTTCTCAGTGTACAGTATACATGTTTTAATTTTTTAGTATAATAGTATGTGTTTTTGATCAACTCTGAAGTCTTTAAATTGTCTAGCAGGTAATTTTGACGGATAATTTCACTTTATTTATCGGTATGCTGTGGTTTTATTTCAATATTCAAAATAACGATACATTATAAGAACGACTTTAGACAAAATTTAATTAGGTATAATATTATATAATTATAGAATACATTTTTATTTCTGTATAATGTCTTAATTAAATATATTTTCTGTAATATTTTTTTGTTGTATAACCCCACCCTAATTTCAGTAAATGGTGTACACTAATGAATATTCTTGGTCAAGAAAATACATATAATTCATATCAAATCTATGTATGTTTGCTGCAAATATATCAATTTTTATGGTATGGTCACATATTCCAAAAAGCTTACTCTGTTTCATTACAAATGGAGATATTCTGAAAGATAACAAAAATTTTAATATTACAAATTTATTAAACTTTTCAGAATAAGTTTTTATTATCTACTTAACTATATGTTTATCAAAATCCAGCTTGGAAATGTTTACAGATATTAAATAACTTTTGAATTCATATGTGTATATTGCTTGGTGTATAATAAACATTTTATTTGCAAAATTTGAACTTTTCATGATTCAACCGAAATTACATAAGTTCGGCGCTATTCAAAACAGATATTTAATGGATATAAATACATTTTATTGAGTATAAAATAATCTTTCCTCTCGGTGTATATGGTATTGACTCGCATGAAACATTACTTGACATCAACAAGAAAAACCAAAACAAACAAAACATACGAAGGCATCAAGCTAGGTACTAATGATAACGACATATAGTCGGAAAATATCCAATTCAATTTTCGATCATTTGTTATTGGTGGGTAATCAAGTAATAACCAGAAAACTTATTTAAGTCAAGATTTGATTCACAGTACTGTATGTTTGACATTCTATTATTACAGGCTATTCTTTAGGACCGATAAATTCGATAAGGTCTATTATTTGATTTTTTTTCTGTGCTCCTTAATGATAATAATGATTATGTTTTATTGTCACAATTTTTTTTCGTTTAAAAATGTAAATTGAAATAGGTATTTAGTATATTAACTATAATGGTGATAATTTCCCCGATATAAATACTAATTTGAAACTAACATGATAAAACATTCAATAAATATTATTAGTTTTTCAAAACATAGTAGACCATCTTGTACATTTACTCTCGCCAGTCGCCCGCTACTGAAAAGTTAATATGAATACAAATGAAGCAAAATTGACTGTATTATCCCAGTTCATTTATCATTGTGTGTGTCAAAGCATTTTCAAAAAATGTCGAGTCACGGTTTCACAGAAGACCTTAAGGTACGTTAGAGATTTTATAACACAATCATCCTATTCATTCGAAGTACCGCGTGTTTCATTTACAGTGGCTGCCGTCGCATCAATGAGTAATTTTGATTACTTCCTTGAGAAGGTAGGTATTGTTACATAGTTGAATTCCCGAATTACATTGCTTATTATATTATTTCTGACAATACACTTAGAGCCTGAACCATGGAAAGAACATTAGTGAATGTTCTGGAATCAACTCCTTGGTGCGTTAAAAAAAATGTTCAAACAGATATTGGTGATTTTTTTTCATGTTTTTCTTCTCACGAAGAGGAAAATCCTGTAATGTTCAAAGGACATCGTGAGAGCTGTGAGAAATAAGGTAAGAATTAGTGTTCTTCTTGATACAGCAAAGTGGTCGAGGTGTTAGAGCGTTTGGCTTCCACCCAGACGGTCCGGGTTCGATCCCCGGTCGTGTGTCACTGAGCTGAAGTAGTTCGGATTCCACTTTTAATTAAACTGTAGGTCCCGGATCTCCCTTGCTCGCACAAGCTCTGCTTTTGAGGGGTTTTCTCCGAAAACCTGGGAGTTTCGTAAAAACAAATTTTTACAAAATTTTACAATTTCTGCAGGCTGTGTGCCTCAGGGAACACCTCCCGATGCAGTGAGTTCCAAAGCATTGCCGTTCGTAGGAAGATCGAGCCCTGGGAAAGAGATGTTCGGCATGCCCCCAAAGTGACGACAAAAGGATGTGAAGACTGAGCTCGACGGGTCAGTCTCGATGGGACCGCTAACGGTGGAATGATTGATGATACTTCAGAAGAGCATCGTCGATGAAAATATCTGTAACACAGAGACAGATCACCAATCTTTCTGTGGTTTTCCAGAGAAGTAAGCGAGATTGTAAGTTCAGCATCACCGACTAGACGAATGGCTATTTTTTGGACTGAAATCAAGTATATTAAAGGGTATTTTAAGAAACAGTCTGAAATAAAAAAAAATATTTGGCCTATTTTATTTCGAGTGTTGCTTCAATAGAATAATTTTGATAAAAATTAACTAAAATACTAATACTGAAGGCCAAAAAATGCTTGAAACCAAATGAAAATTAAGGGGAGGCAGAAGAAGAGAAAGATGAATTTTCGATCGCTGTGTAATGTGAAAAGGAATTACTATGAATACAAGTCAGAGACCAAGAAGAGATTATTGTCCAGGAATTTCTATCAGATATTATCAATTTCAAACCTTTCGGTCAATGTGTCCTGAATCATTGTTTATTTAAACAATGCCTGAATTCAGTACTTACACAACTTTCTTGAATTTTTTTTGGGTACATGTGACTATTTTATCCAATTCTTGTTGACATTGTTTCATAAGTAGTTATTTTAGTTGCCAACTTTAATTTTGTCAGTCATCTATCGGATAGTTGAGGAAGAATTTCAGCTGACGAGAATGGACGACCAGATGATGAGATATCTGGATCACCATTTTGGCGTATGCCATTTTTGAACTTCTCAGTTTGGAATTTATTCATCGAAAAAATGATGAGTGTTCACATTAGAGTGTTTTGCGTACTCGTTTCAAAATATATAAACATTTTCTCACTATTTTGTAGTTTTGAATATGAATTTCGGTGTGATAAATTTAGTACACTAGTGGCATTGCATATATTCAATGCCACATAAGTATACTTATGTGGTGGACATAACCTCATTTTCATTTTCGTCCTTTTCAGAGTATCATTGATTGACCTATAAGAACGGCCCTAAGTAATCAGAATATATTATCAATAATAGAAACAACTTATTTGATATAGAATGTCCGTGGAATCGAAAGTGACTTGGGTTGGGGCGCTAATTTGGAGGCTTCTGGGGGAAACTTCATTAGTACGAAATTGATTCAGGATGCTCTTTTATTTACTTGGACATAGGTTCAGAGAGAACAAGAAAACATGCAGTTTCATTAGCAGAAATACTTGCCAGAATCAATTGAAGTACCTACATTGTGATTGATGCATATTTAAAAAAATACAGAGTCGGCTGTGACCTTTCTTCTTTCGTTTTGGATGTTTTTTAATTTGAATGAAACATTTTAACTGAATTACAATGTCTCGTCAATTCACAAAATTTGTTTTCTCATATTATCATTTCCCATACTTATACCGTTTGCTCATGTTGTACTACTAAATTTAGCACAACCCATATAAAAAAATTGGCTGTCACAATCTTTTTTCATAGGCTCAAAAAACTCAATTATGTATGCAAAATTTTTTTATTTTCATTTTTTAAAAACCAAAAATTCTTGAGTGAAAGTGTTAAAGCTGTCCCTTCTCAAATTGTATGCTTACATTTAGCAATTTGATTTCTTTTTGGCAAAAGAGGATGAAGTAGGAAAAAAATACTCTATTGTTAAACTATAAACAATTGACGAAAAACACTTGTATGAGGATTTCTCAAACCAACTCAGCGTAACAGAGAAATCGAATTTCTTTCAATGCATATATCATCTCTCAGATCACTTCTTCGGCCTATAAATTGTTGTAGTTCACGTTAATTACAAGTTGTCGTTTTTTATCGTTCCATATTTAATTAAATTCGGAGATCCGCTTGTCTTGATGTAGGCAATTTAATTCACAGCCTCAATACTGAAACATATGTTATGACTTTCAGATAAATTAGATTAACATACGTGATCAACGATTGCAGATTTCTTGTTGAAATTCTCGGCGGCGAATTTATTGGGATGTGTTTCGTGGAAGATACACGTTCGCATGAAGAACATGTGGTCCAAATATCATGATATATGAATTCAAAGTGCTGAATATTATGTGGAGAGGGGATACTGAGTCATTGGTAATAAAAACAACGAAAATTCTTACAAAGTCCGAAGTCTGTCGAAGAGTACCATGGGAGGAATCTAGGATATTTCAACATTGTCAAAATTCTTCTTTTTTCTTTTTCTTCCGCAAAATTTTCAGATTTCGACCGAATTTTCGTTTGTTACTCTTGTAACCTTATTTTTAAACAAGGTACACTGCACCGGTGCTCTTCGTCTGGGAGCCTATGTATGGGGGCCGTGAATTTGAGGAACCCTTTTTTTATACTGATGTTATATTTGGGCGCCACCCGATTTGATAAAAGTTGCAAAACCAGGAGTTAAAGTCTATGATGTTGCAAAATATTTCCAGTCATTCCAGGAGGAAGCAATAAATAAACTTGTTATATAAAATAGCATTTAATAAAAACGTATGAAAAATTAACATACTATTCTGTACGGTTGCGGACAAAAAAAAATGGACAGTTGTCTACTTTTGCGATTATTCCACCTTTCGTCACTGCATGTATATGCGGCATGATTACTTCCTAATTTGGAATTGTTTGATAGATGTCAAATATTCAATGTTGCCATGTGACATATTCATAACACAAATTCAAATAGCTAGAAATAAACAAAAATCTGCAATAAGAGTTATACCATTTTTTATTGGCCGCAACTGTACACAAGCCAATTCAAAACCCTAGCCGATTTTCATATATCATACGATGGAATTTTATATACCAAAAACTGATCGCAAATGTCAATAATTAACTATCGAGGAGTTTGTTTAATGTACAATCATTTAAAAACGAATTATAGAATGGACATATTTGACTCAAAAATCTTTGTTAATAATAATTAATATGGATAAACTGATATTTCTGAGTGACATAAAATCAAATAGTTATTCTATCCCGAGTTAGAAATATTGTATAAATAACCCTATATATGAATTTCAAATAACCCAATCATATTTGAAAGGAAATACGTATAAAAAATTGTAAATAAGTTATAAAATCTGGCCTGATTATCCTGCGGTGGTTATTTAGTGGCTGTTCCTTCAGCTAGCTCCAAGAAAATTGTGCTGGGCACGAAATGTCGAAACCAAATCAGTAGAAAGTTCAGTGGAAACTCTCGGACTAAAAGCTTTATCCGACGAATGAGAACTGCCGGGAAATTCCAGCCGAAGCTCCGTGATTCAATGAAGCCTGTAGCTTCAGGAGAAGTCTCCAGAAAACCCTGCGGGAAAATCAAAATGAAAATTCCCGTTTCAATTTTATAGCTTGGAAGAAAACTATAGTAGACTATAGAAAACTACGGAAAACAAGTGTAACCATTTACACAAAAAAATGCTTCTACATAAAATTTAATAAAAGTCACCCCTTGTAACCAGGAGGCTGCACTACACTATATATATGAAATCTATCTAAAATCGAAAGTGATGTAGAAGATATGGTGATGATGCAATGTTGAATTCAATTAAGAAATATGGCACAAAGCAATTTGCTAAAAGCCAGTTGGCACAGACGCCATTAAGATCACCAGAAAGTTAGGGCCTGTTCAAAGTAAAATTCTTTTTATAATTTTTTTTATTCAGACGAAAATTTTATGAAATTATGAATATTCAACACTACCACAGCCATCTCATGAGGAATAGATTAAACAACGAAAACAGAAGGTACAAAAACCATTATTTAAGAAATGTGATAATTATTGCAGATATGATTTTCCTAGTGAATCAGTAATAGGAAAAATATTCGCCCTGTCGAGTATAACCACTAGAATTATCAAAATATCATAATCTTGTTCATGATTTAATGGCCGTTGCTTCCCATAGGGCACATTTGGCCATAAAATATCATCAGTTCTGTCTATTATATTGTTGGCTGTAGCGAAGACCTGATAATGAACTGAATTTCTTTATCAACTCCGCCTTGAAGGTTGCATACCGTTTAGGGGAGGAAATAACCAATAACTACTTCAATAGGTTGGTACATACAGGGTTGATCACTATAATTTTGGAAATATGAACCTTCTGTTTAATATTCGTTGGCGAGAAAAATAAAACGTTACACCCTTCCTGGGTCTCGGTTCTTGACGGCTTCCAAGGGAGCACTTCCTGATTTATGAATTTGCATTCATTTAAAAACGAGATGACGTATTCATGAGATCTTGAAGACTTGGTTATAGTCAACTATGTAGTTCATCAATTGTCGAAATGGACAGACGGAAATATCTGAAAAATATATCTTCGTTTCTTCTCAAATCTTCAAATAATGTATACTACATCTCCATTAATATCAATAGGATGAATCCAGTATATTTCATAATGTCTTTCACTTACGTAGACGTCGTCGCAATAGCCACAAGGCAATAATGGTTACGGTCCGTCTATGAACTGATCGGTATTGATGAAAATACTTCCAAATTTCAAACTGGTGTTTATGAAAACTGTCCTCAACAATGCTGTGAATATTGTATCATAATCACTTGGGGGAGCATTGATAATTGGCTGATAACTTGATCAGTTGAACAGCTCCATAATTGCTAGAAACCTCAGGTGGGAGTATGATTTTCAACCGAGGAATGAAATCGATTTGGTGATGTTTTGGTGTAATACGGGAAATGCCACCCATAACGTCAAAGGTGTTGTATCCGTCGATTGAATAGAGAGTTGAAGTGATTACAGTACGTGAACCTTCACGAAGACGTTAACGTACGAAATATAACGTTTACGGGTTGTTATGAAATTGAGTTGAAGTTGAACGTATGTCAACCGTTAACCCTAACATGTTAATTTGTCTTTATTTTGCTTTAATGTTGTTTTCTCTGAACACCTGGATTAGAGTTCATCTTTCTTTGCGGATCTTAATAGGGATTTTGACCATATACCTTCCTTGTCAAATGCAAATCAAATTCTTTCGGAATTGGCTTTTCGAAATGTTCATTGCTTAAATTAAGCGAAATATCGAACAAGATCATCAAAAATACATTAAAGAAATGATGATTGATGTAAAATTGTAAATAATGCTTTGTCACTTTTTGATGTTATGGCTTTAAAGTCAAAATTCGCTCATTTGCAGCTTATTGGTGTGATTCGTATATTTTTCGGTTAATGTGCCTTGATTTTTAAGGTATCCGTGTGAGAACGTTAGGTTACGTATGCCCGTAAACATATTTTCAACGTTAACGTGAATAGATGACGAATGCGCATGCGTAGATGTCAATTTGCACGTTAACGTTTACGTTCATGGCAGCACTTCAACTCTCTAATATGTACGTTAAAATCAGCGTTATCGTACACATGCTGTGGAAAGCACCGCTGGTTAACTTTCAGCGGATCACCGTTGAATGCTGATGCTTTCCAGGCGAACAGCTTCTGAATAAGACGAACAAAACCCTAACGAGGAAACCACATCAACTAATTTCCTTGTACAAAAACTCGCCAACAACGAAGGCGTAGAAGGACTTTAATCTCGGACCCCCGACTTTAATCTCGGGGCTCCGACTTTAATCTCGGACCCCGACTTTAATCTCGGGATTCGAATGTGCTCTCAAATTCCCGAATTTTATATAGACACAAAATGAAACGTTTTTTCTTATTCACTATTGGTTTAAATGATAAGGTATCTTGATTTTATTGAAAATATGAACAGGATGTTCATAAAATCAGCTGTTTAATCATCTGCGACTGAAAGCAAATTTCGTCGCTATTTTCCATCGTTCAAGATAACCTCTTGTTATTGAAAATGGAAAACATTCTCAATTGAAAATTGAAACAAACATTGCTCCTGTGGAAAGAACTTTCGATAAAAATTAAGCAAATTTTTGTGTAAGATCTAACAAAAAACAAGTACTTCCCTATCTAAAGCAACGCTGGACATTGAACAGCCGCCCTCTACCCGCACAGGCTATGCCTTTCGGTACACACTCTTCGAGAGCCTATGAGGAAATATTATTAAAACAACTACTTCCCTAGCTAAGGCCAAGCTGGACATTGAACTACATCTGATAGGTATTGTGAAAAGAACCGATCTTGCAGATTTTCACTTTCAGATATTTACTTTCAAGTTATATATGGTCTTTTCACAATATCTATCAGATTCAGTTCAATGTCCAGAGTGGCTTTTGCCGGGGAAGTAGTTGTTTTCTGTTAGATATTACAAAAAAACAGCTTTATTTTCATCGTAGGTTTTTTATATTTTTAAACGAGTCATTTTGTTTCAATTTTCTGTTCAGGTTGTTTCCCTTTTCGATAATGCATGGGACAAATAATGTTGAATTTGGTGTATCTAGTTTATATATCTGTTTGTACATCAGACTTGGGGGGCGCTTTGACATTTTAAAAGTTTACTTTCGTTGCGTTTCAATACATGGGACATTTATTCTCTTTTTCATTCTAAACAATTTCACCACATGTAAACTCATTATTGAAGGGCCCTGAAGATGAAATCATTAAAATACGATACGTCGCGTCGGTCAGAAAGTATTAGTCCCAACAAACTATCTGAACACATCAATGTAACTATTCTCTTCCAGACTGAGATCCGGAGCCAGATATATACAGGGTGATTTGAAAAGAGACCAACAAACTCCGTGTGCTGATTCTTCATATAAACATAATATAATATTTGTTGTTGTTTGTTTAAAATTTGTTCTTTCCTTCAACCGGCTGCACCTTTACGAGCAACCCTCAGAAGTTTCCGGGAAACTTGTGTGAGCTAGGAGAGCCTAGGCCCTTAACTTTTAACGTATGATGCCCTTATGGTTGACAAGCGAACGTTCGACCATAACTATCACCATAGACATGTTTTGATTCGCTTTTCGACTGAAATCCCGACTTTAATCTCGGACCCCCGATTTTAATCTCACACTCAACTTTTTTTATTGTCCTGATTGATTTAACTTCTTAATACAGATTGTGTAATGACCAGTAACAAAAATAACAAAATTGTTTTTCAGAAAGGTTTGATCATTTGTATTTTTCCATAAGATTAACATATGTACCAGGTTTGGCCCTCCCGGTATCGTTGAACCGGGTGGTTTGACTCTTTTTATTTGAAATCCAATAAAAAAGTTTAACCCTCATGACATTTTGAAGTTTATATTTATATGGATGCATACATAATCAAAAGTTTTGTGTGCAAATCTCTTTATCACTTTCAGTCACATATTATAGTTTCCAGAAGCTACCAAACGTTAGGTACCCGGTTTTGCCCAACTCTTCCAGAATAGAAATGTTTGAATCGCTTATATTTCTCAACTCGCCTTCCTTTCTAATCACGATTTGCTTATCAATATTATTATCATCTTCATCCAGAGGATTTTCTCATGTTCCTTGTCAACTTTCAGTTTTAAAAAGATTTCAGCTTTTCATTGTGAAATTTCTCTGTTTCGTATTTACCGTAGGTATGCAAAACTACACTATTTGTTATTCTTTCTTTTTCTATCATTTCTATCAGATGGCGCTTTTCCTTCCTTATTGCCTTATTGTCCATGTTTTCTTATTTTCTTTCTGGTACCAGTTTCCACTTTTTAAATCAGCTTAATATAAGATTTATTCCTTTCTTTTAGAGTGCTTTCCGATAGACTTTCCAAAATATCCATCCTGATCCATCACACTATTTTCCCTAATTGTGGTATGATCATTGCCAGAATTTTCTATTGCACATCGAAAAAGACTAGCTTAGAACCATTTGGATGCTGCTGTGGAACTTCGTAGGTACCACATAATGTGTGAATTCTAAAAAATGTATAATGTACAGACTATAGTACGGGCTGGAATAAGTGGATAATTATCCGAGAAGCATTTATTAGCTCTTTAGCGGCCTCTCTAGTACATGAAAAAGACAAAATGATCAGAACGATTTTTATATAATGATTGCTTAATGAAGTTGTCCAGAACCTTGATAGATATTATGTAAAGGTTAAGTTTTAACGAAATTTCCTGAAAAATACGATTTTTATGGAGGGTTTTAGGAAACTGCCGGTTTTTCAATCTCGTCACAACTCGCAATCACTTCTTATTAACATATCCTACTTCTTTACGCCAATCTTACGATTTCAACACCAAGAATGTAACAATTTCGAATAAAAAACTTGTCACTAGGCTGGTGTCCAACTAACTCAACATCTTCTATAATCGACATAATATTTCTCCGTCAATTAAAAATTTCTCTTTATCTAGACCGACTTTGAGACATATCGTGACGAAATTTACACTTGGATCAACGATAACATTGACACACTTTCAAATACATCATGCAAAATTATCTCCATGATTATGAGTAATAACGTCGTGGCATAGAGATTGTAGATGATACGCCAAGACGGCAATTCGAAGTGTTTATGTTAATGATCTTCAAACGCACCTCTAACTTTTATTAGTTTGTGTAATGAACGAATTACATGAGTGTTTTAATTATTTAGTAATAATGTGATATCGCTGTCATATCAGACGTGGGGATACAATTGATTCAAGGCTGAACACACAATTCAACCTTTTGTAAGGTCTCCTCATGAAACTGTTACGTAGGCTTTCAAATTTTTGATTTTCGAAATATCGAAGCACTCAAAATGTTTCGAAGGCTGAAACAATGACTTCCGTCACTATGTAGTATCATTTATTCTGTACGCACATGGATGAAAATATGTATCATATTCTCTTCTTCCATAAAGGCTCGCCATTTTAGTCTCTGCTTGTCTCATTTCGAATCGTCTTTTTTTTTCTTTTAAATTTTACATGTCTAAACAACAATTCGGTCTTTTCTTTTTCCTTCAGTAATATAAAACTACTTTGTGTTTTTTCGGACTTTCAACTCTCACTTAATAATGAAGCTTAAGTTCTTTGAGTTTCTGTCTTTGTGGCCCACTTGCACCGTTTTATGTTTAGTCTAACACTCTAACGTTAACAAAACTACGATTACTTTGGTAAACCTAGATTAAATTAGGTATGTTGCAGCGTTGTTTTTTG
Organism: Chrysolina oricalcia; assembly: GCA_944452925.2. NCBI lineage: Eukaryota > Metazoa > Arthropoda > Insecta > Coleoptera > Chrysomelidae > Chrysolina > Chrysolina oricalcia. Next base: position 22,666,574 of record OX101818.2, read on the forward strand.
GTGTAGGATTACCACTAAACAAAAGTTTTAGGGATTTTAATACTAGTTGGCTTTATGTAAAGTCACAGAATATGAAAACAATTCATTTCTCGATATTCTGTGGCCATCCCAAGTATTCCTAACCTTCCATTTTTGTTATTGAAAAGAAGCAATTTTACAGTTTTTTTTATACAGTGAATTAAAGTGAAGAGTACAACAAAGGGTTTCGGTTTGTATGGTTGTGTCCCGTGGTGTGAAATCCAGGCATCTACGATGGCGACTCAAAAAGCCTCTCACGAAAAATCACCAAGAATTCGCTCTAGCATCAACTTTACTAGCAATGAGAGATCTGGTCTATTCAATATAATTGCAAAATACAAAAACGTAATTGAAAATAAATTAAATGAACAGGGAATAGTCGTAAAAAAAAATTGGGACTTGATTGAAATTGAATTCAATGCTCCTAGTAATGTGAATCGACTTAAAAGAGGTTTTAAAAAGATTCTATGAAAATTAAAAAAACAGGAACTTTGAAAGAGAGTAGCAGATGAAAAACTGGAAATTAACTCTACAGGAGGTGGTGCTGCTACAAAAAATAAAAAAGATCATTCTGATGTTTTACTGTTGTCAATCATAAACAATTCGGAGGTGATGCTGAAAGTGACAATGAGTTCATAAACACAAACCAACATAACAATAGAAGTGGAAAATGAATTTGTTAACGACAACATTTTTAACTGTATTGAACTTTAGCCTTGGCTCACCAGAAATCCTTGTAAGTCTATACTGACAGAAAAGAAATTGTGAGCAAAATAACTCAAATGTAGTAGATAACAAATTCCATCTCAATAAAATTGTAGTTGTCTGGGTATTTTTAATTCATTGATTAAATTTAAATCATTATAAAAATCTTTCCAACGAGACTTCATATCATCTGGTACCTCGGTATCCCAAGAAATCTTAAGTTTCCATAAAGCTTGAATCATAAATTTTCCCACGATTATAACCGGACTAATCAGCCCTAACGGATCATAAATTTTACAAATCATAGATAAAATAGCTCGTTTTGCGAGTTGCAAGTTGTTGATATCTTGAATCTCAACAGAATATTGAATGACATCGGAAGATGCGTTCCAGAAAATTCCTAAAGTTTTGTTATGTATATCCTTTCCTATTGGTAGGATATTATTGTCTAAATTATCATTAACAACAAGTTGGCTCATAAGGTTAAGATTGTTAGATAACCATTTTCGCAGCTCAAATCCGGAATCAGATAAGATAGATGAAACATCTCTCTGAATTTGTGATAATGTTTGTTCTGAATCTGCTCCGATCAGCAAGTCATCAATATAAAAGTCATTGGTTATAATTCTACTCGCTATCGGAAATATATCAGCATTTTCTTCGGCTAGTTGTAAGAGACATCTCACTGCTAAGTATGGTGCCGATGCTGTCCCATAAGTCACAGTGTTTAATTCAAAACATTCTAATTTTTCATTAACATCAGACCTCCAAAAAATCCTTTGGTAACGCCTCTGATCTGGATCTATTAAGATCTGTCTGTACATCTTCGAGATGTCACCCGCAATTACATATTTATATTTACGAAATCTCAACAATATTTCAAATATATCATTTTGTAAGGCCGGACCTGGATATTGTACACTATTTAGTGATACTCCGGTATCCGTTAAACAACTAGCATTAAAAACAACCCTACATCGTGTGGTAATGCTTGGCAGTTTCACCACTGCATGATGAGGAATGTAATATCCAAAAATATTTTCAGAATCTTCGCATATTTTTGTCATATGTCCTAAAGTTCGATATTCTTGCATAAAATTTGCATAATCCCCTTTTAAATTAATATCTTTCATCAAACGTTTCTCTAAATTATCATTCAAGTTATTTTTGAAAGGGATTTTGACTATGAATCTACCCGTTTCATCCTTCTTGACAGTTTTCTTAAAATGTTCCTCACAATACTTTTCTTCTTGAGTTAAAAATCTATTTTTATTTTTAACTTCTTCTATTGTCCAAAATTTGCTAATTTGATCATTAATATTATCATCATCCTTCATAACATGACATGTTATAGAAGTGTCAACACCGCTACCTAAATTACCAGCAATAATCCATTCCAATTTAGAATTCTGCAGTACCGGTAAATTTTCACCTAATCTTTTATGCCCCTTAAGTAAAATTGTCCAGAAGAAATCCGATCCTAACAACATATCTATATCATCGCAAATATTAAAAGATGTATCGGCTAAATTTAAATTTGCGGGAAAACCAATAAGGTCTTTAGAGAAAGTAAATTTTGGCAATTTTTCCGTAATTTTATTAATTACCAACAAATCGGTTTCATATTTGAAATCTGTATACAATGACGTCAAAATTGCATGAATTTTATGATTTATTCTAATCATATTTTGTCCAACACCTTTTATAGAATGATTTATTGAAATCGTATTTGCGTTTACCCTTTTACAAAATTTCTCAGTTACAAAATTACATTGTGAACCACTGTCCAATAATGCGCGTGCCTGGAAATATTTGTCATTAACCTTAATGTTCACAATCGCTGTAGATAATAAAACTTGACCCGCCTCTGTTACGGTATTCGTTGCGCCAAAAACTTCGACAGTGTGCGAAGAACTGTCACAGTTCGGCATAGTGGACACGGCTTGATTAGACACCGCCGACCTTGAACCTGTCGGAGCTTCATTGGAATCAACTTGTTCCTTTTGATCGCTAGTATTATTATATTTATCATTGTGTAAAAGCGTATTGTGTAATCTATTACATTTGAAACATTTTTTATACCTACAGTCTCTCGTACTGGGAGAAGGGTTCAGACAATTAAGACATAAATTCAATCTTTTACTCTCTTCAATTCTGCGAAATACCTCTAGTTTCAAGAAATTAGCACATTTATAAATCGGATGATCCTTTTTGCAATAAAAACATTTCATTCCAGTGGCTGCCAAACTATTACCCACAGATGATTTTTTATATTTTGTAGGAAAGTTTTTTGTTTTATCCGGTTTGTCGTTTGCCAATTTTTCTAGCATTTGACATCTCTCGCTCAAAAACTTTTGCATATCAGACATCGTAGGTAAATCACCCACATATTTATACGATTCCCAACCTCTGCGTGTCGAATTATCAAATTTCTGTGTCAGAATATAAATTATCAAACGATCCCATGAATCGATATTTTCACCGAGTGTTTTGAGGGATAACAAATGATCATTAATGCTGTCATATAACTCTCTAAGCTCTACATGAGATTCTTTTGTCATGGTCGGTTGTTCAAAAATATTTTTAATATGATTATGAATCATTAAACTCTTATTTTCATATCGTTCTTTCAGCAATTTCCAAGCAATTTCATAATTGGCAGCTGTTGTGTCCAAATTTGCTACGATTTTTCGAGGTTCTTCTGTCAGACAAGTCTTTAAATGATAAAATTTCTGAATAGAGTTTAATGATGCGTTATCATGTACTAAAGCAGCAAAAAGATCTCGAAATTACAACCATCCCTTATAATTTCCATCAAAAGTAGGCAATTTAATAGTCGGTAACTGAATATGACTGTTATTATAATTATTATTATTACTCGTATTACTTGCTCCCAATTCTGAAGAATTGTCATTGCCATTATTATTACCTTGATCATTTATATTTGTGTTATAAAAACCTTCCAAAATCATTTCTGCATGATTCACTAAACTGAAAAAGTCATTTTCAAAAACTACCCTATCATTAGTGGCTATCTCATCTGGGGAAAGCAATTCTATTTCATTTTGCAAATCCGCGAACAAATCAAAACATCCCTGTACTTTGTTTATTCTAGAACTTATTTGTTTCACAACATTAAGAGTTAAATTATTCGTGTCTATCCCTTTTAAAAAGTTTTCAAAACGAGTTAGAGACCCTTTAACCTGGCCTCTCTTCAATTTAAGAATCTTCAATTCTTCTGCCATTATACTTTGAAAAATCAAAAAATATTAAATTCGCGCCTTGTCAGTAAACCTAACCTCAATTACTAAATAGCAAGTAATAATTATTATTCGGTACAATATCAGACAGAAAAAACACTTTGCACTACGAATAAAATGATATATGAATAAGGAACGGACTCACAGAAAATATGTACTCGTCCCAGCTTCTAATCAAACTGCAAACTGCAATCACCGGCGAAATCGGCCATGAGGAATCCAAGACACCATTCCACAAAACCATGAAAAATCCAAATCCGGCTCGAAGGACCAAATATATGTTGACGAAATCACTGAACCGTGAAAAGTGGACTGTACTTTTAATGTAAACAAATTAACATAAATGCCTTATCAGGCTAACAATATTTAAAAAATATTTGTAATGAAATAAAGCTTACGGCTGACTTGGCTCTCAGTTCAAGACTCTGTGTCGTCTCACATCACCATTGTGTCCATCTCTTTCTGTTCTTCATCGGACTCGAGCACACCACGTGATACAGTCGTGAAAGAATATAATTGTTTTGTAGACACATAGGCGTACTTATAGTATTTTAGATTGGGTCCTTAACAAGAACATTGGTTCAAACGGAAATTTATGGAAACCACCTAAATAGAAGCCAATAGTGCCTTCAGTCAATCAAGCGTGGAAATTAAAAACGTATGGAAACCGCTCATGGACCGTTTTGGAGGGAGAAAACCCGCGAAACCACGCGCGCCACAAGACCGCGCGTAATTAAACCGTAATTATAGTGTTTCCAATACCAATTGGAACAGCACAGAGAAGGAATTCCCGCCTCGACATAGGCGTCGGTATATTATATTTCAGTGGTATTTCTTCAGTTACTTATTCTTACAATCATAGCAATCGATCGCCCAATGTAAAAGTAGACACATGGTATCTCAACTGAATTTTTCCATCCTGAGTAATTATGAAAAACTTAGAATTTTCAGGTACTTGATTTCCGAGTCGAAAACACTAAAATACAATGAAAACACGAATAATCACCCCGGATACTCATTATTTACAACGAACACACGGCACTGATAAAGAAATATTGTGAAGTGGACAACTAATTTGTATTCAGCCAGTCCAGCTAGCAGGGCCTTTATTCCTCACCTACCCTTGATGGCACGTTTACTAACTATCTGGGCGACTAGGGGCTACAGGCCAGACATGTTTATGATTATACCAGGGACGCTTTGCAAATAAAAGCACTGGTAGCATATACATTTGCCATTTGCCGGGCAGTGATTACACCCCATGTAGTGCTCTTATTTTTATTGCCGTTCCAATTAGGAATGGATAGACTATACACTTCAGTTATTGACCTATAAAAGGTCGCGTAGCATCTGATTTTGTAATTATTCACCAGAAGACGTTTGCGGATTCAAGCAATTGAAACGTTGTGAAAAATTTGAAAGAGATAGGAATCTTTCAACCATTTAGATGATGGACGTCCGAAATATAAGTAATCAAGTTACTACATCGTCTAAAACATTCAAACCAACAAAATATAAGTTTGGCAACATAACTAGTTTTGTGAATTGGACTTTTGCTAATCTATAGTAACCAATGATAAGAATGTACTTAGTGCTTTGCTAGCATGTGATTCTCTCTGTTCCTCTTCGACGACTGGGCATGAACATAGATGGTCTTTCAAATACCTTATTTTAACAAAGGGAGTTTGTTCTTTTTAGATATTCCACTTCATAATGGGCAAGCCGTTGGTTAGATCAAATTCGAAGATCAGCTTCAGTACCTACCTAAAATTATTATGTTTACAGAGAAGTTCACCCCGTATTCTTAGAAATTTTCCGCGATTATCGAGAAAATGCAGTTTTAATTACTTCCGGTCCACAACAGGATAATCTACAAGCTGTAGATAAAAATAAGAGGTTCTTTTCACACAAAATAAATACGCAAACGGCATTTACTACTTTTAAAAAGATAATTCGTAATTGAAAACCCCGGTTTTCGCCCCAGAAAAATCGCTTTGTGGAATTTTTTAAACAAGAAATAGTGAAAAAAATTACAAATTCTTCTGTTTTTTTTGCGAGTATCTCAAAAGGTATTGGATAAATCATTTTACAGTGAACAATAAGTTTTGAGAATTATAGAATCTACGAAATGGTATTTATACGACCGGATCGGTGCATTTGTACTAACTTACCTATTAGCAAATCTTAATCATTTGGATTGAACCTTTTATTAATTTTTTATCAGATTAGAATGACTCTTAATGTCCCATCCCTTTATTTATTCATAGGTACATATAATTCAGCGCGCTGGTTGGCCGTTAGCGTGTGAATTCTTTAAGCTAGAGAAATAATATGTTTGGTTCTATCATGATCAAAATACTCTCATTTAACACAACTTACAGAATAACACTTTTGTGGAGATTAATTCAGCTATAAAACCCTCATATGTGATCTCAATCATGACAATAAATTTTACTCACCTAAATACTCCCGTCGTCGGTTCATTGCTCTGGATTAGTAACACTTTAACTTATCGAACGCATCACTAATTAATCAGCCCTTTCAGAGCTGATTGGTTTCAGTAATTCAGTAATTTTGGTTTGGTTCAATTATTGACTTAACTAACGAAGGAAACTCGAGAAATAGTCTGTTTTTCATTTATTAAGGCAAAAAGAGATAAATATAAATCTGTATAAATATGCGACTAGAATGTTAATATTTACGAGAAAAAAAAAAGGAATTTACTTTCACAATTAAAATCAAAATACTGGAAACTTCAATAATTAAATAAGAACAAACTGAAAACAATATTTTTATAACTCAAAACAAAAACCTATCTAATTGACAATATATTATCTAGCATGTTAGCTTACCAAGACCATCTTTAAATACGTGAAACTGATTAGAGACTTTGACAAAATAAATGATAACATACTTAAGAAACCCTTCAACTCTGAGAAAATAGATCGGACATGTCCCAGGTCAAGGTGAGGCCTTGACCTGAGTATTCTTCACTCGACTTACTGCTTCAAACACAACATTTCAACTAAAAACTTGTTTTTGAGATCTCCAACAATTCAACTCTATAATTCGTTCAAAGATAGGGGGGATGATCCCGCCCTCAGAATATTTTACTTGTAAGATATTAGGTCTTGAATGGTCTTGGCATTCTAAACCCTATTCTGGTATTCTACAGTCCTAATTAATTACATATAAGTTTTCCTATTACGTGACATCATGTGGTTGACCGCCCCGTACATTTTAGGACTCGCGTCGAATGTGGTTTTGTTTCACTTTGATAGAAAACGGTCGACAAAAAACTATCAAACATTATCTTTTGTTCGACCGATGTCACTCTGCCTTCTTACTCTTAAAATAACAATAATTTGCATGCATTTACAACGAGTGACCTATTTCCATATATGTACTATTTAAGACAAAAATTAATTGATTAAAAGGCCAGAAATATATTTACGACCGTTCGTTCCTGGAATGGCATCAAAACGAGTTGTACCAGATGGTAAACAATCGACCCTTGGTCTATTCAGGCTGAAATTGCCAGATTTTACAATATCTTCAAAGTTGAATGGATTTTCTGATTCTCACGAAAAATCTATTGTTTATAATATGCCCCTCATAAATTTTTAGTTCTACTATTTCTGTAACTAAAGTTCGGTATTATCGCCCAGAGGAACATGTGGGATGCAACTTTCTTATTGAAATGGATTTGGTCCCACGACCAGAGGCGTCTCAATATTCTATTACATCTCCCTCCTGTAGACGTGAGATTATGTTTCTTCCAATGAAAATAGATCGACACGTCATAACTACACATACTACTTTGAATTACAACTAATTCTTGCTCTCCTAGGCTTTGGATGGTGGTTTTCCATTCATAGGTTACTTGGAGCATGTGAACTTCCAGGCTGCTGTCTGAACATCTTTTGATTCCAGCGTTGCCCATTGCCATCGTCTGTTCCTCCAGTGGTCCATCTTTCTATTTCCTAGGTTGAGTCCCTTCCTGAGAACTTTTTATGCATTTGAATCTCATCAACTTTATGTGATCGCGCTACCATACGTAAGCGACTGTTCACTCATCTTCACAACTAGTTTCTTAAATGCTATTTTCTACAATTCGTTAATTCTACCATACTTATTCTAAGCTACTGTCTTATTGGACTAGTTAACAGTACTGGTACCTATAATATAGAATCTCTGTGACCTTGTAAGTTAACTCCATGTGCAAAAGAAAAAAAAAATGTTTTACTATTGACCCCTGATTAGAATGTTGATCTATATCTCCCCAACGGAACAACAATGTTATGATGCATCTATGATAACTTTTGAACGGCTGAATAAAATGTTAAACAAAATCTACAACTGAATGACATCTTAAAACGATTGAATAAAAATAATCTACTCTACAACAACTGAATAAAGCTTCGAACTATATTAAGTACTGAATAACAACTAATACTCCCCCGGTTGTCAGCTTCTACTCGTTCGCACTCAGAGGTACTACGGTGTGGTTCAAGGTTTTGGCTCATCTCTGGTATCTCCAGTCACACTGGTTGGTTACCCTTCGGTTTGGTGGTGAGTTCCTTGATGGTGTTATTCTTCCTGCCCCCTTGACCTCTGGTTTATGTTCGTTCTCGAGAATATTTGTTGGTTTTCGTCTAAAGTAGCAGTTTGATTCATCCTGATTTCCCTTGTTGTATGTTCTTGCTCATACGTGTGAGAACACACTGTCGATTCAACACCACTTCTAATTCGGCCGTCTACACAAAACTACACTATCTAAACAACTTGCTACTAATCGTCTAGGCAACACTAACTATCGTGTTGTACTTATCTACTGACTAACTGTAAAATACTTCCCCGGTTATAGATTCAGCTCCTCTGCCCACATGAATCGTCTGGTATCGGTCCAAAACTTCTAGTACGTTTCTTTTTGCATTCTCCGAAGTCCAAGTCCATTCCTTCCATAGTTCGGTGGCTAGTGCCTCCTGCGGCAGAGTAGTCCTCCTCGTCTCGGTTTTGTCTTCGTCGACTGCTATCCAATTCCCCCAATTGTACAAGATGGATGTCGCCTCTTTGTTGTGAAACAGACTCATTAATTCCCCCCTACCACCTGCCTTCGTGTTTTCCTAAAATAATATGAAGTCGCGCTCCCATTCCAAAAACAAAATATGTATGATCCCTAACTCGTGATTATGCGTCCTGTCTGCCCCTACTTGGTTCACGATTTCGACGCTGCTTGCTTCGAGTTGCAACCGCGATGCTACTCGTTTTGTCAAAAGGTTCCCCTTATCCCCATTTGGTTGTTACGATAAGAAATACTACTGTCAATACTACTACTCGTCTTTATTTCTCTACCACAACTAATAAAAAGGAAACATCAGAGTACCGTTCCTAAGAAGCTCAGAATTCTTCGGACTTTCACTCTGATTGAACCCTGTACATATGAAAATATCTTCCTATAGGTGTGTCGAACCGTCTTGAAGGTTCCTTTTTTCTTCACTTTTTCTTCTGTGTTGTTGATTGACTTCATTTTCTCTGGGTGTATTCTTCCAAACTGGAATATGTCGGGACTTCCTAATACTGTCACATCCGCCGAAGTTAAAATTGGAGTATGTTTCTTAATGTTCTGTGGTGTTGGGGATATATTTAGGAGACGAACGACGATATTGGGTTTACTATTTTGCATATTCGGTGGGGGAATCGTTACAACTGAGTGCGCAACGAATAATCCAAAGGGTAAGTTGAGAGGTTCGCAGGCCTTCACGCCAGCAGAGTTCCGGATATCCACTGGTATGTTGAGGTCGCAACCATGGAATGGTGGTATATACACTGGGTTCTGTAGTCTGACCAAGCTCGGACCTCTGGAAGGATTGTCTTCGCTGGTAAGAAGAACTTGTTTCTTCTTCCCTTTGTCGTCATCTACAGTTTTTTCTGGGGTCGGTTTGTCGGTTCGTTCCTTTGGGCTATTGTCTGTCAAGGAAGCGATACTAGTGTCGCTTTTACAGGTTGGCAAATCGAAGTCTATGCACGTATCTCCTGTAGGTTCACAAACCAGGCCTGATGTCAATGTGGGGGAATTTGCTTTGCCATTTTTCTCTCTAATTGTCCCTATGGTCACCCTTTTATCCAGGGGTACAAATTTCGCTGTCTCGATACTCAATTTACTGACGTCAGATTTCCCAACATTTTTGTCCACTTTGGTGAACCCCATTATACATTCCACATTGCCACACATTTGTGTCCCTACCGAAAACAGTTGACGAGTTTCCACGTCAATCGGCATATTCCTCACTACTGGACTATTCGTGTCTATAGTCCGGTGACTCGGTATTAGATAATCGTCGACATAACCAGAGAGTTTATATTGAGTACTGACGTCCCTGCCAATACTGCTACTCCTCTCCCTTGTGTGCTTTGGTACGTTCTCTTCTTACCACTGTAATTCACTCTACGTACCTTTACCACACTTGACTACACCATGCACTTTTACCGACAACACTTTTTTCACGTTTTTTTTACCACAAACACCTAACACTGTCACTAAATTTCACTATAACTCTTTATTTCCGCTTAATTACCCTTTAGAACGCATAATCTCGTTACCACAAATCGATAATATTCAATATTGATACCCATAATAAACTTATACGGAAGGCAGAGGTTCAAACCCAAAATAAAATAAAATTAAAACAATCTAATGGTTTTCGACAACACTCTAGCTAAAAAAAAAATTATAATTTCCAAATTACGTTTTCACGATTCACTTATTGTTGTAATTACCTGAAAAGAAAATACATCGACATTAATTTGTTGTCTTCTAGTGTTGACCATTTATCCTCTGAAAAACATATTTCAACAAAACTGTAGAGAGTGTTATAAAACAAAAATTTCCCCTTACGTTACTTTTGGCTGAATAAAACAAATTCTATATTCTGTTACTCTACATTTCGTTCTAACCATTTCCCTGACTTCCCATTGAATTTTCTGCATAAATTCTAAAAGTTCGTTCTTTATGAGACACAAAATAACGATATTTATTTATTTCTTGGTTGAACTACTTCTCGTCTCTCTCTACAAGTTTTGAAAATTTTTGTCACTCGCTCTACAATAACATAACCCTTTCTGCTTCACCCTTTACGGAAACACACTTAGAACTTTAACAATTTATGTCTTTTCATCAGCCGACTGCCTCCTAGACTTTACATATTTTCGCTACTTTTATTAAATGGAGACTGACCCTTTGTGAGTTTCCATGAAACTCTCCTAAGAGTCTCTATTTCTCAGAAAAGTCTTACAATATTAATCAAAATATTACCACATTTTCGCTGATTGCAAGAAAAATATTATTTTGTACTACCATCACTAAAACAATGGCATTTAGAGCAAGGCTAGGTATTTACATACCTTACTGCTTGACTTCAAGTGTTAAAAACGAAACTGACATACTAGGTTTTCTCCTATTAATGTGCACTGTCATGATGACATGAAAAAAAAAACACTCAAACAAAGTGCAAATTTGTTGGTGTCATATGAAGTCATAAAAACTATTTTTTTAACGTAAACTACTAATCTATTTAAACCTGGCAAAATAACGCTCTATGGCACCTGAGATATATTTACATAAGGTCGTTTACACCTTCCACAAGTATATTCATAAACTTAACGGAGGGATTACCAGATACCGTAATTACTTGATCCTACTGTCCAGAGTGAACAATTGAACGAAATTTAAAACGAAAAGCTTTGGTCCTTAGCAAAATCGATTAATGAAAGCATATTTTCTACTAATAGTACTTCGACAGTATTCAAACAATATCTTTAATAGTCGGGTGTTTTCGCAAAATCGAGGTTTACAGATAAAGCGTTTATTGTACCTGAAATAAAATTTTAATTTATACGCTGGTGTGGATTTTCCCAAATTCACACTTTATTTTTACCTGTCATCGTTACGGTGATCTTTTGTTTTTATTACTATCCAAAATTGACTTTTTTTTTTCGAAATAAAGCACTGATTCTAATTTTGTATTTGTTCTAGACAAATTTCACTGAAATTTTTATAAAAACATTACTTTTCTGATAATGGCGGATGAACTAACTTTCCAATAGAACTAACCCTTTATTCCAAAACAAAGCATATAATTACCCATTACAACTGTATCTTATCTCAGCAAAATTCAATCAAATCGCGAATAACTCCTATAGTCTTTTAGTATTATTTTAAAATTGATTTATGGTGGAAATTTTTTATTAAATCGACTCACAAGGTATACTGAAGGTGAAAACTTTGCTAGAAAATGTACTGCAAACATGATTAAAATAAATTTGAAATTTACGATTAATTCTTCTTAAAATCGACTTGACAAGTACAGTAAAAATTTTCAAAATTAACTCTGAATTTCTGTAATCTACTATCTTAAATTTCTGAATTTTTAATACGGTAGTTTACCACCAATGTCATTGTTTAGCTTCGTATTTTCGAGAAAGTTCATCTATCCATGGCTACATTTCATTAAATTATCGGTTTTTCTTCTTAAGTTTATTAAACACACTTTAATTTATATGGCAATTTTGGATGTAACACTTTTATTAACGACCTGTCCGTTTAACGGTCGGAGTTGAATGTCATTCCCTACACACAGTACTGAGAAAATCTCCAGGTAAGCGCAATTCTGTTCAGTTTTACTATTTATATCTTTTTTTAAATTATTTTTGACAACTATATACATCCGTGTATATTTCCCCTTATGATATCATTCACAAATTCAAAATATTATTTTCTAACTCCACGAGCTGACACCATTTTTGTACTAACTTTCCTATTAGCAAATCTTAATCATTTGGATTGAACCTTTAATCAATTTTTTATCAGATTAGAATGACTCTTAATGTCCCATCCCTTTATTTATTCATAGGTACATATAATTCAGCGCGCTGGTTGGCCGTTAGCGTGTGAATTCTTTAAGCTAGAGAAATAATATGTTTGGTTCTATCATGATCAAAATACTCTCATTTAACACAACTTCACAGAATAACACTTTTGTGGAGATTAATTCAGCTATAAAACCCTCATATGTGATCTCAATCATGACAATGAATTTTACTCACCTAAATACTCCCGTCGTCGGTTCATTCCTCTGGATTGGTAACACTTTAACTTATCGAACGCATCACTAATTAATCAGCCCTTTCAGAGCTGATTGGTTTCAGTAATTCAGTAATTTTGGTTTGGTTCAATTATTGACTTAACTAACGAAGGAAACTCGAGAAATAGTCTGTTTTTCATTTATTAAGGCAAAAAGAGATAAATATAAATCTGTATAAATATGCGACTAGAATGTTAATATTTACGAGAAAAAAAAAAGGAATTTACTTTCACAATTAAAATCAAAATACTGGAAACTTCAATAATTAAATAAGAACAGACTGAAAACAATATTTTTATAACTCAAAACAAAAACCTATCTAATTGACAATATATTATCTAGCATGTTAGCTTACCAAGACCACCTTTAAATACGTGAAACTGATTAGAGACTTTGACAAAATAAATGATAACATACTTAAGAAACCCTTCAACTCTGAGAAAATAGATCGGACATGTCCCAGGTCAAGGTAAGGCCTTGACCTGAGTATTCTTCACTCGACTTACTGCTTCAAACACAACATTTCAACTAAAAACTTGTTTTTGAGATCTCCAACAATTCAACTCTATAATTCGTTCAAAGATAGGGGGGATGATCCCGCCCTCAGAATATTTTACTTGTAAGATATTAGGTAGGTGTCGCTACTTGAATGGTCTTGGCATTCTAAACCCTATTCTGGTATTCTACAGTACTAATTAATTACATATAAGTTTTCCTATTACGTGACATCATGTGGTTGACCGCCCCGTACATTTTAGGACTCGCGTCGAATGTGGTTTTGTTTCACTTTGATAGAAAACGGTCGACAAATAACTATCAAACATTCTCTTTTGTTCGTTCGATGTCACTCTTCTTCTGCCTTCTTACTCTTAGAATAACAATAATTTGCATGCATTTACAACGAGTGACCTATTTCCATATATGTACTATTTAAGACAAAAATTAATTGATTAAAAGGCCAGAAATATATTTACGACCGTTCGTTCCTGAAATTGCATCAAAACGAGTTGTACCAGATGGTAAACAATCGACCCTTGGTCTATTCAGGCTGAAATTGCCAGATTTTACAATATCTTCAAAGTTGAATGGATTTTCTGATTCTCACGAAAAATCTATTGTTTATAATATGCCCCTCATAAATTTTTAGTTCTATTTCTGTAACTAAAGTTCGGTATTATCGCCCAGAGGAACATGTGGGATGCAACTTTCTTATTGAAATGGATTTGTTCCCACGACCAGAGGCGTCTCAATATTCTATTACACATTTTTCACTGAGAAAATCCAGGAAAACCTCGAAGAAGAGACCATCTTTCAAAATTTTTATTAATCTGAAGCTGGACAAACAACATTGAAGAACTGATAGAACAATTTGTATAATTTGGATTTTCACCTGACAGGTGGGAAATGTGTTCAAAATGTCACTGAAAGTTGCTCTAAATGCTTCAAAGTCGCCCGAACTCAACTCGAGGTAAATTCAGTGCGACTTCTGATGATTTCGGACGCACTTTGAAGCGTTTTGATCAACATTCAGTGACATTTTCAACACATTTTCCACCTCTCAGGTGAAAATCCAGTATATAAAATTGTACATATTGATCTCTACTTCTAGATGCCGTTTACAGAATCTGTATATGACGATTTCCCTTAAATCGGCGCATCTTGCAAGATGTGCCCTAAAATTGTTTATAACGCGATTGTGCTAAAACTACATGTCTAACAGAAACCATCTTGCGCCCAGTTGAACCACTTATTATTATCTATCAGTTTCCGCAATATTGTTTGTCAAGCTTCAGATTTATAAAAATTATAAATTTTTCAATAATGGTTTCTTTTTCTAGGTTTTCCCGGATTTTCTCAGTGGAAAATGCACCGATCCGGTCGTATGAAAATCCATTTTCTAGGTTTTATAAATCTCTACAAAAGTTATATCGACTGTAAAACGATTGAATAATCTTTCCAAAAAACCAAAAAATAATTTTCATCACTATTGCTCGTTTAAAAAATTCCACAAAGCGATTTTGCTGGAACGAAAACTGCGGGGTTTTCATTAACGAACATAAAACATAAAAATATTATAGGCCAGTTGCGTCTTTTATTTTGTGGAGGAAACCCTCTATAGCTTAGTCTATACTTGTTTACTTACTTTCCATAAGATACAATTCGTAAAAGGATATTTCGTTATTTCTTATGATAGGAATCGAGATGCCACTTTAGAAACTCAAATTTTACATCTTTTTTAATTATTATAAAATGTCAATTATTTCGTAATTGTCGTATTTGGAGGAAATGGTGAAATCTTTCATCATTCACTCAATTGAGAAATGAAACGACTTCACACCTTTTTTTCAGGAATTTGTTTAAATTTAATTTGTTATATTATTCAAGGTCTTGATCATATTCTTCCACAGATCCAAGTTGTCATTTTACAACGTGATGTTGATGAGATCGCTCCTTTATTTTGTGGGAAGATTGACTGTAATTCAAATCAATGAAGTTCAGATGAGAGAAATAGTATACAGAGTGACCCATTTGAAAGCGGGCCACCTAACTAAAACTGTTATTTAACATCCGATTCAGAAGTTTTTTTTTTCGATAGAGAGCATCAATAGTTCTATTAGGGTATTGTGAATTCAAGATAGAAATAAAATTTTCAAGGCCTACTTCGAATTTTTTACAAGGTCAACAATCTAAAAAACACAATAGTGATTTTTTTAAATAAAATTTGACGACGCAACTGGATTTGTGATGCTTTCAAAAGGTTGTGACTGAAATTTCACGATGAAATATTTTTTTTTTTAACAGAAATATAGCATAAGTAATATTCTTGTCATTTTATCCAAGTATTTCGAATAGTCGTTATATAAATCACAAACTTTTTAAAAATGTCGTTTAAAATGCTCTTTTAGGTCGTTAGCAGTCGAGTTTGTAAACAGAAGTTATTCAAAATGGTATCAAATTCTGTTTCTCCCAAACATAACTCCATAGTACGGGGGATAGTTATGTCCATCAGAACATTGCAGTTTTTTTGTCAGAGAAATGAAATATACATCTTCACATCAAAAAGTAATCAATATTCAATAATCGATGATAACCAATATTGATAAAATGAATGAACTACAACAAAAGAATGGATTTAGATGAGAGTGCCTGCACATTAATTTTCGTACTTTTCAACCAATTCCCGATTAAATTCGATACGTTTATTCTACCATTTTCTAATGCTAACTAATCATAAGATTCGAACAATATTCGATCATTGGTTTGGAGTAACATTTATGCAAGCCTGTCTTATACTTTCACGCAGTTACTCTATGTTGGTTGACAGTTATTCCAAATATCTATCTTGGTTTCATTCAAACATGATTAGGATGCCACATTTCGAAAACATTATTTTTATTAGAAGGATTTGAAACTTTAGTTGCTATAGAGATGACAAGTCATTAGAATAAAAGACGAAAAGACATATTTGTCAGTTTTAATAGTGAAGTTAATGGCAGATAATTTGACTCTGCAGGAGAAATGGAGAAAATTGAAATAGTAAAACTTCGTGGTAACAACGATAGATCCGAAAGGGAAGTATGTGGAATTTTCAATAACATGCATCCGGAGCGTCGAAATATTAGCAGAGCTATAGTTGGACGAGTAAACAAAATTTTCAATCAGTATGGAGCTGTTAGTAATCATATTCTGAAGATACTAATAGATAGTAATACTGTACAAAGACAGAGACGAAATAATTCTGAACGAATTCGAAATTATTTTAATAATAATCCGAAAACAAGTGTGAGAATTGCAAGTTTGGACATTAACTTACCGCGTGAAACAATAAGGAGAAATCTTAGGAAATATAATAATATGAAGCCCTTTAATCCAAAGTTTCTTCACACCTTAGAAGAAGGCGATAATGAAAAGAGGATGGAGTATTGTTTATGGACTCAAGGAGAATATCTAAATAACAGGAATTTTCTGAAAAATAATTTTGTTCAGTGACGAAGCAACATTCACAACCAATGGAACAGTTAATTCTCAAAATTCAAGGTACTGGACGGAAGAAAATCCATTGGATAATAAATTGCGGAAGACAGTACTCTCAAAAAATAAATGTTTGGTGCGGAATATTACATACCAGAATAATTGGCCTCCCTTTTTTTGAAAACAATTTGAATGGTCAAATTTTTTGAATTTTTTGAAAAACGAGTTTTCCAACGCTATGGATGAACTTCCACTATTCCAAATAGATAGCTGTTCCATCCACAATAGCAGGATTGTTAGAGATTTGTTGGAAGATAATTTTCCTAATCGGTGGATAGGGCGAAATAGTCCACTGATCGAGTTTCCCCCCAGATCACCGGACTTGACTCCACTTGATTTTTTTATGGGGCTCCGTTGAGGAAAAAGTATACAAAACTCGCCCAACGAGCAAAGAGGAACTGCGTGAAAGAATAAGACAGGCTTGCAAAGATATGACCCCAAATCAATTATTGAATGTTTTGGTTAACATTAGAACACGATATTATAAATGTATCGAATTGAATGGAGATTTGGTGGAACAGTCCAAAATTCAATGTGTAGGCACTGTCATGTGAATATATTCTTTTGTATTGGTTTATTTATGTTATTAATATTGGTAATTATATTATTTGATGTACATATGTGCATTTCTATTCTTTGACAACAAACTGCAGTGTGCTAATAGAGATAACTGTGTCGCACATACATGTTATGTTTTGAAGGAGTATTTAAACAATATTATTTAAAAAATTGTTATTCAATATACATCTATTGGAATTATTTTGATAGTTTGATTGGAATATTTCACTTATGCTACATTTCCGTTAAAAAATACTTTTAACTTGAAATTTTATGCACAACCTTTTGAAAGCATCACAAATCCGGTGGAATCATCAAATTTTATTTTAAAAAATCGCTAGTATGTTTTTTGAATTTTTGACCTTGGAAAATAAAATCGATGTAAGCCTTGAAATTTATATTTTTATCTCGAATTTATGACACTCCACTAGAACTATTGATGATCTATCTATCTATTGAAAAATAAACTTCTGAATCGGATAATAAATAACAGTTTCAGAGAGGTGGCCCGCTTTCAAATGGGTCACTCTGTATATAAACGATGAATGTACTGCACTATACAGGGCGAGTCCCGGTAGTCAGGCTTATTTTGCGGAAATAGTTTGGATGTAGTTTCGGTCGACAGTTCAATTGGTGCAATTTTGACCAAATGTCACGTTTCCCATTTTTTACCAATACAAAGTGTCTCACTTCTTATTGGATAGATTCATATCTAAAAAACCGCCACCTTGTTGTAAAAATTAACAATGAACTGTCAGAGGAACTTCCCGCTTCACTAGGTGTACCTCAGGGTTCGGTATTGGGTCCGTTATTGTTTTTACTGTTTGTGAATGACTTGCCAAACTTTATCAGCGAAGGTATAGTTACAATGTTTGCAGACGACACTACAATAACGGTTTCAAGCAGGTCTTTGATTCTTAACAATAAAAAAACTGTATGTGTTAATTTTAATATTCACCGAGCAATCCCTAAGCTAAAAAATGATCAATTTCCATTTCCCTTTACAACCAGTGCTAAACTTCTAAGTACCTGGCTTGACTCCGATTTGAGCTCCAACAGTCACATAAAGCATGTATGCAACAAATTAAATAAAGCTTTTTACGGAATTCTTCAAATGAAAGCATATGTTAATGAACGAACTCTGATTAACCTATACTATGCACTAGCTTACTGTCATCTTTCATATAATATAATATCCTGGGGTTGTGCCAATAATCTTAATAGAGTCCTTGTGTCACAAAAGAGACTAATGTGATTAATGTTCGACTTAGACTATCGAGCTAGTTGTAGAGAAACTTTTAAGAAACACTCAATTTTAACTGTCCCTTCTATTTATATCATGGAATGCGTTAACTATACCAGAAAATATCTCAACAGTTTCCAACTACAATCTGATATACATGACTACAACACAAGCAACTTATTTGAAAAAGTTGTTAACAATTTAATTTTAGGCCCACATGCAACATTTAAAACATTTATTTGAAATAATTGAAAACTGCAAATTTTTCGAGTTATTTTTTGTTGAATAAAAAATGGCGTTCTTTTGGTATTAAATAACTTTTAGGAACCGTTGTAAACTCATTCAATGGATAAAACAAAACTTTTAAGGTTTGTTCCCAAATGATAGTGCAACATTTAAAAAATGGGTATTCCATATAACTCTAGCTGTTGCAATGGACAACTTAGTTCAGTTCTATGATAACATTTTGAATTCAAATAGATCGAAAACATGACAAAGCATTCATAATTGATCCTACAATACTCCTCGAAAATAATAAAAGTCAGCCAATAGACGTGAACAAGAAAAAAAGGCTATTTATGAACCGACCATTCATTATTTCAAAGAAAAATTCAAAGTTAATGGTGAAATTCAAGTAATAGGACTTTTTATTTGAGCAAGAGTACAATTTCAAAATTTTTCTTCGATTTTGCGAAGTTATTTGGAATATCAATGAAAACAGTAAAATTTATTGGTTTAGAAGCCCTAAAGGACGTATACAAAATGATTGTTTTTTTCATAATGATTATTTAATTTAGTTTTTATCTTTACACATTTTTTATATTTTTTATTGATTTGTTTTTCATGATTTAAGTATTCCTTGTTTTTATACAGACCACATGAGTAAAATTCATGTTTTTTGTCACACCGCGTATACGACTGACAAAATTTGATATCTGATGATTGATTTTCAGATTTTAAAACATGCAGAACTTTTAATGAAGAATAACTTTTTTCCTAAAGTTAATAATAAAAAAGTTTTCCATATGGAAAAACTTAGTGAGACAAACTGTAAATATATAGACCAATTTTCTTGACTGGAATCACGTTTCACGGAAAGAGGAGGAAAACAATGTATTCCGCAGTACCTACTTGGTGTAAACTTGAGATTTTCTAATTTATCTGGGTATTTCAATTTTATTGTTACTTCAAAAGAGATTGTTTCCGCTGAACAAATTGACTTTTTTAAATCAAGTAAAAATGAAACCAATAATTTTTTATTCCAGTTACCAGAAGCAGGAAAAAATAAAAGTAAAAGTGAAAAGAAACTAAATCTTAAGAATGTAAGAATCATTACAATTGAAACAAAATTAAAATTAGCCTTGAAATAAACAATATTTTTATAATAATATAATCTGTAATGATAGATTTGCAAGTGTCAAAATTAAAAATGAGTCGGGATTTGTGTCAATCACTGAATAGTTCAATTGTAGATGACTTAGGTTACCTACGAGTACTTAAGAATGATTTCGATTTACAAATTACCGTAGGATTCTAGCTCTCAGCAGTTTGATATTTATCTTATTCCTTTTTGATTTTATTATTATTTGTTTTTACTTACCTTATACCCTTCTGGTTCCTTGAATGAAAATAATTGTCCTCGTTTTCCTATCTTCATTTTTTTTTGGCGTAAATTAAAAGGAGAACATTTTTTTAGAGAACTATTAATGAGGGAGCAATGTTTCCATGATGCCCTGTGGAATAAATATTGTTTTGCTTTTTTCTATGAAATATGGTTTCCGTTCAGAAAATTGGTCTGTTGTAACTATTCAAAATTAATACATTACATAAAATTAAAAGATGTAAGACATGAATAAATGAAACAGCAAGAAACAAGTTTTTAAAATTTTGCACTTGCATTTGGTAACAAACCTATTTCATTGTTACCGTACCGTATTTATGTCAATTAAAAAATATTTTGAAAAAATGCAATTTTATATGGGAATAAAATTGTTAACCAATTTTCCAAGTGAATTTTCTGATATCTTAAACAATAACCCTACTTTATGCTCAATCGTAATAAATGTTTCAAAATTACCGCCATGTCAGTGGTCGATGTAAGTGATGTAAGAGAAAGTGCTAGGAATCGCACGAAAAAAGGAGAGACCTCTTTGATCCTTACCTCGCACAAGTTTTGACTTCCGAGGGCTGTAGTTCGTAAGGGGACGACAGCTGGATTACGGAAAAAACAATTTTAAAACAATATCCTTTGTTACACTATTGGAAAGAAACAAGTAAAACCTGATGCCTTTGCTGGAGATGCCTCTACCAGCTGACTCTAATTCCCTGCATCGAATTGTTGGAATGTTTTCTAATTATTCCAAATGGATTCCACGATTCTCAGAAAAAATTCTACCTCATGAATGAGCAACTATAATTCCTTCGAATCCTGAAGCAGCTGCAACTTTTCGCCAGCGCATATATAATATTGCTCCATCCGTTGTTTCATCTATCGACGAAAGTATACCTTTCGTTGTAGAGACAGACGCTTCGAATTATGCAATAGGACCAACTTTTGTCACGGTCTGAACAACCTGTTGCTTTTTCAGGAAGTTTATCGCACTTCGTCCAAAGACATTCAGCAATCGAAAAGGAAACTTATCACATTGTATACACTTTATACTCAACAGATCGAAAATCAGTTTTTTTCGTGTTCCATGACAAGAACCATGGAAAACTACAAATAATTAAGAAAAAATAATGCGGTGGCGACTGAAAGATTCAATTGGATCATTTGAAAACCCATAACAGTTGCTTTAAAATCTCGAAAACTGGTATCAAAATACTTAGAAACTGTTTTGGTAGATTTTCGTAGATCCCTTTATTTAATCATATTTCTTTTGAGTACTTCGACGAATGAAACTCCTCATGAAAGAAAGACTGTTCATTTATCTTCGTAGAACGATGAACGGATTTCCTTTCCTTTCTTGGCTCACATCAACCAGTTCTAATGAAAAAGCAAGTTCAGGCAAGTAAATATGATCCATAAGTTGAAGAAGACGAAGGAGCTACTACGGATGATATAGACTATGTTGCAAATTCAGACAATCAGAGAACCGGAAATAGCGATGCCGTTGATTCATGTGAAGATGGGCGCCCACAAGGAAATAAACATCTTTCTGGCTACTTAAGCGATCACGTTACAGTTTAGGGCAAGGAGAATGTGACGATGAATCGTACTTGTCACCTTTTATTAGTTTACTTTGTTACGTGTCATTATGTCAGTGTAACGTTTATTCTCAAAAGTCTTAAATATTCATTCTGTTTATTTTGCTTATAAAAGCCTTCAGTTCGAGAGACGTCTTATTACAGTCGTCATATATCAAACTCGAATTTTAGGTTTACCGGTATGCCGATACGATCCCTTGAGAAGTCCTTTTTTTTTAACACTGATAATAATTTATTTCCATATTTTGCAAACATTTAGGCTCACATGGTGTAATATATTACATAATTCACATGAAGAGAACTAATTATAAAGCCACAAAAATAATAATGAAGTAACCGTGAATTTCTTGAATGATATTTCCTGTATTTTGAAACACAATAAAGTTCATTCTTATAAGGTTATATTCCCTTTTTGATGGGTTTTTCACCTGAACCTTATACAAACAATGCCGAGGGCTAACTCTTATTGCGGAGGCAAGGGTCGTGGTACGATTGTTGGTGAATGGGCCCAAAGATATTCCTAGAAATTCAATTCATGACAGAGAGAATGAAATAGCTAAATGAAAGAACACTGGAAGAGAAAATACTCCAGACATACAAATAAAACAATTGTAAAAAAATAGTATTCAATAAATTTAACCAAGTTCAGGGCTTGACGAGATCTTGAAAAGTCTATAAATGATTATAGTAACCAGGTTGTATAAAAAATAGTATTTAATAAATTAAACGTTTGTTAAACCATGTACAGGGCTTGACGAGATCTTGAAAAGTCAAAAGTCTATAAATGATTATAGTAATCAGGTTGTATAAAAAATAATATTTAATAAATTGAACGTTTGTTAAACCATGATCAAGGCTTGATGAGATCTTGAAAAGTATATAAATGATGATTGTAATCAGGTTGTATCAGAAAATTTGGTTCTTTATACTATACTGTTCGTCATTAAAAATGGTCATACCGACTTATATATTTTTGTTGTATTATTGGGTTAAATGCATTTAAACCTTACATGCTCTTCCTGACCAATATGTTATAGTACTCTTGATTGCAATCATCATTTGTTCAGTTTTTTACTATTTCCACCAACATTCATCGCTCATTCAATGGCGAGAAGTGAAGACTCAAATTCTCAACTGAACTCAACTATTCAAAACTGGTTAAAGGATCTCAGACCCACAATCGACCTACTAGAACTTGTAATTTATACAATATACCTGTCCACTCCACCGCTACGTTTCAAAAATCCTTCTCATATGTTGCAGTAAAAATATTTAACTCTGTTCCTGAATTCATAAAAAACAAAAATACACTTTTTTCCTTCCGAGAACATATGAAATCCCACCTACTCTCCTTGAGAAATAATTAGTCGTGTTGTTGGAGTATTTTGTTTATGGTGTTATTTCCACATTTTTGTTTAGTAATTTTTGAATTGTAATTTCTATTTTAGTTTGAAAAACAAATTTGTAATTTTTTGTTGTAGCTATAATTATCTTTTGTATCTATTGTGAGGTCTCTCAGCTGGTTGGTATTTTGGGGGGGTTATGTGGAAGAACAACTATGTTGAACATCGCCTCCCAAGAGTAATCGTCTTGTTAAATATTGTATTTGTAAAGAAAAAATAAAGACCCATTATTATTATTATTATTATAATTAAGGAGCATTTCAGCATGAATACTCACAGAGTAAAATAATAATTAATCAATTCGATAACTATAATTATTATCATGAGATATAGTTTTGAACTATGCAGTTTCATCTTTTAATAAGTAAGTAATAATATAATAAGCTTACTGGCAGAACTATACACATAAAGAAAAGAAAAATTGTTGTGAACATGTCCTATGACACCATTTGTAAAATCATGACAATTCATTGGAAATAAAATAATTTTAAAAGTATTGTAAATGACAAAAATATGCATTCCTCTCAATGAAATTGGATAATTTTCAAAAATAAAGATTAAACCATCAGCAAGTTCTTAAAGTGAGACCAGACGCAAAAATGGACGAAAATGGAGGATAAACGGAAATTCCAAATTGAATCCCTTCCTCAAATCAATGTTGCCAGTATTATCAGTGTTACCAATCGTCACATTATCAAAGAACAGCTGATTAGCTGCTGGCTCATATTTAGATACAATGAAACCAACATCTTGGCTATGCATAAAAGCTTCAATTATACTATCTCTCTCTGCGTAATGGTTATAAATTATTATAATATACAGTGTGTCCCACTTGCCATGCTCACCATGGGTATCATTTTAATGGTGAGAGATACGAGGTCGGTTGAATGACACCAAATGTGGAGTATATCAAGGCCAACTATGATGTGAAAAAATATTTTGATAAAATCTATTCGTTTTTGTTTTATACGCAAAAAAACATATTTTGATCATTTTCATGTCTCGTCAGTAACTTCTCTATTTATGAAAATATTTGAATAGGAATTTCACATTCTTATGGCAGTTTTTTGATGAGATTTCGAAAAAAATATGAAATTCGTACCGACTCTCCTAGA
Organism: Chrysolina oricalcia; assembly: GCA_944452925.2. Classification (NCBI taxonomy): domain Eukaryota; kingdom Metazoa; phylum Arthropoda; class Insecta; order Coleoptera; family Chrysomelidae; genus Chrysolina; species Chrysolina oricalcia. The sequence continues at coordinate 22,691,258 of OX101818.2, forward strand.
ATTTGATATATCAGCACCAACTTTTATTTTTCAAACGTAGGTCATAGCTCACTATGACTTAGTTATGAATAACTTTTTTTTCTCTTACAGATGATATGTCACAGTAATATCTTTTTGTTGATAACAACGGAGTTATCGTCATTTATACAAAAAGAAGAACTATTTTGAAGTCGCCATGTTGAATTTATAAATTTTAACAGAAAAATCATGATTTCCGACCTCAAAAACCCCCATATACCAATTTTGAATGGAATTGGACCATAATCACGAATCTCGTCCGCCATATTGGAAGAGCCGCCATTTTTTATTTTTTATTTCAATAAAAATTACATAGTGTATTGTCACCGGAATTATGAACATTTGCCAAATTTCAAGTTATTTGGCCTGCAAGAAGAGGGTCAAAATTCACGTGCAAGAGGCATGAAAATGATCAAAATCTGTTATTTGTGTATAAAACAAAAACGAATAGATTTTATCAAAATATTTTTTGTACATTATAGTTGGCCTTGATAAACTCCACATTTGGTGTCATTCAACCGACCTCGTATCTCTTACCATTAAAAAGATACCTATGGTAAGCATGGTAAGTGGGACACAGTATATTGTATAAATATGGTTCGGACGAAATTATCACATTTCGTCGGAACTGGATACATTCTCTAACTCAAACCAAATAAAAATAAGAAGAAGAACTACCTATGAAATGCAAAGTCAAAATTACTTTGACAGTTGGACATAACCAACTTTGTTTAATAATAACATATTTTATTGATTTTATTGATTAATTCATTATCCAGCCTTGGTTGAGTATTCAGCAGGGTTCTTCGATCTGTAAAATAAGATATTATTCAACAAAAACACTGTAAATCTTATTCAGGAACTCATAACTCAGTTGATGATTGGTTCATATTGCCGTGCTCTAAAGTGAAAATGAAGAAATTTTACGTTTGTAAAAATTAATCGTTATATTCTAAATTTGGAGATATGCAGAAGTTTTTAATTGAAACTCTATGATATACTTCAAATAAAAACTTCCACTTGTTTCCATAAACCTGTACTGAATCAGGCCTCAAAGAAAATAAACCCGGTGAAAATTACACTAAGGAAGACACATACTCCTTAGTTCTTCATTTACGGAGCACCTGCAGTTTCAATATTTTTCAGAGATAATTTCAGAGCGGCCTCGCCGTTCAATCGAAAATCGTGTAACATTCTCGAATTAACTTGTTAAATGTTAACAACACAACCGATCCGCCCTCTAATCACGACTCGCATTTAGCAAAAGGCGTCCCAACAGCTATCACATGCCGTTAGTTACTTATCTATTTATCTAAGATGATCACGAAGAATTTCATAATCGATGATTGAAACGCTTCGCATTCTTCATCAGCTGGAATTACAGGAATAGTTTACGATCATGTTGATTGCATTTAGTCGGAAGGTGGACGGGAAGGCAGTTCTTACGATCCCCAGGAAGAGTCAATCGAATTCAATGTATAGTCTATACGAACTCAATTGAGACAGCACACAACCAAGCGGTCATACGAGGTTATATCAATATACATATTGCCGCTGATAATTTGCATAGGCATCAATAATACGTTATTCTCAACCGCTCCTCGTCTCAACTCGATTGTAGTCCACGCGGACTAAATTTCCTCTGTCACATAGAAAGGAAGGGAGAAATAAAAAACGAAAGCCTTAGATTGACCGCTGTCGAATTCTAATTGGTATGACACCGAAAGTCTTTAAGATGCCGCTGAATTCGATACATCGATACATGTGATATAAATTCCTCAGAAGAAGCTAGCAGTGGTCTATGCAGCATAAACAGCTCAAACTCCATCTGGCCTGCAGTTGATAGTAATGCCCAATCATCTGGTCTCATTGGGTTGACCAATATCGGTAATACTTGTTTTATGAACAGTATTATCCAGTGTTTATCGAACACAAGATGGTTATTGGAGTATTTGAGAAGAGATGCCCACACAAAGGATATAAACAGCCACATATCTAGGGAATGAGCTTTAATTAAAGCATTTTCCTAGGTGATCAAGGAACTTTGGTTAGATGACTCGTCTGGTAGAGTTGTTAATACATTCTCTTTGAAAAGTCAAATCGAAAGAATTGCTCCTCGTTTCATCGGTTTTGCCCCAGAAGATGCTCAAGAGTTCTTACGATTCCTGTTAGAGGGTCTACATGAAGATGTCAATAGAGTAACCGAAAAGCCGCTACCCATAATGGAAGAGTTAGATGAGAGATTGAGTGACAGTGAGAAGGCTCAAGAGTCATGGTCAAGATACTTAGAACAATTCCAAAATTGTAGACAACTTCGTTGGCCACAACTTCGTTGGTCAGTTAATATCTACATTGAAATGTACTTATTGTGGTCACTGTTCAGTCTCTTTCGATCCGTTTTGGGATCTTTCCCTCTCAATACCACGATGCAGGCCAACTAAATTTGTCACAATGTTTGCGAAGTGCAAAGAGAGAAGGCAATGCACGAAATCCCTATCAATTCATAAATTCCCCAAAATTTTAGTGATCCATTTGAAACGGTTTTCTTCAACAGAAACATTCCGAAGAAAATTGAATGTTACTATTGATTTTCCTTTAGAGGGATTGGATATGAGTAATTATACAGCTGAAAACGTAAACTCTGGTCGATATAGACTGTATGCATTATCTAATCATAGTGGGACTACCTTATAGCGGACACTACACAGCCTACTGTAGACATCCGTATGCAAACACGTGGCATGAATATGATGATTCACGTGTGAACCCAATTTCATCTACACCTTTTCAAGCAGTAAATCAGAAACGGTAATGTTAATTTCGGAAAGCGTAAATTGTAATTCAGATTGGTGATTTGTATTTCAGAAAGTATTAATTGAAATTCAGAATAGTAAAGTTAATTTCAGAATGTGTGAATTGTAATTCAGAAAGGTAATTTGTATTTCCGAATGTATAAATTGAAATTCATAATAGTAAACTTAATTTCAGAATGCGTGAATTGCAATTTAGAAAGGTGAATTGAATTTCAGAATGTAAAAATTGAAATTCAGAATAGTGAATTGAATTTCAGAATGTGTAAATTCAAATTCAGAAAAGGTAATTTGTAATTCAGAAACAATAATTTGTAAATCAGAAAACATCATTTGAATTCCAGCAATGTATGATTTGCTAATATTTTATATGTATGTAGAGAAATAATCCATCAAGATATGAACAGTTATAATACACGACCGTGCATTTGTATAACACATGACGAAGATATCTTTCAGTAGAAAGTTTTTCACATCAGATTTTACATAGGAACATAGAAAGAACCCTCCATCAAGTAATAAACTTTATTTCATTTATATGGATATTTCAATTTGTTCGTCCTTACAAAAATATAATTGTGAAAAATTAGCGTCCTACTTCCATATCGTGCAATGCTATAATAGCAGCCGCATGAAATGTGAGTTGTGCAGCCCTTGCGCAATCTCCTCCAACTATTCTGTCACTCCAATAGAAAAAAGTTAGGCATACGAAACAACGTGACATTTGACAACAATTCAAAATAATTTAACTTTGTAAATAATTGCATACCTATCGATAGTAACGAAGTTTGATGTGAGGATGGGCATACTTCGTTAAAAATTCGATTGGCACTATTTACCATTTACCTCTGATTTACAAGTTACGCTTTCTGAAAATCAATTCACATAATCTGAATTTCAATTCACAGTTCTGAATTTCAATCTACACATTCTGAAATTCAATTTACCATTCTGAATTACAATTTACAAATTCTGAAATTCAATTCACCTTTCTGAATTACAATGAACACATTCTGAAATTCAATTCACTATTCTGAATTTCAATTTACACATTCTGAAATTCAATTCACCTTTCTGAATTACAACAAACATATTCTGAAATTCAATTCACTATTCTGAATTCCAGCTTACACATTCTGATTTACATCTTGAAAAGGTGTAGATCCCTGGTGAGCGGAGATGCCTATGTTCTTTTCTTTGAGATGGAAAGCCGCTTTTAGATCATTCTTAGTTTTATTCTGCTTCATTTGTATTTTTATTGTTTTTATATTGTATTAACAAATATATTGATACAATTCGAATCAGTTTTTATTTGCGAAATTTATTTACCAGACAGTGCGGTGCAGCAAGGAAGAGACGCATATTTACATATATCGTTATTCTGGAGACCTTTCGATGTTGATGTGGTTGAAAATGAATATTTTGATGCTAATTCAGAGCCGCTCCAAGTGGAAGTTGATCCAGAAAGTCTCCAAGTGGTAGCTGATCTACACCTTTTTCAATTGTAATTCAGAAAGTATAAGATGTATTTCAAAAAGAATAATTTGTAATTCAGAATAATAAATTGTAATTCAGAAACCGTAACGTGTAATTCAGATTAGTAAATTGTATTTCACAAACCGTGACATGTATTTCAGATTAGTTCATTGTATTTCAGAATGTGTAAAATGTAATTCAGAAAGCGTTAGTTGTTATTCAGAAAGTATCAACTGTAATTCAGAAACCAAGAACAACCCGTATGTACATATTTTCTGGATGGAACTGAGGCAATTCGTCTTCGTTTGAGTCCATACTCCCCAATGTTGAACCCAGTCGAAACAATATGGTCGAAAATAAAGTACTATGTAAAAGAGAATCTTCGAGTTCCCCAAGTTCAAGGTCCGGGTGTTGGAGAACAGCGGCTTGTGTATCTTGAGCAAATCATTGACCAGGCAAAAACTACTACATATAGTTGGAGGCGATTGTGGTAGGGCTGCAAAACACACCACTATTCACCCACCATGCTACAGCTTTAGCATTTCAAGACATGCCCGTTGGGCGTTAAATATTATTATTCATAATAATGTTCACTAATAAATAATTCGTTGTTCTCATATCCCCTTCTCTTACTAATCAAGTCCTTGGTGGTTTCTGAATTACAATTGACGCCTACTGAAATACAATTGACTAATCTGAATTACATGTTACCGTTTCTGAAATACAATTAATTGATCTGAATTACATGTTACGGTTTCTGAATTACAGTTAACAATTCTGAATAACAAGTTACAGTTTCTGATTAACATGTTACTAATCTGAATTTCAAGATACAATTTCTGAATTACAATTGAAAAAGATGTAGAGCCACTACATGAGGAATTATTTAATAAACCATTACACATTCAATCTATGTATTCGCGTTTGGAGTATGAGACTACACTTTTTTCAATTGTAATTAAGAAAGTATAAGATGTATTTCAGAAAGTATAATTTGTAATTCAGAATAATAAATTGTAATTCAGAAACCGTAACGTGTAATTCAGATTAGTAAAAATTGTATTTCAGAAACCGTAACATGTTATTCAGATCAGTTAATTGTATTTCAGAAGGTGTAAAATGTAATTCAGAAAGCATTAGTTGTTATTGAGAAAGTATCAACTATAAATCAGAAACCAAGAAGAACCCGTATGTACATATTTTCGAACGTGATTCAAGTGACCAACTATCAAGGGCTGTTGAAACTAACTACGGAATGTCAAATAAACGTCTAATTGAAATGGAGAAGTTTTGTGCAGGAAGATAGATTGTGTGTCGTTCATACTTAAGATATGAATTTTCAAGATATCTGTGTGATATGCCGAAATTTGATGACTCGAGGTATAGTTATCAGAATTGAACCGTTTCGACATCTTTTACATAAAAATTGTGCTCAACCATTATAAATATGCTGCAGCTTTAGCATTCCAAGACATGCCCGTTGGGAGACAAATATCATTATTATTTTTTTCTTTGGTGTTTTGGCATCTACTGCTATGGTCATTAGCCATGTGTTATGGGTAGGCCTTGTTACTAACTCCATCGCCACCTTAGAAGCAGCACTGTTGATTGGAACGCAACAGTGAATCGTGCAGGACTCATCCCAGTCGTGCCACGAGATTTTAATGATTTAATAGCTCAAATTAAATTAAAAAATCCCAGCCGCAACTAGGGCTCGAACTCCGGACCTTTCGACTCAGAGTCGGACGCTCTAACCACTGCGCCACGCTCCGACATGATAAATATTATTATTAACAGTAATGTTCACTAATAAATAATTCGTTGTTCTCATATTCCCTACTCTTAATAATCAAGTCCTTGGTGGTTTCTGAATTACAAGTGATGATTTTTGAATTACAATTGACGTTTTCTGAAAAACAATTAACTTATCTTAATTACAATTGACGCTTTCTGAAATACAATTTACTAATCTGAATTACATGTTACGGTTTTTGAAATACAACTAATTGATCTGAATTACATGTTACGGTTTCGTAATTACAGGAAACAATAATTCTGAATAACAAGTTACAGTTTCTTATTTACATGTTACTAATCTGAATTTCAAGTTACACTTCCTGAATTGCAATTGAAAAAGGTGTAGTAGTGGTTCTTCAGACAATCATATTGTGAGACGGACAGAAACTAAAGAAACTTGATTCAGCTTCCAAAGAACACATTCGCAGATGTGTGTATAAGTTTCATCACGAAAATAAGGTGCCGACAAATAATAGATCTGATTAGTGATAAATCATGTGAATATCCAGATTAGGTTTATGAATCGTAAGATACTTTGGGAAACATCTTACATGATTGCGGTTTCAAATACAAAAATCGGATGAACGCATGGTTATAATAGACTCAGCAAGAATCGTTGTCCATCGACAAGACTACTAAAGAAAATTAAAAGAATATCGAAATGAGAATAGAGACATGATATATTATCTTGACGAGAGGTGATTTGATACTCATGCTGTCGTCCAGTGGCGGCGCCACGGGAAGACCCACCCCCCCGCCCTTTACAAAATTTTGTTCTTAGCGCCCTTTCGATTTAGAAATTTCACAAATACATTGTTAGGTACTTAACAAATTTGTTCACCAAAAGCACGGAAAACCAATAAACGTGGCAACATTCGCTGTCAATACCTCGACCTCGATCAGTTGTGAATCCCATGTCGCTCGCTGTCTCTCTCTTGATTGATTCTATACCGGCGTGGCACTTGTGGCAGTAGTAGCAGTCTGGTTTGTTATTGTTAATTTGACGAATAAACAGTTTGACGATTTTTATTGATTATGGAAAAAAAGATAAAATTGTCCGGAGCGGATTATCAAAAGTTACGCGAAAAGAAGAAGTTAAAATATGCTGCTACATCACATTCTCAAACAAAATTAAATTTTTGTAAAACTTCCAATTCGTAAGTTCTTAATTTTTAGTTGAAGATCTGAAATCGTATTTATTATGTAAACTTATACATTTACAGAGAAACAAAAGAACCATTAATTCAATATCAAAGTTGTGTAGAGGAATCGGTGCCAAATAAACCTGACACTACGAAGAGTAAGGAGTCAACATTCTTGATGTTCCATCTACATCAACCGATATAGTAAGAACAGAATCCAATTTTTCATTAAGATCTGCTGATTTAACATTTACGGAAGTAGATTATAATTCGGATTTGGTTAGTGATAGTGTTCAAGAACAAGACGATTCTGATAAGATGTATGCTGAGAATGAAGGTGGGTAAAACATTTTGTTTTCATATGGATCATTTTATAATTGATATTTCAATCTTGTAGGTATTCACCTTTCTGTCGATGAAGATGCTTATCCCACCGACCCATTTTTATTCAAAAATACTATTTTAATACCTGACATAGTGCGACAACTAATTATAAGAGGACTTTGCCAACCTGGGTTATTAGATGACTTCCAAGACTTTCCAGTTTTGAATTACAGAAAATTTAACGTTTGGTACAATCTTAAAAAAACGACGTTTGGACAGCGCAGCGTACGTGAATGGTTGGTTTACTCTCCAAGAGGTAATAAAATGTACTGTTTTGTATGCTTTTTGATAGTGGTAAAACTAAAAATAGTGTTTGGTCAGATCCAAATATGGGTAACAATAATTTTAAAAAAGGACTTGAAAAAATAGTCAAACAAGAGACCAGCACTGCTCACAGACGGTTATTTGATACATATATTGTAACTAAATTACGGTTATATAAAGGCCGCACAATAATTGATGAACAGATTCGCGCAGAAAAAGATCAGATAAATCAAAATAGACAAACTTTATTGAGAATCTTTGATATTGTGTTGTTCTTGACTTCATGAAAATTCATGAAGACTTCATGAAAATTTCCAACAAATTTGTTTGTTTCGATAGTGAACACATTTCAAATTCAGAAGATAACTTACGTTGTTTACGAGAGCTCAGCGTATTTTATAAATCTGATATTACAAATACGATTGATGTAATTGCTGAATACCAATCTTTTTGTTTATTATTCAGAGACCTTGAAGATAATCAAATCAATGTAAAAACCGAAGAAATATTACCATATCTCATTTCAAATGATCTGGAAAATGCATTTCCGAATGTAGCCAAACTCTACCGAATTTTTATCACCATAGGCACAAATAGTGCCACTGCTGAACGCACTTTCAGTAGATTGAAAAATATTAAAACCTATGTTAGATCCACAATAGGTGAACAAATGTTGAACGATTTGGCATTATTGAGCATTGAATCGGATTATTCAAAAAACATAGATTTTTCTGTCGTACTGGACGAATTTAAAAACATAAAAACAAGGCGTTTACTACAGTAAATTGTAAATAATAACTATTTTGAAGTATGGGTTGATGGTTTATTATTAGTAAAAATAGTATCATATTGTTGTTTTGTTTTGTTTTTGTATATGTATTCTATTTTATTATTGTAATATTTCTTTTATTATAGTTTTGTGATATTACTTCGTTTTCTAATGAGAAATACATCATTACTTCAAATCCTATGCCTTTTTACTGAATCTTGGCGCCTAGTGATGGTGTGCCCCCCCCGCCCTTAATTTCTAGAATCGCCACGTCCAATTCGGTTGGGTAGATAAAAGCAACAAGTGTACTTTGAAAGCTTCATGTTCCAGAGGAAAAAGAATTATACTTTTTCATGCCGGAAAGAAATGAGGGTTTGTTGGTAATGCGTTGTTGTTTGCAAAAAACATCAAAATCATCTGCCTATTATCATGAGAACATGACCGCCGCATTGTTTCATATATGGGCAGAGCAGCTAGCAGCTCTTACCGAATATTTGATATCATTCTTAATCGTTATGGACAATGCATCTTATCATTCCCATCAAGATAAAAGAATCCCCAACAGCAATACGAAAAAAGCCGATATAATCAAGTTCATGGAAAGGAAATGGATGGGATACCCAAGAAGAACAGGAAAGAAATATTATTGGGATGGATTTAGAAGGAAAATTCCAAGAAGGAATATGCGATTGATACACTTTTTGAAAAACATGGTCATGTCCTAAATCTGTCGCCATAATTACTGCATTTTCCCGATTGAAAAAAAATTCGCTGGTTACTAATGATTTTTTATGACCACGTCATTGGTACATGTTGGGAGTGGGGGACTCTTCAGTCCTACCATCCAATTTGTAGGACAAAGGTCTTTTCGAGTACTTTATCAGATTATCTCGAGGTTCAACTGAAAAACTAACTGTTATTAATGATTTTTTTACACTCACCAAATCGACATGATTGACGCCTGCGCATTTTATCAGCTACCACTATCGAGAATTTTCGTAGAGAAAAAAGTTGGGCGTTTCGACAAAATGAAGCTACTCAGGAAGATTCAGCCTGTTATTAATCATTTTTAAAAATAGGCGTGGGATCCCAGTCTACAGATTTTCAATCAATGAACACGACCATTTTGTGACACAAAAATTTCACTGGCTACAGGCTCCGATTAATTTTTAGCCTCAGGCGCCTGTAACCCTTGAAACGCTCCTGAATATATTATGGCTCGTTCAGCTAGACTACGTTTACCATCAATTCCGATACCCTCTTTCGGAGGTGATTTCGAATGTTGGTGAAAATTTGGGGATAATTTCGAGTCACTTGTGCATATTAATGAATCGATAACTAATATTGAAAATTTCCATTTTCTGAAAGCTGTTCTAAAGGGAGAAGCCCAAAAGGTTGTTGAAGTGGTGAAACTTTCTGCCGGAATGGTAAGAGCGTCCATCTCTGAGCCAAAGGTCCGGAGTTCGAGCCCTAGTTGGAGCTGGGATTTTTAAAATTCAATATAATCGATTAGATTCGACTGGGGTAAATCCTGCACGATTTACTGTTGCATTTCAATTAACAGTGCTGCTCCTAAGGTGGCGTATGGAGTAAGTAACAAGGCCTACCCAGAACACACGGCTAATGGCTATAGCAGTCGATGCCAAAACACCAGAGAAAAAAAATTACAATTGTTTATCCACGAATGTTCATTTAGTTTACCGAACCAAAAATGACATGATAAAAAAATAGATCGGGAAGAATCAACCGAATCAACACTCACTACAGTATTCGTGTTATGCAACTCAGCAGATAACGGATAAGAAATAATTATAATATTTCAAATCAGGCAACATTCCTCATAACTGTTTCTAATGAACCTAATCAAGTCATGCTTATTTCATCGAAAGGATCGCTATCTCGAAGACAAATATTTCAACTTATTAGCATAATGCATATCGTTGAGTAACTTTTTGGTAGTGGAGGGCTTTTAAATATTTCATTATGAATACATTTATTTCATTCGATACTATCGTACTAAGAAAGAGTTTGTATATGAGAATGTCACGACTGGTAATAAAATCGTTGTTCATATAAGGGGTGATACGTATTTTTTCGTTACTCATTTCTTCAGGTTCTAGTCTACAAACTAATTCCAAAATTAACTACCATTCCTCTTTCACATTCTTTCGACTTTTCATTACTATGTAGGTTCCTTCGGTTTGCTTCGATCCTTTATCATTCGCATTTCCGTTTTCTGTCAGTCGCTCTCGTTTTCTTTTTGGTTATCCAGCATTATAAGCCGTTGCTACTAAAGAATTGTTTATATAAAACAAACCTCATAATTTGATAAACTTCTTTTTAACTTACCAATGAATCCACTCAAGGAATGTCGAAAAAGCACTTTCACCCACCTGAAACAAAAATAATAAGGAATTTAGACATAGATATACATAGTTAACGCTTTCAGTGAAGTATTTAAATCTATTTCAAATGGATGTTCGAAATAGTCGTAATGTGCTGCTAGATTAATTGTTTACACACTATGAAGATTTGTTGATTCCAACTGCCAGTGACTTATAATTACTTCAGAATAGTATTCATCATAATGCTTGTAATTTTTTATTAAGTTTGTTCTGAGGGAACTTCTTCAATGTTTGAAGAGAACAGTTTTGACTATTATCATGCCGATTTCATCGGTATAAACAATTATCTGGCAACTGTGCACTGGAATAATTATTTGATGTAAATGTTTCTCTTCTGCAATGTCTCGTTTATACCTACTAAAATGAAAAAAACAACCACATTTCCACCATGGGATAACCCTTAAGCAATTTGTTAAGGGCTCATACGAATTATAAGTAAACAGGTGATGGTGTTCACTATCTCAGATTTTCAGAGCTAAGATCTCGTTGTAAAATACCATAAAATAGATATTAAAGATAATTTCACTCGCTACATAAAACACTATCTAATCTTTTCACTAGTTCAGCGTGGCTTTGGCCGGGGAAGTAGTTGTATTCTGTAAGATATTACCAAAAATAGCTTCTTTGATTTCAACTATCTGAATGAAATTGCAAATTTTTATTTTTAGATTTTTACTTTCAAGTTATATAGGGTCTTTTCACGATGTCTATCAGATGAAGTTCAATGTCCAGCGTGGCTTTAGCCGGGAAAGCAGTTATTTTCTATTAGATATAAAAAAAAGTTACTTCTTTTTTATCGTAGGATTTTCCATTTCCAGAGGAGTCTTGTTTAGTTCAATTCCTCAATTGAGAATGTTTTCCAGTTCAACATGAATCCCATTCAAGGGAGGTTATCGTTAACAATGGAAAATATAGCGACTAAAGTATGTCTTTCAGTCGCATATGATTCCACATCTGATTTTATGAACTTCCTGTTCATATTTTCAATAAAATCAAAATTCGTGCATAAATAATTAACAAAATTATCTAGAAAAAAAACTTGTTTTTTTGTAAAAAGTGCATTAGGTTATTTTTTTCGTTGTTTCGGAGTAGGGCAATTTATGCTATAAACAAAGAAAAAAAACTCAAAAAACACGTTTTTTACCGAATTATCGGTAATTTTGAAGCACTTATGGTATTATTCCCGACTATTTCACGCACTTTGTTAGGGGCAAAATATCAGCCTTTATAAAACTGTTGCATGTTTGGTCTCTCTTTTACTACCGTATGCACCGTATGTAATTAATCTGGATTGATTAACTTCTCTGCAAATGAGTGAGATGACATCATAGTTGATTTGATGGGAGAGACAGAGACATAACAGTCGATTAGAATTCTATAGTACCGTTGCATACGGGCGTTAGATAGCTCTTCGACTATGAGTCCGTATTCCTCACTCACAAGTTGAAATAGGCTGGTGCCAGAACGAATTTTAAACGCTTGAAATAAGAAAAAAAGTAACAGGCAAGGACCAGGTGGAAAATGTTGTTGAGGTTCCAACTTTAGGAAAAAAAAAATCAACACGAAATCATTCAAAATGGTGAAATGGGGATGCAGTTATGGTTCTTTGCGATTTGTGGCAGAACGAGAAATCTTTAGTGAAAAAGCTGTAATAAAAATATCGAAAACTTTTGTATTCAACACTTTTCGACATAACCTCAAATCTACAGTCAAAATGGCGAAAAACCGATTTTTTGTATTTAATTTTTTTCTCGCGTATAAATGATTCAACTCAACAAAATTTGTACGCATATGTTTTTTTTGGTGTCAAATGAGCATGTTTTTTCGCAATTCAGAAGAGGACTAGTTTTCGAGCTATGTATATCTTTAGAAAAAATACCCTTATCTTCTACGAATAATTGCTCTGGTATTTTTTTGTATTTCGAAGGTCTACTTTCGAATGATCTATGTAACTCGGTGTTTTGTTGTGTAATTATGTATTCAAATATTTTATTATAAAGAATTTAATATAAACCACCTTTTGTTATAAAAATAAGAGATGCCACTAATATACGGTTACTATTTGGTATTCGACCTATTCGGCCACTTCGTTCAATACTTGGTATTCGGCCGAATATTGCGAATTATTCGGCCAAATACCGAATACCGTACCATCATTTTAAATCTTTTTTAATCATGAAAAAAGTCACACATATTACTCAAAAATTAATATATTTTACCAAAAAAACATTACAAGTGAAACTTAAAATTTATTAGAGGTGAGTTGTAATGAATGAAAAGATTTTTTTCAGCATTTGTTGATAGCAACCGATTGCGCTTTTCCTCGTAAACCATACCCGCTTCTGAAAATAGCCTCTCATAGTATACACTGCTACCGGCAGCTGATAGATCCATTTTTGCGAATTTTGTCAGGTTTGGATAATGTTGTATGTTTGCTGACCAGCACTTGTGAGGGTCGTCGTAACTTGTTGCTGCGCCGAATATTAGGTAATATTCGGAGGACGAATATTCGGCCAAGAGGGTAGCCTGATATTCGGAATTCGGTATTTGTCCTGTCACGATTAAATCTTGAGGTAATTTTAAATTTAATTAACAATACGAAATACCTACATGATATCCATAGATATACATTTCTTAATCTATTAATTTCAATTAATTCGTCATTGTTGCACGGTGGCTTGCCTGTTGATTTACCGTTGGAAGTTTTTTCGAATTTCTACGAGTTATCTATCTAGGTTCCGATGGGGGAAGAGCGGTACATTTTTTTGAAGCCGTTTTATTCCATGGTCAGATAATTTTCCCTATTTTTACGGAATTTTTCGATTTCTATTTCGTGAATTTTCCATTTAAAATGATTTTATTTTTTTAAGGTTATTACTCTTTGCTTTTTTATAAACAGTAAGACCTCTACAATACAAACAGATCTTTCAACCTAAGGCTAGAAGAAATCACCTCATTGTCCATCCATTTATTATTTCTGTAATGTCTATTCTGACAATTTTATGGAAAATTATATAGAAAACTGTTATAAAAGTGCATGAAAGAATACCGAAAGTATGTATCGGATAAACTTCTGACCAGTTCTCAGCTACCCAACAGTTCCCATAATTTTTTTACAAAAATTTCTTGCCAATTTTTTTTTAGATTTACATTCATACAGTTCCAAAAATATACTTATGTGATCTGACATATCGATTTTGTTAAATTGATTTCTCTTTCTTGAAACTGATTTATATTTAATAAAACGACGTACAGGATATTTGAGAAACTTGTGTTGGCCATTCCACCAAAGGGGATTCAATTCTGATGATAAAGTACACAAAGAAACAAAACGATCGTCTTTGAACTTACGAGGATGTATTGATATCTAGTTAGCCTAGACCAGTTCCCTGCATAAACAAAATATTGCGTTTCCATAGCAACAAACAATAACTTATTGGAAGTGTCACTGTAAAGTTTGACGTCAAAAAACTAAACCAGAGTTACGCAATAAATTAAAAGAAAAAATATGTCCTCGGAAATAGTGAAAATCGAAAAATTGGAGTATCGAACCCTCATCACGTACCTGTATTTAAAAGGGTTAGGAGGTAAGCAGATTTACGAAGATATGGTAATCAATGTCCTTCGTATACGACCGTGAAAAATTGGACTGCAGCTTCAAAAGATATAAATTTTCCATTGAAGATGATGACCGATCAGGAAGGCCACTTTCTGTGTCAGTCCCCGAAAATTTCGACAGTTCATGACATGATTTCAACTAAAACTAAAACGGATATTAGAAGCACTGAATATTTCATACGAACGCGTACATCATATAGTTCATGTCAATTTGGACATGAGAAAAATTGCTGCAAAATGGATCGATCCCCAAATGTTTGAATATTGACCAAAAGCGTGCAACGGTAATAGCATCGCGTTCGATCTGTGCTCGATTTGAAAACAATGTAGACTTCTTAAACTAAATTGTTACTATGAATGAGACTTGGGTACATATCTACGATCCAGAAACAAAGCAACAATCGATGGAATGGCGATACTCCGGTTCTCCAAGACCTAAGAAGTTTCGTGTCCAAAAATCTTTTTGGGATTGCCATGGAGTACCTAATCATGATTGATTTTTTGGATAAGGGTAGAACAATAACTGGAGATTACTATTCAACATTACTGACCACTCTACGGGAAAAAATCAAAGAAAAAAGACGCGGAAAGTTATGCAATGGTGTTTTATTTTTGCAGGACAACGCCCCTACACACAAATCTCATGTTGTCATGCAAAAAATTCGTGATTTAGTGTTTGAATTACTAAAACACCCCCCTTATTCACCAGATTTGGCTCCGTCCGACTATCATCTCTTTCCCCAACTGAAAAAAAAGTTTAAAAGGTCGTTAATTTTCTTCCAACGAGGAGGTAATAAAAGCTGTGGAGGTCTGGTTTGCAGAGTAATGTATCCAATTGATAGGAGAATATGTTGAGTAATAAAATATTTTGACATTGAAATTTTGTTTGGTTCTACAGTAGGATAAGAATTTTCAATAGTGATTTGTATTTGTCAAAATTATTGAAAATATTGAGAAAATCATGATTCAGAGATATTTTTCTCTCAGTTTTAAGCGGTTTAACGATCAATAAAACACCAAGTTACATAGACCATTTGAAATAAGTAGACATTTCAATGATTAAAATGATCACTTA
Source organism: Chrysolina oricalcia (assembly GCA_944452925.2). Taxonomy (NCBI): domain Eukaryota; kingdom Metazoa; phylum Arthropoda; class Insecta; order Coleoptera; family Chrysomelidae; genus Chrysolina; species Chrysolina oricalcia. The sequence goes on from OX101818.2 coordinate 22,707,016, forward strand.
TAGGCCTTCAAAATACAAAAAAATTGTTCGTGGAAGATAAGGGTATTTAATGTACATAAAAAACATGCTCATTTGACACCGATAGAGGCATTTGCTTACAAATTTTCATGTGAGATAAATAATTTATACGCAAGAAAAAAATTTAAAACTAAAAAATCGGTTTTCCGCCATTTGACGGATAATTTGAGATTATATCGAAAAGTGTTGAATTCAAAAGTTTTCGATTTTTTTAAGTATCTACAACTTCTCCAGTAAATATTTTCCGATAAGAGGTTACATTTCACTGCAAATCGCAAAAAACAGGTTTCAACCTATAAACTGCATCCCCATTTCACCATTTTGTATGGTTTCGTGTTTATTTTTTTTTCTAAAGTTGGAACCTCAACAACATTCTCCACCTGGTCCTTGACTGTTACTTTTTTTAAATAAAAATTATAGGCACCAGTCTGAAAGTACCACACTTGATTACGTCTCGTTCAGGAAAATCGATTCTTTCCTACATTCTTCGCAAATGACGCTTACAGTTCTTCTTTCGCGAGAACAGAAAAATAACTAAATGGCACATGCATTGTCAATTTGTAAACATTCTCATTCTGATTTACATGCACATTTAATTCGGTCGTTTATCTGTGGCGAGGCCAAATCAAATTCTCTCGTTGTGTAGACCAATCGCGTGGGCACGCAACAAACACAGCTAAATGGGTTTAATCGCTCTTTACATACAAATTAAACAGATCGAATGCATTAATCTGGGTTGATGACATTGTACGAAGTAGAAGTACAGCATACCCATTGAGTTCTAGTAGACATAAATATGAATACAGCTCATAAAAGCAATAAAATGTAGAAAAAGATAATAAAGATTGAACTATAGATTGTAGAATAGGGAAATGCGTTTGGTATTTTGATTGATTTCTTACCCTCAAAAGCGAAACAAATTAATACTCACTTCACAATCCTCATTTACAGCACGATGCAAAGGTGTGAACTGAGCACATTTTCAGAGAAGTCCTGTAATTTTCAATAATAAAGAAAACGAAGGAAATGTGATGTTATATTCTGTAACTTAAAATCCAGCAATATCACTTCTGGAAATTGAGCGTACCAGTTGGATTACATAATCGACTGCTCATTTCATTTTAAGGAGACATAAATTCCAACAACACAAATTTAGAATTTGCCATGGTCTCAGACCAAGCGATGATATAGACGAGAACATCCTGAGATGATGAAAACTTTTCCCATACAATTATTTGGTCGGACGAGAAAATGGTAACTAATGATGGTATTTTTAATCAACAAAATACTAATTATTGGTGGGAGAGCTCCAGGGTACACCGCATGGGTAGACACCAACACTGTTTTGGATTTAATAGATGGACTGAAATTTTTGGCACACGTTTGATTGGTCCTTATTTTTACCACAACTCACCTATCAAGGAGCGTTATCTCACATTACTTCGGCGCGATTTGGAAGAAGCCTTACATAACTTGCCACTTGTTCCACCTCTTCATGGTCCTCTGAGTGTTCTCTCTTCTTGAATTTCTAACCTCAATGAGAATAATTAATTTCATAAGATTTCAAATACAAATTAAGAATAGAACTAAATGTGCGATTTAAACGAGAACAACGGCTTCTCCCCTCACAAGCGATTTACATGAAATTGGGGAAAATCGTGAATCATCATACCCGTGCCACGAGCCACTATGATCATACTATGATTACACAATGAGTACAGACTGTAGCGTCAAGGGTGCACGTTATTTGCTGCGTATTTACTCATAAATAAGAATTGAGAATCCTACAAAACAATTACATCATTTTGATTGACGTTCAATGGACCTTTACATTTATGAAAAATAAATTGCAAAACTCTTTAATATCGATTGATTCTAGTCTGATACGTCCATTTAACAAAGAGTTCCACTATATTATTTTAATTTAGAAATAATACTCATTTGAAAGTGTGCCGCTGACACGTTCATCGGAAACAACCCCTACCATAATCCATTTTCCGAAACATTCAATACCGTTCTCCTCAAAAATATAGATTCTAGCTTGGTTTAAGCCATTGAGAAATAATTGAAACTTCGTCACTTGATCAACTCTTAGAAAAAATCCACATATTAGCTACTTTTTATTGTATGTATTAGTAACTTTCAAATTTCCTGAAAGGACCATCTTTTCGATGAAGAACGAGCATTGACAACTCCGCAAATCATTATGACAGTTCTCATGCCACAAAAGTGATCTCGAGATTTGAGGTTATTATTTGTGTTTTTTTACATTTGACATTTAACTGATACATTTCATTAATACTGTAGCGAGGTGTTATTATGACCGACCTGGTGTGAATTTATTTGTGTATTAAATGAATGCATAACACATGCAACAATGAGTCAAGCCACATTTTTTAATAATTGAGCTATCACAGTCACTGAAAATGATTCAACCCACAATTGTAAGGGGCTCCATCCTCTGACGGTAGTATTAAGCCACATTCCATCATTCCATGATCTGCTATCTGACTGTGGCTTGACCCATTATTGCATAACATCCTCCAAATATGGAAAGGCTTCGTGAAGGGAAGTTCGGATAATTTACCGAGGGTAGATTGTGAGATGATTGACTCTTTCTATTTAACAAATACGAATTTATTTTTTGCAATTACTAAAATTTTAAATCGTTCCTTGAACGCTGCTTGAATACAGTAATATTCAGTTGGAAAAGTTCTTCACAAAAACATAATTATATTTCCGCTTTTTACACAAGGTTTATTCATTGCTTCGAACCACATTTTACAATGTTCTTCATAGGTATTTAGGACCATAAAAAATTGTTTATTAGAATATTTACTGGTGTATTCACAGGTACGAAGCACCTTTTCGACATGTTCACAGTTATTGCAGGGGTACATATACAGGAATTAGAAAAAAAATTTAGAGCACAAACAACAAAAACATTTCAAAACTTTGAAAATCGCATTAACCTCAAAAAAGAAATCTAGTAGGGCATGTTCGTTTACAGCATACATATTTGGTGGAACTGCTCTACTTGTATTAAATATTAAAGTAGGCAAACGAGTTAAACAGAGACAAACGATTCTTATTGATGCTCCGTGAAACCGACGAACGAACCCATCTGGTATCAAATGACAACTGTCATACGACACATTATATTCAAATGGGAATTTGAGATTCCACGGTGCACAATTTTTACGATGTTGCCAAGTCTAGTTTTGATGAACGTGACGACACGAAACCACTTTTCTTCTGATTATAGAGAAACTAGCGGTCAGAAAAAATAAATAAAAATTCCCGAGTGATATTAGCGTAAACACTTTCTAATTACAGTGTTTTCTCATATGTCGTGGAAAGGTCCATTCTGTTTCCAATGGTATACCCTGACTGAAAAATAGCGTTCGGAACTGACAAGTAATTATTATAACGCCTACACTGGGATGCATGGTTCGGCCAGAACTGGTTAGAATATTATGTTGTACCATTCCAACCCTTTATTTGGGGTAACATTAGCCATTAGCTGCAAACAATTTGCATCAAAAAGTAGTCTAATCGTAAAACGTAGATGGTAGTAAAGATGTGTTTATTAAATGAAGAATTTTTAATTCTCATCGCAGAAATTGCACAAAATAGTCTTTCTTTTTTGCTACTTCTGCTGTGAGTAGTTTCTGTTTTCAGTTAAGAAATTAGTAAGCAGATTTGAACGATGTGGTAGTATTGTGAATACAGTTTCACCTGTTGGGCTGTTTAGGGATTACTTTAATGTGTATGAAACTGTAAAAATGGTTTACATTCTTCAAGTGTTCGGAGTTCTTTACAAAAACGTTTGTCTGCCAGGAGGCGAGAAATATAGCATTGGAATGCGAAGTAAGTTGTTGTTGACTGGAAAGTTGGTATTGAGTTTCTGAATAAATTGTTCTTGGGGTGATTGTTCAAATACTTCCTTTTGTTCATTTTTGTTTCTACGCAAATTTGTTCTGTTTCATACTAAAAATGTTTCGTTTAATAAACAATTTTTGAAAACCCATTTTTTCATTTAAATTTACACAGTTCATGGTGATTTTACGCGAGAACAGATTAATTAATCATCCATTATGAACCATAGAAAGCTACATGAAGAATACGGAATAGCCGATAGTTCTTTGGGTAAAATACCCCATTCGTTATGGAAATTTTTATAATGAATATTGAAGACCACGATCCCTGTAATTTTATGACATTGTTTGCGTAATTTTACATGACGAGTAATGTAAAAATCAAATAAAACATACCAAATTATTTTAAAGTACCGATGGTGTGACGAAATTACGATACATACAGGGTGTTTCCTGGTGTCAGAGGAGACTTTTTTTCCATAAATGTTTGTCTTGAAATTCACTCTCTCCAAGCTACAGACATCGCAAGTTTCCAGAAAGAAATCGTATGTTTTGAATTGTGGCTACATTTCATGCATCAAATGTTCGGAAAATTTATAGGCCCTTGGTTTTGGATGCTTCATTGTATTTAATTCAGAAACACCCCGTATATTGTGGTAATTACGGAAGAAAGAAAGAATGAACAAAACTTGAAATCATTCCAGATGAACCAGCCTTTTCAGTATGATCTCAAACAAATATTATGTCGTGTATTTTGGTCCAATAGCACTAGTGACAAAATTAATAATTCCAACTGTACCTACGCCTCTTCTTGGTGAACTTTATGACTTTGTTTGAAAAATCGGGCCTTGGTAATTTTAACATCATTACTCAAAATTGGAATAGGGACGAGTTGAAGAATTGTCACTTTTGAAATTGTTTTCTGACAGATATCTGGGTTCTCTAGTATTTAACTTGTATTCGATTTTTTACAATATCCGTGGTGACCGTGCTAGTAGAGAGTTCTCCCCTCAAGCGTAGGATCGAGGGTTCAAATCCCCGCATGGTCATCGGTCTCTTTCCTAGCTCACACAAGTCCCTCGAAGACTTCTGAGGGGTGCAATCGGTTGACGGAAATAACAATTTTAACCATTTTTTACAAATAGGTACACAATGTTATTCACACATTTCAACAATTCAATCAATTATGTGTTGTATAATGTCTGTGAATTGTTGTTTATATTTGCGCACACTATTTATTGTATCCCTGGAGGAGTCGAAAATTTTGACGAAATGTTGACAGTAAAATTGTCAAAATCTAAGGAATGCGTTTAATTAGTCCATTGGCTCGAGATCATTGATCTACTCGTGATCACTGAACTACTCGTGATCATTGAACCTAAAAATGTGTTTCCACTGGAAGATAACTTTGTGTACGAGTTGAGTCCATTATTAGTTAATATATCACATAAAACAGCAGCATTATATCAAAAATGCCTCCGTGGACAAAAAAGTCAACTGTTCATTTTCATTCAACCTCTCATTCACACCCTGTATACCCGATTCCACTACAGCGATCATTTCATAACGCTCAACTTCTTTAGTCGAGACTCTTTTCTGTCCCGTCAAACTCGTGATTACAAGATTATATTTCTTAAAAAGAAATCGATCTTTTGCTCTCCATATTAGCCTAGAAGTCGAATCCTTTGATGTCAGTTATGTCTTCTGTAAATTTATGCACTCTCCATGTAAATCTTTTAACATAATAAAGATTGATGGCGAAACGCTATACGACGTGCAGTGCATTTCAAAGGTTTGCCTCCAAGTTTTTTACGTTTTTTGGATGGTTATTGATCTGGCAGATAATTGATACAGTTTCTGGCGGAGTGGAGAACCTGACAATTGACTTCCAATTTGATTCCTTACGAATGATTGGAATTCTGTATACAGGGTTTTGTAGTTTGAATCGAAATTTGAAATTTTTAATTATTATTTTCCCCGTATTTCTGCATCAACGTGGAAATAGGTTATCATACATACGATGGCAGTATTGTATGCATGATACAGTTATGACATTCATTTACATTTTTCATTGAATAATTTTATGTGAACGAATTTGTTTTCATATGGTCAAAATGATACATCCTGAATTAACACTTTATGGAAAAATTAATTTTGAAACCCTTTTGAAATCTATTTCTTGACAATTTCTCCATTACATTTCACTCACGGTTCAATTTTGACATCACTAACTGTGAAAATAATGCCACAAAGTCAGCCTACTACCCAAAAAAGAAGTGAAGATAATCAAGATGCTAAAATGGTACAACTGAGACTTTTATGAATCTAGAAAAGTGAACGATGTAATGTTTTGATGTAATGTGCTTACAAATATTGATTTTTCCTCAAGGATTGTGCTACTGATAACAGTAAAGTCTTTTGATATCTGTTATAAAAAAATCAAAATTAGCACAAGTTTGAAAAATATGTGAAAAAGTTACTTGTGATGAAATCTTCTTATAATCTCAACGAATTCTATCAGAACACCAAACTTTATAAAAATATGTTCGACGCAGAGAATATATTAATTAATTAGTCAAAAAAAATTTGAATACATATTGATAATGTCAATAATCTTTGGATCGCTATCCTTGTTTTCGGTTTTACCGCATAAACCATTCTCAACAAATTTGTAGATGTTTTTTTTACGCCCATGTCTGTGAACGTCAAAAATCGCACTGTCAACATTCCTTATAAATGACATATATAACAATAACATGCACGTAATGAGATCTCATAACATACACGTGCGTTTTAAGACGAAAACTTAAACTACTTGGTTTAATTAAATTACAACCATATTTTTATTTACGTAAGACTTTATTTGGTCTATTTACAATTTAGTCAATTAAAAAACATAAAAACTTTTAGCATTAGCGAGATATATTTAGAATTGAAAGAGTGATGCCCCTAAATATAGACAGCACGTTATGCAATTTCTTTAAAAATAGGACACGTTTTCTTAAGTAGCGTGCTATGAAAATGAATGTCATGGCATTTTAATAAGGCACAATCGATTTACAATAATTGTTCAATTGTTATTAACAACTATTATAATAAAGTGTAAATGATTGCGATGTTTTTTATTTAATGGGAGAAATGAATGGACGTAGAAAAAGTATAGTACGTTACACGAGTTGTAAGCACTCATGAAATTTATGCACTCGCCGCTGCGCGGCTTTGTGCATAAACTTTTCATTTCGTGCGTAATGGGTTACATACAACTCTTGTTACGTAATATACTATTTTCAGAAGTACTTCCATAATCCGAAATGATACTCGTCTAAATAATTTTTACCGAAAATCATTCATTTAATGTTATTCTTATACGACAACGGCTCATCCTTACGTAAATTCCCTGTTTCCATCTCTAACTTGATGGAAAACAATCAAAATTTGTTATTTCAATTCTATGGAAGGAAAAAAATACAATGATCAAAGTCATACTAAAATTTTAAAACAGTAATTTTTTTGTAACTTATTTTTACAATTTTTCTAATAACAAATCAATTGTAATGTAGTCACGTAATTCCTAATAATTTTTTTACTCTACTTCTTCACCTTCATGTTGTCACGAAAAGTAAAATCCTGTAATGTTCAGAAAAAATTGTGAAAGCCGAAGGAAAGTAGGTAGGAATTGAAGTTCTTCTTGAATATCGGAAGGCTGTAGGCTTCGGGAAACACATCCCAAGGCATTGAGGTCCAATTCTTTGCCGTTCGTTGAAAGAATGAGCTCTGGGAATGATATGTTCGGCATGCCTCCAAAGCTTCGGTGGAGAAAATGAAGCACTGGGCATGAGGTGGCTCATAACAAATCGTTGATGTGAAGAAGAAACTGTATTGGTGCTAGAATGAATCCCTACGAAACACCAGCATTCATGGGTTTTCGGAATAGCCAGAATCACAACTGGAGGGCAAGTTACAAGATGAAAGCTAGGCGAGGAGTCCCTGATACCATTGTTTATGTTTCGCCCTATTTTTGTGAGACAAAAATTAGTAGGTCACTTGTTGATATCTGATGACGGAAACCATATTGTCACTCATACATAATTCTTGGTCGTTCTAAATATTCCATGTGCCCGAAAACAGACAGAAATGCGATAGGTTTGTAGTTGGTAGGTGAAGCCTTCCTCCATGTTTTGGGGATTGGTTGTACTCTTGCAAATTTTCAGTTGAGAACGGAAATGCCCCCACATTATCAGATAGGTTGAATAACTTGCAAAGAACTGGTGGTCATATTTCTTGAGAACAATTGGCGAAATTCTGCCAGATCCACTATAGCTTTTGTATTGAGACCCAGCAAAATACGACGGATAGTTAGTTTGCGAAAGGCAATCTCAGGCATACGACAATGGGGGAGATGTTCTAGGGTTGTTTTCCAAATGGATTCAGATTAATTTTCCCTATACTGTACTCACATTTCAAATACGTACGCTATGGTCGTTAGAACATCAACCTGACCAGACAGTCCAAGACTTTGCAGAGTTGTATTGTAGTGTATTCAGGTTGGTTGTATTACAATTATTGAAGTTGCGTTTTGTAGTTGCCGCGGTCATTTCTATTGTGTTTTCGATTGCATTATTGATTATTGACTTCAAATTATTGTTAAGTTTTGTGTTGGTTTCGGGTGACGTTAAACAGTCGTTGGTTATATTTCACAACGTACCTACGGGTTGTAAGCACAATACGCCTCTGTTCTAGTTTGACGTTCATGTGCTTTTGTTGACATCGTCCGAATTTGCGATGTGAATACACCATAGACGTCGCTTGTATAAAATAAGCTAGAAGTGAAATTTTTCTTCACAGCTTTAGCGCCAAGACCAAAATGAGCGGAACCCGTTAGGACGCTCAAAGAGTATTTATCGTATCTTGGCGATGCAAGCCTCTGTCGAGGATTCGATTGTCTCCGTGTAAATATTTCTAGCTTCAACATTTTCTGATCTGGTCTCAGGGCCCAGACTTTTCTACCATCTATGGTATGCTGCCTGCTTGTAGGCGACAACTCTGGAGTAGATTTGCTGTATCAAGGTTTATCAGATGCTGTTCTTCTTGGCGTGTTTGGTATCTATGTTTGCATCCCCAGCATTACGATCTCATAAATTGTCTAGGTCCATTGTGTTGTATTTCCATCAAAGAAACACATTTGTTCACATGAAATTGATGATATGAACACACGAAGACCCTCCCTCGGCTGAATTTACTGAAGTGCCTCATGAGACGGCTCAGTGTTGTGCCTCTATGGTGTAAAAAAATTGTAAAGAGTGGAAATGACGCTGTGGTGGGAATAAACTTCCATACTGTATGTATCAGGATTGGTGGTGAGAGATCTAGTATATTAGCAGACTGGTTGCTGACATTAGAAATGCGTACGGGTAACTTGAAAAGCAGTTCGATAGCGAAGGACGACCAGCATCTTTTTTTTTGGAAAATTTGAGCCACTTTGCCTTATTTTTATTCCTTCCTTTGGGTTTCCCCAATACTGAAAATCTAGGGGGTTCAGGTCAATTAATCAGGTTGGCCATGATATCCATGCCCGATCCATCTTTCAGGATAACCGTTACTCAAATATTGTCTTACTAGGCTGGCATAATTAATCGAAAAACTATTATATTGTAGCCACATCGGTATTCTTTATTGCAATAATATTTTATAAGTACTTCACTATACATTTCTTGCAGATAGATGACTTGTTTCATATGATAAACACAGAATTCAGGCCACACACCAGTTTTGGTTGCCACAACAATCATGAACAGGTTTTCCCAGATTCTCAGTTTGTTAAAATTTTCAAACAATCAATTTATCTACCTCACACATATTGTTTCATAAGAACAATTCAGAAGATCGATTAACACTTCAATATAATGGTAAACAAATAACCGAACAACCAAAAAAAGGTTTTCCTTCAGCGTGAGCGCGGAGTGATCTGGGTAATAAAGTGGGTATAGATGAAATAAATTCATCTATATTACATTCATTAATTTTAATGGAATAAGTCCAACATTGGAATGTATCAGTCAATTAAGTATTGATACGTTATATTCCTGTCTGTCAATTTAAAGATGAATTCCTATTCTAGGTAAGGTATAAATCCACATTTTCAGTTTGAGGTACGAAAACGGTTTCATCAAAATTGATTATGTTCTACCATAGAAGATCATTAAAATCGAAAATGATTCGTTAAAATCGTTTTCATTGTTACTTTTCAATGTTTCCCAGGAAGAGTCCTCATGAAAGATAGCAGTATCATCAGCAAATCTGAAAATATTGCCTTAGGTTGATGTAAACACTGAAGAGTATCGGCCCCAGTACTGTACCCTCAGGGACACCATAATCAATATTTTTTCTTTGATTTAATTAATTTAATTAGAACTAAGAAATGTATTGTATTGATTAAAAAAGTCCTCTGGATCCGCAAATTTTTGGAAGTTGTGGAGATGGGATAGAATCGTTTGGAATGGGTTTCGCTAGAGAGCAGATAATATCACGGCCTACTACCGTAAAGAAAAGAGGGCCATCAGGCAAGCATACAAAGGCTCATCGGAAAACCAATGCAGTCTTCCGTCACATGAGTTTCAATGAGTTTCCTCTACAATCTACGTTTTTTACAATATCTCATGAATGACTGTGTCAAGTGTCTTTGCCAGATCGAAGAAAATGCAAAAACAGTTTGTTTTTATCTAGTGATTTATAAAACATACTTTTTAGGTGGGTCAACGAGTCTTCCGTCAATAAGGCCTCTTTGAATCGAAACTGTGTCTCAGGCATAATATTATATTTTTGAAAAAAGTTGTTTAATCAATTTTTGAGAATTTTCTTGAACACTCTGGTCTATGATTGGCTCCTTGCATTTTGTTTCCAGATTTGTAAATAGGCCAGATTTCTGCTTTTTTCAGAGCAATTGGGAATATACCAAGGTCAATGGATTTATTTATTACATTTGCTAGTGGATTCGATATCAAATCTGCATATTCCTTCAATATTTCTGATTTTATTCCATCCGGGCCAGGGGCTTTTCCTGTTTTTAATGTACCGATTATGCTCTTAACCTCAATTTCATTAGCTGGTTCGAGATATATGGAGTTGGATGTTCGAGTTTTTGTGAAAGTTTCCCAGCAAGGTTAGTGTATTGGTCTGCAGAATACTATCAGATTTCTTCTTTATTTGATATTTTGAGTTGTTTACTATATTTCATCATCTAAAAAAGTACATTATGGCTCGTGTTTGGTATAACAATCAAGATTTCGTTAATTTATCAGAGTTATGGTGAATGTAGCAAAGTGTTCACAAGAACTTGTGATATTATTACGGATTATTTCCATTTTTATGGCAATAAATGTTCGAATACACTGTCTTCAACTTCTATGCATTTTTGTCATATTCCTATGACGTCTCCTAAAGCTCGTCTTATCATTTCAGGTGGAATAGAGTTGAATGATGTGCAAACTCTCTGTTAAAGATATTCTTTCATTGTTGACGTATGAAAATACGTTTCAGTACAAGCCCATGCAAATGAAAAAAATGCTTATGCAGCACATTTTGATGACTCGAACTGACCAACGGTGCACCGATTAGACGTTTATGCGATAATAATGGAAGTCACTATGCGATTCACTGGTGTGATCTGTAACGTGAATGTGAACCCCACCACCATCTCTGAGACTATTCTGTGTTGACTGGGCAGATACTATAATCAACCATTCAAGTTGTCATCATAAGAGTACAGTATCATTATGGCATTGTTTCTAACATCGTAGTGAACATTAAAATTCCAATAGTCTTGATATTGACAGAGTGTGGATTGCTATCGCTCCAGTAGTGCGTCGTGGTAGTAGTAGTTTCTTCTCTCCATATTATGTCAATCAGAAAATGGTCATAGGCAAAATTCTTCATGACATTGAACTCTACAAAATCTACCTCCCTCTCATAGTCAGACAGACATGAATTAAAGTATGAGAAAAAGGATTTTGTTTTGGCTATATTCTCTGCGCATGAACAGTTTGTTTATGAAATCTCAAATCTCGTGAAGCATCTTTCAAACGATGCTCATGAAGAAGTTGCGAAGTGCACAAGCACTGTAATTTCATTTTCTCTGTTCTTCGCCATTTTGGGTTTTAATAATTTATCTTCTATAATCCTTTAGGTTTGATATCAAACTTCTGATGATGTCTCAAGATTTGGTTTTCCTGTCCCAGTAGTTAGGGACGTGGCGAGCAAAATTTCGATATAATCGGCACACGTGGCAGATGTTACTATTAGGAAAAATTATACCTCTAGAAACATCATGGCCGCGTCTACCACCATGGTGGCGCTGAGTTGTCAGTTGAGAGTGTTTCAAAAATGTTTTTAAAATAAGGTGAGCTGTATTATGCGCAATTGTCTGCCTCTGTGGCTGATGGTCATAATCATCCTGTAATCACAGAAAATTGAAGAGGCAGACATCCAGGGCTCTGACTGTTGTAGTATTTAATTGTTCAAGTCATTTATATGATTTAATAAACTGTATAGGAAGTGCAAACCGACCTGGATTGTTCGATTGAAAGTAATGAGGACCATAAAAATAGTCTGCCAGCTTGTTTCCTCTGCTTTGTCTCTCGACAACGCTTCAAAAATGTAAAAAGGTGTGCCTCTTGGACTGATGTATTGATTTCTTATTAAAAAATAGGAAGAAAAAGAAAATCGATGAGGCAGACATTCAGGCCCGTGATATTCCATAGGCAGACAATTCGAATTTTTTTCTAGCCCGATGCTAGCGCCAAGTTACGAGTACAATATTCGTCTACTGAATATTGTTAAAAATTCCACACCTAACATTTTCGACCAATTATAGGCCTGTATTTTTAATCATTACCATAGCAACTAATAAAATTTCCGGAAATTTTTGTCTCCTCCTTGGGGTAAGGAGCATGAAATTACACTGGAATTTTTTTGACGTTTATAGTTAAAATGACATTTGAAGAGTGAGTGAGGAAGGATACATGGACGAAAACGCCGACATGAATAATCGTCAAGGTTTCTCGGATGCTAGCGATGACAACGCTCACTGACAATTATAGTTTTTTTTTCAAAAAAAGAAAAAATGTACTCTCTAATAAAAGTTCCAAACGCATTTTATTTCTGGTTGGCATATAAAAAAAATATATTATTCCATAAATTTCAGCTCCAGAAGTTGAATCGTTACCATGAGTTCAGCAAATGAGATTAAACAAAATAATGATAGAAAAACTATAAAGAGTCATAATAGTCCAATGCAATACCCGCTTTCCCTTGATTCCGTGGAATTCAAGCAATTGTACAGCTTAAAATCAGTTAGCAAAGTATCTGCCAAATGTTTTCTCGTATCCAGGGAGTCATAATGAATCGAATGGGCGCAATGTGAACCATGTGCAAATGACTCAATAGAGATTTTTTACATTTTTACAGCACCGTCCGTGATAATGCAAAGCCCGAATGTCTGTCTCTTCGATTTTCGTCGTTTCCAGGATGATTGAGACTATGAACTTCAGAGGAAGACATGTGCAAATGATTTTTTTGAGCAACTTCAACCCACTGTAACGCGGAAACGAAGCGACATAGGACCTTAGTTGACTGGACCAAATTAATTCGTAATGATCTCAACTGCAATCGACCTCGATGTGAAACTTGTTCTAATCATACAACGAAATGCTCGCCACCTCCCTAACTACAGAGGGTTACCTGATTGATTCTCAGTCAGGAAATGTTATCCCAGAGGCATGGAGAAGTGCAGTTGTAAGAGTATTCTTGCAGCTCTATCAAAGATACTGGAACGAGCGATGGACACATCGTTACGGAGCCTTCTGAGTGAATCTCATTGTTACCAGTAATTATATTTTGTAATGATGTAATCAGAGCTAAAGATCGAGGTTTATGTACGGCACTGGTATTGCTCGACTTTAGTCGGGCTTATGATACTATATCATATCACTGCTTATTCTTCATTACTTAGGACTTTCAGTTGAAGCTATATCACTTCATCAGTGAGAGACAAGAGATACTCAACATCAATAGCAAGTGTTCACGATACCTCAATTTGAAGTCTGAAGTTCCCCAGGGATCCATACTGGTCCCTCTACTTTTTACAATGTACACCGCAAATATGTTGAATTGTCTTGAAGCCTGTTCTGCACATTTGTTTGCGAACCATACCCAGCTTTATTATGATTTCTCACCATCTAATGTAATTGATACTTGTTCAAGAATCAATATTGATTTGGAATCATGAGTAACCCAAGTAGCACACCTATATTGGTAGAATATTGGTTCAATAATGTGAATAAAAAGTCAAAATATTTTGAATGCGATATTGGCGAGAAAAAAAAGTGAACATTCGGCGATATTGGTCCAATATTACTTGAAGGATATTGGAGAAATATTTTCAGGGGTAATATAATAAGTGGTATGATTATTACCGATAATTTTTTGGAAAAATAATGAAAATACAACGAGTCCGCAGGACGAGTTGTATTTTCTTGCATTGGGATTGCCAATGAATTGATATTCCAAAAAATTATAGGTCATTAATCATTCCACGAATTATATTTAGGACGACAATATATCGATTTGAAAATAGTTGAATTGCATGGTAATTGATTCTTTATTTCTGGCCGTATTCAACGAAATACTCCTTCCCACTGCTTCATCTATGATACCAATAGCCATTTGTCCTTAACGATCGCTCATATTGATTAAGAAATATAACTAATCAAAACACAAAGATTTGACGTTTATAACTTAAATCATTATTTTCACTTGACAGCTAGTAAAACAAAACTAAGCAGGTTTATCACCGTGAAAATACAGCGACAAGCTATATTTTCACTGTAATTCCGATTCTATTGGCTAAATTTCTAAATTTTAAATAGACTGATTGGTTGTTAAGCAAGGAGATTTATTGTCGAAGCAATATTGGCGTCAAAATATTCAGCGACATTGGTACAATATCGCTGATACAATATTCTGAAAATATTGGCAAAATATTCAAACGTTATATTGGTCAAATATTGTTCAAACATTTCAAAAATAGTATTGGTTCTTGAAGCCTCAAACATTAATCGATATTGGTAAAATATCATTTGGATATATAGGTGGAAGTGAATATGCCATGGTCAATCATTAGTTAATCAAGGTGAAACCATATATCTATTAACTACGAATATGGATAATAAAGACAGCCTATGTGATGCCAAAAAAAATGAGCATCGACTTCGAATTAGACGCTGCTGAATTAATGCACACGATTTTGTTTTTTCATCTCTTTCTAGCGTGCATGGTTCGGCAGCAACAATTATCGAAGATATGAGAAGCATATCTTATGTGGTGCTAATTCGGCAAATTCCAACATAACCTCTCATAATATGGATAAGTTTACATAGAGCAAGTGTAGATTGTGCTAATTATAAGAAAGCGGCACTATATGGATTTTATTCCTGAGAATATGACACATTTTATAAATGTCTAGCTTCATGCCTGAAATAATTTAAGATCGTCGCGATTCACTTCGAGTTCGTGTTCAGGAGGCAAAAAATACATCACTACCAGCAAACTATTTTTATCGGCGATTATGGAGCCGATTTGGTACGAGATCAACCTTACATGGTGGTTCTTCGGGTTGTAAGGCCGACGTATGTTAAGAGAAGATCTCGACGTTTCGCCAACACGAGTGGTTAGCATTTTCAAGAGAAAGTTTCTGGTTTCTTAAGTCGCTGTCAAATGCTTGACATTTGTTATACGTATAACAAATGTCAAGCATTTTTACTTGGTCCATTTTTTTCCGTGCGTAATTCTACAGAAATATCCCAACATCGTGTTGTCATGGAACAGCTTAACAATATCGCAATAATATTAGAACAACGTCAGTGCTCGCAAGTTCGCTTTAACAACGCCCATGGATAAAATTGAAGAAATTGACGAATAAAATCAAATTTCTTTAGAAATATTAGGAGAATCATGTGCAGCGAGTGTTGATTCACTGCCAAAAATAACTCAAGAGCGATATACAAAAAAATATGAAAATTTTAAAGAGTGGCGTAAAAGCAAGAATGTAGAGGTGGTTGATGAAGATTTATTATTAGCGTATACGAAAGGAAAATCAGAGGTTTATTCTCCTAACTCGCTGTGGACCAAGATTTCAGAGTTGAAACTTGCTTTGAAAGTTTATGACAACATTGACATTTCAAGGTTAGTTATTTCAAATTGTACACCATATTAGAGTATTACCAACAAAATTAGTATTTTCACATTTGGAAAATTATTTTTGTTATTGAGTCCGATGGATACACACCAAAGGAAGCAAAAATTTTGTCTGAAGAAGTAACTAAGTTTTTATTGGAAAGATGATCATACATGGTTGCTTGACAAGGTTGCATGACAAGATTGCATTGCAGGTGGTATTTTTGGCGCCTATAGACGTGACGAACTTGTTAGGCTGATTGTGGATGATTTTGAAAGCACCAGTACCAGAGTTTTGGTTACATTGAGGTATACTAAAAACAAAAAGAATAGGGTATTTGTCATTCCCAAAGAAGGACTTCCTTTTGATGTCTATGGTTTATACCAAAAATACGTATATTTGCGGCCTTCAAATTTGGAAAATAAACGATTCTTCATTGGTTATAGGAAAGGAGAATGTGTAAAACAAGTTTTGGGCATTCATACTATTGGAGCTGTTCCAAAGAAAATTGCAGAATTCCTTAAATTGGAAAATCTATCCGTAAAAGAACTTGGAGGTTGGAACTCCTCTGCGGTGGCGGAGTCGTATATTGAAAATTCAGTTTCAAAGAGAATGAAGATAACTATTTCATAGTAATATGGCCACACTGACAACAAGTTCAAATACTGGTGCTATAGATGGTAAATCTCTCATCGATGGAATAGAAATTTAAAATAATAGCAATTGTCAAATTACTTTTCAAATTTATAAATAGTTAGTATTATTCGTGCTTGGCATCACACGTTAAAAGAAAAGGGCTGCGTCTTCCCAAGCTCACACAAGTCTTTTGTCTTGGAGACTTCCGAGGGTTGCGCGTAGGGGTGCAATTAGTTGACGGAAATAACAATTTAAACATTTTTTTTTTCAACAACAATTATAATTATTGTTATTGTGAGCAGAACAAAGTTTTGAAAAAAAGATTTGAAAAAGTGATTTCGTAACGTCTGCCGGCCGTTAAAAATTCTCAATGGACGGAGACTGTTAACATTAGCTTCTCAATTGTCATCTGAATACCGTTAAATCAAAATTACAGTATGGGATTAGGAAAAATCTATAAAAGCAGCGCCAATAGGAAAAAAGAATTAGGTTTACCTAACAAGCGTTCAATACCCGTAATGATGCATGTCATACCAAAACACACACTGATGAAATGAATGATGGGTGTAATTTTTAACACGTCATTATTTAACGACCATTCGATACGAATGATTTATTGGCTACGAACTGGAATATCGAAACTATTTCGTCATTCTCATAATGTGTAAGGTGACCAGCTCCTCCAGGTAGAGATAAATCATTATTAATAATTATTCAGCTTCACGATACGATCGTAGTGGATTGGAATTTTGATACATTTACGCAATGAAACAGGATTCTCTACGACCTAGACCGACTTATCCATTGAAACCGAACCGACAAAACGGGAAAATCCACAGGTGAAATTTATTATCTCACAAGAAAATAATTAGTTGAAGTGAGATTCTTGGAAAGAGCGATAAACTAGTAAATTTAGCAGAATGAAAACAAGGACGGAAAAACAAACACAGAAACATACAAAAAACTGGATAAATAGTATAATGAGAAAGATATGCTCACTTATAATTGCACAAGTGGTTTGAATTTTATCGGGTAAATTTGGGTTGTTTAATGAGAAACTGTTTCCTAGCAATTTGACGAGAATAACTGTCAACTATTAAAAACACGACACCGAAGGTGGAGTGTTTTTAGGTTGACAGTTATTCGAGTCAAATTGCTAAAGGAAACAGTTTAGAATTTGAACAAAACAAATTTACCCAATATCAATACAAACCTCGGGTGTAATTCGACAGGACAATTTATTGAATGAGAAATTTGGAAACATATCAATGCAAACTTTATTTATGAAACATAATTGATGAACAAGTGAATAAGTGAAAAAACCACTAGTGTATTTGTCATTGTAAAAGTTAAAGCTAACTTTTGCCGCTGTCAAAGTGACTATTGCACTGTGGCATATGCGATTTTTTATACATGAGTTAAATTGTCTCAGGAAAATAAGTGGATACAACTGTACCAACCCCCGAAACAGAGAGCATACTCTCGGGAAAAACGGATCTTTATCACACCTTGAGGGGGATGGAAGAGTATATGGAATTCACGATCGACAAATGTACCACGATTCATTTCATAAGAGAACAATGCGAAGAATACAGAGGTGTCAAGCTCGTAGATGGAAGCATCTTGATGTCGCATAGACATATTGGTATAATTGAATTAATGCGTGGAACGCTGAATACACTTGTGTAGAATGAAGATGATTTTATAATATCTTTTTTCTTAAAGATTCATATTACGATATGAGATAGGGAATTTGTCAAACGAGGCCGGTAGGGCTAGTTTGATATCCCATCGATTATCATAATATGAATTTACGGTACGAATATACGAGGATGTATTGATATCTAGTTAGCCTAGACCAGTTTCCTGCATAAACAAAATATTGCGTTACCATAGCAACGAACAATAACTTATTAGAAGTGTCAGTGTAAAGTTTGACGTCAAAAAAGTAAACCAGAGTTACGCAATAAATTAAAAGAAGAAATATGTCCACCGAAATTGTGAAAATCGAAAAATTGGAGTATCGAGCCATCATCAAGTACCTGTATTTGAAAGGGTTAATAGGTAAGCAGATTTACGATGATATGCTTAATACCCTTGGTGATCAATGTCCTTCATATGCGACCGTGAAAAATTGGACTGCAAGCTTCAAAAGAGGTTAATTTTCCATTGCAGATGATGACCGATCGGAAAGGCCAGTTTCTGTGTCAGTCCCCGAAAATATCGATGCAGTTCATGACATGATTTTAACAGACCTTCGAATTGGGCTAAAACGGATATCTGAAGCACTGAATATTTCATACGAACGCGTTCATCATATAGTTCACGTCAATTTGGACGTGAGAAAAATTGCTGCAAAATGGTTCCCCAAATGTTTGAATGTTGACCAAAAGCGTGCAAGGGTAGTAGCATCGCGTTCGATCTGTGCTCGATTTGAAAACGATGTAGACTTCTTAAACCGAATTGTTACTATGGATGAGACTTGGGTACATTTCTACGATCCAGAAACAAAGCAACAATCGATGGAATGGCGACACTCCGGTTCTCCAAAACCTAAGAAGTTTCGTGTCCAAAAATCTGCTGGAAAAGTTGTTGCTTCAGTTTTTTGGGATTGCCATAGAGTAATCATGATTGATTCTTTGGATAAGGGTAGAACAATAACTGGAGATTACTATTCGACATTACTGACCACTCTACGGGAAAAAATTAAAGAGAAAAGACGCGGAAAGCTATCCAAAGGTGATTTGTTTTTGCAGGACAACGCCCCTGCACACAAATCTCATGTTGCCATGCAAAAAATTCGTGATTTAGTGTTTGAATTACTAGAACAAACCTCTTATTCACCAGATATAGCTCCGTCCGACTATCGTCTCTTTCCTCAACAGAAAAAAGTTCAAAAGGTCGTAAATTTTCTTCCAACGAGGAGGTAATAAAAGCTGTGGAGGTCTGGTTTGCAGAGCAAGAAAAAACGTTTTTTTTTTAAAGGTCTAGAGACGTTCCAGGTTCGCTGTAATAAATGTTTCCAATTCAGAGGAGAATATGTTGAGTAATAAAATATTTTGACATTGAAACTTTGATTGGTTCTATAGTAAGCTAAGAATTTTTCAATATATCCTCGTAGTACAATATTTTACATACCTATTACGTTAATTATTTACTCAAAGATGGTTTGGAATCCTATAACAAGCAAGCTTTGCAAAGGTAGGAAGTAAAACTATTGTTGAATTATTGTCTCTTGGTTGTCTCTCTGTCCGTCAACTTTGACGCGTTCATTTCAATTTGATTATGTTAAATTCATATGTGAGGAGATACGGATTTTTTGTCTCTATTTATTGCCATTATATTATTATTAGTACGTCTTTATTTATAATAATTTAGTTCTTGTTTCTTTTCCGATTGAATATACTGAAAGGACCCCCTACTTTTGATAGGTAAAATGGTTGTCGGTGAAAATGTCTGAATTTTCAGTATATTGTAGTATTTGTTGTACTGATTGAACGTGCAGAATCGCAAAGTTCGTTGATGGATAGAATTTGAAATACATGGCGTTCAAGTTAAAAGTCAGTAATATTTTCTCGGGATTTGGAAGTGCCAACTTTATTTTTTTTCGTTCTTATCATCAACGTACCTTCATATTACAAAATTTCATTCAGATGGTGCAGATTATATCATTATGTACAGAGTGAAATATAAAAACATTTTAGTAATTTCTGAAAATTCGATGTAATAAGTGAAATATTGATAAAATTATTTTGGCACGTAATAAACTATTCCTATTCCATCAGTAATCACAATTCATACATTTCGTACAGGGTTATTTGAAAACTGGTGAAATATATGGCCGGTTCTTTCGTGCACATCCTGTATATTCAAGTGAATTATCATCCTCCGAAGATAGCTGATAACGTATAAACATGATTTCGTAGGGATATATAGGGTGATCATGAAAATTTTCGACAATAAAAATGACAAAATATCAACGTTTCAGAAATCACCCTGTAATTTACGATTGACATGGTAAAATTCCCTTATTATCATTTGATATATTCATCAGCACTGTTCCAAAAATTCAGTTTCCTACTATGACTAGATTCATAGTTATTAATTGAGAAACTTATTACCATTTGCATGACGAGTTGAAGAAACTTGTTCACGCGTATATTCTGCTAGTGACCAAGATTTTTCACAAAAAGTGAAACTGGAGAATGTAGAGATCAGTAGTAATTTACGTAACAAGTCCTGAAAATACTGTTTTTTTGGACGAGAAGACCAAATTCTAGGACGAGCGTTAGCGAGTCCTGGAAGTCTACGAGTCCAAAAAAACTGTTTTCGGACGTGTTGCGTACACTATTTTTTCGGCAATTATGTAGAATAACACATTAATGAGACGCATTTAGTCTAAGAGACGAAGAGAGGTCGACTTTCACCCATCTGTTAACCGGATGAAACGATTCCAAATTTGAATATTTCGAACATTTCAGTTCTTATTTGTATTATATATTGAAATTCGAACAGAAGATAGGTACCAACAGAAACATTCTAGTTCTTATTTATATTAATATTTGTATTAAAATTCGAGCACTTCCCGGCCTAGTCCGGGAAGTACGTACTTTCCGGACTATGCCTTTCCCAAAGAAAAAGTGTCCGGGAAGTGAACACTTCCCGGATTGTTGCCGAAAAAATAAATTTAACATTATATGCAGGGTGATGACCAATGACGGTCCATCCAATTCCATCTACCATTTAGGAACTGACTAAATAAACGACACACCAGTTACAACTTACAACTCAGGCATGAGCCAGATAAAATTCCTAATGCTTGGATAGTTTGACTCGCCCAATCGTGTATGAGGCCCCGGTACGGGACATTACTGATTACTGAAGGTGACAAGGAACAGCCTTGAGGAGAGAATGATGAATATATCAAATAATAATAAAGTCAATCGTGAATTACAGGGTGATTTCTGAAACGTTGATATTTTGTCATTTTCATCATCGAAAATTTTCATGATCACCCTATATATCCCAACGAAATCATGTTTATATGGTATCAGCTATCTTCGAAGGATGATAATTCACTCGAATATACAGGATGTGTACGAAAGAAATGGCGATATATTTCACCAATTTTTCAAATCACCCTGAACGAAATGTATGAATTGTGATTAATGATGGAATAAGAATAGTATATTGCATGCCAAAATAATTTTATCAATATTTCACTATTACATCGAATTTTCAGACATAACTAAAATGTTTTTATTTTTCACTCTGTAAATAATGATATAATCTGCACCATCTGAATAATATTTAGTAATATGAAGGTACGTTGATGATAAGAGAGAGAAAAAAATGCAGTTGGCACTTCCAAATCCCGAGAAAATAATTAAATAAAAATTACTGAATTTTAACTTGAATTTCAAAATCTATCCATTAACGAACTTTGCAATTCTGTGAGTTCAATCAGTACATCGAATACTAGAACTGCCTTTGATTTTCAAATTATTTTGGAAAAACTCGATTTTCCGATTTCTTTTCAATTTTTTGGTGTTATCATCAGAGGTGGAATAAAATGGATGATACTTCTCCACAGAAACATTTTATGAGCATTCTTGTGATGATATCAGTATCACTGTCCGACGTTTCGTTACGGAACAATAACACTCATTCAACATTCAACAATCATTTCGGTTACAATACGTTTCAGAACATTTTCGAGATGATCTGACTGACACATAACGAATCTGGCATGTGTGATGCATTCATTACTGGATTTAGAATGAAATATACTATGAAAATCAGCAGACATTAAAACACAAAAAAATATGATGGTTGCTCGATAATAAAACGTCGGATAGAGGAACTGATGTTATCAAAATAAAGGTTATAAAAAGTGTAAAAGTAGTTTTTATCTTGTTCCAGCTGTGAGGATAACACCAGAACAAAAATAAAATAACAATTGGTAAAATTCAGTTTTTCCAAAATAATTGGAAAATCAAAAGTATTTTTGAAAATTTTAAACTTCAGTTTCAGATATCCCGTGGTGTACTCACTATACATTAACAACAAAATTACTATACTCGCAGTTACTAAAGCTAGTCCTGAAGCTGGAGGAATATTTATTTTATTCTGCAAAATACTCTATTTGCTCATTATACAATGGGTATGATCAATGGCGGATCTAGGGTACTGATAGACCAAACGCCACCAATATGAAACCCTCCCCCCCCCGTGGGAATTTATGATTCATACTTTTATTTGTTGGTAGTACCTACCGGATGAAGAATTGAATTGTTTGCCTCTCTTAAATTACAGCATATTCCGGAAAATAAAGAAAAACTGAAGAATAAAAAAAAATTATTTTGTTTTAGTTTAATTTTACAAAAGGGTACATTAGTTACCATGTTTTTTCATGAACTTATTTGGTATTCATTTAAGATCTAATAATGAAAAAAAAAATAAAAAATCTCAACAGCATATGATTTTATAATATCTTTTATAATCAACTGTCATTTTCTTCATCTTCATCTTCAAATTCGTCTGGCTCCAAGGTTTCTGGAACGTCAAGCAGTTCGAGTGGCAACGAATCTCCTTTAATCCAATCGAATTTCAGTTCACCATTTTCCAATTTCCACCCATGTCCCACTGGAGTTGGTGTGGAGGGTTTAGCTACATGTGCGTTATTCCATAAGTAACATTGGTAGTTGACACGTTTTACGTGGTTTTCTAATGACGTTTTGCATGGAGGAAGTAGACTTAAATCCATACCTTGATTGTTGGGCAGAGAAAATGCAGTTGTGGGAGAATACTTTTATATTTGAAATTATTATTATTTATTTTTCCGGTATATGCTGTAATTCGCAAGTGGCAAACAACTAAAATCTTAAAGAACATATCAATACAAACAAAAAAATGTATGTGTCGAAAATTCCCACGGGGGGGAGGGGGGGTATACAACAGCCTCCGCTCTAAGATTAGGAGAGGTTAATGAATATAAAAATTCTTATATAATAAAAGTAAAATGCGAAAATATTTCCAAACAACAAAGTTGTAGTTTTGATGGTTAAAATCTGAAAAGTAGTGAACAATATTAATTATAAAAACGGTTTTTATTATTTTCGAAGTTCAATTCATTCAGCGTTATCAATCTCAGTGATGATTTGCTCTTCAACTCAACCCTAACTTGCATTCACTACCAAAGTTCATGCTACGTATCATTAATATACAGATACATAATTGAAATGATGAAGTTTAAAGTCCCACTATTATTGCATAGAATCTAGCAACAAAGTCTTAAATTGAAGCGGCATAGGCTCAATTTTTTCGAATCAAAAGGGATATTATTTTATATTTTTGTGACCTGTTGAACTGAATGAGCGTATGAACATTTGTGTTTTGAATGAAGGGCGAGTCAAAGTTCCCTTGAATCTAATGTTAAGTTGTGGACATCCGTGCGGTATTTTATGTTATGAAAAAGCTGTGGAGATACTTTGTTAATGAGGATTTTATGAAACAGACATGCACTATGGAGATATATCCTATTTTCCATGCTCAACCATTTTGGTTCTCCTAATTTATGTGATATCTTTGCGCTTTCTAATTCCATGTAAAGACATGAATTCTGTACTTTTTGAATTTTGTGTTTGTAGTTGGTGGTTAGATTCGGTTAATATAAGATGCCTGTATAGTTGAATAAGGAAATAACCGAGTTATATCATTTTAATTGAATTGAAAAGAAAATATGTTTTCCCATATATTACATTTATGGACGAACATGCTCTTTGGATTAGTTAATTATTGTGTTTTTTTAATCTCAAGTTTGGCTCCAACAAGACACCATTTACTATTTCGATCGTTTCGTTATTAATTGTTATGTAACATCGTGTACAATTCTTTACTTCTTGATTCCTAGGTGTCACATCGTATCGTCTAAATCTTGGTTCCAAATTGGGCCAATATAAATATATTGTAAATAAAAATATAATATTGGTACAATATGGGTGAATATTCAAAAAACCATATTATATTAAAATTTTTGGTGGAATATTGGTTGAACCTGTTCTGAAAGTAAATTGTCACATGTAATATTTGGTCAATACTGGTTTAATAATTTTTACCAATATCGATAATACAATATTGTCTACATATTGTTTTCAACATCTAGAATAAATACTGCAATACCAATATTCCAGTCATATCGATTCTAGAGATAAAAAACTATATTGTATTTCCAACTTTGACAACACATTGGTTGAATATCATCCCGCCTATTTTCAAAGAATTATAATAACTCATATTGGGTCAATATTGGTTCAATGATATTTACCAATAACGAAAAATATTATTGTCTCAATATTGTTTTCAACAAATAGAATAAAAATATTGCAATCTCAATATACCTCTCATATCGTTTTTAGAAATAAAATAAAAATTGCACATCGTTGGAATATTATTTCGCCAATATTAAACAAATCTTATTAACTTATATTGGGTAAATATTGGTTCAATAATATATACCGACATCGACGAAACAATATTGTCTCCATATTGTTTGCAACATCTACAATAAGAAGAATTTTAAATATTGGCCGAATATTAAATGAACCATATTTAAATTATTTAATGATCAAACCTGGATAAAAATCCGCTAGGTGCCTCTACATATAGAACGTCTTCAAACACCTACGAAGATATATTGAATACCACAAATAACTTGTTTTCAAGGCAGCTTACTTAGTGGTTATGGCGACTGAAAGGCAGACTCTGGTTTCACCTTGATTAACTAATGATTGACCAAAAGGCATATTTTGCCAATATTTTCAGAATATTGTACCAGCGATATTGTACCAATATCATTCAAGTAATATCGGACCAATATAGCCGAATGTTCACTTTTTTCTCGCCAATATCGCATTCAAAATATTTTGACTTTTTATTCACATTATTGAACCAATATTCAATATCAATTACATTAGATGGTGAGAAATCATAATAAAGCTGGGTATGGTTCGCAAACAAATGTGCAGAACAGGCTTCAAGACAATTCAACATGTTTGCGGTGTACATTGTAAACAGTAGAAGGACCAGTATGGATCCCTGGGAAACTTCAGACTTCAAATTGAGGTATCGAGAACACTTGCTATTGATGTTGAGTTTCTCTTGTCTCTCACTGAAAAAGTAATATAGCTTATTCAACTGAAAGCCCTAAGTAATGAAGAATAAGCAGTGATATGATTTATAGTATCATAAGCCCTACTAAAGTCGAGCAATACCAGTGCCGTACATAAACCTCGATCTTTAGCTCTGATTACATCATTACAAAATTGAATTATTGGTTATAGTGAGATTCACTCAGAAGGCTCCGTAACTATGTATCCATTGCTCGTTCCAGTATCTTTGATAGAACTGCAAGAATACTCTTACAACTGCTCTTTTCCATGCCTTTGGGATAACATTTCCGGACTGAGAATCAATCAGGTAACCCTCTGTAGTTAGGGAGGTGGAGAGCATTTCGTTGCATGATTAGCACAAGTTTCACATCGAGGTGGATTGCAGTTCAGA
Organism: Chrysolina oricalcia; assembly: GCA_944452925.2. Lineage (NCBI taxonomy): Eukaryota > Metazoa > Arthropoda > Insecta > Coleoptera > Chrysomelidae > Chrysolina > Chrysolina oricalcia. The sequence continues at coordinate 22,733,338 of OX101818.2, forward strand.
TCATTACGGATTGATTTGGTCCAGTCAATTAAGGTCCTATATCGCTGCATTTCCGCGTTACAGCGGGTTGAAGCTGCTTAAAAAAGGGGAGTATTAAATCGTTTGCACATATCTGCCTCAGGGGTTCATAGTCACAATCATCCTGGAAACGACGAAAATCGAAGAGACAGACATTCAGGGCCCTGCATTATCACGGGGCGGTGTTGAAAAAATGTAAAAAAGCTCTATCAAGTCATTTGCACACGGTTCTCATTGCGCCCATTCGATTCATTATAACTCCCTGGATTCGAAAACACATTTGGCAGACACTTTGCTCACTGATTTTCAGCTGTACAATTGCTTGAATTCCACGGAATCAATGGAAAGCGGGTATTGCATTGGACTATTTTGAATCTTTATAGTTTTACTATCACTATTTCGTACAATCTTATTCGCTGATCTCATGGTAACGATTCAACTTCTGGAGGTGAAATCTATAGAATAATACATATTTTTTTAAATGCCAACCAGAAACAAAATGCGGTTGGAACTTTTATTAGAGAGTACATTTTTTATTTTTTTGAAAAAAACTATAATTGTCAGGAAGCGTCGTCATTGCTGGCATCCGAGAAACCTTGCCGATTATTCATGTCAGCGTTTTCGTCTATGTCTGCTTCCTCACTCACTCTTCAAATGTCATTTTAACTATGAACGTCAAAAAATTTCTAGTGTAATTTCATGCTCATACCCCAAGGAGGAGACAAAAATTTTCGGAAATTTTATTGGTTGCTATGGTAATGATTGAAAATACAGGCCTATTATTGGTCGAAAATGTTAGTTGTGGAATTTTTAACAATATTCAGTAGACGTAGAATTTTGTACTCGTAACTTGGCGCGAGCGTCGGGCTGGAAAAAAATTCAAATTGTCTGCCTTTGGATTATCACGGGCCTGGATGTCTGCCTCATCGATTTTCTTTTTCTTTCTTTTTATAAGAAATCTACCAAGACAAGTGCGCATAATATAGCACACCTTTTTTACAATTTTTGAATAGACAAAACAGAGGAAACATGCTGGCAGACTATTTTTCCATGGTCCTTTTCATTAATTTTAATCGAACAATCCAGGTCGGTCAAGTTTGCACTTCATATACAGTATTTTTAGATCATATGAATGATTTAAAAAGTTAAAAACCACAGTCAGTCAGAGCCCTGGATGTCTGCCTCTTTGATTTTCTGCATTTACAGGATGATTGTGACCATCAGCCTCAGAAGCAGACATGTGCGCATAATACAGCACACCTTTTTTCAAACATTTTTGAAACGCTGCCAATTGACAACGCAGCGCCACCATGGTGGCAGACGCAGTCCTTGATGTTTCTAGAAGTATAATTATCGCTATATATAACGTCTGCCTCGTGTGCCGATTATATCGAAATTTGGCTTGTCACCTCCCAAACTACTGGGACGCAACTGGAATCATAATTCAGAATTTGTTTCATGGAAAGAACCTTTGAGTTTCATCAAAGTCAGCAAGACTTTTGAATAATTAATAAAAAAACTGTGATACCCCGTTACTCGGAAATGAAGCAAGTTAGGACACAGGTTTATTTGAACTTTTTTATCAAATTTGACTACCTAAAATCAATGATATCATTCAAGATACACGCTGGATTTGTGCAATATTCCACAAGAAAGAGCAAATGCTTAATTTAATCAAAGGCTGAGCTTATTTGTACAGGCAACCCTAGGACCAGTTTCGAGGTCGTTGTCTGTCATCAGTGCCAGTGTAGATCAGGCAATATTGAATCTGTTTGTGTCGCATCCCAGTGAAACATAAAAGAGAATTACAATAAGTTACTGATCTTATCACAGTAATTTCGCATTTTGCGAAAAATTGTTCCTTGCTTCAAATAATGAGGTTACTTGTACTACGTCTTTTATGACCATCGCTTCAGTGAATTCCAGAAGAAATAATTCGATACAATCGCAGACAGACGTACGCTAATAAGCCCTCACTTACTACAAATCACCTTCATTCTGTATATGTCCGTACCGTTTTCTATTTTTCATTACACAAGTTAGTAAGACGATCTCGTTTTCACAATAAAACTTTTATTGGAACTGAAGCTGTTCCGAGAAAATTTCTTATAGTTTCGATGCACAGTTTTCGGTATGTAAAAGGAAACCTGCTCCGTTAACCATTCTGAAGCTTCCTTATTTGCGAGATAATTTCCCAACAATACATCGTTAATATAACACTAACGATCAATAACGAGTGCAATACAGGAACTGAAAAATTGACATGCAACGACCAGGAGAACCATATGTTTCTTGTCCATCAACGGATGACTTAAGTTTATTCCGTATTCGCGATTTATTGAATGAAGCGATATATCCTCAGAATTAAGACCAAACTGTGTTCGTGTCTTCAAATAAGAAAAGATGCACTTGTTGGTGCCCACGAGTCTCGTTTTCGATACGAAACTCGAGACGATATTTGGATCAGGTGAGAAGAGACTTCTTTTGGTCTCGTCTCGAGTCTCGTGAGAGAGTATCAGAGATGAATATTTCTGCGTGCGGAATAGAGGACTTCGGATAAGGATACAGTCATGCCACCACACAACTTTTGGCTTTGAAACTACTGACACGTTTTTCGGAAACTTATCTTCATGCCAGGGTTCCTGACAGCCTCAGGAACCCCGTAATATGATTGAAATTATTCATAACGACGGAAATATTGAGATTTTCCATAAAATACAAAACACAAGGGACTTTAATTTTGTTTAGTGATTTTTCTTTCAAAATGGGGCTGAATTCAAAACTAGAGTTGGAGCTGTAGATCTATCAACTACTAGATATATGGCTAGAGCATTTTTATTGAAAGAGGTATTGTGTAGTGTAGGCAGTGTCGGATAAAGCCACCGTGGGGCCCGTAGCAAATGTGAACAAGGGGCCCTTGATTTGCATTAAGTATCAAATAGAATATAAAATATAACATAGCACATTTTCAAAAAGACTTTCCGTGATTTAATCTGGGCAAATTCGTAGATAACACTCGTCAAATCAATATTTCTAAGTTAATCACTTTCTATGTTCATAATAGTGAGGTTGTTTAGACGTTCTTGTCCCATAGTGCCCCTTAACTTATTTTCAATACGCTTTAAAATTTAAAAAAAAAATGTTCTCCACTGTAGTTGGTGATTATCAAAATCAAGTAAATGAGAAACACTATTCCAACATTTGGGAAACACGATTCCAATTAATGTTCCGTTAACAGTTTATAAACTTGAAGTTCCTGAGCCTCGTGCTTTTTCTTTCATGTCAATATCAGCAGCCACATCTGTTACCACCAGGTTATTGCCCAGACTATCTTCCACATCGTCTAGGAAATAATTGACGATAATTGGAGTTCTTCTTTTTAAGATCTTTTCTGCCGAAGTATTCCAAATAGGTACACTATAGTCACTAAGTCACTTGATGGTAAGCTTCCATGCGTTTAGCTAATGCAGACAATTATGACAATAAAAACATGAATTCCAAAACGTTGTCCAGGTGTTTGATGTTCTACAACTTCTTCGAGTGTAGTAGAGCTGATGTTGAAATGGTCGTACTTTGTATTTCGCTTGCGTTTTCTCAGAGTCGACTGCTGATATTCTTCACAGCCAATTAGGGGTTTGGCTTTTACCTCTATATCTGAAAAATTGGATCGTATTGCTTGGAAGTAGCCTTGTAATGATTTATAAAGAACGTATCTCGTGTAAAGATCTTGATCGGACGACTTACAACGAAGCGTTAGTCGCTTGCAAGTGTTCTATAATTTCATTCTACGCTATAGTCATTATTCCCGTTTCTAACTTCATTCATTTTCGGTGGGTGGTGTGAAAAACATATCTTACTTGATAGTTTTTTTACTCTGCACACAGGCGCGAGGTCCCCCAGGCGCGGGGCTGGAGCATTTGCTAACTGGCTAACTTGCTACGGGTAGCTTGCTACATTGCTAATCCGTCACGAGCCTAGGGTTATTTCTTTGTCAATGTATATTTGTTCCATGAGACAGTTCAAATGTAGAAATGATATTCAACCATTTTTAAATGACTGTTATGATTAAAATGAACACGTACCCACAAAACTGATACAAGTTCTGTGATGTAACCTCAAAGTCAAATTATTGAATGAAAAGCAGAGAGTATTTGAATCAAAAAGGTAATAAGGTATGTTTATCCGTGAAATTTACCAAGCTCAGAATATTTTCTAGATCGATTAATTATTTGGCAACTAGGAGAAGTGAAATACGCAATTTTTTCAAATTCAGTTCAATTATATATTTTGAAATTACTTAGCGCCATCCCGAAACAAAAATCCCTAAACAAAATCAAAGTCCCTAGTGTTTTGTATTTTATGGAAAATCTCAATATTTCCGTCGCCGTCGTTATGAACAATTTCAATCATATTATATCATATTTCATGAAGATAAGTTGCCGAAAAACGTATCAGTAGTTTTAAAGCCAAAAGTTGTGTGGTGGCATGACTGCATCCTCATTCGAAGTCCTCTATTGAGAACCTAATATAAGCGTTCGTGTTGGATGTGCCAACACGCGGGAATTCCATTGATGATATGATGCAATTACCTCTTAAAAGCAGGAAAAACATAGTCAACATGAAATGATCACAGATATGTAAGATGGCTTCACTTTTATGTTTCAATTCACACTGGTATATTAAAAAGTGACTTCTATTATTATCGCAAAAACGTCTATATTCGGTTCCTTGGTTCCTTGTTGGTCAGATCGAGACATCAAACTGTCAAAGTCAAAATATACGGCAACGTCAGAAGTTTTTTAACGTATCGAAAAAGTTTTTCAACTATAAATGAAATTGTAAACTAAAATCATTACCTATATATTATAAACTATAATGGTGATAGTCTCTCCCATCTGAACATAACACAAGATGAATGGGAGTACAACCACTGGGCAAAAAAGGTGGCGCATTTGATATTCCAACTGCAGGAAAACCCTGGAAAACCTGCAGTACCACCAAAGGAGTCACAGACGAAAATGAGCACATGTAGGGTTTGAACGTGAGTGGGCCCGTATCAAGCCCTCCACTGCGGCCAATGGCCGATTGTGGCTCACCTTATGGTTATTTTTCTCCCAGTATATCCAATCTCTTGACGAAATTGAGGAATGCATTGGGAGAACAATTTACCAGGTTTTCTGGCCTTACTGTCGTATCGCCAAATATTGAGAATCTGGTTCTGGCCGCTGCAGGGCATGTACACAGAATGTGTTTAGCCGTTTCATCACCCTCCACGCATAGCCGGCACTCTGCATCTTGTGCAAGTCCGGTTTTATGCATGTGATGTTTGAGTTTGCAGTGGCCAGTAAGCAAACCTACTATAACTCTGAGATGCGCTCTGCTGAGTTCTAGCAGTTCGTCAGAGTCCTGTTTTTTCCTTGTTCAAGCAATAAATGCTTTGGAATGGGCTAGGCCCGGTAGACTACGCCAGTACTCGAGTCTTTTATCGTCTGCCCAAGCTGTTATGACATTCTTGGCAGTGCTATATGCTAAACCGATTACCGGTTCTGGTCCAGTGAACGTTGTTTCGGCCCCCTCCTTTTGCTAGGGCGTCCGCTATTTCGTTTCCTTCTAGGCCTATGTGACCTGGTATCCAGACTAGGGTAACGTTGTTGCGAGCACATGTAACTAGAGAATAAAAATACAAACACTACCGCTCAGCATCACACCCATGGCCTCTTCATTTGTGCCATCTTCTGCCTATACAGCCGCAACAATTGGTGAAAACGTTGCAGTTACTAGTCAACAAAAACACATTTTGCACGTAACGTGAAAACTCCCGTCTAGTTACGATTAGAACAAGGATAAGACAACAGAAATAAACTGAGAATGTCCAAATAAGAATAGATTTTTTGGAATTTGATTTTATTATGTATATTAGAATATTTCAGTTTTTATTAACAAATTGCATCATTATTATCAATGTTATTTCATGATTTTGTTCTTTATTTTCCTTCGGGAACATCTTGTTGTGATGTCCAACAGTAAAACGCCAGCATACGTGGACTTCACTTGCCCTGATATCAAATATTTACTGTGTTATCGCTGACAGCGACCATATTTACAGGAAAGGAGTATAAACATGAATGTAGAAAATATATTTTCAAGCGCAAAGCCTTAAAGTATTATAGATAACAACTCTGCGACAATACTTTTATTCACTGTATCGGCCATTTCCGAGAAAATTGAAAGTCACTTTCATAAAAGATTCCAAAGCTGATTTTTCCAAATCCCTAAGCTTTTCTCTTAATATTTCAACAACAAATATACCCTCTTCAATTTTTGCATCACTCAGTTTAGAAATTTCTTCTTTCAAATATAAGAAGCTATAACTACTTCTGTCAATAGCTTTCACGAAGTTTTTCTTGAGCCCAAGTTTTATGTGTGAAGGTGGTAAAATATATCATCAGGCTGCACAAAATGGAGAATTTTTAATATTTTTCATCCCAGCGAAAAATATCTCCTTTTGGGACAGTTTTTCTTAAATAAATGAATTTTTCGGTATCTGCTGTCCCATTGCACTCACAAATAAAACAGCAGTATTTTGTTTACCTCAGTTGTTATCCTAAAATAAGGGCAATAACCTTCAAATATCCACAAACTTTCATGTTGTTTTCTTTATAATGAATTTTTTCAATGAAGATAAATCCGATAGTTTCATGAGAGCTTTCATTTTAGAAACCTCACCCAATGCTATAGGAAACTTCATTGCCGATATGTGAAAGAATAGCATTTGAAGATGCTTTTGAACTATAGATAATTAAACGCCACTCTTCTGCTTTATGCCTATTCTATACCCAAGACAATCATTACGCCGTAAATATTATTACAAAATACCAGCTTGTAAAAAAAATGGTTTAACTCTTCGTCTTGATTGCGAAAGTACATACTTTTGTTTTTGGTTGTAATAAATTGTATCCCTTTAATCGAGAGCCCAAGCCTGTTGTTTGGGTAAATTTAAGTCATGTACCAAATCATTGAGATCTCCTTGAGATAGTAGATGTGTTTCATTAGATGAGAAAGCTTCTAGAAAGTCAGAACTTTAAGGTGGTTCTGGTATAGAGGTAGTTCTTCACTATGAGAGATCTGTTTAGCATATGGCATGTCAGAACACTTCGTTTTAGTTTTTGTTTCAATTGGAATACGTTTCGCTTCAACAAGACAAGAATAACAATCAGATATGTGGTTCGTTGGTCCCGTCCAAATAATAGGAATTGCAAAAGGAATAGATCGAGATCGTTTCGGTCATCCAGTTAGAAGACCCACATATGTAACACAACATGTGTGGAACGATTTGTCTTGGTTTCCGATGGTAAATCCAAAATACTGTTTAAAAGGAATGACGCCAGAAATGTTACAAAACTTGTCGGGACCATTTAACACTTTTTCGACATTATTTAGGAATCACTCAACTTGGAAAACAGAAAACATATCTACGCTCTTCAAATAATAAATACTCTGTCGATCTTCGGTCGATCTTCAATGTTGTGGGCAGTACTTTTAACACAAAAACGATACCTGTTCAAATCAAAATAAATATGGTGTTAATGTGGGTAAGTAGGTAACTCAAAATTACTTAGTATAAGCACCTTTCTTGTTACACAAGTTTGTTGCACAAGTATTGCTATTATTATTAATGAACATGTATTGTTCTGTATTGGACTGTGCTAGTATTATCATTTGGCGCAGCGCCCGGAACTCATCTAGAGATTTTGACAACTATATTTGAAGAGTTATTGGTTTTGTCAAACTATGGCCTGACAAATTCCACAATATTATTTGTTTAAAAAACACGAATTCCATTTCAGATTTATTTTCAGCATTTCGGTTTAAGTAAGTAATGCGGAGTTGGACAAGATTAATTTATATCAGCGTCGGTAAACTTCAAAGCGGACGATATTCCAAAATATCTGACAAAAATAGGCGAGACGGTCTTACGTCTTCATTTTGGTGCATCACTAATCGGCAAAATTGATTTTCCACACCGGTCATCCTCGACAAAGAAACTTAATGCGCGTTTCAATAACATCCTTTCGCTAAATTGATACACAGAATCGGCGTGTCTGCAAAAACACATTCGCGGAGGTGGTAACCCAAGAATGCACGATACCGTATCCTTTTCGGTTTAATCGATTTATGTCAATAAATATGAGCCGATGGCAAAAAATTCCCGAAAACAAATTCACTGGCCAATGATTTGGACTTACCTTTCTGGTGATTTCAGGTTTTTTATCCGCTGACTACCATGACTTAATTATTGCGTTATACACAAGGCTTTGAAAAGGAATCTTTGAAGCTAATAATAATAGTTTATTTGCATGTTTTATAGAAAAGTTCAATAATTGAAGTGGTCACAGAGATAATAATGCAAAATGGGTCTGAAAACAATTTTAAAAAGTTCTAGTTCAGACCCAGATGAGCATTCTAAAGATTGTCTTAACGTATATCGTTTGCACGAGAAACATATCTTAAACAGTGAAAAAAAAATTGAACAGTTGTGGGGGAATTGAGATACACATCATTCGTTTTGGAAACCTGCCTTGATTACCTTCTTAAATAACATTGGTTTCATTTGTTGAAATGAAGGATGAACATCATTGAATTATTTGTAGGAATTATATGTAAAACTTCTCCTAAATAGGGTTATTTTATACGGTGGCATGAAATATGACCTCTGTGACGTAGGTTGAGGTTATGAATATCGGTCCTATATTTGATTTTATAACATAGATATGGTGGACATTGTTTTATTATAATCGAATGTACCAATACTAGGAAGTGGAGATTTCGACGATCCACCATTTTGAACCATTTCGTGGGTTTCAACACATGCGAAACAGGATCATATTTTCTTATGTCATAAATGAATCTCAAACATGATTTTTGTACTTTTTCTATACGACTGATATCACTTTGATCTAGGCATGACCTTGAACTAATAGATCAATTAACAATACTTTGAGGGATTGTGTCAGCAAGTGACGTTGGAGATAAAGCATTTTCAAAGAGCAGTAGGCCCTTTGGAGACAGCTAGTAATTTGCTTTTTGAATCGGAGGTCTGTGTCCAGAAATAAACCTACATTCCTAGCAATATTCATCGTTACCTAAAAGGCCTTCGTCAGCCAGATGTGTATTTTCAATGAAATTATTGTATAATCTATGATGTGACAAGTTTTCAAACCCGGGAAAATAATTTTCTATTTTTACCATTTTGAAAAATGCCGCCAGATTCATTTGCCAATGTCGTAAATTAGCTAGACCTATTTTTAAATACAGTTCATAATTGTATCAAACTATATGCTAAAATTTCAAGCCTGGAAAAATAAGGGTTATGGATCCGCAAAATTGGTAAAAAATTTTAATCCGTAAAGTTTTAGCCAGACTCACTTTCCGCTATTTGTGATAAGCCAGACTGCTATTTTCATAAACTCTATGTTCCACTTTAGTAAATGTAAAATATTTATTACTGGTAAAATAAGTGGACTTGTATTTTATTTTCGTTTTTGGAATCTATCCAAAAATTTTAGTCAGACTCAAAAATTGTTGCTTTTTGTCACTAAGAGAACAGATTAAAATATTTACACCGACTGGACAAATAAGTACGAAACAAATTCACTGCCTCCTGGACTGAAAGCTTTTCATTAAAAATATTTAAAAAAATATGGATTTGTCATATTGCTCTGCCAACTTATTGTTGAGTTAGCATAACATGTCATATTTAAAAGAAAAGAAAGCGAAATATCGGAATACAGGACCTTAATTAATAGCTCCTAATTAACTGATAATTCCTCGATAAAAATAATGTAGATATGCTATTTTGCTCTGCTGACTTTTCGTTGAGCTAGCAGAACATGTCATATTCTTCCAGGAAATAGAGCGAAAATTTCGAACTAGTGCATTTAAATAGCTCCTAATTAGCTGACAATTCCCCTATTAATAAATATGGATACGTCATCTTGCTCTGCTTTTTTCAAGCTAGCAGAACATGACAAATTTTATAAAAAAGAAGCACAAAATTTTGGAATAGAGCACTTAAATAGCTCCTAATTACCCGATAATAAATTCTGCTCACCTAGCTCTGATGGCTTTATAGACATAACTTCTCTCCCGATTCAACTCAAACAATGACCTGTCGTTTGAAGTGGGAGCACCTCCAGAACTAGAAGATGATCTTTATAGCCCAAAGGTGAACTGGTTAAAACAATCAATTTTTTTTGCGTTTTCAAAAGAGAACCATCAAGTACAGTTTAGCAGTAACAGGAACTTACTTCAATAGTTACTAGGATCATTATTGTAAACTCTCAATAGGTAACCAATAAAACTAATCGTATTGAATTGATACTTAAATATAGATATCCGGACACTTTATGCTTATCTGAAACTTGGTGTAACGATTCGAGTATTGCAGCTATGTGTTTTGATGGCTACAAAATCACTAATTACTTCAATATTCAGTGCGGCTTTTTTTAGTCCCCCCCCTGTTAACTCTTGAACGGTTCGACCTACAAACATGAATAAAAAATCGTTTGGAGAGTTTCACCCATACTACTTTTTGAAATAAAAAATATGGTGATTGTTCGACAGGGGGCGCGGGGGGGCACATCAATTCAAAAATTTTAAATGGCATGGGGGGTCGAGTGTCACATCGTAGAAAAGAGAATTCAATTCTCTTTAGAACCATGTAATTTATTTTGAATTTCGTTAATATTTTTTTTGCAATTCAAATTCGAAATATCAAATATAAATGCGGATCTGAAAACTAATCATACCTTGATAAATTTGAACGGTTTGTTGTGGAACAATGAAACTAAAAACATTGCGAAGGGTATCACCGATACCACTTTTTGAGAGAAAAAATATTGCAAATACACTACAGATGGCGCTGGGGCACATCAACTAGAAAATTTCGAAAGGCATAAAAATCGAAATTGGGAAAAAATTCCTCAACTAAATTCAAAAACATTTAGATGGTTGTGAAGAGAATTGAATTCTCTTTTCAACGATGTGACACTCGACCCCCCATGCCATTTAAAAATTTTGAGTTGATATGTCCCCCCGCGCCCCCTGTGGAGCAATCACCATATTTTCTATTTCAAAAAGTAGTATTGGTGATACCTTCCAAACAGGTTTTTTTCAAATTTGTACGTCGAACCGTTCAAGAGTTAACAGGGGGGGGGACTAAAAAAGGCCTGTATGTGTCAAGATTCATAGAGAGATAATCATTATTGTTAGGAATACTCTGGATGTCAAGATTTCATCCCTCGTGAATGGATTGAATAAAGACTTTTGAGGGTTACTATATTTCGTTTGTATAACAACAAAAGTTATTTATGTAGAAAATGTTCACGATAATGAACTTTCGCAATAATAGTTTCGACTATATTATTCTCAATATTGATTTTTCAGCTGGCTCCAGTGATAAATCTTTATCAAATTGTATCAAATGGTTTTGTGTTGGAATGTCAAAACTCATCTATTCGAATTTCTTATATATAAGAACGGAAAGGTCATAAAATCTAAACTGAATCATTCAATGACAAATTACTCTCCAAATTATACAGAGGTTGTAATAGACTAGGTTCTAGGTGACCATTTGGCTTTCGATATTGATTTGAAGAATATCAGAAACTCACATTGATTTTCTTTGTTCTTTCCCACCAACATCAAGATTCTGTAATGTTTTAAGATGGCTGAGTTGCATAGTAACCGTCATGGCTCTATGGTTTTGTTGATTGGATACTTAAAAAAAATTGTTGTTTCCAAAGTTTGTTGTAGAATAATTTCGGATTCTGCAAAAATTTTGCAAAGACCAAGACTCTTACGGTAGTAGTATTCTTAATAAAAATGAGTTTTACTAAGAAAGGGATTGGTGTGGTTTTTATTTGCGGTCTGCTACGACCCTAAGGGTGACCTAGTAGCAACTGTGGGTGGCTGAAATTTCATATAAGTTAAATGTCTAAAGGGGAGGCCGTCAGCAAACAGTGAAGAAGGGCGTGGGTAAGATGGTAAAGCGAGCTTCACCCGTTTTATAACCCCTTTAGGACTCGCTAAAGAATGTAACAAAATAAAAAAAAATGGGAAATTATCCAAAGAAAATAATCAAACTTCAATTCCGTTTGAACGATAATATAATAATTGATGAACTCTCATTCAGTTTTCGACTATATTATTAACAAAACACGCAATGAACAAAATCGCCGTTTATTCGTGAGAACACTTCGTCAAAGGCAAATCAGACATGACTCTGGCAATTTGTCCGTGATACAGAGTATATGAAATTGAGAAGAAGAAATGAATTATGTCAGTGCTGTCACTCTGGTGTATCTAAGGTTAAGGATAGCTGTTTTGTTAACAATTGATTCAAATGGAAATTACTATTATGAGATGAGATTATATACTAAAAATGCAATACCTGAAGAAAATGTAGTATCAATCAGCACTTTATAATGAAAGTGACTAGACTCATTTACTTTAGATATAGCTATATCGTCAGCTCACAACAAATATTCTGGGTAAGGTTCTTAAGTTTACTCTATGAAGGCAACTCGGATCGAGAAGCTTGCTGAGAGATGTTTTCCATAAATTCTTGAAATATATTGTGGGTAGAATCAATAGTTATTTAATCAACTAGTGTATTAATGAAGGTGATTTATGATCCAGATATTTTAACGCGTGACCGAAGCAAGCGCGTTAATTTTCGAGATTTTTTTTTTCTTTGTTGTTTTGGCATCGACTGCCATGGTCATTAGCCATGTGTTATGGGTAGGCCTTGTTACCAACCCCATACGCCACCTTAGGAGCAGCACTGTTAATTGGAACGCAACAGTGAATCGTGCAGGACTCACCCCCAGCCGAGCCACGAGATTTTAATAATTTAATAGGTCAAATTAAATAAAAAAATCCCAGCTCGAACTCCGGACCTTTCGAATCAGAGTCGGACGCTCTAACCACTGCGCCCCGACCCGACATATTTGAGATTATCAATCGCATTTCAATATAAGAGTTGATTACAATATTTTTCCGTCTATCCCACACTTGTTGAAATGAAAGAATTCAATTTTTTTTCTGGAAATAAAGTTAGAGATTCTACTTTAGCAGTTTCAACAACATATGGCAACATGAATTCATCGTCAATATCCGTTTTAGCGTCCATAACATCAGAATTCGTTTATGTTTGGCTGCCTATGTAACAATCATGCATTCATAGAGAAATCGACCATTAATGGCAAATCGACCATTCATAGGGGTCATTAATGGACGATTTCTCGAAATCATCAATTGATAAAAAATCGTTCACTTATAGACCCCTGTTAGTGAACGATTATTGGTCGACTTCATCTGCACTGAAAAACATTAAACAGACATGTTAATACGAGGTAGGAGGAAAATGTAAATGAGTCAATTATGTCCTAGAACTGAATTATATTGGACGTAAGTCACGAAGAATGTGCCTCTTGAAGAGAGCAACATGTTCTAAATGACACTTCTGGACTTTATAAGCAGGTTTGCAATGAATGTATGGAAATCAGATATTCCAGAGATGTGTTATGAATGAATCAATCTTATAACTAGGCTTATCTGTTGTGTCCTGTCGGAGTGCTGTACTTCTGAGGAAGTTCTAGATACTATGGCAATTAGAAGCTTCATGCATATGATCATAAGTTAGTAAGCGGCTACTTATAACCTCTGCGGTCTCAATCCAAATGAGTGCTTGCGGAAGCAAAATGCGAGTATAGAAGGGTACTTCGACTTTCAGGTAAGGTACAGGAGAAAGATGAAAAGCTAAAGATGATAGCGAAGGGGCAGAACGAAGGTAAAAAAAGGCCTGAAACAAAATGAGGCAGATGAGACTACGTTCAGCTGAATTTTATCAATGAATAGAGTATTATTCATGCACGGAAAAAATGGTCCAAGTGAAACGTTTGTTTTCCTGACTTTTTTTCGATTGTGGTGAGAAAATTAATACCTATATTTAAAAAAATAACATTTTGTCTCTAAACTCCATGCATAGCCGGCACTCTGCATCTTGTGCAAGTCCGATTTTATGCATGTGATGTTTGAGTTTGCAGTGGCAAGTAAGCAAACCTACTATAACTCTGAGATGCGCTCTGCTGAGTTCTAGCAGTTTGTCAGAGTCCTGTTTTTCCTTGTACAGGCAATAAATGCTTTGGAATGGGCTAGGCCCGGTAGACTACGCCAGTACTCGAGCCTTTTAATGTCTGCCCAAGCTGTTATGACATTCTTGGCAGTGCTATATGCTAAACCGATTACCGGTTCTGGTCTAGTGAACGTTGTTTCGGCCCCCCCTTTTGCTAGGGCGTCCGCTATTTCGTTCCCTTCTAGGCCTGTGTGACCTGGTATACAGACTAGGGTAACGTTGTTGCGTTGCGCCAGTCGGTTTAAGGTGTCTCTGCAGTTCCATACTGCCCTAGATTCAAAGCAGTTGGATTCAAGCGCTTTAAGTGCTGCTTGACTACCTGAAAATATTTTTATTGTTTTTCGTGTGTGGTGTCAATTTTCTATCTCCCTGGCATACATTTCAATGTCATATACCTCTGCCTGAAATATCGTAGCTAGTTTGCCCATACTGAACGAGCGTTTCACTACTGGGTTCATCCCATATGTTCCGGCTCCGACGCCTTCCTGAGTTTTGGAACCATCGGTGAACCAACGTTCATTTGCTCTACATAGGTTGGTTTCATTCCGGACCCAGTCTTCTCTTTCGGGAAAGACCACAGTGTAGGACGTGTGAAGGTCAACATTTTACTAGCGCTAGAAAAGTGTATATTCATATATATCCACTTTGTGTTTCTGAAAAGTATAACATAACAACAGAGACTCGTGTTACATGCATAATACAAAAGTTTATTGGCAGTAGAGCTAGGTGTTCCTACGATAGTGAAACTGTTTACCTACTTGTTGATATGCGACCAGTTTGGGATCAATCGGTAGTAACCGTTGCACTGATCATCAACGTTTTCGCAAAACTGGTCTCATTCTAGTTCCAGCATTTGAGTTAGTAGTTTTATGTGGAAGTGTTACATCGTGTGCCGGAATTATATTAAGATAAGATAAGATAATTTATTTCCGTGGACAATACATTACAGCATCGTATAGAAAATTGTCATACAAGAGCAGGCATGTAGTATTCTAAATACTATATGAAAAAAGAAGTATAAATTGATTAAAAAAAGTAGACATAATTACAAATATACAACATAGACATACAGTGATTGTTCAATATATGAAACAGTAATTTTTACACAACACAAACAATATAAAACAACATTATTTTTACACAACACAAACAAATGATCTCTAAGTCATAAAATCTGTCAAATTATAAAAGCACTTTTCATAAAGATAATTTTTAAGTTTTCTTTTAAAAAGTCCCTCAGACTGACTACATTTCAATTCTTTGGGTAACAAATTAAAAATTTTCAATCCTAAGTACTTAGGTGTATTCAAAGTCACATTATATTTACAAAATGGAATATATAAGTATTTATCCTGTCTAGTTGACTTCTCACGTTTACAGTCATTGGTCAGAAATAGTTTTCTGTTTTTGAAAACGTAAACGGACATTTCCAAAATGAACAGACAAACCAGGGGCAGAATCTTGTACTTAACAAATAATGGTTTACAGGAACTGCGTTGAGAGACACCAGCGATCATTCTAACAAGTTTTTTCTGTGCTGTGAATACATTAGGAGCCAAAGACGAATTTCCCCAAAATTGAAGGCCATATCTCAATCGGGAATCGACTTGAGCGAAGTATAATGTAACTAGCTGATTACAAGTTAACAACGGTTTGAGATTTCGAAATAAAAAAAATTATCATTAATGTTGTGAGTTGTGTGAATAGTGTTAGTTTAATTTATGTATTTTACCTGTTGGTATGTAGAATGTGGATTTTGACCTAACATTTCTATGGTATTGACATTTTATGTAGAATAGAATCAGGAGAATTTTCCAAAAGACTGAGCAACAGTTTTGTTTGAATAAAAATATTAAAAATTTAAATATTTTTATTTCATTTCTCCATTATCTTTTATTTTCAATTTTCAGAACGTTCAAGTCTACATTAGGTTATGCATAACTTGGATTTGTTATGATCACAATGGGGAAAGACATTAGTTTGGGATCAATCGGTAGTAACCGTTGCACTGATCATCTACATTTTCGCAAAACTGGCCTCATTCCAATTTCAGCATTTGAGTTAGTAGTTGTATATGGGCGTGTTACTTCGTGTGCCGAAATTATACTATTATTACTGTTGTGAGTTGTGTGAATAGTGTTAGTTTGATTTATGTATTTTACTTGTTGGTACGTAGAATGTGGATTTTTACCTAACATTTCTAGAATATTGACATTTTATGTACAATAGAATCTGGATAATTTTCCCAAAAAACTGAACAACAGTTTTGTTTCAATAAATATATTAAAAATGTACATATTTTTTATTTCATTTCTTCATTAGGCATCTTTTATTTCCAATTTTCAGAACGTTCTAATTCTACATCATGTTATGCATAACTTGGGTTTGTTATGATCATAATGAGGAAAGATATTAGCATTAGCATTCATACTGATGAATACAAACAGATTCAACAAAGTTCCGAAATTTTTAATTAAGAAACAGGCTGTACTGGGTGATCCAGTAAGGGTATGGCCAGAGGCGATGATTTGTTTAAAAGAACCGTCAAAATGTTTTATACTTCTTTCCACATGAACTTATATAGTTCACGAAAAAATGTTGTCATGGAACTGCAATCTCTTTCTCTAGTTTTTCTTGAGTAGTGTATTTTGTTAGCCTGTATATGCCATGCAAGTACGTTTTTTCATAGTTTAAACTGAATTATTGCTACCTTGTTGCAACCGAACCTTTCATATCATTTCAAATTCAAGAATGAAACGAATGTGTTGAAAATTAGGCTTTATAAAAAACAAATGATCCTTCTTTGAAGAACTTATAACTCTAAATTGAGGGCAAGTGGATATTTCAATTGAGTCCGTTGTATCCTGATACCAAAGATGGAATAAAAGCTATTAAAGGTAAGACAATAATAAACTACCCACAAGTGAGTCATTTGATAAGGCCAAGTAAACTAAAATTACTGTATTAGTTTAAAAATGTTGCTGCAGTAGAATACTGTATAGTAACAACTAATATATTTTTTAGTAGATTTAAGTATAAGAGTTATTTGAGAGTAAATCATTCTTCATCAATGGTAAATTTACTTGTCACTAGTAGTTATCAAACTGAGCACCTACTGCAAATAAAACGTAGATTGAGGCTTATAAAATAAAAAGTTTGCTTCTAGTAAAGAGTTCAATATCGTTAGGTTACATTGCGTTCCTGAAATTACATCAATAACAGCAAGTGATCAAATTCAGGAATCTAATTTTTCTAATTGCTAATAAAGCGTGTACTTGTCCCATATAGTATGCAAATTTTCACTTGGTGGTATGCAAATTTTACTTGCTACTATTAAATTTTTATTTCCGTGTACTAGATCCGTAAAACGTGTTGCTAGAGTTAGATCTAAAATCCAGCCGAGAATAGCAAAATGGCTAACAAAAGTACCTCAGAAAATGGGTAAATGTGGGCTTTGCCTGAAACAATGACAGGACCAAAGGGCCTAAGGCAAGTTTGTAAAAAGTACATTTATGCTGCTTAACTAAATTTGAAC
This sequence comes from Chrysolina oricalcia, assembly GCA_944452925.2. Taxonomy (NCBI): domain Eukaryota; kingdom Metazoa; phylum Arthropoda; class Insecta; order Coleoptera; family Chrysomelidae; genus Chrysolina; species Chrysolina oricalcia. The sequence goes on from OX101818.2 coordinate 22,751,088, forward strand.
ACAAATTAAAGACAAAACTGCAGACTATTGACAAAAGAAGAGAAAATAAATTAAGAAGAGCGTATTCAAAAACTATATGATAAAATGAACCCATAACAAGTCGACTTGTGAACCTCGCCTTCAGCTCAGTACACCTCTTTATCTCGCTCGTGTGCAAAGAGTCGTTTTCAAACCGTGTTGTTCAATGGACTAGTTTTCATTTTTTATTATGGATTAATTCTAAAAATTTAGGAAAAATGAAACAAAAATGTGAAAGAATCATTGAAATATCTCTAGAAATGAAAAAGTTATGGGACTTTGAAGTTGCGCTTGAAAGAATGATTTCATAGTACACAGCGCTCTAGTGTGTGACGTCACGCCACATGAACGAGGCGACTGTTATTCGCAGAGTGCTTACAAATTTATCGGTGTACAATCATTTGCGCCGTTCGTGTCGTGTATTGTTCATTACACGATGGCTGAAATAAAAACAATATCCTACAAATATTGTATTGTGCCTATGTGTGAAAGCACGATAATTAAAAACCCCAATAAATCGTTTTCATTTGGTGCTCATTTGGTAATGATATGAATAAAAGGAAGAAGTGGTGCAAACTAACGAGGCGTGACTTAATTGGACCTAAAAGTACTACATAATATTTGTGCCTTGGCGCGGCTAAGGTACTAATAAGTAATTATTCATGGTGTGGCAATCTCAGACATGTGGCGTGACGTCACAGACGAGTCGGAGACCAAAGACGTTCCGCGCTAAAATACGTAAATTTAAATAATCTATATCTCAGTCATTTATTGATGGTTTTAAATGAAACAAACACTGATTTACTAGTTCTGATCTATAATTTATTTAATTGTGTGATATTCTAAATTTATTTAACGACAATATTCAATTCACCTTGGAGATTTCAAGAAGAATAATGGTGAAATATTCTCGAGTCAATATTGAACTTGAAACATGAAGCGGTACTGAAACAGTATCGATTTAACTTACTTAGGTTGAAATAATGTTGGTCCAATAAAATTTTATATTATTCTTTTTTATATTATATAAATAATATTTATTTTATTTCAATTATTTTATTTTATTTTTATTTTATTTTTTTATTATTTTAATTTATTTCAATTTTAATTATTTAATTTTTTTTTTGAAATGATTTTTTAATGTGACGAGTCTCTGTGAGCCTATTATCTTCAACTTCTTTTGTTATTTTTGTTTGCTTCATGATATAAAACTGTTTTTCACTTAGTTTCTTTCTTCTCAGAATGTTTAGCTTCAGGTTAAGTGGTAGAACAAATCAATGATATTGCGTCGTAGATTTGAACTTCGAATTTTATGTCAACTTTAGGATATAGTAGCTAATTCAATTAAACTGTGACCTGATTACTAGTATGACAAATGAATACTATTATAATAATATTATTATTATTATATTGAATAATCTAAGTGAATAAGAAATAAATTTGACCTCATCTAACAGTTGTAAATAAGAAAAGGTAAGAATATATACAAACAGATGACTTATTCACTGAATATGTTTTTTAGAATGAAATCCAGAAATCACACCATAGTTCTTGAACTTACATACTAGAGGATCTAGAATCAGATGTTTTTTCTACAGTATGTTGGAAGCATGCCAATCGCACTAGAGTTAATTCTTTACAGAAAATGTTTTATTCAAAACACACCTGGAGCAATTTTTCAGGTGTATACAGTTTGAATTTGGTCAGAAGTTTTTGATAAAGGTGGTTATATGAACTCTATTCCTTATGAAAATGCACTCCCACTCATCCCAAATGAATATATACAACTTTGTGAAATAATAACCAACATTTTCCCTGAATACGAATCTATGCCGCTTCCTACTCATTAGGAATGACTCGAAATATTTGACAGGCTTCGGACGCGCTAATTGGTATCTCTCTCCTGTTTCTTCAATCTAAGGTGAAATATTTTATAAAAATGTGGAATAACTCGGAACTTCTACAGTTACAAATGCCCTTCAATTAAGGTGCTACCAGAGTCTGCCTTTTGGTATTCATAACCTCTGAGTGACGTCCTGAAAGAACAAAAATCAGATGATGTTCTGAATGTAGAGTCACCTAACGTCTACTTACCCAGCCAGGTGTGATCATAATTCATTTCAATATTGTTTATTGAATATTTAGCACATATTCAAATTTCAATAATGGTAATAGGTTTTCTTTGTAGTATTGTATTGGCACTATTATCATTAAATTTTGATGTTTAATATTGTATATGAGTTGGTGATATTGTTGAAATACAAGGATGTATTGATATCTAGTTAGCCTAGACCAGTTCCCTGCATAAACGAAATATTGCGTTACCATAGCAACGAACAATAACTTATTAGAAGTGTCAGTGTAAAGTTTGATGTCAAAAAAGTAAACCAGAGTTACGCAATGAATTAAAAGAAAAAATATGTCCACCGAAATTGTGAAAATCGAAAAATTGGAGTATTGAGTTCATGAAATGATTTCAAAATACCGTCGAATTGGGCATAAACGGATATCTGAAGCACTGAATATTTCATACGAACGCGTTCATCATATAGTTCACGTCAATTTGGACATGAGAAAAATTGCTGCAAAATGGTTCCCCAAATGTTTGAATGTTGACCAAAAGCGTGCAAGGGTAGTAGCATCGCGTTCGATCTGTGCTCGATCTGTGCTCGATAGACTTCTTAAACCGAATTGTTACTATGGATAAGACTTGGGTACATTTCTACGATTCAGAAACAAAGCAACAATCGAAAGAATGGTTCTCCAAGACCTAAGAAGTTTCGTGTTCAAAAATCTGCTGGAAAAGTTCTTGCTTCAGTTTTTTGGATTTGCCATGGAGTAATCATGAATGATTTTTTAAATGAGGGTAGAACAATAACAGGAGATTACTATTCGACATTACTGACCACTCTACAGGAAAAAATTAAAGAGAAAAGACGCGGAAAGCTATCCAAAGGTGTTTTGTTTTTGCAGGACAACGCCCCTGCACAAAAATCTCATGTTGCCATGCAAAAAATTCCTGATTTAGGGTTTGAATAACTAGAACAACCCCCTTATTCACCAGATTTGGTTCAGTCCGACTATCATCTCTTTCCTCAACTGAAGAAAAGTTTAAAAGGTCGTAAATTTTCTTCCATCGAGGAGGTAATAAAAGCTGTGGAGGTCTGGTTTGCAGAGCAAGAAGAAACATTTTTTTTGAAAGGTCTTGAGACGTTGCAGGTTCGCTGTGATAAATGTATCCAATTAAGAGGAGAATATGTTGAGTAATAAAATGTTTTGAAATTGAAATTTTGTTTGGTTCTATAGTTTTCTATAGTTTTTCAATATATCCTCGTATTAACCACTATTAAACTTGGAAGTACAATATTGTTTTTATCTCTAGAATCGATATGAGAGGTATATTTTAGGTCCCCCTGTTAACTTTCGAACACTTGGACATACAAATACTATTCTTTTTTCAATAATCAATTTTTTTTTAAATTTCGTTTATATTCATTTACAACATGCAATCGAAATAGCAAGTGTAACTGCGGATCTGAACGGTACCCTTACATCGATGAAGAACGGTGTGGTGTGAAACAAACAGGTACTTGCCATAATAATAGTAGGTGTATATGGGAGTAAAGGGTTCATCATCGGGCGGTAGCGACTGTTCGTTACTAAACGATCTCCCAAAGAACTCTGTTTTCTTAGCACAGAACTATATTGAATTGTATTATCGAAACTACTTTTTGGGAGAAATATATTGCAATTACTTGACATGTTGGGGGCATATCAATCTGAAAACTTCGAAAGGCATATATTAATCCTTTATTTAGTCCAAGACTATTATCCATATGAGAAAAAATTTAAAGTTTACATATATAGATAAAAACACTTGAACACGTGTCATGAAGAGCAGGTATATGAAACAGATTGAAATACATCAATACAGAAACATATCAGTTAACAGTTATGATAAGAATAGAACTATAAATATCGAAGTCGAGGACTGTACAACACTCATCCAGCATGATTTTCTTTAATTCAACTTTGAATGTATATAGCGAGAGTTCAAAATTGTAAAAACTTGATCTTTCATGCTACATATTTGAAATTGGATGTGCCATCCGTCCCATTGTAGAGTAATCATCATCTCTTTTATTCCAAGAACTAGTATCGGTAATACCATTCAAAACGGTTTTTCAAAAGTTTTTCAAAAGTTGAGAGGTTAAGGGGGGAACTATTAAAATCCGCACTATATAGACAATAATGTTTTACCGAAATAGGTAGAAATCATTCAACCAATATTTTATGTGACAATCCACATTCACAATAGGTTGAGCCAATATTCCATAATTATTATTAAGTCACCAATATTAGATCAATATTATTTTTACATTTACAATAGTTGCTACCTGGGAGGCCTGAGTTGCTGGTTCGCCTACTACTATTTCTTTGAAGGGACAAAAAACAAATTGTATGAAAATGTAAATATCAGTAATGTAGATAAAATCAGTTAGGCGTGAAGGAAAAAACCCAGCATGGTCCTAGAAACCAAAAGGTCAGAAAAGGCGGATGGTAAGGAACAATCAAAAATTAAATATTTCTGTGTATCTGTCTATGAAAATGAGAACAACTCCACACGAGCAATGGATTTATATCAAGATATTGTTTTTCAAACTACTAGTACATTTGATACCACTTCGTGATTATTCAGATGATTCTGGTCATTACATGAGATCTCAACAGTATCAATAACTAATTCATCACATTTAATCGGAATATTTCAATATTAATCGGATCTATCCATAAACGCTCCTTCGGACTTCTTGAAGGTACTCACGATTAATTACAATTAATTATTGGTAATGGTACATGGTCGTTAAAGTCCTCTTGGCGATAGAGTAATACACACGAGAGAGATAACATTTTAACGAACGGCATTTTCAAATAAAAGATCATGGATAATTGCTTGAGGAATACAGCTCAGTATTTTCGGAATGCTACTCTGATATCACCAGTTGGAATAACAGATCTTAAGGGGATTTTCTGGAATGCATACATAATACTGGGTGTCCCATTAAAAAGGAGATAAACTTCGTTGATAGAATCCTCACATTTCAGGCCTGATATTTCAAAAAAAACATATTTTCTGAGGTAAGTAGGTTTGACTGAGTTGAAGGATTTTTTTGCAAAATATGAAAAAATAAGTTTTTCACAATAGTGCGTAAACTACTCGAAAATTTTTCGCCAATAATTCAAGCACTTGGGAGATTATAAGTGAGAATTTTTTGGTCTTTTTTGGTTTCGAATAAGTATGATTTTTTCGAAATTAAGAAGACGACTAGTTTTCAAGTTAGGAACATTTTTTGAAAAAAATACCCTTATCTTCCACGAACAATTGTCTTGGGGTTTTTTGGAAATTCGAACGTCTATAATTGATTATTTTGATTGTTGAAATGTCTACTTGAAAATTATGGTCTCTCTGAATAATGATTTTCTCAAGATTTTCAATGATTTTCCTTAGTTGTAAAAAAGAATGAAATCGATATTGTTGAATTAATTTTGTAGTGTTATTTAATATAAACTACTGTTTGTTTTAAAAATAAGGAAGTCAAAAATCATTGAAAATATTAAGGAAATCATGATTCAGCGATAAGGGTAATTTTCGGTAAGAGAATTTCACACCAAAAAAAAATAAATTGATGCTAATTTCATCTGGCTTTTGTTAACACAATGACAGATACGCATTCGTATTGTGGCGGTGTGTTGAAAATATGTGTCTATCAGAAAAAGGTTGAGAGCGCTTTGTTGGATAAAGCTTGAAAGCAAGTCTACCAGACGGTCCAAATTACAGACCACTGAATCGCATCAAATAATTCTAGAGAAAAATGAAGCCTTTATTTATCTGTAGCGGCTGGAAAACCTGTCAGCCGTCTATCACGTGAAGCGTAAAAGCGGCTGCAGTCGCTGCATTTTGTTAGATGCACCCACTGAGTATTGACCAACCTAACCTTAGGTTCAATTTTCTAGTTCGTATTGTTGCAAAATATAAAGATGTTATCAAAGTTTCAGACGAATAATATTGCGGAGAATACTTTATAATTAGATCAGAAATAATGGAAAAACAATAAAATAGCTATTTTTGTACCAAGAGCGTTATATAGATCCTAACCCCCGGACGGTAACATTCAGCCGAGGGTGAATGTTGCCCGATGGGCGTTAGGATCTAGTGACGCTCGTGGTGCATACAAGATTTTATTTTTCACGAAAAACTTATCTTAAAGGAGCTTGCTAAGGGTTGTTTATTTAATAAAATTACGCTGCATTTTTGTAAGAATTGACAAGCTTGTTAGTGGAGGAAACTAAAAACGGTTGTGTTCATAATAATTATGGAGATCCCACAGAATGTGACGCTCAAAGCTGAAAAAGCTTTAGGAAATTTACTGCCTGTGAGATACAACTACTTGTACGAGAAGGAGTATGACCGTTTTTTTTAAATGGCATACTTCCAGGTACTGGTGAGTTTATCTCATGAAAAATAGTAATATTTTTCATTTATTTTACATTATTTCAGTCTGAAAAATATAGTGAAAATATTTGTTTGAATGTTTTAGACGATGTAGTAACTTGATTACTTATATTTTGGACGTCCATCATCTTAATGGTTGAAAGATTTCTATCTCTTTCAATTTTTTTTTTTCACAACGTTTCAATTGCTTGAATCCGAAATCGTCTTCTGGTGAATAGTGACAAAATCAGATGCTACGCGACCTTTTATAGGTCTATAATTAAAGTGTAATTACGCGCGGTCTTGTGGCGCGCGTGGTTTCGCGCTTTTTCTCCCTCCAAAACGGTCCTTGAGCGGTTTCCATACGTTTTTAATTTCCACGCTTAGTTGACTGAAGGTACCATTGGCTTCTATGTAGGTGGTTTCCATAAATTTCCGTTTGAACCAATGTTCCTCTCTATGAAGAACACTAGCTTCGTCCCAGAGAATTCGGTGGTGTTTTGTCCAGGCGTGGTCAGCAATTCCCGATTTTGATGTTTCCTCTCGTTGAGTCCACTTTTTTTGTTCGGCTATTCTTACTGATAATGACCTCTTGGTCTCTCCGATATAGGAATCTTCCACATTCACATTGGACTTTGTAAATACAGTTTTTACTGGATTCTGTTGTGTTCTCTGGTTTCGTCTTGGTGAGGAAGCTTCGTAAGGTACTGCCGGATTGAGAGCAACTCTTGATGTTGTATTTATTTCCGATCCTTCTGATCTTCTTGGAGATACCCCTGATATAGGGAAGAATGAGAACGGGGTTTTGTGGTCTTTCTTCGGTTGTCTTGGTCTTTTCGAGTTGTTTCCGAACTTCTCCTATGAGTTTCTCGGGGTATCCGTTTCAGCGTAGGTCCTTTTTGATGTGGTTAATTTCCGCCTCCAATGACTCCTGGTTGTTGCAAATAGACATTGCTCTCTCCACCAACGTTCTTACGATTCCCCTGTTTGTGGAGTTTGGGTGATTAGAGCCGTAGTTGAGGTACTGTCCTGTGTGTGTCTTGTTCCTGTAAACAGAGGTGAGGATTCCAGTGTCTGTTCTTTCAGCTTTCACATCGAGAAACGATAGGGTACTGTTAGTTTCCTTTTCCATTGTGAATTTGATTGAATCCCTCATGTTATTCATTCTGGCGAAGAATTCCCCAAGGTGTTCATTTCCATGGTTCCAAATGATGAAGGTGTCGTCTACGTATCTTAGCCATAGTTTTGGTTTGTATTTTGCCTCTCTGATAGCCAATTCCTCGAATCACTCCATGTATATGTTGGCGATTACTGGAGAGAGAGAAGATCTCATCGGCAGTCCATCAACTTGGGAGAAGAAACGGCTCTTTTCTTGAAAGTATGAGTTGTGTAGGCAGCACTGCAGTAGTTCCAATATCGCTTGTACGGGGAGGTCAGTCTTTTCATGAAGCTGGATATCTTCTTCCAGTTTCCTCTTGATGATGTTAAGGGATTCCTCTATGGGGACATTGGTGTAAAGGCTCTCCACGTCAAAGCTGATGAAACGATCTTCAGGCCCTAGTTCAACATCTTTGATAATGTCCACGAAGTGTTTAGAATTCTTGACGAACGAACTGCTAGTACCCTGTAAGGGTTGTAGTATCGGTAGGAGGTATTTCGCCAGGTTATAGGTCAGTGAGTTACGGGAGCTGGTGATTGGTCTTAATGTGGACTCAACGAGGGGAAACATCAAAATCGGGAATTGCTGACCACGCCTGGACAAAACACCACCGAATTCTCTGGGACAAAGCTAGTGTTCTTCATAGAGAGGAACATTGGTTCAAACGGAAATTTATGGAAACCACCTACATAGAAGCCAATGGTGCCTTCAGTCAACCAAGCGTGGAAATTAAAAACGTATGGAAACCGCTCATCGACCGTTTTGGAGGAAGAAAAAGCGCGAAGCCACGCGCGCCACAAGATCGCGCGTAATTACACTTTAATTATAGACCTATAAAAGGTCGCGTAGCATCTGATTTTGTCCCTATTCACCAGAAGACGATTGTGGATTCAAGCAATTGAAACGTTGTGAAAAAAATTGAAAGAGATAGAAATCTTTCAACCATTAAGATGATGGACGTCCGAAATATAAGTAATCATAGTGAAAATAGTCTGTGGACCAAATACTCACAGCTGAAATCAACATTCACTGTTGAAGAAAACATTAATATATCAGCATTCAGTAAACTGATGGCCTTTCTGAAAGTTAAATCAAAAGGATAAATTCCTAAAAAATCAAAGGTGTTGGAAGGTGGACAAGTATTACTTTTCATAAGAAAAGCTCCAGATAATACTTTTCTCCTACATAAAGTTGTTCTAGTAATGGGCGTCTTTGGAGGCTTAAGACGTGATGAAATGGTCAAGATGACAATTGATGACATTGAAGACAGAGGAGCCGTTTTACTGATCAAGGTACCAGAAACCAAGACCTGCACCCCAAAAAGTTTCACCATTCTCGAAGAAAGCGAAATAGGAGCCTTGAACTTAGTCAAAAAGTACATTGCACTACGACCAAATGAATATAAACAACGTAGGTTTTTTTAACCTACAGTAATAATAAATGCATTGAGTTACCTGCAGGTGAAAATACCATAGGAAGTGTTCCTTCTATCTTAGTGAAATACCTTAGTTTGGAAAACCCAAAAGGTTACACCGGACATTGTCTACGTCGAACGTCATCAACGCTTCTTGTTCAAGGTGGTGCTTCCTTTGAAACACTAAAATTACATGGAAAATGAAAGATTAGTAAGGTAGCGGAGAACTATATTGAAAAAAGTATCTTCTCGAAGAACGAAATTGTTACAATGATAGCCCATTCCGTTTCCGAAAAAGAAAATGTTAACGTTCCGAACGAAACCGAATGCACATTGAGGAGTTCATCATTGGTCAACTCACAGAACTTCAAACTTGGCAGTAATATTTCAGGAACATTTGAAAATTGTAATTTCTATTTGAGAGAAAATAATTAGTCCTTTTTTATGTACAGTTATAAATAAAACTTTTCTGAGTAATTAATTCATTGAACTACAGAAAAAAACATTTACCGGGCGTTATGATTCATAATGCCCTCCATAACGCCCCGGGCGTTATGGGTATGTTAGTAGCAACCGTTGCCAAGGTATTATAAAGCAGTAATGGACAAGTGAAAAATAAATATACATTATGCGTATCGCAAAAAACTTTGCGAAGATAAAATAAGTAACGCATAATTGAAATAATTGAACAAAAATGGGAAAATAATCAGCGTAGTACAAAAAAAGCGTCTGGAAGTTTCAACCAAGTTTTCACGAAAAGATTTGTTGAATAAAATTGTTTCAAATATTAAATTCATGTAGTGTAGGTAGACATTTGACTGATATAATTTTTTTTTATCGATGGACCTATTCATTGTTGAAATGCAAGGAGTCCTCAAAATATTTTCAGAGACATTCGAAATATCTAGCAAACATAATTATGAAATACTACCACCTTTCACATTAAAAATAAAATTCTGTTTGTACATAAGAGCAAAATTTCAACTATCACATGTCAAATTTTTGTCAGAAAAATTTCCACTTATTAATTGCGCCCAGGGTACCCTGGAGAATAAAAACTGGGTTGTCATCGCAACTAAAAAAAAAACAATTTTTTGATTGGCTAGAAAAGCGGAGTGTGATATTTTCATGTGAAGTAAATCACGCGACTCAAGAATTAAAAACTGAAATATCGGGCTTTCGCCATTTTGACGGTTAATTTGAAGTTATGTCGAAAAGTGCTGAATACAAAAGTTTTCGATTCTTTCATTATCTACAACTTTTTTGTTGATTATTTTCCGCTAAGAGGTCACGTTTCGCCGCAAATTGTAGAAAGCCCTTTTCAACCACTAAACTGCATTCCCATTTCACTATTTTGAGTGTTTTCGTGCTTGAATGTTTTTTTTTCAAAGTTGGAACCCCGACAACATTCTCCACCGGGTACTTGCCTGTTACTTTCTTCTTATTTTGAGCGTTTAAAATTCGTTTTGGCATTAGCATCAAAATCATGAAACTGTGTGTAATATAATATTTTACGAACTGTTCATACATTTTTCAAATATAGTATTTTGCAAAAGATTTAACTTGGAAGTCATCATTTGATAGTATGACGAACATTAAAAACTTCATAGGATTGAACATGCAACAATTGCTATAATTTGTAAATATAACAAGTTTCGTAGTGGAAAAATTTCATTCTACATTTTCGTAAAGCGCTTTTTGTACTCGCGTATTTTGTTGAACAAACTTCAGTCTCACGCAAAAATGTCCTACTTTACGAACTTATTGCATTGTGCCATTTTTAGTAACCATAGTGGCACTATTTACTTTACTAGCTACCGAAGGAGTCTCTGACAATACATCTTTCGAAAGTATGATCTCAGCGGCCAGGAGTAGAAGCGTTGACGAAACCTCCTTCAGGTGGAAACTGTTAATGCTCCAAAATAGACAGGCTCAGACCAACACGTTTAAAGACTCCGCCAAGCTGGAAATTGACAGGAAACCCCTAAGAAGGAATACTATCACTTACCGTGAGACATGGCAGTGGACGAACATCTGAAATCTTTTAAAAAATCAGGGACACTACTCCTAAGGTTATGCGGACGACATAGTAGTCCTCGTACAGGGAAAGTATGACCAAATAACCTCTGGAGTAATGTAAAATGCATTGAAGACCGTGCAAAAGAGGTCTGAGGGCAAACCCCAGCAAAATCAAACTCATTCCCTCCATACGCAAAATAATTATGGAGCCATGAAGCTACAAGCTGCTGATCACTTAGGGCTGTTCTTAAGTAAGAAACTAACCTAGAACATGCATCTGCAACATGTAATCAACAAAGGGAAATCATCATTCATGATGTGCAGGAGAGCATTTGGAAAAATATGGGGACTGAAACTGAAAGTCATGCACCCAGAATCACATGTGGCTCACTTTTGTAGTGGCCCAAAATGAAACGGAAACATTCAAAATCCAACCTTGGTAAAATACAGAAGCTTTCCTGTCTATGTATCACGTGTGCTATGAATAGCAATCCAATCGGTGAAATGGAAATCATCCTAAATCTTCCACTTTTGGACGTCATGAGGAAGGTGATGATGAGTGCATACAGACTCATACAAACATGTAATTGGAGAACCCAATCACAAACTGGGCACACTTAATCATGTTGACATCAATATCACCGAACTGGAAAATATATCAGACTATATGCTTACCCATTACCCATACCAAAAAACATTCTGAATACAGCTCAAGTGGAATGACTGGAAGTGGAATCATAATCAGTTATAGATGGTTCAAAAACAGATATAGGAACAGGAGCAGGAATATGAGGAGTGAGATCAAAAAGGAACGTAATAGTTACAATTAGAAACAATACAACAGTTTTAAGAGGATATATTGAGAAATTCTTAGCCTACTATAGAACCAAACAAAATGTCAAAATATTTTATTACTCAACACATTCTCCTCTTAATTGAAAACATTTATTACAGCGAACCTACAACGTCACTAGACCATTGAAAAAAAGATTCTTCTTGTTCTGCAAACCAGACCTCTACAGCTTTTATTACCTCTTCGTTGGAAGAAAATTTACGACCTTCTAAACTTTTTTTCAGTTGAAGAAAGAGATGATAGTCGGACGGAGCCAAATCTGGTGAAAAAGGGGGGTGTTAAAGTAATTCAAACCCTAAATCACAAATTTTTTGCATGGCAACATGAGATTTGTGTGCAGGGGCGTTGTCCTGCAAAAACAAAACACCTTTGGATAGCTTTCCGCGTCTTTTCTCTTTAATTTTTTCCCGTAGGGTGGTCAGTCACGTCGAATAGTAATCTTTAGTTATTGTTCTACCCTCATCCAAAAAATCAATCATGATTACTCCATGGCAATCCCAAAAAACTGAATCAAGAACTTTTCCAGCAGATTTTTGGACACGAATCGTCTTAGAACTTGGAGAACCGGAGTGTCGCCATTCCATCCATTGTTGCTTTGTTTCTGGATTGTAGAAATGTACCCAAGTCTCATCCATAGTAACAATTCGGTTTAAGAAGTCTACATCGTTTTCAAATCGAGCACGGATCGAACGCGATGCTACTACCCTTGCACGCTTTTGGTCAGCATTCAAACATTTGGGGATCCATTTTGCAGCAATTTTTCTCATGTCCAAATTGACGTGAACTGTATGATGAACGCATTCGTATGAAATGTTCAGTGCTTCAGATATCCGTTTTAGCTCAATTCGACGGTCTGTTAAAATCATGTCATGAACTGCATCGGTATTTTCGGGGACTGACACAGAAATTAGCCTTCCCGATCGGTCATCATTTTCAATGGAAAATTTACCTCTTTTGAAGCTTGTAGTCCAATACATCACAGTCGCATACGATGGACATTGGTCACCAAGGGTATTAAGCATATCGTCGTAAATCTGCTTACCTCTTTAATTTTTTGACGTCAAACTTTACACTGATACTTCTAATAACTTATTGTTCGTTGCTATGGTTCTTGCTTCTTGACTGACCAGGGAATTCGTTTTTCTACATAATCAGACCCCAATGTTCAAATCTTCTCACCATGTTCATATCTACAGGCTACCTTATTTCATAATTCAGTTTCAGAAGAATTCAGATGAAAATCAACAAAACTATAAATCCTATTTGTTGAAAAAAACAGAACATTTTGTATGAAAGCAAAATAATTAAGCCTCAATGAATGTTATCAATAAATTACTCCATATTCTCTCTATCCAACTTATATTGAGGAGAAAATATGTTTCCCCCAGTAAAAATGTGTGTGGTAAAGGCAGAAATAGTGTTTTTTTACATGCTAGCACAGTAAAAGGATTTTTACTGGCTGACAAAAGGATATCACCTTCTGGACTCAGTAAAACCAGTTACCTCTTGTGTATTGTTGTATATTATAATTGTTCATCACTTGCTATTAATATCTATTATTGTACTCAGTACAGATAACATAATTTAGTTGGTAAACACATTCAAATTCTTCATTCAATAATGGTTGTCTTTCTAACACTTCGAACCTGTTCTGACTTCTGACAGCATAATTGGATGAGCCCCATTTTGAAGAAATAAATTCAGTTTGAGTAAATCAGCACAGGTGTGCACAGAGCACAGAGCACAAGACTTAATAAACTGATGATTACAAACATACTATTTGTTCCATTGTTTGACACCACCCTTTAACTGAGTAGTGGAGTGGGCGACACAAATGTCACCTACTGGTTAAAATTGGTCGCCCAGTGATTGAAATCAAACAACAATAACAAACACAAATAAGCAGTCTGGCACGACAAACGTACTGTTCACCGGTAGTGTATTATGAGCTTCGTCCCAGTGATTTTGGATTAAGAAATTCACTGGATACCAAATAAGTGAAAAGATATAGGTATTTCACTGAAGTTCCACACTCATTTTCCAATTGAACCATGCACAGTATTGTTCATGACAATTGAATTCAAAATGACAAAATTGATATTAAGTTCCCCACACGAAAAGGAGTAATTCTTCATCTTTCACGTTCACTTTATTAAATTTATGACTAGTTCATTCAATTTATATCAAATAATAAAAAAAAAGTATTCACTTCATTTTTATGGAATGACATTGAATTAGTGATTAAAATTGCCACTCTGTTAAAAATTATCACTTGTAATCTCCCAAGTGCTTGAATTATTGCCGGAAATTTTTCGAGTACATGAATTTTTTGAAAATTACCCAAGTCGCGCAGCGACGAGGGTAATTTTCTTAAAAAATTCATGTACGAGATGAATTTCCTGCAATTAATTCAAGCACGCGGGGGATTCGGTAAGAAAATTTTACACCAAAATATATCCAACAATTCATAAGAAATAACTAACTATGGTTCACCTGAACTATTTATATGCATAGTACAAAAAAGATGCATGAAAATATTGATATGTAAAACACACTTAACAAAATTTCAATGTGATTTTTTTAAATTTAATCAAAAAAAAAGTAAAAATGTTCTTGCTCCAAAAAAAAGTATGCACTTCATTTTTATGGAATGACATTGAATTAGTGATTAAAATTGCCACTCTGTTAAAAATTATCACTTGTAATCTCCCAAGTGCTTGAATTATTGCCGGAAATTTTTCGAGTACATGAATTTTTTGAAAATTACCCGAGTCGCGCAGCGACGAGGGGGATTCGGTAAGAAAATTTTACACCAAAATATATCCAACAATTCATAAGAAATAACTAACTATGATTCACCTAACTATTTATATGCATAGTACAAAAAAGATGCATGAAAATATTGATATGTAAAACACACTTAACAAAATTTCAATTTGATTTTTTTAAATTTAATCAAAAAAAAGTAAAAATGTTCTTGCTCCACTGGGAATTGAACTAGTGACCACGACTCGCCAGGGGGCCTTTGATTTACATGTAGACAACTGGTGTATTGAAGTGTTTCTGAAATTTGATTTCAGAATTTGCAAGTTCTGCGATTATCGTGAAGAAAATATTCAGACACATTCGAAATATTTAATAAATACATAAATATGAAATATTATCTCTTATTAATTCCACTTATTAATTTCGGCCAGGGTACCCAGGAGGATAAAAATTTCCGGAAATTTTTTGGGTTGCCATGGCATCTAAATAAGAACGAATGTTTTGGTTCTCTCTAAAAGTGAGGTGTGAAATTTTCATTAGAAAATTTCAAGTACGTCCCTGTTAGGGCGAATGATTCAATACTTGTATTCCTCGACGAAAATAAAAATCCTCAAGTATACTTCAAAAAATGCAAGTTGATTGTAGGTGGCGCATTCGTGCGGGTGTATTTTCTGCCTAGGTTGTCGTTATCGGGCGATTGTATCAAACGCGATTTCAACAGGCACTGACTATCTTCTTTCTCTATAAACAATGGCATAAGGGTACCAATAATGGCGTAAACTTGAGAAGAAAAATTTAAATTTTAGACGATTCTCTCGTTGCTACCAATTGAAATAATGGAAGTTTCCATCATAAACGTCCCATAAAAACGTGGCATAAGGTTCGCGGATGTCGAAGAGAGGTTAAGTACCGGAATTGAATTTTTATATGAAAGCCACGCGGCAACCGCTCAAACTTTTCATCATTTTTGTCAGATTTTTCATATCTTTCACTGGTCTCAAAGGCATAAACGAGAAAATCGTCACCTGAAATCTGTCACCATCTCCTAGTCTATTGAGGGCATTAGTTCCGATAGTTATGCAAACGTCCATCACTGACCAAAAAAAGAATAATTTATAAATATTTTCTGGGTAAAAATAAACTTAAAGAAATATTACGAAATGAAACTTGGGTATACAGAGGTATACAGTAGACAGGATATTTCTCTCGGTATAAAGCAATTTTCTTGCAAGTTTGAAAAATATATTGAATAGGCTATCAATAAAATAAAAGAAGATCACAAATAAAAAAGAAACCCTGGATAACCAGAGGACTGGTAACATCTATAAAATAGATAGACAGAATCTATAGAGTGATGCTAGTGACAATAGTAAATCTGAAAAAACATCGTTATCTCATTAAACGGGATGAAAAAAAAATCACTATCAGATGTAAATTATGAAATCAAATAACATTTGAAAAGACCTATGAAAAAATGTGAACAAACTTTGTAACTCAAAACCAAAAACTACAGGTATGAAAGAAATAAGAAACGAGTCAGGAACTGTTACAAAATAAACAAAAAAGAAATGTCAGAGACAGACTTGAATTTTTTCACGAATATTGGTGAAAACTTGAAAGAACAGATCAAAAACGAAAAAAAAAGCGTTATCCCAAAGTCGTTGTTTCTGAGAAACACTAATGAATAAGAGATTGTTTCCTCTATTTATTCCTTGAAAGACAAAAGAGCTCCAAAAATAGACAGTATTCGGGCAGAACCTCGAAAATATATTGTGTATATAAGTGTATATAAGTGTCAGCACCTTTAAGCTTCTTGATAAATGAATCAGTTGAAAGTGGAGTATTCCCAGAAATCTTGAAAGTTGCTGCTACAAAAGTGAAAAATTATCGACCAACATCCATCATCACAAAAAATTATCAAAGGAAGACAGACAAGCTACCTGGATAAATATAATAGAATCTTAATCAATAGGTACGGTTTCGGAGCAAACAGATCAACAGAAGTTCCAATTAATATACTATCATCAAAGTTATACATCAACATAACAAAAAATTACAACTCTGCATCTATGTTGACCAATAGCATTCGACACAGTGAGTCATTCTCAATTACTCGAGGAGATGGAAATTTTCGGCTCTTAGAAAAATCTCACTACAACTTAAACATAGTTATCTAACCAACAAAAAGCAGTGTGTAAAAATAAGAAATGAATATAATGAATTCCAAGAAGAAAAATACGGGGTAACGCAGGGAACAGTCTTGGGACCTATCTTTTTCAATATTTATGTTAATCATATGTTTGAAGTTGAGTTTAGTTTAGTTTAGTTACTTTAATGAGCTTCGCTTATGATACAGTAATTACTCATCAATCGAATAATGGGGCTGGCCTAAAACCGTGGAGAGAGATTCCAAAATGATAATTAATTGGTTCAACTTCAATTTAGTTACAATTAGTTTCGACAAAATACTAATTTTTTGCCTTTTGCCGCCTACAATAATCACTTACCATCGTTCACTGTTCTTGACGTATTCAAGAAGAATTCTTCTATCCATAAACAATGTGTTGAAAATACAAAGTATCTTGGCATATCACTCTGTTACAAAACAAAAATAATTCGCAGCCCATTACCCAAATTCAAGTACATCTTTGGATCAGATAAAAATGAAACATCATTTCTAGGTTGAAAGTCATCTGAGATATGGAATCATCGCTTGGAGTGGTGCCCTAGATACAAATATTGAACAATTGAAAGTTATTCAAAAATTTATACTGAAATATATTATGAAAAAACCTAATACTTACCCTACAGATAAATTCTTCGACGAATCTCAAATATTCGACATTGAACAACAGTTATCCTTAACAGTAATGACAAGAATTCATAAAACTAGAACTAGTTTGACAGAGTATGATCACAGATATAATATCCAACATAAAGCTCATTTTGCTACTCTTCAATTTCTCACCTGATGCTCTTAAATCGCTCAGACCAAATACCCCATAACATAAATACGAAATCAAAAAATGGTTACATGCCATGCCGCGATATCTAATACATAATTTAATCAATCACGAAGATTGCAAGTCAAACAATAATCATCCTTTTTACAAAATCCAACTGTATCTCTCTTCGGATGATTCGAACGAGTTCGGAAAGTTTCGCCGGGAGTACACATAAATGTGAATAAAATCGACCAAGTCGAAGTCCTTCCTCTTCTCTCCAAATATATCCTGAAAGTGGAAAATATGAGACAAAAATCTAACCGAAAACAACTACTTTCCTGGATAATGCCACGACGGATATTGAACTACATCTGACATATTTGTGCAACGTTCTTCCAAGAAGACTTAGTTGCAAGTGCTTATTGTAAACAAACATGGCAAAAATCTGACAGAAAACAGCTACTTCTCTGGCTAATGCCACAACGGATATTGGACTACATCTGACAGATATTTATGGAACGTTCTTCCAAGTCGAAGTACCCTTCTCTCCAGATATTTTCACAAATACTTTGATGATCTCGACTATTTTTTTCAACTTGGCTGCGCCTCGTTGAAAAAAATCAGTTCTCGATCACCAAAGAAGCATTTCGCGCACTAGATACAAAAACAACTATTTTTCTGAATGTACTTTTGAAAGTACCATACCACGGACAAGGATTTCCTTTTGTGGTCACATATTCATTCAACAGATATTTTACACGGTGAGTGCCAGTGTCATATTTTGATCTGATTTTTCATGTAATTTGATGAATACATTTATTATTATACTAATATATTCTACTTTAAAATTTTCGACAACATTATATGTAATTATTTCAATTTGAAGGACATTATGACAGCAATAAGCTATGGGCAAGTTTTTAAATACATCGATGGATCCATCGATGAGAATTGCATCCTTGTTTAACTAATGGAAAATGACGCTGACATTAAGTACGAATGCGCATTATCCATCAAAGAATTTAAAACCTCGGCCTATTCTTGGTTTCGATTTTTTTTTCCTTCTAAAGTAGGCTATGAATTTGTCGACGCACTCTCGTGAGATCTAAGGATATTCATTAATAAATATTTCTTCCTTAATGATTCTGGGCAAATTAAAATAAAATCAACGAGATACGTATCCTCAATTTACTTTGAATCGAATAAAAGTAAACGTTATCATCACGTAATTTAATCAAGAGCAGCCAAGCAATTAAATTATAATGGAACCGAGAAAGCTTTCAATGGCTCAGTAATTAAAGTGAAGCCGTCTGGTTACAAGCGACCAGTCCTATTACAGCAAATTTTTTCTACATGTTAAAAACTTAATTTTTCCCAACAAGATGAGCAATACAAATAATCGTATTCAGTAAAAACGGGCATCAGGGTTTACCAACACTATTATAGCTTTCTTCGGAAGACACGGTCATTTGTTATTTGATTTTTCCTAGCCGCTGTGTTCTGAATGTCAATTATATCGTGTTTATCTATGCCGATAGACGTGCAGCGGAAGATACTCATTCATAGACCAGTGAAGAGATCCGATTCAAAAGGAGTCTTTAGTAAGATAATAATCAATTTAAGCTTATTGAAGTTTGATAGAACGGGCTATGGAGTTGGCTAGAGCGTACTTTCTTTTGTTGTTTGTCCTGTTACTATTAGCTTGAATGAAACGTACTTACTGTTGTCTAATGCAGTTTTTAATAAATTATTGATGACGACTAATTGCAAAGAACCAATTTGAAAAATATGTATTGACTGACTTTACACTAAGATATTGACAACTAACAAACATTCAAAATTCTGGTACAAAGTATTTTCTTGAAATGAACATTGTATTCAACACCCCTTCTCAATGGCCTTCAAGAAATAAAACCCATCATATTCCGGAATTTCTCCAGTTTCTGTGTTTCCAATGGTTTCGTCAATGCATCAGCAAGCATATTGTCCGAAGGGCAGTACTCGAAATGAACTCTATCTGAAGTGTCATTTCTCTGGCAAAATGATATCTTGTTTCTATATGCTTCGTGATTTTTCCAGTCTCTAACATTTTTATGCAGCTTTGATTGTCCTCATATATTGAAATTTTTGTGTAGCTTTGCCTGAAATCAGTTATGGATTCACTCAACCCTA
Source organism: Chrysolina oricalcia (assembly GCA_944452925.2). Classification (NCBI taxonomy): domain Eukaryota; kingdom Metazoa; phylum Arthropoda; class Insecta; order Coleoptera; family Chrysomelidae; genus Chrysolina; species Chrysolina oricalcia. The sequence goes on from OX101818.2 coordinate 22,770,927, forward strand.
TGGCCTCCTGGCATGCTTCAGAAAAGGGCAATAAGTTCAACTTCTGTCGAAGAAAGTGATACACACTCCTGTTTTTCACTCCTCCAGCTCAGAAGGCTTCCATGAAATTTGAATAAGTAGCCTGAGCTTGACTTCCTATCAGACATGTCATCACCCCAGTCTGCATCAGCATAACCTATCAGACATTCATTTTCATCATTAATATCTCCATGTTTAATTTTCAAATTTTTTGTTCCTTTGATATAACTTAATACTTTTTAACTTTTGTCCAATCGCATTCTCTGGGTAGATTCACTTGCCTGCTCAATATGGATGTGCTAACTGCTACGACTGGTGTTAACCGGGAGATACAATAGTGCTCCAATGATTTTTCTGTACTTTTCATTATTTTTCAAATACCCCTTCTCTTGGGAATGTTTGTAGTAACCTGGGTCCAGTGGTATTTTTGATATTCTTGATTCAGCCAAATTGTGTTCTTTCAAAATTTTGTTTATATATATGGTTCTTGACCAATTACAATTACTGTTTTCTTTTTCAATTTTGTTTTCAAGGTAATAGCTCAAGTTCCCCCAGCAATTAATTTGGATACTATCATTTAGTTTTGTTGCTATAATTTCGATTTTTTGTTCATGTTAACTGATGGCTATGATTATTTCATCCACAAATATCAAAATGTAGCATTCATCATCAGTTGATATATATAAGCATGGATCAGCCTTTCACCTTCTAAAACCCAAATACTTCAATTTTTTATCCAAAAATCTATTCCATGTCCTGGACTGCTTTTATGCAGTCTACAAACAAGATGTGCCTCTCCTCTTTCAGTATACCCTTCTGGTTGTCTCATGAAAATGCCTTCTTTCAATTCCCCATTCAAAAAAGCTGTGGTAACATCGTAGTGCATTACTACCAGTTTTCTATATTCAGCAATTGTAAGAAGTAATCGAAATGTTGCCTGTTTAACAACGGGAGCAAATGCCTGATCGTAATCTTCTCTATATTTTTGTGAATATCCCTGAGCAACAGTTCTGGCCTTATACCTACTTACTTCTCCTTTTTGGTTCGTTTTTAATTTAAAAACCCATTTGCATCCGACTATAATTTTTTTTTCAGGTGGAATACATACGGTCCAGGTTTTGTTTGTTTCTATACATTGCATTCATTTCTCCATCCATGGCTGCGATCCACAAATCCCTGCCTTTTCTTTTCAACACTCCTTTATAACTTCTGGGTTCCTTCATTTCTTCTGAAAATGCAACAAAATCAGTATACCGTGCAGGTGGCATCTCTTTATTTCTTCTTTCTGATCTTCTGGACTGCTCTTCTTGATCTGAATACAAATTCGAAACTCCTACTTCTGATTCTTCTGAAATTATTTGTTTGATATTTTCAGTATCCCCTATATCATTTTAAATCATATTATGTGCACTATCATCAAAATTAATTTCAACTTCAACTTCCTTTATATTTTGTCCACTTTTGAACAATTGTTTGAGAAAACTTCATGATAATTTTCTATTATTTTCACATCTCTTCTGATTTATAATTTCATTGGTATCTGTATTGAGGAATCTATACGCTTTTGATCCTTCCTCATACCCAACTAGAATGAGTTTTTCAGCTTTGTCATCCAGTTTCCTACGCTTTTCTTCCGCTATGAAACTATAGGCTATAGATCCATATATCATCAAATTATTCAATTTTGGTTCTTTTTTCCACCAAATTCTATATGGAATATCATTGGTTGATCTGGTCAAAGTTTTAATTTGGATATAATTTGCAGTTGCAACTGCTTCGCCCCAATATTTATTATCGCGGTTTGCAACTCAAGCCATTTCAATTTGTTGTGGGCAGTATGGTGCTGACAGCAGCCATCAAAGCGTTGAGCTCATATAACATCGACTCGAAGATGGTCTGGGAATGCCTAGAAAAACTTAATGATCTAGGCAGGAACAACAAGGTGATCCTCCTATGGGTGCCTGGGCACGTCGGAGTAGAGGGCAATGAACAAGCAGACACCCTGGCACGAAAAGGGGTATCAACGGCACTGATCGGGCCAGAACCATTCTGCGGACTTGGAAAATCTTACTTCCAAGAAGAACTCAATAAAACTGAAGAAGCAATGAGAGCAACATACTGGCAAAGACTTCCAGGGCTAAGGCAGGCCAAAGATCTTCTCGGCAATTTCAACCGAGCAAGATCGAAAACACTGATTAACCTCAGCAAAATTAGTCTAAAGACAATCACAGGATTTCTAACGGGCCATTGCAGACTCAAAGAACACCTAAGGAAGCTAGGCTTGGAGGAGGACAACACCTGCAGATTCTGTGGGGAACATCCAGAAACACCTCACCACATATTGATGGAGTGTTATGCTGTACACCACAAAAGATTAAATATACTGGGATCACACCAGCTGACTGTGGAAGAAATACCACAAATGGACCCCCTCAAAATCCTAAAATTCCTGAAGGAATTGAGGCTTGAGGGGCTGCTGTAAACGAGAACACCTTGAGATAGCAGAAGAAGATGGGGCACAATAGATCTAACTAGGTCGCAGCGCATCAGTCACCATCCATACCTAACAATACAATACAATGGTGCTGACAACTGATATGTAATATCATGTTTTTTCAGATAATCTCGTAAAGTTTTCCCTACATACTCGCCGTCCCTATCAGATCTAATGATCTAAGGTTATTATCAAATTGAGTATGTACTTCATTAACAAATTCCTGAATAATTTCAGTTAATTCGCCTTTATGTTTCTGTAAATAAACTTTCATGTATCGAATGAAATCATCTATAATGGTCATGATATTGTGGTAAATTTAAACAAATTCACTCTAAAATAATTTATTTGACGAAATACAATGATTCAACAATTTCAACACAATACTCTAATTTATATCACAATCACTGGACTATTCATGTTTGACTTCTGCTTCACTGACTGACTAACTCTGCTGCGTGATTCTTTTTATATACACCGTTCATTTCGCGGAACGCTCTTGATATTTCCAGAAAGCTTTAGGAACGTTCTCCGATTCGACCAGATTCTTCTCGAAGCAAAGCGCCTCGGCAGTAATTCGCGCTCACGCGCTGTCTACGTAAGCGTTTAGTTCCGGCATCGCCCGCAGCTTCGCCACAAAATATTTCTTAACACCTGGAGTTACAGTCTGCATTGGTCCACATATATCAGTGTGAATCGATTCCATTATTTCAGTGGACTTACTTGACGATTGTTTTGGAAAAGATAATTTGTCTTCGCTCATCCTCCTGTATGATTCTCACTTGGTAGTATCACGTTAGTCATAATTATCGGTACATTTTACAGATAACAGAGGAAAAAACTCTGTTATGCGCGCCCTGACTCAGATATTCATTCCGTTATTGTACCTCTCGGTGTTCACGTCGTGAAAAAGACGAAACAGCAATAAAGGTGGGAGAGAGGACAAGTTCGTGAAATATTGGAGATTGCAGAAGGAAACCCAGAAATTTCACTTGCTAGCACGGGTCAGCGGTCAGGAGACTTGCTTTTGAGACCCAGGTAAACATGTGTTTACCCGACATGAGGTAGAATAAGTCTAGCAAGTGCAATACTGTCATGTGACATATTATATTATTCATATATAAGATGGTTGAGCCTGTTTTTAAGTTGGTATAAATGCTTGTGGCCATTTACAGGGCCATTCAAACAAACGCTGGCTAGCATGGCTTTCGCGACCCAAGTTAACATGTGTTTACTCAACAGGTGGTCGATTAACTCTAACAAGTAAAATATTGTCATGTGACATATTTGTTTTAAGTGGATCTTCAGAAATAATAGGGCGGATGTTCTTTTTCAGATCAATCTGACTTAGGTCGTTCCCGTGCTACACCTCCGATTATTCCGGAAGTACGACCTACTCCAATCGATCCTAATTTGATATCGGCTCTTAGGGTTGAACCCAATGAATCTCCGTGAGGAGATAGTCCTAAGGTGGACTCACATATTGCGCAAGGGTCTGAACAAGGAAAATAAGACGGAATTGCTTGAAAAATACCCCATACCACAAAATTGTCAGGCTTTGTGCCCCCCAACAATAAACGAGGAGATTCAAGCTTGCTTGCCGGAACAATTGAATCGACAAGACCAGTTTCTGCAAACCCTCCAGGAGCAGTTGGTTTATGGGTTGTCTGCCTTAGGTGGGCAAATATGTGAAATGTTAACTTTAAATAACAAATTTTTGCAAACCTGCATAATGCCACATCTTCACATCGAAGATACGTGGCCAACCCGCATTTGAATTTCCAAGCGAAACAGATTGCAGCAAAAGCGGAAATAACTGAGTACCTCTTTGGAAAAGATTTCACCGACAATGTTGAAGCTACTCAGGCACTAAAAAAGGCAAGCAATGAACTGAAAGTGTAAAATTCTCAACCTTCCACTTCAATAGGTACCTCGAGGGCGACTTTAAACTTCAAGCGTCCCAACAACACCTCCAAAATGAAGAAAGGGTACAAAAAACAATGGATAAGGGAATACAAACAAGACCCAATGAAATCGGAACGGCGATAATACAGGAACCAGGAATACCGGGAGCCGGCACGTCGTCGACATTAACCGCAGTAAGTCAATATGCAGGAAGACTGAAAAAGTTTGTCAGTCAGTGGAAGTTGATTACTTCAAATGTAACCATTCTGAACTATATAAGTGGAATTGAAATTCACTTCGATAGAATTCCAGTTCAAAGAAAGTTGCCCAAGGTTAATATAAAACAAAGGGAGAAACATAAATTTGAACTGGAAATCAACGATTTATTAATAAAAGGAGCCATATCTCCTTGCGAACATGAACGAGGAGTCTTTATTTCTCACTACTTTTTAGTGAAATAACCTAATGGTCGAAATAGATTTATCCTCAACTTGAAAAATTGAACTTTTTATAACAGCACCTCATTTTAAATTAGAGTATTATAGAACAGCAAACAAATTGATCGACTATATAAACTGGTATCGACATACCTGTTTATACCTGGCAACCCAGTAGTTCGTCCAGGTAAATAATAGACAACCCTATGTGTGCACATTCTACATGTTTCATACTTTGAGTCCAGTATAAATTTTCTTATTATCTTGATGTTACAAAATTTGATAAAAAATCGTTTTTCAAAAAAATAAATAAAAATATTCTCTCTAGGATTTTTTTAGACCACCCATTTTCAATATATTTCCTAATTTACGAAATTTATTGTAAAATATGTTTGATACTATTATCAGCTCGGTGAAGGTCGATTTACGTTCGGATCTTCTACTATTCTAATTGAGCTTATATTATGATTTTTTTTTAATTGCTCCGTTAATAGGAAACTGTTGGGCAATACCTATTATTTTTTTTTGGTGTTCTGGTATCTACTGCTATGGTGATTAGCCATAATAGCTATTATCAATATTATTATTAGTTTGTGAGTATAGCTGCAATTGAGACTTTATTTGAGTGAATTACCGTTCAAGAGGGATAATTTCAGACGAATTATGAAGTTTTCCTCCTAATACAAAAAAGTGAAAGGTGAAAAAGTTAATATAGATTCTTTGGTATCTGCTTCAAACATATTTCATATCGATAGCCGAATTTTAACATGTCGTATCCAACAATTTTATCGAAATTGGAGTTTCGACGTTTTAATATCAGTCCACCACATTCGCAGCTAATTCTAAAAGCTAGTATCACATACACCAATAGAAATATCTTATTTTTCCATTTTAAATAAGATCGTATCTCCATTGGCCGTGAATCATAGAAACATATTGTCATTAGCCACCACAAGCAAGTTGATTATCTCGTATACAACCTCTGATTCAAACTGATAGGTACAATTCAAAAATCAAATTATCGTAAGACATCCAACATAAAATCCCAACATGACGTAACCCACAATCATAGAAAAGCAATAAGTCGTAATCCACATTGCGATAGCAATATTGATTAAAATAACACCTCATAATAATGTATTACCTACTTCTTTGTGACTCGAATGAACATTTAGCTATTTTTGCACACTTACATTTTAACATCGTGACCCTAGGAACGTTTATTGCCACTCCTGTAAAACCTGATAAAAGCATGATACGAGTTATTAGAATTAGGCCATCGATATGAAAAATATTCAAAATGAGAGTGAATAATTTTGTATTTAAATAGTGTCCGAATTTCCCCGCGCAGGTGGGGTAATTTCATACAGCATCTAAATTGCACGTTGGTTGAAGTAACCTCGTATGTTTAGTGAATTTGGGCACCAAAATCAGCATATTTCAGCAGTTTTCAATTGAGAATTTAAAGAATAAATCGTGTTTGGATATTTTCTAAAACACTTTTATTGTCCAGAAAATACAAATTTGGCCTATATAAAACAGAATAAAATAAATGATTCTGAAACTTTAAAAATATTCGAAAAAACTTGTTAGGACACAATTATGCATATCAACATTCGCTTCTTCGAAAATATGTCTATTTCTTCTCAAATTTTTGGGTTCTTCTAGAACCTCAATGACTTGGTTTTTTATAACAATTGTCCTATCTTTGATATTCGGATATACAAAGTATGTTCCTATCTTGCCGTTCTCTGTTTTTCTCAAAAATTAAATAAAAAGATTGCTTTAAAAAATTTCAATAATTTTTCCTATCATATAAGGCTCTTTGAGTTTTCCCAGAAGTCTCGAATCTCACTACAATAAACTTATTTGAAAGAAGTATATCACATTTTCAGTGTCACTCTTATACTATTATTGTGGTTGTTGTCACTTTTTGTATTAGAAAAAGCTCTACTACAACTGCAACTACAACCCTAACATAGTATATTTTAGTAATCTCATTGAGTTTTTGTAATCTCATGGTGAAAAAAGACGCTTTGTTATTATTAGTAAAATTTTGCATCTCTCACAACTCAATAAATATAAGAATCAGATCACACCAGAGTAGATCACGGACAGTGCCAAAAAAGCAATTATCAATTTGATACCAGAAAAATAGAGGGAGATGCGTCAAAATTTTTTCAAAGTTAAACCACTATCCGTTGCATTAATTCAGCCGAACCCCGTATTCCACACCCTGTACATTCCTTGAGTAGTTAAGACATGGAGTGCATCGGAGAAGAGTTCATTAAAAATGAATACCCCACCATTAAAATTTCTATTATCTCCCAGTATTTTCATTTATTTCCTCTACGCATTTTTGCCGAATACCATGAATACATGACAACTGTAAACAACGTTAAGTGGACAACCTTGTTCTTCTCTGTATAGAACTATGCAATAATCTTCGACCAGTCTATCTTCCTCGTATCTCTGATGTGCTTCGCTGTCTTCAGTTTTTATCTGTATCGAGGACTGCCAACAATCCGTTACATTTTCTTACCTGACATCGTTAGTTTCAATCAAAGCTTATACATACGATGCAAAGTATGTGATGCATTGCAGACAGAAACATGTCAACTGGAGGTACTAAATCGGAAAGTTGAACCGAAACTGGCATTTTCAACCACATGCTCTACGGTATCAGTTGTTCTGCTGCATTCACATGCCAACTAAGCCAGCAATCATTAGATCGACGGTTTTGTATATGGCCGTGTTTTCTCATATACCTATATTATCGTATATGGTGGTTTTGTCGGCAAAATTTTCTTATTGTTATGAGTCTTTGTTACGTAGCAATTTGTCGAGTTACATTGTATAAAAATCAGTAGCCGATCACTAGCCGTTAGCGAGTGATTTTTGTTTAATTATAGGCAACAAACTCGAGCAAATTAAAAAATTTGCAAGGATATGCCATGATTTGTTATGGTGGAAGTTTCTACAAAATTTGTAACTCAATATTAGATAAACATTGAATAAAATCCTGATTAATTGATACAATGCCTGGACTGGAACATCTTTGCAATGTCAAAAACTGTCAATGTCAGCAAGAAGGGTAGCAGGTATGGTCAAATTTCATAGTGTTGTGAGCAATCGAAATCATCTCATGATAGAAAAACATTTAAGAATTAGAAAATATAAGTTAGCAGGCAATAACAACACATTTTGAAAAAACAGTTTAAATACCTACTGAAAATCACAGTCTATCGAATGCAGAAGGCTAACACGAACATTTTCAATGCACAGGACACAGACTAGCAGGACTATGAGATGCACAATGAGAAAGAAGAGTATTTTTTACCTAGTTTTAGTCAATGTTCAGTATATTTTATGATAATTACAATATTTTCGACTATAAAAAAAGGCATACTTCCGATCAGTCAGTTCTCTTTCAGATCAGGAAGACAACAGTGTATATTTCCAGTCAAAATTTTCTTGTTTTGATTCTGTTTTATGTTTGATTTTAAGAATTTTGCACTTTTCGAGTTTTTTAGAAACTGTGACAGATGCATCCTCTCGAACAAACAATTTTTATGTAAATTATCATTTTATACATGAAATAAGAAAAGGAATAAAAAATATAACTCTTGTCCACTTTCCACTAACACTTTACTACTTTATTACGACCGGTTTCGGCTTTTACACCATTTTCAAGTTGCCGAAACCGGTCGTAATAAAGTAGTAAAGTGTTAGTGGAAACTGGACAAAAGTTATATTTTTTCTTCCTTTTCTTATTTCATCATGAACTTCCACAAAATAAATAGATCATCAATCAAACAAGTAACATTTTATACAATATGCAGTGAGTGAATCACTCACAATTTTCACATCCACTGAATAATCCACAGGGCGCGCAAAAATGTGGGACCAATATGTGAATAAGAAAAATAAAAAATCAACTTTTCCAAATATTTTTGCTTTGAGATTCAATTCTATTATGAAAGTGAGCCCTGACTTTACCCAAAACTTACTTATTTCTGCGTACTTGTCTAAAATGTTGACATTTCCATCCATCAACAAGATGTTTGGTGAAATCACAATAATCACTAATAACTTTGAATTCGTCAATGACTTGTAGGTCATCTGGAACATCATTTTTTCTATCATTGAAATTCACCATTACCTTTTTTGTGAAGTTTAATATTAATCTTTTTCGTTGACACCAGGAGATAAATCCGTCGTCATTTTACCTTATCAATATTTATCCCTGTAACTGTGATAGTGGTGTCGTCCGCAAACATAGTAAGGTGACAATCTTCCAGATTTTCAGAAAAGTCATTCGTACACAACAAAAAAGCAATTGTCCAAGCACTGATCCAATTGCAACTAAAATTTTCACATTTTACAGTCATGGTGTGCCCTTCGAGGTAAGATTTAATCCATTTCAACAAGTTATTTGGGAAACTGAGTTGGGTTGATTTTGCAATTACAAATTATTTAGGAGACACTGTGTAGAACGCTTTTGATAAGTCAAAAACAAAGGCATTACAAAGTTATTCGAATCCACCGCTTTACAAATATGATTCAGTAAGTGATTTTTTACAGTTTCAGTTGATTTGCTTTCTCTGCTCCATGTTGGTCTCTGCAAAGTATATTATTGACTTCCAAATAATAAGTATTTCTGCTTCAGAATTTTTTTTCTAATACTGTAGCAAGTGAGCAGAGCAGAGAGATTTGTCTTTAATTTTTGATATCAGAACGGCCTCCTTCCTTGAGTAGAGGTATTACTAGTGCCTTTTTGAATTCATCGGGAAAGTATCGCTGCTAATAAGAAGGGTTTAATAGATAAGTTAGATGGGTAATTATTAATGATAAATAAAGAGGAAATAAAATCTTCCAATTTACACAAAAATATACTTGTAACGTGCTTACAATTGTTTCGACACACGGTGTCATCATCTGAGCGAGTTATCAACTAAAGAAACGTCAAAATCACTTTCTCAAATATTAAAATAACATGCATGAAATTTCACTAATGACAATTGCAGGTATGAAATTTCCTAATGACATATAGCTTGGATTAGGGAGCATTTGAGTAGTTACTAGTGAGATAATTAATTATAGGTGAATTGTACAGGTCAATTTGGTCATTGAGAACTAAATTGCTATTGTTACGTAAATGTTTCTTGATTTCTATGGATTCTAATATGTTTAATTTTTGACCTTTAGGTTGAATATGCAAAATTTCAGGGTTTTGTGTGAAGTTATGGTTATTGTCAATAAGGTGGTTGGCATAGTTTGAGTCCTGTTTATTTAATCTGTAACTTCTCAAATGCTCACCGAATCTTTGATTAAAACTACGGCCTGTCTGGCCCATATATAATGCATTGCAATCCTCACACTTAAGTTTGTAAACCCCCGACTTATTGAATTTATCCCGTACAGACTTTGCGTTGTTAATAAAGGAATATAAGTTATTGTTGGTTTTGAATGCAACATTTATATTCCGTTTCTGAAGGAAACGGGATATTTTGTTCGTATGCTGACCAAGATATGTTAGACATGCAAAACGTTGATCGGTTGTTTACTTTGATATGCGGGTATATTAAATTTAGAGTTTTCTTGTTTTGTTTTTGTTTAAGCAGTCTATCTATAATTGATGTTTCATATCCATTATTTACGGCGATTTGTTTAATTCTGTTTAACTCACACTTGGGTAATTATTACATCAATAACTTTTTTTATTGTGTGTATTGGCAACTGATCCAATACAGTAGACTTTTTAAATATTTTTAGGGTGCTTAGCACTTCTGGTTCATTAATAGAATCATTCTGGAAAGGATGAATGATACTAATAATGATAAAAATAATTAGTACACTTTATTGTCATTAGGAATAAATCTTGTGGATAAAGCTTGTGAAAAATTAACATAAATGTAAATATAGAAATATAAAATGTGAATATTAAAACAACTACAAACAAGAAAAAATTTGAAAATACACTATACAGTTCATCGTCGATTTTGTAATAACACTGTTAAAATTGTCAGATTAGTTTGAAAAGATTATTAAAACTTATATAATACACACCAACATATAAAATTTATAGACATATTACATTCATAAACACACCTATATTCACCATATAAACACATTTATTTCCAAGCAACAACACAACAAATATACAGGGTGACCCAGGGTTATACCGCAAAATGTTAAGGATCGTTTTTTTATGTTAAATGGAAACTTTTTACTTCGCAAGAATGTTTCCTAACCTGCTTCGCCTTCGAAATACAGAGTGTTCAACGTTTTCAAAAAAATCAGTTTTTTATCAATAATTACAAACCTTTTTGCTGATTTTGATGAAACCTGGCATACTTATTTGCGGTAAGTGCCCCCTTTCAATATACTAATAATGAAATTATTGATCACAGTGGCGTCCCAAAGAGTAATATAATTGATATTAGGACAAATTATTGTTCTCCACTGTGTTTTTTGAACAACAATAGGCCATTGGCCGCAGTGGAGGGCCTGATACGGGCCCACTCACGTTCAAACCTAACCTAACTGTGTTTTTGTATCTTTGATTTTTTCAGGATTGAGCAATTAGAGTTACAATTTTTTTACCTGTTTTAGTTTATTTCAGAACTTGCTTCATTTTCGAGAAATAATATGAAAGTTGTTTCCTTGCATGTAACACGAAAAAAGGATCAAAATAATTGATGTCAGGACAAATTTATTTATTTCAATTTATTAGAAAACGGGAAAGCAAAAATTCACAAAAACTGCTCCAAATGACACAATTTTTTTAATGCAAAGTCCGCACCTTCGTTGTAATGGACTCGGTATAAACTTTGGTTTTTATTGCACCTTATACAAAAATCCATAGGTGTTAAGTCAGGAGAGCTCGCAGGTCAAGAAACTATAACGCCTTGTATCTCGAAAACGAAGCAAGTTATGACACATGATCATATGTAACAAAAATCTTGGTTTTGTTTAAAAAACCGATTCTGAATATTTGGCGGTTTAATTCTGAATCACCCTGTACATATTCACATCTTCGCACTTGATTTTACCGTACTGATGAGAGCTTAAGCTCGAAACACGTGTCTACGGTTGTACAACAATTTGAGGGCTATACCCAATAACTTTTCTATTCATATTCACATATGCACATTATGTCACGTGAATTTGTCTTTATAATACTCTTGCAAATTATAATAGGGTCTATCAGCCAGAAATGTTTTTACTATTCTTCTGAACTTTACTTTGGTTAAATTTGCCCCTCTTATGGTGGATCTATGCAGCAGTTTTAAGTCATAAGTCATGAGAATGTTCGTCAATGATTGGTTGGAAAAAACAGTTCAATCAATCATTGACGAATATTCTTCCTTATGACTTAAAATTTATGACTTATGACTGCTGCATAAATCCACCATTATATCTGAAGGCAAGTGGTTAAACATCTTGACCCCTGGCCAAATTTGTTAGAGTAATTGGCAATTTCAACCCGGTTGAACGGGTGTTGTAGAATTGCACGAAGCCTCGAATAGGGACATATTTTTGTAAATGAGACAAACCGATTCTAAAATGAACAAAGCAATCACTGATAAAATCTTTTCCTCAACGAATTTGTATCTGCACGAATCACGAGGTTTAATCTTACACGTATACCTATTACACCGTTTTTGTGATAATAATAAAATTTGAAGTGCTGATGAATTGCATACTCCCCAAAACGGTATTTCATATCGTAGATGGAATTCGAATAGGGCGTAATACACCGTTCTGGCGGTTTTAATTCCCAAGTTGATTGAAGTTATTTTCACTGCATAACATCCAGAACAAATTTTACTTTCAAAATGCTTGATATGGTCATCAAAGGACCCCGCACTTTTTAAAGGTAAAATGGTTCTCGGTGAAATTGACTAAAATTTCAGTATATTGTAGTATTCGATGTACTGATTGAACGTACATAATCGCAAAGTCCGTTCATGGATAGATTTAAGTTCAAGTTAAAAATCAGTAATTTTTATTTAATTATTTTCTCGGGATTTGAAAGTTCCAACTGCATTTTTTTTCGTTCTTATCATCAAAGTACCTTCATATTACCAAATATCATTCAGATGGTGCAGATTATATCATTATGTACAGAGTGAAAAATGAAAACATTTTTAGTAATGTATGAAAATTAGATGTAATGATGAAATATTGATAAAATTATTTTGGCATGCAATATACTATTCTTATTTCATTAATAATCACAATTCATACATTTCGTACAGGGTGATTTGAAAAAATGGTGAAATACATGGCCGGTTCTTTCGTACATATCCTGTATATTCAAGTGAATCATCCTCCGAAGATAGCTGATACCGTATAAACATAATTTCGTTGAGATATATGGGGTGATCATGAATATTTTCGATGATAAAAATTACAAAATATCAACGTTTCAGAAATCAGCCTGTATTTCAAGATTAATTTGGTGAAATTCCTTTATTATTAATTAATATATTCATCATTCTCTTCTCAACACTGTCCCAAAAATTCAGTTTCCTGCTAGGACTAGTTTCATAGTTATTAATTGAGAAACTCATTACCATTTGCATGACGAGTTGAAGGAAATTGTTCACGCGTACATTCTACTGGTGGCCAAGATTTTTCACAAATAGTGAAACGTGATAATGTGGAGATCAAAATAAATGTAACATTATATGCAGGGTGATGACCAATGACGGTCCATCCAATTCCATCTACCATTTAGGAACTGACTGAATATACGACACATAATTATTATTACCTTTACGTATTGAATTATCTATATTGATGAAATATGATAGATGTCTATGTTTCTATTGATAGCCAGCAAATGTAAAAATGGTAGATAGTTCGTTTTTTATTCCGACAAAGCTCAAACCAACAAAATTCACTCAACTGTCTGTACTTTACATTATTAAATTTATATATCTGATGTGATCTAATCTTCACCTTCTTTTACATTTTTTTGATCTCCACATTCTCACGTTTCACTATTTGTGAAAAATCTTGGCTACTAGTAGAATGTACGCGTGAACAAGTTCCTTCAACTCGTCATGCAAATGGTAATAAGTTTCTCAATTAATAACTATAAAACGAGTAATAGCAGGAAACTGAATTTTTGGGACAGTGTTGAAGAGAGAATGATGAATATATATACTAAATAATAATGAAGGAATTTCACCGAGTGAATTCTGAATTACAGGGTGATTTCTGAAACGTTGATATTTTGTCATTATTATCATCGAAAATTTTCATGATCACCCAACGAAAACGTGTTTATTCGGTATCAGCTATTTTCGGAGGATGAAAATTCACTTGAATATACAGGATATGTACGAAAGAACCGGCCATATATTTCACCATTTTTTCAAATCACCCTCTACGAAATGTATGAATTGTGAATAATGATGGAATGAGAATAGTATATTGCATTTCAAAATGATTTTATCAATATTTCATTATTACATCGAATTTTCAGACATTACTAAAATGTTTTTATTTTTCACTCGGTACATAATGATATAATCTGCACCATCTGAACGATATTTAGTAATATGAAGGTACGTTGATAATAAGAACAAAAAAAATGCAGTTGGCACTTTCAAATCCCGACAAAATAATTAAATATAAATTACTGATTTTTAACTTGAATGTGTTTCAAAATCTATCCATCAACAAACTTTGCGATTCTGCACGTTCAATCAGTACATCGAATAATACAATATACTAAAAATTCAGACAATTTCACCTAGAATCATTTTACTTATAAAAAGTGCGGGGTCCTTTGATCTTATTGTCAATGTGAATACCTAGAAATTTAGTTTTAGTCTTGTTCTTGATCACTAAGTTATCACCAAATTATCAAGAGAACATCTGAGTGATATAATGTTTGTTTTTGTGTTATTGAATGGTAACAAATTTGCATCACACCACTCTTTAATTTTTTTTCTACTCCTATGTTAGTAAACATTGTTTTACAAACAGTTCACTCTATAAGTAAATCCATTCTTACGCACAACTGTGCGTAAAGAATAAAAACGCACAACTGTGCGTCATGATATGATGGCTAGTATAATAGGTAACAATCAAGTTGCCTCTTGAACCACTCAAATCGTGACATTTATCTGTCTTGCGTTTTAAATATTTGACAGTGACATTGTCACTTTTTGAGATTTGAAGTTCAAATCGATACTTCATAAATTATAATCCGATCTTTAATTTTATATCTACAAATATGAGCAACTCCGATAATGAAATGAGCGCAACGCCACCGGAAATTGTTCTTCAGGCTGCTTCTGCTATGGAGAATATTCTGCCGCAAAAATCAAAGGATAGATATGAAAAAGCCTATCAAAAATTTATGGAATGGAGTATGGATAACCACGTGAGTACGTACTCCGAAAATGTATTGCTCGCCTATTTTAATATATTGACCAAAACATTTAAACCCTCCTCGCTCTGTTCATCATTTCTATGCTATATAGTACAAAATTGTATTTTCTTAGATTTAATTTGTTGTTGTTGGAAATTAAACCATAAACTGCGTTAGTTACCTTCATTTTTTTATTACTTAAAGCTTAATCAAACGCACCATCCAGTATATAAGAGTCGTAGAAAAAGTATAGTACGTATTACGTGTTGTAAAGCAATTACGCACTCATGTAATTACCGCACTCACCGCTACGCGGCTCGTGCGCAATTTTTCCATTCGTGCGTAATATGCTTTTTACAACACTTGATACGTAATATACTATTTCATATCAGTAGATATTGCATTGCGTAAATCATTGGCGTTTTCATTGTTTCACAATATCGTCGTGTCATCATCAGAAAGAGTGAATTTTCCGGAAAGGCTCAAAGAACATGGCACTGGATACATGTACTCCAACTTTCTTCATTAAACTTTTCTTCTGGTCCTACATTGTGAGTTAAAAAATTAGATTGAATGTCTTATGTGGAAAATACTGTCTGTAAATGGATTTTTCTTTATTATTGGGTAAAATATGCTGTGAAATATATCAATTGACTTGAGTAGTGTGCATACTTACAGGATGAGGCAGAATACGCGTTTTTTCTAAAACCTGTTTATTAACTTCTCGCCCAAGTCTGGACTTATCATTGAATTTCACGGAGCCAAAAGTTCTCCAGCGGTTGCTTGTGTTTGTTTTTTGCATGTTTTCATCCATTTACAGTGTAGAAAACAGAATTCTTTGGGAGATCGTTTAGTAACGAACAGTCGTTGCCGACCGATGATGTACCCTTTACTCCCCCATATTTACCTAATAAGTAGGCTTAATATGGCAAATACCTGCGGGAAAACAACTACTTTCCTGGATAAGACCACGACGGGTATTGAATTAAATCTAACAGATACTTGTGCAACATTCCTCAAGCATCAGAAGACGCAATTACAAGTACCCTCTGTGACCAACCAGTAGAATTATGTTTTGATTGGGACAGGGTGACCACCTGCAGACTAGTTTCGAGGTTGTTGCCTCTCATCAGTGCAAGTGTGGGTCAACACAGACAGCACTGAAGCCATCTGTTCCCCGTCCATATACAGTGTGTTCAACTTCTCATAGAAACATCCTCGTATCTTCCGTAATTTTCGACGTAGAACCATGAAATTTTCAGGATCAAGAATACACTAGAAACGAACTCACAACACAAAAATCGTCATCCTACGTGATATACACTGCACGCCAGCAGCGATAGAACCACCCATTTTTCCGGAAAGTTGTCTTTTTCCGGAAATTTGTATTAGGGGGCCAAATTGGCCCGAAATTCCTTCGGATTCGTATTCAGGATCCCCAAATTACTACTGATATACCTGCCTCCTGGAAAATTTTCAGTCCTGAAAAATTCTAATTTGTTTCACTTCACATGGAAGCGCCCCCGTCTCTTCCGTAATTTTCTACGTAGAACCATGAAATTTCCAGGATCAATAGATGCACTAAGAATCAACTCACTACACAGAAATGATCATCCTACGTGATATACACAGAACGCCAGCAGCGATGGAAAAATGGGTGGTTCCATCGCTGCTGGCGTGCAGTGCATAACACGTAGGATGACTCTTTTTTGTGAAATGGGTTCATTCCTAGTGTATTCATCGATCCTGAAAATTTCACTGTTCCACATCGAAAATTACGGAAGATGCGGGAGCGTTTCTATTTGTTATAATTTATAATTTTTGGTGGTGTATGAATTTCGGGTCAATTTTGCCTCCTAATATATCTTTCCGGGAAATTGGGTGGTTCCATCGCTGCTGGTGTGCAGTGTATATCACGTAGGATGACCACTTTTGTGAAGTGAGTTCATTTCTAGTGCATCTACCGATCCTGGAAATTTCACGGTTCCATTTCAAAAATAACGGAAGAAGCGAGTGTGTTTCCGTGAAAAGTGAAACACTGTATATGGTTGCAAACATGTAAAAAATAAAAATGCTAACACGATCTTCCTCCAGAGAAATTTGGCTTCAGAAAATTCAATGAAAAGTCCACACTTGGGCGAGAAAGTAAATAAACATGTTTTAAAAAAATCGCGTATTCTGCCTCATTCTGTAAGTATGCACACAATTCAAAGCCAATTGATATTTTTCACAGCATATTATACCCAAGATTAAGAAAAATCAACTTACAGACAGTATTTTCCACAATTGACATTAGACATTCAACTCAATTTTATATCTTACTCTGTAGGGTCAGAAAAATAAGGAAAACATGTTTCCAGTGCCATCTCCTTAGCAAGGTCATTGACGTGTAATAAAAATAAAATGGGTTGTAGTTCTTACCATTTGATTTCTTCCTGAAAGGTAAGAATCAAAACAATTGAGCGTCAATTCTCTGCAACAGTAATATTGTGATCATTTCAGTTCACGGATACTACAGTGACATGTAGCAGTTTTCAATCATTTCCCGCATCCACAGTTGCACAATTTGAAGAGGTGTAGGTATATAGTTATCTGTGGAATTTGAAAAAATCCCGTCGGCTCCTGAATGTCAAATGAGAACGATATCGCGGCTACAGCAAATACCGGAGATGATGTGATGGTACTGCCTCTCCATGGCTACGGATGTTATACGATGTCATCAGTTAGTTCGAACGTCTAATACGTAACAGAGAGACTACGTGCTATTAAGATAAGTATCTCGAGTGACACTTGCACAGCAGCAACAGTAAATCTGT
This sequence comes from Chrysolina oricalcia, assembly GCA_944452925.2. NCBI lineage: Eukaryota > Metazoa > Arthropoda > Insecta > Coleoptera > Chrysomelidae > Chrysolina > Chrysolina oricalcia. The sequence goes on from OX101818.2 coordinate 22,788,990, forward strand.
CATGTACAGGTGCTATGAGCATCCTAAACGAACGACGAAGAATTTGCGCTAACAGTTTGCGGACGCTACCCACACGGTAAAGAATACTGAACTGAATGCAAGAAAAAAGATCATCATTCTTTTGAGAGATTTCCTAATATATACAGGGTGTTTAGAAACTTGGAAGTAAGGCGAAAGTGTTTGGTTGTGGAGTGCACACGTAATTTTATTGCTTTCAAAAGACTCCGCACGAAAACATATGGGAAATTATATCTCGTTCAAAATGGCTGATATTTGATTACGTTATACGGGATGTGTGAGTTTGAATAATTTTTTAACTGTCGTTTCTGAGATAAAAGTGGACAAAATTTGTGAAAACGTCGTAACTGGGTAGGATTGTCAAAGAATAATAGTATATCCTTCAACGAGCCTATAATATTATTATTATTATCGAGGATAAAAATAATCCGCGAAAATAATAGCTATTATACGCGAGTAGAAGACTATACTTTCTCTACAACTATACGATAGTCAGAGTTTTAATGAAATCTAAATATTATTTATGAAAAAAATAGTTACTTCATGCATTCATTCATTTTGGATTTCAGATTTATTTGATAGTGTAGGGTTACCAACCCCAAAGAATATAATTGAGGTGGTTTACTTATATTTTCTTCTGATAAGCATTTGATGCAAGTATTGTTTTGTTAAATAATTCAACATCGATTTGTGCAACATGCTTAATCGGTATTTTAAAATGGAACAATAGGTGCCCTGGTAAAAACGATGATTGTAATAACAGAGATATAATAAATCAGTACTATAGAACACACGACTTTTTCTGAGCTCTACGAATGCTCCTTTTACATGGCGATCCTGCTAAAACGATGTTAGACTGGAGGTGTTAGGTGGTTGCCAGGAAGTTTATTCAGCACAGTTGGTAATAAGAGGAAAAATTATGTGTAGCAGCAAACAAACTTCGCAAAGGGTCCAAGAAAACGGAGTCGTCAATTCCAACTTTATTGTACAAGAACAAGAATACAATATCACAAAGGACGTTAAGGTGCTGTTGTACGTAATAGTAGCAATTTTGGCAATCTTCATGGTAATAAGAATTTTCCGCATCTACAGAAATCACGTTCAGGGGCAAATGCGAAGAAATATGAATGGCTATTCCATGGGTAACATCACCGCCGCCGCAGCCGGCTCACAGGTGTTAACACACTGAAATAATCAAGAGAGGCAAGGTTATGAAGAATCACTGGCTTTGTGAGGTAGCTAAAAGACTGTTTGGTGGATTCGAGGCACTAATGTATAATGGTTAAAGTGCGAAACTGAAAATAGGTATATATATATATATTCATACTATTCTGAGTGGCATTTTATATCTATCTATTAGACATTGATTAATCGGTTATTCACATATTTTTCTATTTATGGACTCGTAAACGGTTTAGTAATTGATTGTAATGCGTAAATTGTGGGATAATATTTGTACTTCATCTGCTTCAATTGAACCTATATATGTCGGTAACTTGGGAAAGGTTCTTACAGAGAATAATCAAATCTAGGGAGGATATTTCTGCCATTGCAAAACCTGTAATAAACTCGCAAGGTATTAGGCAAATTAAGGAAAACGAAGAAATTCGAGATAATCTTGTGTTGTCCTATAATACAATCGTTAAATACATAGCAAGTTTTTGGAAATGTTTCAACGAGGATCAGAGATTAGCTGTTAATGACATATTTTTCAACATAAGAGACACAATTTTAAGAGCGTTTTATGCTTTAAGAGTTAATTATAAAGTACCTAAAAGTTGTTTAGAATTGATAGATCCATTACTAGTGGACGACATTTATGATAATAAGTTGAATAATACATTCAAATCAAACACGATGCCGATGTCAAACATTGAATTTTTCAATATAGCAAGTAAAATAGTCGCTCACGAGTTCGATGGTTCCCCTGAAAAGTTACAATCATTTTTAGACTCTCTAACATTGTTAAACGAAAATGTTGAGACACACACTGCAAATGCAGTTGCATTCGTCAAAACCAGACTGACCGGAAAGGCAAGAGGTTTAATCTCTAATGAGGCCGATCTAGGACAAATAATAACAACACTGCGAGAAAAAATCAAAGGAGAAAGTTCTGAATTAGTTTTAACCAAACTGTTAAATTTAGGACGAAACTCTAAAGAAGTCAGCAGTTACGCATCAGAAATAGAATCACTCGCGGAAAACTTAAAAAACGCGTATATAAGTGAAGGAGTCCCTAATGCAGTAGCAGAAAAATACTCGACCCAACAAACGGTAAAATCCCTTATACAAAATACAAATTCGGATAGAACGAAATTAATTATGGAAGCAGGTAGTTTCGGGACAGTCCAAGAGGCTATTTCCAAATTTGTAAGTGTAAGTAATGTAAGCCAACCTAGTACTTCCAATATTTTTTACGCTAGGCAAAATCATAGCTATAATAATCGTGGCCGATACCCCAGTAATCATTCAAATCGTTTCAATTGGAATAACTCTCGAAGAGCAAGGGGTAGGTCAAATTTTAGAGGTAACCGGACATACAGTAATAATAATAATAGATCGGGCCGCGTTCCGAATAACAATTATAATAATAATAATTACAGGTCTGTTAGAGTCACAGCCGCTGAGTTTGATCCGGGAAACGGATCAGACCCCCAACCAAGTCGATTGGGGGATGCACTGTGAAAATTTTCAATTTCGATCTGTCATACTCAAATTTTATTACATTACCAACAAAAATGACCAATACCGAAAATACATTTTTAATTGACACTGGAGCTGATATATCTATTTTTAAAAGAACACACATTAACCCAGATCAGTTATTAAATACTGCAAACCCGAGTAAAATAAAAGGGGTCACGGACGGTGTAATCAAATCCTTAGGTATAACAACAACAGATATTTTTGTGGACGACTGCATAATCCAGCACGAGTTTCATGTTGTTGACGCAAACTTTCCGATACGGACAGATGCTATATTAGGTAGAGATTTCATTGCAAAATTTCGGTGTAATTTAGATTATTCAGATTGGACAATGACAATGCGATTAAGTGACAGAAATATCGTGGTGCCGATACAAAATGGTCTTCAGGACAATTCTATTATTATTCCCGCTAGATGTGAGGTAGTAAGGGAGTTGAAAAGCTTAAAAAGTCTTGAAAAGGATAGCATCATAGACTCTCAAGAAGTTCACCCCGGTGTTTTTATCGCAAGAGCTATAATTTCGAAAAATACCCCAGTCATTAAAATTATCAACACCACTTGCAACGTAGTAACATTGAAAGAAATTAATTTTAAAATTTTGAATTTGAACGATTTTAATGTTTTTGTTATAGAAAATGAGAAACAAGACCGCATTTCAAATTTATTGAAACAACTTAATACGAATGGTATTCCCCAGTATCTTAAAGACGATGTGATAAATTTATGTAAACAATTCAATGATATTTTTGGTCTAAAGGGTGACAAACTAACCGTCAATAACTTCTATACTCAAGAGTTAAAACTGGTGGATAAGGAATCAGTTTTTGTCAAAAATTATAGAACTCCTTATGCCCAAAAAAAGGAAATAAATAGACAGGTACAAAAAATGCTTGATGACAAGATAATAGAACCATCAGTTTCTCAGTATAATAGTCCAGCCTTGCTGGTCCCTAAAAAATCTACAGACGGAGACAAGGCATGGCGATTAGTAATCGATTTCAGGCAAATTAATAAAAAAAAATTAATCCCTGATAAATACCCACTTCCGCGTATTGACGATATATTAGACCAGTTAGGGCGAGCAAAATGGTTCTCAGTTGTTGACCTAATATCCGGATTTCATCAAATCCCTTTACATGAAAATTCAAGAGATGTTACACAGTTTAGTGTGGACACAGGGTCTTTCAGGTTCACAAGATTACCCTTCGGACTTTCAGTAAGTCCCCCTAGCTTTCAGCGAATGATGTCAATGGCATTCGCAGGTATCACTCCTGAAAAAGCTTTTCTGTATATGGATGACCTCATCGTAATAGGCTGTTCGAAAAATCATCACTTACAAAATTTAAAACGAGTTTTTGAAACGTGCAGGAAGTATAATTTGAAATTAAACCCAGAGAAGTGTCAGTTTTTTAGAAACGATGTGACTTTCCTGGGATATAAAGTTACGAGTAAAGGTATTCTACCAGACGATTCGAAATACGGTATTATAAACAAATGGAATACGCCGTCATCCGCTGACGAGGTTAAAAGAATGGTGGCCTTCGCGAATTACTACAGGCGCCATATATCACATTTCGCGGAAATAACTGCACCGTTGAACAAATTAACTAGAAAAAATGCAAAGTTTGAATGGACGGCAGAATGTCAAAATTCTTTCAATACCTTGAAAAAAGCATTAACATCGCCCAAAATTTTGCAGTACCCCGATTTCTCAAAAACCTTCATTATCACGACAGATGTCTCAAAAATTGCTTGTGGAGCTGTTCTTTCTCAGAATTTTCATGGTGAGGATTTGCCAATTGCATATGCTTCCAAAGCATTCACAAAAGCTGAAGCGAACAAACCCACTATTTTGCAAGAATTGCTGGCCATACACTTTGCCATTAAACATTTTAAATGTTATATTTATGGTACCAAATTTGTCGTCCGCACAGACCACAGACCTCTTGTTTATCTCTTTTCCATGAAAGATCCTACATCTAAATTGACTCGTATCCGTCTTGAGCTTGAATCATATGACTTTGATGTAGAATACGTAAAAGGTACCGACAATGTCTGTGCAGACGCACTCTCTAGAATAAACATTAAAAATCTGAAAGAAATTCATCAAAATATTTCACAAGTTATGGCCGTTACACGCTCTATGACTAGAGCGAGTCCACTTAATAATACAGAAACTGAAAAATATTATCTAAAAAATGAAGTGGCGTGTCCAAAAATTTACGAAACTCTAGATAACTCGGAAGTACTAAAATTACCTTATTTGCAATTTGATATAAGACCTACATCTCTTAGGATGATGATTAGGCATAAAAAGCAGTTATTAGTTCAAAATAAAGTACAGATCACTAATGGAAACATAGCCTTAGGGCCGGTGTTTTCTCAGCTGGAAAAATTGGCTGGTGATAAGAAAATAGAAAAGTTGAGGATGAGTTTGAATGACTCTATTTTTGAAACGTGCACGATAAATGAATTCAAGGAATTAGGCCTAAAATTTCTGAAGAAACTCAACATTGTACTTTGTTTTGCACGAAGACTCATCACTAATAAATCTGAAAAAGTTGAGCTAATTGATAGATATCACAACAATCCCCTATTTGGTGGTCATTGTGGTCAGAAAAGGTTATTAAAGAAACTTAAAGCATCCTTCAGATGGAAAAATATGTCTCACGATGTTGCTAATTTTGTCAAAAAGTGTCATAAGTGCCAAATAAATAAAATAGTAGTTAAGCATCCGGAACCTCTTGTTTTAACTCCGACTCCTCAAAAACCCTTCGACATAGTATGCATAGATACGATTGGCAGGTTTATAAGATCAAATGGTGGTTATGAATATGCAATCACCCTTCAATGCGAATTAACAAAATACATAGTAATCATCCCAATTCCGAATAAAGAAGCTTCAACTGTAGCATCATATATTGTCAAAAACTTTATTCTCGTCTATGGCCCAATGAAAGAAGTACGAACAGATATGGGTACAGAATACAAAAATCAAGTTTTTGAGAACTTAGCAAAACTACTGAAAATAAATCATAAAATCTCTACTGCGTATCACAGCCAAAGTATTGGAGGTTGTGAACGCAACCATAGAGTTTTGAATGAGTATTTACGTATGTATATTGACAACTCAAAACTTGATTGGTGTACTTGGACTCAATACTATGCATTTTGTTATAACACTACACCAAGTTCGTACCACAATTATACGCCATTTGAACTGGTTTTTGGCAAAAAAGCAGATCTACATCAACTTTTACAGGATTCAAAGGTGGATCCCTTGTATAATATAGATGCTTATGATAAAGAATTTCGGTATCGCCTACAAGTGGCACACAAAAGAGCGCAAGAATATATCGAAAAAGCAAAAGTAATGCGTAAAACACATTTTGATAAAAACTCAGAAGCAATTATTCTCACTCCTGGAGAGTTGGTTATGGTAACTAATGAAAGTCGCCATAAATTTGATTCTTGGTATGACGGACCTTTCTCAGTTATTAGCGTTGAGGGTTCAAATTGTGTCGTAGCAGATAAAAATGGAAAAGAATTAAAAGTACATAAGAACCGCATACGAAAATATAGGTAGAAAATAAGTACTTTATTTATGTTAAGGATTTCATCTTTAGACAGGCCTGTCGAAAACGTTTTATTGTAGTTTAGTATATTTAATTTTAGTATTTGGTAGTTGTGTTACAATATATTGTGTATAATTTTTGTAATCATTCACTTACTGTATTTACCCATCTAATATTGTGTTAAAATTTTAAATGCAAATTTATCATCTTGAAATGTTAAATTTCCTGTAGTACAATTGGTATTACTGTTACGTAACTACTTCAATAATATTTCTATTCTAAACTCTTAGAATGCCCTTCGCAAGATGGCCATAGCGAAGGTCATTCCCCGAAAAGGGATGGTGTAGGGTTACCAACCCCAAAGAATATAATTGAGGTGGTTTACTTATATTTTCTTCTGATAAGCATTTGATGCAAGTATTGTTTTGTTAAATAATTCAACATCGATTTGTGCAACATGCTTAATCGGTATTTTAAAATGGAACAATAGGTGCCCTGGTAAAAACGATGATTGTAATAAGAGAGATATAATAAATCAGTACTATAGAACACACGACTTTTTCTGAGCTCTACGAATGCTCCTTTTACAATAGTAACAATTATACATGAATAATCGGTGTCCATTCATGAATGAATAAATGCCTTAATTGAAAATAATTTATAAAAACAACTTCCAAGAGTGGGATTCGAACTCATGACTATATAACTACCTTCGTTATACATTTACTTCATGTACACGCTTCTACCAACTAAGCTATATCAGGCACTCGAAAATTTGTGAATGAAATACCTACTAGAGAAACTCTGACCAAGAACTGAGAGAGTGTGGAGCGTTCAAGTAAAAATAGTTTGACATACCTTTGTTGCAAGATAAATTTCATCAGGAGCTTCATTGATAAATCCGCTCTATTCATTTTTATATTAGGTACTTCTGACATTCGCGGATGCCAAGCTGTGACAAAAGTTCAATTAAGCAAAGCCTTCTTGAGAAATTTGTTCGTTAAACCTCTCAGTTCCCGTGGATTATGAAAATTCTGAACCTGTGATTGGCCTAGTGCGGTTGAATAATGGGTTAGGATCCACGGTTTCTTGGAATCATCTTTATTCTCCAATTAAAAATCAATATGTAATGAACGTAGAATACAACAGTCGTAGAGAAAACTGTTTTCTTAATCGGAATAAGACGAATTCAGGATGGAAATGTATTTATCGGAACTCGTTAACATGTCAAATTATAATTTTATGATTGATAGTATATAGTGAAAAACTTCGTTTTTTGAGATTTTTTTTCTAGCACTTTTTTAGATTCAATGAGTCATATTTTGGTAGGACATCATAGTTTCAGTCTATTCTAGACGATAAAAACGTGTTTTGTTTCTTGATAACTCTCTGTGTTTGAACTACGAATTTTTGTAATTTTGGATCATGTCCCTATACAGAAAACAATTAATACATCGTTTTTTACTACAAAGAAAAATTATTGCCAATGTTGATTGAACAAAAGATGAGCTGACTTTCTGATGAATTCAGTTGTTTGATATCACCTTTCATTTAAATACAGGATACGTTACAATATTTTTTGGGTCATCTACAATGTTTTTATCGGATATCTCAAAAACAGTTTCGTTAATTTCGACCTAATCTCACTCACATTATTTTGAAAATGGTGACTATTATATGTGGAGGTTTTGTCAACAACTGCAAGTCGCGTTTCTAAAATACTCATTTTTAAAGTTTACGGTATTACGACACATGCAAAATCATTTTAATTCACATATTTTTCTAGACCAATCCTACTATTTCAAAATAAAATTTCAGCCAATTTGACCAAGAGCCAATTTTCCATGTTTTCGTGCGGGGTACATTCCCATGGCAGATGTGGTGCACGTACGCGCACGAAAAGTGTACAAAAAAAGACGTGTACTGCACGTGAGTGCGACTTTGAAACCCTCTTTCAGTTTGAAGACAGAAACGTGCAGTGGTTAGCCGACTACTTCATGGAGAGACTCTGGAAACCAGGTGAGATGCGCTTTTGTGAGTACAAAAAACGAAAGTGTTTTTACGGTACTTGGCAGATCCGGACTTACAGGGTGGTATCGGTAAGGAACTGGGATATACACAGCCTACAGTCTCCAGAATTGTCGGTATAATTCTCGTTCCCATTGAGAACTGGGGGTTAGTTGTAAAAATCACGACGACTCAGTAAAAGTTTCGGAACGGGGGTAGGGGAAGCTAAATGTACGTTGTAAGGGTTGGACATTGGATGTCTCCGATGTCTTGCTGAAATATGCATTCTACCGGAAACAGTTTGATACAAGACTGTAGATAATAAAGGATATAAAATTTTGTAATCGATAATTTCTCGACAAATCCTGTAAATTAACGAGAAAAACGCTAAATACTATTTTAGTCGTTTTTCATTTTTTGTGCACCACCAAAAAAACAATATTTCTCATGGCCGAAACAATTATTTTTTTGAGAAACTTAGTGAAAACGTTACTCCTTTTGTTCTAAATATACTGTAATTTTTTCAAAGCTAAATATTTATGTTTCGATTGTATAAGAATTGAAAGTATAACTAAGTTGGTTAACAAAGTTTCGAATTTGCATCATTCTCAAACTTCATTTTCTTTGTTAAAACCTCATCTTTAAGATGTTTCGGCAATGAACTTGCATTCTGATTGCTCGTCGCCGGTGTCTTGTGACTCTAATTGGTCGTCTGCCAGTTCCTCTTCACTTGTCATTTTATTCTAAAAACAAATATCCGACACAGCCTCGATCAAATATAAAATCTAAACTCAAAGCACTCACTAACTACTGTAACTGCAAGTTGAAACTGTTCGGCGCGTATCTACCTTTTCTCCTTTTTGCCGAGGATTTGCTTGCAAAGAAAAGGAAAAGAGTATGAATACGAAGGCAAGAAAAACGTTTTCCTACTACCTTTTCTTGCAAGCTCTCCCTTTTACTTCTACCTTCACCTTTCAAGGAAATACATCATTTTTATAAATACGGCCTAATGAATCCAAGACTGGGAATAGATCACGTGCAGTCATGGGATGGTTGGTTTGGTACACAGATGAAACGCGTGGATGCCTCTGGGGATACTAACCACATGTTTCCTGACAGAAATTGATTTCAACAAATAATTCCAACCAGAGATTCTGACGAATAGTTACCGAGGTAAAAAAATTATTATTTTCTGACACTCAGAGTTTAGCACCACAACATACACTGAAGCTTGCAGAGTCCATTGAAGAAACAATTGGGGATATCCGGATACATCATAAATGGTTTAGAAAGTATTTCAAAGACTTTCGACTTGATTTATCAGAAAATCTAATAAATTTTTTTATAACGACTAATTTATCTCATGGTCCAAATCAAATGACGACTTTTCTAGAAGCCACGCAGGACTTGGTTGCGTACTGGGAGCGGCGGCAGGTAACGGTTAACCAGACGGCCTGTAGAGCGGGCAGTGAGACCCACAGCACAGCTTAATTAAGCTGTGCCCACAGTCACTACGCAGGCGTCCACCACCACTGAATCACCAATGAGATGGCGCTGAGGAACCCTCCAACCGATGGTGTAATGCAACTCGTGCCCATGGATGTATGGTTGTGGGAGAACACCGTCTTCAACAGTAAGCCTTGTCACCCCGTGCATGGTTCCGAATTGGTCTACCGTTGCTTTTCTAGCTCGTCGTGAGAACTATCAAGGAAAGAAAATCTGCACAAACTAAACAAGAAAGCACCGATACCTAGAAAACAAATCTAGTTCATCCTGGCATACTTCAACCACCGAGACTATCTCAGGGAACAGAGAAAAATGCTAGAATATCCCAGCAAAGAAGAGCTGGAGTTGCTGGATGAAGAAGAAGTTACCACTCCAACTCATTAGATAAAGCTGTATATACCGAGAAAATTCACGAAGGCACAACTAGGAGTCGCTTTGATTCAGCCACCTTAGGTCTACAAGGGGCAGATTGAAGGATTACCAAATAAGGAAGGTGAGGTAATCTGGAATGTCAGATGTGATAATAACAGGGCTTGCATCATAAAACTGCATTTTTGCAAGTGACTCAGCTTTGTGCTCATCGGAAGTGATATTAACTTTCTACTTTTAAATGGGACACCTGGTATTATTTCACATCTTTTGTTTGAATACAAATATCACTATTCGCTTCTTGTAACAATTTTTTTATAATTTCTAATTTAATTTTCTTATCTAGATGGCCATGGGTACGTTCAAATCACTAGTTTCAGTATACTAAAGCTTTGGGAAAAATACAACTTGACTGTTTTTTGTCAAAATGTATCTGCTATGTATAAATTTGTTTTTAATCTGTATTACTCCTTTTTTCAAATGGCAACATGGTGTCTCGTCGTGTTAGAGAAAAAGAGCATTTTATAAACACATGACCGACAAAGGCAGCCCCTAGTTTCTTTAAGGACGGGGATATTTCCGAAATAACATATTATAGAGTTCATGCTCATACGAACTTCAGAAAATTTAAGCGAATCGCAAATTAAGAAATTACCAACAAAATTTGACGTTCATAGTCATGCGAAAAAATTTGATGGTCACTGTCATTGTGGGTAAGTCACAGGACCTAGAATTTAATATTTTGTGGTTTTTTTTAGTTTTGTTAATAATGGTTATTCTTTCTTTGGTAATGAAAAGTATTCCTTCCCGAATCCTAAAACAAGAAAAGTGATGGCCTTTCTGCAGGAAGAATGGGTTTTATTGTGATATATGACTTCTGGTATCACTATTAATAAGAGTTCATCAAACTGAGAACACGTCACACGAAAATCATTGAAATATTTATTGGGATCATTCAGTCTCATTTCTCGAACGAGGCTGTGATAATCACCATGATTTTTTCCGAGTTTTTAAAAATGTCGAACAATACAACTCCTTTTTTTTCGCTTGGAAGCTTCACGTTCTTTCCAAAGCCGATACAACTGATGGTAGAGTACAATGAACCCATCCAAATAATCTAAATCCTTTGATGCGAATAACAACCACATCAACGAACTTTCCTATTGTTTTTTTATAGAATGAGAACTGACGAATTATGAAATGATATGATTGTTCACCTGCATGTGTATTTAATTTTGAGGATTTGAGGTTAATAAAATAATAACACAAACACATTTTACGCATTCTGTGGCCTCGTGATTTGATACGAATTCGCAAAAAAGTTAAAATATTTCAACTTCATTGCGATTTTTTCAGCCGCCATTTTATTCGCATAAATTTTCCGAAATTCGTATGAGCATGAACATACCTTAATTCTAGTAATCTCCAAGTTTGCAAAGGCAGTTGAAATTGTTTTGTATAAGTACATCTACAGATCAACTCACAGTCAAATTAGTGAATCCAACATGTTTTCATGAGCCACCGCAACAAATCCAGCATTGCTTTTTTATTATGTGTGCCCAGCGATAGGTAAACAGAGACAGGTGGATGTGTTACAAACGGATTTTTCGAAGGCCTATGATAAAAATGATAATTACATTTCACTGTTTGAAGTGGAAGATAATATTGGTTTTAGTCGGAAGTTGCTAGGATTTTTCAAAACGTAACTTTTCAACCTAACTCAAATAGTTCATTACAACGAATACAAGTCGAATGCAACAATTTTGTGTTCCTCAGGGATCGAACTTAGAACCATTGTTGTTCTTACTATTCATTAAAGCTCTTAATTTGATGACAGTCCGAAAATTCTGAATTCTATATACACTGTGGATGATTGTTTAACCCGTCAGAAACACATAGATGATGTGCAGGATTGGTGTGAAGTTAAACCTACTCTTGAATATTTTTAATTGTGAATTTATTTCATATACTAGAAAACATAGAAACATGAAATGATAATAATTGAAATGGTAGGATTTATTATAAATATAAATGAGAATTGAATTTTATTTTCAATGATGTGTAATTTGACCCCCCATGCCATTTGAAATTTTTGAATTGATGTTCCCCCACCCCCTCTGTCGTGAAATCACAATGTCTCTCACTTAAATGAGTAGTATCGGTGACACCATTCAAAATGGGTTTCGTTTCATGTTTGTATGTTAAACCGTTCAAAAGTTGGTTGGGGGTGGCTAAAAAAAGCCGCACGTATGTGTAATAACTATTACTCAATAAGCAGTTTTTGCGATAACAATACCTGTTTCGTGAAGGACATTAAAAAATAATTATATATGGAGATGACTGCACTTGATCTGCATTTTTCAGTATGGAACTACGTAAACATCATCTTTTTTTACCGTTTTGTAAACCGATTTAAGACGATGACATTTTTAGTTTTTTTCTCGAACTTTTGACTTATTTTTCGAAACTGGACATCAATTTAGAAACTTCGACTTGAGATTCAAAACTACTTTGTGACGATCTTGCTCTTCAGAATATTTGAAATTTCTGTTTATTCAACATTACACATTTTGTCAATTCCACTCAGCAACTCATTCACAAGTGAAAATCATCCTGTAAATAATATCTAGCTGTTTGCAGGTTTTGAGCTTCCGTATGATGAATCAGTCCATTACATCCACTATCTATTTCGATATTAATTATTTCCTGCGATATTCATTTCATTTACACCATTTCATATTTATTCCGTGCGGGTCTTGTTCTAATAAATACACTGTAAGTAATGAGCAACATAAATTTCAATAAACAGCAGCATTTTGACGTATTGCTGGATAATGTAGCGTCTTCGTACGTGCTTCATGATAAACGATTCAGTGCAACACAAGATTATGATAAACGGTGACAATTATAATGTTAATAATTCCAATAGCTGTTAATTGTACATCGACCAACGCCTGAGGATTCAATAATCCCGCCCATAAATTAACGTAGCTGACTGTCAATTAAAAAGAAAACTTGGAACGCTATGAATATTCATGAACAATAAGAAGCTTTGTAGGAAATGGAAAAAGCATAATAACGTCACTTCTAGATTCCTAGTAATTAAATCATTCTGGAAGTAAGTATAATTGACAGGAATAGGTTTTTCCATCTCCTACCGATTTCTGTAATTGAATTTACAGCTTGACAAATACAGTTCTGCATCTGAGATGAGCGAAAAAGATAAACAGAGTAACAGAGAGACCAGACAGGGTAAATTTTACTTTAATCGGCAGCGACAAGAACGGACATAGGCTGTTCGAGTGATGTTGACTAAGAGTGGATTTAGTCAACTTTAGCACAAGCATTATCATAAACATAACGGTATCGTCGAAGGTTTTTAGCATAAACTTAACATTGTTGTATTAAATGAAGCCATTTGATATAACAGATTCAACTTTCGTTTTTGACATATACTTATTTAAACACACTTTTAAAATGTTGTTGACTAAATGCACCCCAAAAGTATCTAAAAACACGTTATTTGCCTTTAAAAGAACGTGTCTGAGGAAGTTGTGATGAAACTATGCGTTATTCAATGTACGGGGGATATTCGGTGAGAATTCTGACAGAACAGTGACATACTTAATATAAGAAATAAATGAAGGTGCTTTTTCTTGATAAACCGCATTCAAGTTTGATTTCGAACGGCTTTCAAATGTGAAAACAATCCATTTTGAAATGTCAAAATCGAAACAAAATAATAAAAACCAAGAAACAATTCTCTCAAAAATAGAATTATTGATCAATATTTTACCAGGACTCTTTGATAATAAACATATTCAACAGAATGTTTAATTTCTTCAAAAGCTGAATCGGAGCAGAGAAAGAAATAATAATCTCGAAATATTTGTTTTCCACAATTTTAACATCAGAAATTTGAGAACTATGCATAAGGAAGGGTAGATAAATATTTGGGCTGACTCTTTCCAATATTCAGATGCAGAGCTACATTTGTCAAGCTGTATCAGTCTTCAGATATTGCTGCCCACATCTAATCTCCTAGGCCTCGCCGATTCTGTAGTAATTTTGTCTGTTTACTCCTCAGGGAAATTATAATAATATACTGTTTCTCGAAATTATTGATTACAGGAAGAGTAAGGTGAAAAACAACTTGACACCAAAACAAAAAATTAAAAATCAATATCTGGTGCATAGAAAAAATTGATGCTGAACAATGAAAAGTAACAAAGATATACAGGGTGGCCCACGAAGTTTAGGACAGGGAATATGTCGGAACTCGAAAGTAGTGGAGAATTGTAATTTTGGGGTTCTGAATAAAAGCAATTGGTACAGCATTTTTTTTATATAATATTACCCAATGAGCTTTTTGTTGTCGGTCACGTGAAAACAGATTCAAAATTATCAATGGAACATCCTGTATATTTTGGCATTTTCATGTTCCTCCCAATGAAAGAATTTCAACAAACTATCACACTTGTGGTCTAAAACGATCAATTCCAAAAATACAGGTACATCAATATCTTCTGTCCCACGACGTCTGAAACGAGCAATTGCCAAATTATTTAGGTTAAGGGTCACCCTGTGAATTTGGGCAGTCCTGTATCTTATGTGATGATTAAAACAAGGCAAAATTGAATTAATCATCCATATTTTATTAAAAATCGTCGTGGGACAAAGGATATTGAAGTACTTACCTGTATTTCTTGAATTAATCGTTTTAGACCACACGTGTGACAGTTCGTTGAAATTGTTTCATCGGGACGAAAATAAAAATGCCAAAATATACAGGGTGTCCCATTAAATATTTTGAATCAGATGTCAAGTGACCGAAAACCAAAGGCTCATTGGGTAGTAACATAGTATCAAAAAAATCTGCAACAATTGCTTCAATTCAGAACCCCAAAATTACAATTCTCCACTACTTTCGAGTTCCCAGATATTCCCTTTCCAAAACAGTAGGAGATTTGAGCCGGTTCTGGGCCTCCCCCCTCCACTATGACGTCATCGTTGACCTTGTGGTGACCTTCAGGGATGACCTTGGTGCATAGGTACCTTTGTGTAGGTCTATGACCTTGGCATGCCCTAGAGATGCCTTTGAAATTTTGTGTTTGACCTTGATTTATATTGTTGGGAGAGGTGTTCAGGGTTTGTGTTTGACCTTGAGATGACTTGGAATTTTTTTCATACACGGACAAGTACTTTTTGTAAGTACACATATTTTTTTTTCCTCCATGTCTTGCATGACCTTCATGTCTACCTACTCAGGTACTGTGTATGATCCTTGTAGAGTGCACATGAAAAGCTATACCGAAGTATGGAGACGGTACACGTCCGCACACCACGGAGATCCAGCCCGATATGTGAGCTCTGATTCCTCTCCCGTGATGTATACCTTGCGATGGTGGTGGGGGGAGAGGTCGCGTGACGTCAGCGCTAAGCGCACGACGATCCACTGATGTGTGTCAGACCCTCGCTCCCGACACGGTGGATCCGCTGACGTCACACACCCATACGCTGAGGCGATGTAGCGACTACTATTAACTCTCCGTCCTCTCTGTATTGATATGCTGTTGGATGCGTTAACTGGTGGGGAGGGCTCTGTGACGTTGCATGAGTAGTCGATGCAGAGAGAATTTGTTTACCCTCTCTTCCACTCATCGAAATAATATTTAAAGGTGGTGAGAATGATTGTGAAATCAGTATTTCATTGAGTTTTGTGCTGAAGAGACATCGAGAAAATGTATTCCTGTGGATGTGGTAAATCGTTCACTCGTAGTGATAATCTCCGTCGGCATCAACTCCAAAGTTGCCAAGGTGGCCCTTCTGTGAAAAGGATTAAGTTAGATGCGGCAGCATCGACACCAATGTACACATGCAATTGTTGTAATGTGTCAATTCCTGCTTCCCAAGTTAGTTCTCACAAAAGAACTCTCCAGCACAAGAACAATGCATGTGTTCAAGTGAGTGATGGCATACAAATTATAAGGAATGCTTTCAAGTGTAGAATTGTGAGCTATCGCGTGGAAAGTCCAAATGTTTACACTGAATATATGCCATTCTTCAGTGAGATCAGAGAAAAAGTTATTGGATTACTTGAAGAGGCAATAAAGGTTCACAAGATCTTTAAAGTGAATATGGAAGTATTTGGCAGCTACATTGTCCAAACACGGGATTTGAGTGATACCAAGTCATTCAACTCACAAAATAAAATTGTGGATCAGTCTACGGATTTGGGTGCATTATTCGATGGATTCCGTGATGTCATCATTGCTCAGACTACGGAATTTGAAGAACGTGATTCAGGTATGTTTAAGGTTTCCTTCTAATTACATGAATATTAAATTATGTTTATGTTTCAGGATGGAGTTGTGAAAAAGTTATGTTCCTCGAAGTGAACATCAACAAGTATAGTCCACTCAGCGGATGTTCGTATGTGAAGCTGCCCGAATTCATTGAGACAAGAAAAGGTGTTGTGAATATTCGCAATGAAGATCAACATTGTTTTGCATGGGCCATCACATCTGCATTGTTTCCTGCGAATGGTAGAGTGTCAGAAGTTTCCTCATACCCCCACTATTCCAATGTCTTGAATGTAACAGGTATGGATTTTCCAGTTAAACTTCAAGCTATAAAAAAGTTTGAAGACATAAATGATATTTCAATAAATGTTTATGGGTTAGAGTCGAAACTTGATAAGGGTAAAATGAAATATGAAGTGGTTGGTCCGTTGCGTTACTCACAGAGAAGACTCAGAAGACATGTCAATTTGTTACTTATAACAGATGATTCTGGCAATAGTCATTATTGTTGGATTAAAGACCTTTCTAGATTAGTTTCAAGTCAACTATCTGCGCATGAGCATAAAAAATATTTTTGTGATGGATGTTTATTGTATTTCTCTCATGAGCGATTATTGTTACGTCATCAGTTGCATGACTGTAATCACTTGAGCACTACAACACCATCAGTCAAGTTCAGAATCAACAAATATGGTAAAATGTTACCGGGGAATACACTTATGTTTGAAAATTTTGAGAAACAGCTGAAGGTGCCATTTTTAGTTTATGCCGACTTTGAATCAGTTCTCAAACCCATTCAAACTAGTCAACCCAACCCTAAACACTCATACTCGAACAAAACATACAAACATGAACCTTATTCATTTGCTTATTCGATAAAATGTTCATACAATGATAAATTAACTAAATTTGTGACATATAGGGGTGAGGATGCAGCCGAGAAATTTGTTACAAAACTTGAAGATGATTTAAGGAATATTTATCACAATCATTTGAGGTATCCAATTCCTATGGCTGCACAAACCCCCTCGGAAGAAAAAGAGTTTTCTTCTACTCAATTTTGTGGTATATGTGATAAACCATTCTCGGGTGGTGATGTGAAAGTGAGAGACCATTGTCATCTCACTGGAAAAAAAAGATCACCTGCAGCACATTCTGTATGTAACTTGAATTTCAAACTACCTAATTTTGTTCCGATAATTTTCCATAACCTGAGTGGATATGATTGTCATTTGTTCATAAAAGAACTGTATAGAAACAAAGACAAAGTGGATGTTATCCCACAAACTAAGGAAAAATACATATCTTTCACCAAGCATTTATTTACTCACTCATACACTGACAAAGATGGAAAAGAGAAAAAGAATTATTTGAAAATGAGATTCATAGACAGTTTTAAATTCATGTCGAATTCTTTGCAGAACTTAGGTGCTAACTTAACATCCGATCAGTGTATTGAGATGCATAAACATTTTCCACAAATTGACAAATTCAATTTGATGAGACAGAAAGGTGTTTTTCCATATAACTTTGTTGATCATATTGACAAGTTGAATCATCCAACTCTCCCCACAAAAAATCAGTTTTATGACAATCTTAACGGAGAGCATATATCAGATAAGGATTATATGAGAGCGAAACGTGTTTGGCATTTATTCGAGTGTAAGAGTTTGGGAGAATACTCGGATTTATATTTGAAGTCTGATGTGCTTCTATTATGTGACATATTTGAGAATTTTAGAGACATATGTTTAGAGAAATATAAATTAGATCCGGCACAGTATTATACAGCACCCGGATTATCATGGGATGCAATGCTAAAGTATACAAATATTGAATTGGAATTATTGACAGACATTGACATGATACATTTTTTCAAGAAAGGAATACGTGGTGGAATAAGTCAGTGTAGTGGAAGGAAGCATATTGCTAATAATAAATTTTTACCCGATTATAACCCCAATGAACCTTCATCATTCATATCATATTTAGATGCCACCAACTTATATGGTCACAGTATGTCACAACCATTACCCACCAATGATTTTGCTTGGCTAACACCCAATGACATTTTCAATTTGGACGTAATGGCTGTGGCATCTGATAGTCCATACGGTTATGTTCTCGAAGTGGATATTCATTATCCCCAAGAATTACATGACAAACATGCTGATCTCCCTTTTCTCGTTGAAAGTTTAATACCTCCACATTCCAAATCGAAAATTCCTAAATTAATTCCAAATTTAAATGACAAGAGAAAATATATTGTACATTATAAAAACTTACAGCAGGCTGTGGCCAATGGTCTTATTGTCATGAATACACATAGAGTGCTGAAATTCAAGCAGTCATGTTGGATGAAACCTTATATTGATTTGAACACTGAAATGCGCAATCGCTCTAACAACAAAGCTGAAAAAGATTTCTATAAACTCATGAATAATGCAGTTTATGGGAAAACGATGGAAAACGTTGATAACAGAATAGATGTTAGATTGGTGACGCATTGGGAAAGCATCAAGAGGAAAATGGGTGCTAGCACCCTAATATCACGTCCTAATTTCAAAAGCTGTTCAATTTTTTCCGAAAATTTCGTTGCTATTCAATTGGGCAAAGTTAATGTATTGTACGATAAACCACTATATTTGGGATTCTGTATTCTAGAATTATCCAAAACAGTTATGTACAACTTCTTCTACGGATGTATTAAACGTCATTATGCAGAAAATGCTACCTTACTCTACACTGACACGGATTCTTTAATTTTGAAAGTAAAAACTGATAATTTTTATGAATTCATTACCAGCAATATAGGTGAGTTTGATACTTCCAATTACAAATTAGGAAACCAATTCAATATTCCCATTACAAAGTCAATTCTGGGTAATTTCAAAGATGAATTTCCGAATGATCCCATAATTAGCTTTTATGGTACCGGTGCTAAAGCATATTATGTTCAGTCTGTAGGTAGTGAATTCAAGAAAGCAAAAGGTGTCAAAAGATCCGTCATAAAGAATGAATTGACATGTGAAGATTATAAGAAAATTGTTGAACAGGGTGGTTTAATATTTAGGAAGATGAACTCGTTTAGAAGCATATTGCACGACATGTATACTGAATTGAAAAACAAAGTTGCATTGTCGTACCATGATGATAAACGGTTCATCATTCCCAATACGACACAAACTCTTCCTTGGGGTCATAGCGATATAGAATTCTACCAGAATGACCCAGAAGAGAATATTCGTTGGGTTTCCAATATTATTCAATCTTTTTCCCAAGAGAGTCCTTTAGATCAATTACTTCATTTATTAACAGCTGAATTGAATAAATGAAATATCATTCAAAATGGAAAATTCACCACCACTATACCTATTTATTTGTATTTCATATGTGATTACGCTTATTATATAAAAATAAAATTGTACTAGTCAATTTTAGCTGATGTCTTGTCCTGTACCGAATATATTATATAGTACTCTTATTGTATAAAAGTCGAATTATACTAGTCAATGTTAGTTTATGTCTTGTTACCAAATATATTTTTTTGAATAAACATGTTTTTCTGAATTCCTTTTGATTCATTTGAGATATCAACATACCTACACAGAGATATATACAAATGATTGTTTTAAAATCATCAGTATGAAAGATATCAAGGTGGGAGAAAGATGTCTAAGGCTATCGATAAATTCGGTCGTACACGAAAATGGGGTGCTGTTAAAGTTCGAGTTCTTCAAGGTTCTCAAGGTCCCCAAGGTATAGGATTCAAGCTTTCACCTGATGACCAATATGATGTGCAAGGTAAAAGACTGAAAAATGTTGGTGAACCGATAGATGAGAGTGATTGTGTAACCCAATTATATCTCAATGAACAAATCAAGGAGACGAAGGCACGTGTCCTCAAAGCCTTGCAGGCTGCCATACTTGCCACAACGGCTAAGATTGTACCTGATGCCCGTCTAGCATTCAATGAAAAAATAGAGGAGGTCACTGATGATCTAGATCGCAAATATAGTAATCTAAAAAGTGATGTGGATATCAAAGTATGGGATACCACAGCTACAATTACACGAAAAATAACAGAGTTGACTAGTGACCTCGATCATAAATGCAATCTGATGAAAGAGGATTTTGAAGTTACATCTGCAATGATGCAAAAATATGATGATTTGGAAAAGAGGTTAGCTGTATTAGAGAAGAAACATCAGAGGTTAGTCGATTTGGAGAGGAAACATCCTGATATTTGGCTCACACATAGACCAAAACTTTGGGCTCCAGGCAGTGATCCAGATCCAGCTGTAAATTGGTCTCCAGGCAGTGATCCAGACCCAGCTGTTTGAAAAATGAATTTGTATTATCATAAAAATATATAGAATAAATTTTGTCATACTAAAGTTATTTGTATTTCAATACCATAATGTTACTTACACATTCACATACACTGATCTTCTCGCTAACACTGTTTGGGAGACACGAGAGCTCTATACTCTTATGCAGAAGAGTTATGGTGGTGGTATCCCCCCTACTCTGAATGGAAGATATAAAAGACGGGCAGGTCACTGAATACTTCATTCGAATCTCATAATTCGAATATTGTGTTGTATATTTCATATTTATTATAATTTATTGATACCTGTGTGAGCGATGGAGAATTATATGGAAGTCCTGACGAGCCTGTCCCACATGGACGTCAACAACTTCGAGGAGGAGTGGGAAGACGACCTAGAGGTGGAAGTACCAGCGGTCCATGAGCTGGAGGAAATGGTGGACCAGCTGGTGTTCGTGGACTTGGTGGAACTGGTGGAGCCGGAGGACCCTGAGATGGATGCCGTCGACGAGGACAGCGAAGATGATGACGTCGATGAAGGGGTTGAGGTGGATTCTGCCAGCGACTTCGACTCCATCATAAGTCGTACCATACCTATCAACATGTCGGAGACGTTGAACAATTTTGCAACTAATTTGTATTGTTGCACATTAGCCTTCGTTGCAATTGATACCGGTGATGAAGGCCAATTCTTCGTCTGCCACATGTGCTATTTACGGTACTGTGGTATGAATGACAATGGTGGGTTGTATGCTAATCACCATTCACATACAACTGTTGAGTATGCTGATACTCCAACTCACCATTGTCATGCATGCCAAACTCCCTTATTTCAACTCACTCCACTAAGTACATGTATTTTTTGTAATACTTAGCGTTGTTGAAATGCGGGTGGGGTTATGATGGGTTTGATTCAGATGGTACCAGGGGAGGGATGTGCGCAATGGTCGAAGTAGCGTTTCGAGAGGGAGGGGGTAGAGTGGGAGGTGGGCCGATGGCTTAAAAGGAGAGTTCCTCTGAATATTCTTCAGTTGACTTCGAGTTCTCCAAGCCAACACCACCAGCACCAGCAGCAGTTTCTCGTCCAAGTTCCATATCTTCAATTCTAATTGGTGAGTACTCTATCTTATATTCATTATTTTGTTTAATTTTTTTTTTCAATGTACAGCGATGGCTCCAGCTCCACCGGCGACCAACCTGTTGATGTTCGCAGCATTGACCAATGTCCTGGTCGACGAAAATAGGCCTCAAGGACCATCTCCGCCGCCTTCACCAGGACCATATCACTCGGACATCAACGAAGCGGACTTCACCAACGCCCTGGAGAGCCTTAAGGAGGACATGGAGATCCCTGAGCCGTTGACGCCGATGGTTTCACAGGAGCAAGGTGGGAGTGAACTTAAGCGACAAAGCGATTCCGTTGACGATGTTGCTCCCAAACAGAAACGTAAAATGAGGGCAAAATCGTCAATGATATGTAAGCCGATTGAGATTGTGGATAGCGAGGATGAGTTCGAGCCGACACCACCACGACCAAGTGGTAGCGGCGTGAAATCGTCATCGCGGAAGCAATCGGGCAAAAGCAGTAGGGTTGGTGCTATTTCCGCATATCGGAAGAGATGCGATCAAACCAACCCGTATCAAGCAGGATGGCCATCATCCTCAAGAGCTGCGGTCCCTGTTGTGACTCCTGTTGCAACTGTAGTGGCACCTATTGAACGTATTCAAGAGGTTGCACCTATAGTTGTAACCGTGGAGCCGACAGTCGTCGACTTACCGCGAGTCGCAGAAGTTGTACCACCACGTGCTGTTGTGCAAATCATCAGCGTTGATGTCGTACCACCAGCGCCCGCTGTACCTCCACCAGCCCCTATCGTGGAGGTAGTTGCCATCATCGATCCCGTCGCCGACGTCGCCTTGGAGGCCATCGCTCCCACGTTGGAAACGGATGTGGACCAGCTGATGGGTGTGATAGCCGAGGCTCAGCGCGACTTCCAGCTGAGCCAAGTAGCGCGGGCGGAAATTGCCCGTCAGCTGGCTGAGCTGACTGAGCGTGACCGTCAGGAAGCCATCCTGGAGGCCGAACGCTTCACCAGGTTGGAGACGGCCAGAGCTCAGGTGACGGCATTGACGGAGAGGATGATGGCAACCCTCCAACGACTTAGAAATAGTTAGATGTAAGATATTTTTTATAGGTTAAGTTATTTGTAAGTGTTGTAAAAATTAATTTAAATATAAGTTGCATGTGTAGAATTAGTTATTGTTAATAAAAAAAAGATCAAGTGACAAAGGAGTGTACATTAAATTTGTTGGGTGGTACACATTGGGCAATGCGATGTTGGGGCATTGCCTATCACTTTATCTCAATTGTATTTTAATTCAAGTTGTATATATTAAATTAGGTGTTAGTAATAAAAAAAGAATAAGTGAAAAAAAAGGAGTGTACATTCAATTTGTTGGTAGGTACACATTGTGCAATGTGTGGTTGGGGCATTGTTCATCACTTTATTCTAATTATTGTCTTTCATACTTATGTTAATCAATGAGTATGTAAATAATCTTTGACTCTATTTATTATTTTAACCCTTTGATAAAATATCATATTGTGTATTTCTCCTATCACACACTCTTCAAAGCCCCACCCTTCTCTCCCACCCTTCTCTCCCACCCTTCTTTCCCACCCTTCTCTCCCACCTTTCTCTTCCTCTGAACTACTATAAATTCAATGCCAGCTCATATTATAGTATCAGTCTTCCAAGATGTCTTTCCCAGACTCCACCTCATCTCCGAGACGCATCTGGGCATTTGAAGATGATGAAGTTCTGGATTTTCTTCCTCTCCAGGAGAATGTCGTGTACGAGGGGGAAAGGGGTCACTGGTATAGACCTTCCAGAGGCCCTATCCAAGTAAATGAGGTGAGCGACTCCACGGATATTTGGGATTATCCATCGCCGTCATCGCCATCATCAGAGGATGAGATGGACGTTCAACCGCTTTACTGGGAGGACCTGTTTTCATCCGATTCATCGGAGGATGAAGCGGTGGTCGACCACCAGGAGGAGGTCGTGCATTACGGCATCGAGGACTTGCACCTGCTGGTGGACGAAGACCCTGAGGAGGAGGTCGTGCATGTCGGCATCGAGGACCTGCACGTCCTGGTGGACGAAGACTCTGAAGAGGAGGTCCACATGTTGGTGGACGATGACTCTGACGATGACACCATCATCGTGGTGTCATCAGACGATGACGATGTCATCTAAGCCCATTCCGTGGTCGTCGCGCATAAATATGCGGGATGACACCCAGCTCTCCGGAGCACCCCAACGGCCCTTTTCAGGGCCACAAAAAGAACACACACACACATTTTCACCACTTAATGGTAGAAATGTACAAGGTCGTGGTGGGGGAAACGGAACCGGCGGTACACACCTACTGTGCTAGAATCCGCTGAGTACTACTACTTAGATTTCAAAAAGTGTTTGAAAAAATTTTTCCAATCATTTTTCCAGTATAATTGAATATTTCAAACCTTTTATCTGGTATGAAATTTTCTAATAAAACTAACTATTTCGTTAATATGAAACAATTCAGAAATTCCACCCACCGCTACGCCAATGCTCTAACAAAATGGATGTGACTGTCCATACTCTCACAGCTGTGTTGGAGTATTTGCCACCAGATGGAACTGGTCTTCAGTTTTCAAACGTTAAAATGAACACTCGTATCAGTGTTGCGGTATTTGGCACCAGATGGTAATAGTCTTCAGTTTTCAATATTAAAATATTGGATGTCTAACGTAATGCTAGTTGTATACATCTTGGCGAATGATATAAAGGCTAGAAGATATTTTGGACTTTTATTGGCAACCATAATAGACCGATGTGTTAGTTTGTGTGGAGGCCCACGGAATCGACTTCCTATTATAATGGTTGGGAGGTGAATAATAGGAAGTCTATTCCGTGTTTTTTTTAATTTGATGACCTTTGACCTTGCCTTTTATGAGGTGATCATAGAAATGTCAAATTTGAAATTTTACTTTTTTGAAGTTCCACAAGGTACTATCTTGGGTCCCAACTGCTTATATACAGTCAATATTCTGCTTATTTTTCAAGATATGAAAAAATGTTATGGGAACTTTTTGTAGACATTTTTGAGAGCAATAAAACTGCTTATATA